>CM030360.1:130963687-132163687 GCA_017893485.1 Hemerocallis citrina
CAACCAACTGGTTTCTCTAGACTACTTTGACCATCGATATCATCTTGTTCCTCAAGACTTTCTCCCGACGATCTCAACCGGTCACTCAATGTAGCTCAGATCTAGCTGCAAACTCTCCGGCACTTCGGACAAATGGTGACTTGGATCTGGAATGTAACCTCTCAGCATAGACACATGGAAGACATAGTGCACCTGAGACAACTCGTCCGGTAACTCCAACTGGTAAGCAGTTTTCCCAATCCTCTTTAATATCTTATAAGGGTCAATGAACCTTGGGGCTAATTTCCCACCTCTGCCAAAACGAATCACACCATTACTAGGTGATAACTTCAGAAAGACAAAGTCACCTTCCTCAAACTTAAGGTCCCTCCTCTGGTTGTCAACATAACTTTCTGCCTACTCTGAGCATCCATCAACCTCATCCTGATCAAATCGATCTTTTCGGAGGTCTGCTGCACAATCTCGGGCCCAAATATTTGCCGCTCTCCCACTTTCAAACCAGCAAACAGGCGTTCTGCACTTCCTACCATACAGAGCTTCGTACGGCACCATCCCGATACTAGTCTAAAAACTGTTGTTGTAGGCAAACTCCACCAGAGCTAGATGCCTCTCCCATCTGCGTCCAAAATCTTGAACACAACATTGAAGCATATCCTCAAGAACACGATTGACCCTCTAAGTCTGCCAATCAGTCTGAGGATGGAAGGCAGTGCTGAAGTTCGTCTTAGTACCCAAAGCTGCCTAAAGACTCCTCCAGAAATGCAAAGTAAACCGTGCATCTCGATCAGACACAGTGGTCAATGGAACACCATGAAGCCTGAAGATCTCCCCAACATATAGATCGGCTAACTTGTCCATAGACGAAGTGAGTTTCATTTTGAAAAAATGAACTGATTTGGTTAGTCGATAGACTATGACCCAAATCGCATCATTACCCTTCGAATTCTTAGGCAAACTCGTAATGAAATCCATGCTGATGTTATCCCACTTCCACTCCAGAATGGGTAACGGTTGCAATAAACCTCCGGGCTTCTGATTCTCAGCTTTCACTTGCTGACAAATCTCACACTTCACCACAAACTCAGCCACAACCCGCTTCAGACCTGACCAACAGAAATGTTGCTTGATGTCCTTGTACATCTTGGTGCTGTCAGGGTGTACAGACAAAAGAGTAGCATGTGCCTTCTGTTGAATACTCTCCCTCAAATTTGATTGATCCGAAACACATAGCCTCTCTCCAAACCACAACACTTCATCCCTGATCTAAAACTCTGATGATCTGCTTGCACCAACCAGCTCCTTCATCTTCTGAATCTCTGCATCTTCCTTCTGACTTGCCATAATCCTTTCATTCAGTGTAGGCTGAAGCCTCAGCTGAGCCAAAGATGCTCCCAAGCCTTGCACAACTACCTCAATACCTTCCCGATCCAACTCCTCTGCAAGATGCCTCTAGGTCGTAATCAACCTGGCCAAACTGCTTTTACGACTAAGCGCATCAGCAACAACATTAGCCTTCCCTAGATGGTACTTAATTTCAGGACAAATGTCCTCAAGTACTTCCAGCCATCTTCGTTGCCTCAGATTCAGGTCCTTCTGCTGATAGATGTACTTCAAGCTTTTGTGGTCCGTGTACATGTTTAACTTCTCACCGTATACGTAATACCTCCATTGCTTCAAGGAGAAGATAATCGTAGCCTACTCCAGATCATAAGTCGGATAATTCTTCTCATGTGGTCTTAGTTGCCTAGACCCATAAGAGCATCCACAGTAGTGTTTCTCATTTTGCCAAAAATGGCTGCAACAGTAATAGCAAATAGGATCGATCGCTGCATTGGTTGTTTGCTATATTGTTCGCATTTTGCCAAAAATTGAGTGGGACGGTATATGATATACCGTCTCACAAAAAAGAAAACCTCTCAGACAAGAGATCATCTCTTGTCTGATTCAGACAAGAGTTCATCTCTTGTCTGAGGAGTTTTTTAAAATTAAAAAAAACCTCTCAGAGTTCGCTATAATTTGAGAATTGGTATTTGGTTTCTCATATATGAGAAACCGATATAGAAAATTTGCTATAAAATGGAAAAATGAAAAACCATTGCAGCGCTCGGTTTGCTATAAAATGGCAATTTGCCATTTATAAAAAACCACTGTGGATGCTCTAAGTGATTACTTTTCCCTTTTGCATCAAGACACAACCAAGCCCACAATGTGAAGCATCGCTATATACATCATACTCAACACCTGCTCTAGGCAAAGCCAAAATGGGAGCAGATATCAGCTTCTCTTTCAAATCCTGAAAGCTTGCCTCACACTGCTCAGTCCACTTGAAATTTACATTCTTCTTGGGCAGACCAGTAGGCAGCACGGCTATCTGAGCATACTCTTGGATAAACCTCCTATAGTATCCAGCTAACCTAAGAAAACTTCTAATTTCCTTCACTGTAGTAGGTCTTTCCCAATCTTTCACTGTCTTTATCTTTTGAGGATCAGTAGCCACTCCCTCACTAGAAAAGATGTGACCCAGGAATGCCATTTCAGATTTCCAAAAATTGTACTTGGATAACTTGGCATACAACTCATGCTCTTTAAGCTTCTTCAAAACTTCAGCTAGATGCTCAGTGTGCTCCTCCTCCGACTTGGAGTACACAAGAATATCGTCGATAAACACCACGAAGAAAGAATGAATGAACGGCCTCAGAACTCTGGTCATCATGTCCATAAAAATTGCAGGTGCATTCGTCACTCCAAATGGCATAACTAAGAATTCGTAATGTCCATGTCGAGTTCTGAATGTAGTTTTATGCACATCCTCCACTTTCACTCGAACCTGATGGTATCCCGATCGAAGGTCTATTTTAAAGAAAACATCTGCTCCTTGTAAATGATCGAACAGGTCATCAATTCGTGGAATTTGATATTTATTCTGAACAGCGACCTTATTCAGCTCCCGGTAATCGATGCAAATCCTCATCGACCAATCCTTCTTCTTCACTAATAGTACCGGTGTTCCCCAAGGTGACGCACTTGGCTGAATAAAACCTTTCCCCAAAAGTTCCTTAATCTACCGCTTAACTTCATCATGCTCCACAGGCGCCATCCTATACGGTGCCTTGGAAATAGGTGTACTCCCTAGCTGGATAGTGATGCTGAGCTGTACATCACGATGCAGGGGTAACCCGAGAAAATCTTCCAAGAACACAGTTGTGTAATCCCGAATCACCGGAATCTACTGCACCTCCACCGGAACCTTTTTCTTGCTGATAGCTGCCACCAAACCTGATCATCTCTTCTTCGCCTGAAAAGTGACTATAGGACCTCCTGGAGCCTTCACTGTTACTTTCTTGGTCTAGCACTTGATATTCGCACTGTACACCGACATCCAATCAATGTTAATGATATAATTGACCCCTAGGATATTCAGTTCGATCAGATCAATACCAAAAATCTTGTCTCCAATCTCGATCTCGTAGTCTGCATAATACCGATCAGTGGTTAAAGTCTCCTCTGATGGAGTAGCTACTGCTAGGACCTTTCCTAGAAAGACCTTCGGTTCGACTCCCAAGACTTTAGCAAATTTAGGAGATACAAAAGTATGAGAGGATCCACTATCGAACAGAATAACAGCTTTCTTTCCATTTAATAAAAGTTATCCTGTTACATAACACACTCTCGTTACATAACAGTCTTAACTAAATAAAATAGGGAAAAGAGCAACAGAAAATTCAAAACATTCTCCCTCGTACTAGTAATGACGTGATCCACTTCATCAGCGTCGGCCTCAGTCAGGGCAAATACTCGCCCCTATTGGTACGGGATCTTCCCAACTTGCTGTGTTGGTGCCTTTCGGATGACATCTGGCAGCTTGGGGCATTGAGATCTGTAATGACCTGTCTCTCCACAATTGAAACAAGTCACCACAAGAGGTCTCACCCAACCATTTCCGAGTCTTCCAGCCACATTGACAGTGTTCGCCCCCGTAGGTTTGAACCTTTGAGCTGGGGTCTACCCCCTGACATTCGCAGAAACTTCAGGCCTCTTCCCTACATTCCAACTGTTCTTCCTGTTTTGAGCAGCATGAAACTGCTCCATATCCTCCTCTATAGTGGCAGCTCGCTTGACTAGCTTGTTAAACCTCCTTATACCAGGGGTATCATCCTCGATCTCAGACTCAGCCTCAATCTGTGCTCGAACTTCCGAGCTCTCTTCGCCTCGTCCATCACAAGTTTAGGTGCATACTTCGAAAGTTGAGTAAACCTTGTCTTATACGCCCTGACAGACATGCCTCCCTGCTGCAGTACCAGGAACTCCATCACTTTCTTCTCTTAGATGTCGGATGGAAAGTAATGACCGCGGAACTCATCCAAGAATTCCTCCCAGCCGGTAACACCATTTCCCATCGTCCGCTTCATGGATTGCCACCATACAACTGCATCTTTCTCAAGCTGCAGTGTAGCCAGCTTCACCTTGCTACCTTCCAGAGTTTTGAATACTTCAAAGATAGTCTCAACTTGCCTAATCCAATTGTCAGTTGCATCTGGGTCTGACGTCCCTTCAAACACTGGTGGCTTCATCCTCTTGAATTATTCCACAAGTTTGACCGCCTCATGAACTGGATTTGCAGACATCCCCCTATGGTTTTGGTTCATGGCAACGGTGTTGAGGGTCTGATAGACTCTAGCCAACTCCGTTTCCAGGTCGAGTCCACAACTGGGCCCTTCTCCATTCCTTGGACTTCTTCCAGCCATACTCTGACATCGTCTGACATCAAGTGAAAAGCATTGAGTTGATACAACATTCTAATCCCTACGGTTCCTTTTGGCTTTCCTAACCTCTTCGCGTAGTTCTACCACTTCTTCCTTCAGCACATCATACATGTTCTTTCTTTTCTCGAGTTCCCAGACACGATGACTGAAGGTTGCAATGTTCTCCTTGAATTTCGCACACTGGGCCTGCAATTGATCTGTTCTCTCCTTCTGAGTCTCCACTTGCCTCTGAAGAGATTCGATGAGACCTCTCGGAACTGGCTCTTCCTCGTCGAATGAAATGTCTGATGAGTCCGGAAGGGGAGTGATCTCTCGGGACTCGGGCCATTCTCCTTCATATTCCTCGGGATTTTCTTCGTCGGAAACTCCTTGTCCAGGATAGTAGTCCTCTTCGATTATGTGCCAATCATCATCGCCTTGCGGGGTCGTGGTGGTTCGCCATCTTTAGGGAGAGAGAAGAAGAAGCACCAATCATAGAGCAACACAAATGTAAGTAACTTACATTTGAATCTCTATACTCAACTCACGCTCTAATGTCCACTCTAGAGTGTCATTCTTTATAAATATGTACTACTTGGAAGCGTGGCTCTGATACCACTCTGTAACACCCCGAATTCCAAATAAGTCTGGATTCGAAGTTCCACAGGATCTTTACACTTCATTTCGTATAATTTTATAAGAAAATATAAAACTTTTTATACAATAATGTTTACATCAACACAGCGGAAGCAAATTACAACATATTACATGAATAAAATAACACTTGAAACAATTCTTTAAGCAGCATTCCTCTTTAGTCCTTTCATTCATTTTATCCTGCATAGAAACTGTGGGCACGTCAATTGCATACAACTGACGCTAGAATATAATACATCAATTTCTCTTACTTGGAAAGCACACACTTGTTCACAAACAAAACTAAGGGGGACTATCTTATTGATGTCATGTGTGAATGTACACTTAGTCTTAAATGCGGTTACTTATTATTTCATGATACTAATGCACACTTGTTCGAACTTATGCATCTCATTCTACATAAATCCGAGGGCAAGCCCTTAACCGTTCTTCATCTTGTAGGATTGGATCCCTCACTATGAACTACTACGGTAACTACGGCAAGTATCTTAGATATTCTATGAGTTACGAGCCCATGCCCAGATAGCCTGGAAGGGAATCCCACGTCATGACATGACGCATCATGCAGACAACCTATGGAAAATTCACCTCCATCATGGAACGATGGTACTACGTAGTCACCAAACACCCCACATGCGTCGCCACGATCTCGATAATTCCGGAGATGTATCCACGTCATGACACGACGCATCATACAGACAACCTGTGAAAACTCTCACATCGTAGATCCGAGGCCGTCATACTTGTGTTTTTCTCTTACTTTCATCACATCTCCACTATGTGTCTAATCCTTAGATAATTGAATCATGAGTAAAAATTAACACTCTAGAATTAGCGTTACCTCTACATCGGTCTTAAACATCAATTGTTAACCACGACCCAATCTTGGTCTTTTATTATTTCTTTTTCAAATCTCATTCATGCCGATGTAAGAACTTAGCTAAACTCTAGTTTCAATCTCTTTTCATGTTCACAAAAAAGGAATGTTCATACACACAAATTTCTACATTTCATTATGATCTTTGTATTTCACTTTCCATGCACATTTGCATAATTTTAAACAACAAATTTCATTTATTAACTTGCTCACTTCTTTTTTTTTTCATGTCAAAAATCTCAAGTTTAGCCTCTAAGCAAAATTTCTTTACATTCACAAAATTTCTTTTCTTTCATCTTTAATTAATCAAAGCCATCTTCTAAGCAAAATTTATCAAGTTCTTCTTCCCAAAATTACTTCTAATTCTCATCATATTATGTCAAATATGGTAAAGATAATTTTTTATGAAATCCAGGTAATTTTAGAAGAATTATAGTATTTTTTTCTCAATTTTAATACACTTAAAATACTTTAAAAAATCAAATAAGTTAAAAAAATCAAAAACTACAAACAAAAGGCCAGGGCCGAATTCGAACCCAGACCAATGCCCCCACCTATGAACAGTAACCGACCCAAAGCACACCCGAATACCGGTTGGTCCAGAGTGATTAACTGATATAAGAGTGGCTTAAATTATACTTATAGTATGGTTTCGGGATTTAATCAAAAATCAAGTTTTTAGTAAAAACAGAGTTCCTTGCAAGACTCGAATCCAAGACCAGTACCCCTACTGTGCTACAGTAACATACCCAAAATGCACCCGAAGACCAATAGGTCTTGAGTGACTAACCGATATAAGGTCTGGTTCAATACCTTTTGTATGGACTCTACTGTATCTAGTTCTTCCTTCAATAAAGTCGATTTTTTTCAATGAACCTGTACTTATAAAAATCTAAATCTTTTTCCCGAATGTATTTCTTTGAAAAACAGTAAATTATATTTTCTTAGGTTTCCAAATTTAAATTTTTAACCACATAGTAAACTATTTCTCTTATTTCATTTGAAAAGTGGAACATTAATACATTTTACGACATTGAAAAATTCCTTTTCTAGATGAATTTTTCTTTCTACTTGTTCCCCATTTATTCACATTGTGTTTATAGGATTTTTCATTCTTTATCATAGTCAATGCCCTTAAGTTATTTTTTATCCTTTCAAAAAAACAAACTAACTCATTTCTTATGATTCAAAAGAGACCATGTATTTGACAATCAAGTGGATATAAACTTACTCATACAATACCATTAAAATCAACACTTAGTGCAACTAATCAATCTATTTCACAATCCATGGTTATTATTTTGCATTCTACTATTCATTCACACGCACAATTTCATACAAGAATGATTTATCAAATTATATGTATTCTAGCATGACATATATTAATAAAGCACCATGACAAGTCTTAATTAACACATTTCAACTCAATTTACTAACTTTTCATGTAAATAAATTAGATCTTCCTCTCATTCTTACTAGTCTCTTCAAGCAAGTATATGGTAACTTTTCTATTTGTTTCTAACATATTCACAAATTTAAATCCTTGCATGGCATCTATATTAGAAGTTAGAGAAATCACCCATCTTTTGATGAAACAAATGAAAAACTCTTGAAGAACTCCTTGAAAGCATGATCGTATCTTTTCTCCTCCTAGTTTGTACCACACAAACTGAGCCTTCTCCTCCTTAATGTGCCACCAAAACCTCCTCCTCTTTGATGCTAGGCGGCCTCCTCTTTCTTTTTCTCACACAAAAAATCTCTTCTCCCTCAATCTTTTCCTCACAAATGTCTTTTTCTTTCTCTTTCTCTTTGAAAATTCTAAGTGCAAATAACAAGAGTGACAAGGGAAGGGTATTTATACACATTTCAAGAGTGAATGGATGGTTGAGATGAGTTTAGATGAAGGGCTATGATATATTTGGGAGTTAGAAGAACTACCCATCATCAAGTAACCACCTTACCACTCTTCCACTCTCTCCCTCCACTCCAAATATGGTCGGCCACCCCTAGAGTCCCCCTTGCACGTGCATGTGCAATGCACATGCCATCACATGCACACCAGTTCAAGTTGTACAATTATTAATTGTTCATTTATTGTTACTTGATCAAGTCTACACTACAAGTTGTATTAATTACTAATAGAATTAACTAGTGGGCTAATTAGGTGGGCTTAAATCCATGTACTCTTTAATTAATTAATTAATTAATTTTAGAAGGGCTAGAATTAGATTATTAGGCATAGAGATAAATAATAAATAAAAGTAGGCTTTTTAAAAGAGAAAGACAATATGTGTTCATGACATTAAAAAAAAAATTAAAGCTAAAAACATACATCAATTTTGCACGTGCGAAACATGTGAAAACAAATGAAAATTTTATATTTAATTATTTGAAAATTTTAGGATGTTACAATTGGACTCGTATTCTTGTTTTTAGGCTAAATTTGAAAAGAAAACCTTGAACTATCTCCTTTATGCAGAAAACCTCACTAAACTTTTTTTGTGTGCAAAAAACCACACTCAAGTATAGTTGCAAAAAATCCACTCCGATGGCGTGAGCTTTCTACTAAAGTTGAGTGAGGTTTTTTGACAACAATGAGAAAGATGCATGATGTTTTCTGAACCAACTTGCAAAGATGAATTAGGTTATTTAATACAAGCAGAAAAGTTACATGTGGCTTTTTGAATATATAATTCACGAGGTTTTTTTGCAACCATAATTGAGTGTGGTTTTTTACGTAAAAAAAAGTTCAGTGAGATTCTGCATAAAGGGATAGTTCAAGGATTTTTTTTCAAATTTTGGCCTTGTTTTTATTTATGTGCTGATCATCTCGGCCAAAGCAAAACACAAGCTTAGATGAAATACTCAGACACCATTTCAATACCAATTAAAGGTTGTTTCCTTCTCAACGAAAAGCATTACACTGACTTGGAATGTCTCTTTTTACCTTTGATAAATCGGATAGCAAAATGTAATAAGCACATAAGTAACTGTACAAAAGAGGAGCTTAGGACAAATACTCGGAGCTCTAGAAAAGTAAATCAAGTCCAGACTTGTACAATTACATCAAGATAAGATACCAGACTTACTGAAAACAATGTGGAGAAGATCGAAAATGTTGTAGAAAGTGAATGCCTCTAGATTTCAGTTGCCAGACACCATCGCAAGAAACTCGTTAACTGGATTATCAGAAGATTGCTGAAGTTGAGAGTCCCTCGATTTAAATAAAGGAAGCAATGGTGTTTGCAAATTGAGATAAATCAAGTTTAGCTCTTTTTGTTGGAGGCAAGATATCTGACCAGAAAGATATACAAGTAAACCAAAACATTTGAACCAAAGGGCAATTAACAAACAGAGAATGATATTATACACAGACAATCCATGAGATCAATACTATATTTGAAATATTTCAAGCAAACATGATTCGACTGAAAAATAGCATTAAAAAATAGTCTTTGTTTGTAGTGTTGTGCTTAAAACTTTCTACTGCTTATGCTATGCCTCTTCTCAGTTGCTCTAGCACATCTCAAAATCATCCAAAGCAGATCTATTGAAACTGAAACTCTTAAAACTTTCAAAGGCATAAACAATTAAAAGTGTGATGTTATAATAGGGGATAAATTTAAATTATCAATGTAACCCTCATTCCCGTATATACATATTTTCTAAATATTTATTTCCAGACGTTGGATTATTATTATATTTGGATATTTTTATTGCTTCATTCTAAATATTATTGTTCATGAGATTATTATTATTGTCTGCGCAATTGTTCTGTATTGGTTATATTATTGAGTTGATCGGATAAACATCTTATGGATGATGTTAGTCATTCGCTGGGCCAATGTTACTTGCTCGTATTCCGTATTTTTGGGAAGCAGGGCGTGATAAGGTTTTTAGTGGTATCAGAGCCCGGATTTGGATAATATATCAGTCAAATGTGACTAACGAAAGGAAGTTTTGCTTTGGTTGATATATTAATCAGGTTTGGGTTTTATCGGTTCGACTCAACAATATGTGCAATATAAGAATCACATGAATAATTGATATCCAACTTATGATCTAGAAACTAGCCTTGTTTGATTCCTCTTTGATCCATTCAAATTCATTTCCTTTATTTCTTTGTTGTCTTAAATCCCTTCTATTCATTGACTCTTTATTGGATATGATTTCATTCTTTTCATACCAATATTCTTTTCATTCTAGTGCCATCCATTCTTTTTCTTTCTGCTTGGTCCGTCGATCGGCATCGCTTGGTCTACAACGACATGTGTATAGCTTGGAATATCACCATCAGAGTGGCGCAGCCGATGTGTGGTGGGCCCATAACCTATGGGTCCTAAGATTCTCTTGTTGTTTCTTTTTTCTTGCATTGTTTACTTCCTTATTCATTCATTTGCATTGTCATCTTTCATTGAATCTTTGTTTAACATCATTCTAGATCACTTCATTCTTATCCATGTTCTTTCTTATTCTGGTGTTGTCACCATTTTGTCTTTCCCTTTGAATCCCCTGTTTTGTTACCCAAAATTTTGTCTCTTTCCCTTTATTCTCCATTTTGTTATTTCACCGTTTGCTTTTGCCTTGTCCTATATATTGCCTGAGCAAATTTTAAGACGAAATTTTGTTGTAAGGTGGATAGGATTGTAACCCCCATTTCCGTAAATACAAATTTTCAGAATATTCTCTGTATTTCGATTATTGATAAATTTATTTTGTGTTAAAATCGTTTTGGGATTTTCTATTAAAATATTTTCCAATTGAAAATTATATTATTTCGAATGATGGTGTATTTTAAACTTGTTTTATAATCTTAATTTATCGATTAATTATAATTGGGCCCAAATCATATATATTATTATTATTGGATTATTTTAATAAAAAATGTTAAACCCGAATAATTATTTTATTGTATGATTTTATAATTATAACTATAAACTTTGGTTCCTTGATTATTTAATTAAAGTACATTTAACTAATTATTTTGTTTTCGTACTTGATCAAATTTTCTTGGCGAATTCCAATTTATTTTCATGCCAATTTATATTTATTGTATTACTTATTTATTCATTTGAATATAAATTTTTGTTCATGGAATTCTTTGTTTTTCTTAAATGAACTATTTTCTTGTTAATCCTATTTTTTTCTTTTATTGAATTGTGGGTATTTTTATTTAAACCCTAATGATTTTTATTTATCTCTTAAATTGAAGCCTAAAACCCAATTTCAATTGTTTTGACCCAAATCCACTATTATTGGACCCTAATTGACTAACCCAGTATCCTAATTGTACCCTATAAATACAACCATAATCCAAACCCTAAAAATTGCAAAATTTTGAAACCCTATCCTCCTATTCTCTCTCCAATTCTCTTTCCTCTCCATTCTCTTTCTTCCGCTGTATTGTTTTCCCGCCAAAATCACCCCAACCCACTTCTGATCGTCTTCCCCGGCCAGCTCCGACCACCTCGTGCTCCGGCGACCTCCCTCGTCACCATCCCTCGTCGACGCGCTGCCAGAATTTCCCGAAACCCCTTCATCTCCTCCTCTGTTCTCATCGCCATTAACATCAGAGCACAAAAAAACCTATCGCTGCTTTCCCTGTTCAGTCCTCAACGGCAGCCACCAGCGCCGCCCACCGTTGCGTCGACCTCGACTGTCGACGCTACCTCTAGCCCCTCCGCCACTGGCCGAAGCTCTCTTTCTGTCGTTGCTGCCTTGTCTCTTTGTGTACTGTTTAGTGCTGTCTCTTTGTGCTGTGTTTTGTTGGGTTCTCTTCGTAGACGTGTTTTGCTCATGTTCTATTGTGTTAGTTCGTGGGTTCGTTGATTAGGGATCCTTATTCTGTTATTCTTGGTATTCAAATTAACTGTCTAACAGGCAAGTTACCGTCCTCTTGAATTGTTAATTGTATCAAATTCAAGTTTTGTTGAAACTCTTGCAAGTAGATCTCTTTGTTATTAATTATCCATTGTTCATCTCTTCGTTGGCGCTATTGAGGATTTACACGAGCTAACCCCAATATTCTTGACATCGTGCCACTTTTGACTCTAAAGTTTGGATCTTTCATCAATGCATATGGAAATGATAATAGGGTTTTTCATATAATCGTCACACAAATAAATTATTGTAGAGACAATTGATAGGTTGTATGTTGTATGATCGATTGATAATTGATTGATGATACATTGATGTATGAGCGTGTTCTAATTTTATTTATCATGTTTTGACACGCATCATGCTGATTATATAACTTATTAACTAATAGAATTGATACCCATCATGTTAGTTAAATTGTTTCATGAAAATACCCTAAAACTTGTTTAGTTCTTGCTGACCAGTATGTTGACTGCTATTTTTGAACTAGTAAACGATCTTCAATTGAATTACTTTCTGAATATGAATTGTAGCCTTATCTCTCTAGTTTCGAGAACATCTTGAATTTCTTAATTCTGAGTTATGTAGCAAAAGTTATGCCCATTTTACTACAGTTGTGTTTTTACTTTCAAATTTTTAGATTCGTGTATCTTGCATGCTTAAACTATTAAAAGGCTGATCAAATAATAAAATTTTGCTCTGATAATTTTTGGATTGTTAGTAATCATGTTTAGGAGTCTCGGAAATACTTTTAATGAATTTATTATGGAGTTTTTGCTGATTCTAAAAATAAAATAACATGATGTCGAATTTCTACCTGAACATGAAATCTGTAAAGAACAATGTGATGGATCTAGCTACGGTTGTTAATTTTCGAACTTTAAATATGCGTTGGAACCGTGTGGAAGTCTAGTTTCTATAACATTTGACGGATTCACTTTTCAATTTCTAAAACATCAGGAAACTGCTTTTTTGTACAGACTGCTCTTGCGGTTCAAAATTTCACTTTTCAGATTTTAATAGATTAAGCATTCCTATATCGTAGTATTGCATGAATTAATGTGTGTATGTTGCATTGCATGATCCTAGTATCCTATTGTCATCATCCTAATTGTCCTATTTCATGTTATTACCTTATTGTCCCTGTATTGTTACTATTGTTCATCTAATGTCTGTAGATTGCATATTATGTTGTTGCATTAATAAAATTGTTAATCAAGCCAGGGTTTAAGGGTTGACTCTAGTAGTGGAGAATATAGGAACTGTACTCGGATAAGGGGCTCGTGGTTCCCTATACCGTTATCTTTTGATCTTGTGTTCTTGTGATCTTGTGATCTTGTAGCATCTTATTGATAAATTACCGTTATAAATGGAACATTGTTATCGTGCCGAGTACATGAACTATAAAGTCCACAACTAAGTCTAAAAGTAACTTGTTTGCATGTAGCAACCAAGTGGTAAATAGATGGGATGCATGAAGTGCTACATTAGTTAGGATTAAAATGATTAATAGACTTAAGAGTTGCATCACATTGACACGGCATATTGTTCATTATTGTTCCTATTGATATCGAATATTGGCTGTGTGTTACCGTTATTGGTCATTGATTACCGTTCCCAAATATTGAACCTTTGTTTATAGCCATTGCATCGATTACTGTGATCTTTGACTATTGATTATCGTGCCATATTATTGATTCCAATTGATCCATTGATTCATTGCTATACCGTTATTCCATTGTTCTCTGCTTTCTCTACTTGTTGTCCATGACTTGCTCTAATGACAATTTTTCTTCTTCTTTTAGATGAAGTATTTACAGTTGTTGATGGAGAATTTCCTGATGGATTGGGAGAACAACATTGGTGAAAGAATTGATTGCATCACCGCTTAATAAATATTTATTGTTTTGTTATGAAGACTTAATTATTGAACTATTGTTATTTCATTGTATTGTGCTTATAACCTGAATATTGCTATTTGTTTCCAGACGTTGGATTATTATTGTATTTGGATATTTTATTTATTTCATTCCAAGTATTATTGTTCATTAGATTATTATTATTGCCTACGCAATTGTTCTGTATTGATTATATTATTGAGTTGATCGAATAAACAGTTTATGGGTGACATTAGTCATTCGCTGGGCCAATGTTACGTACTTGTATTCCGTATTTTTGGGATGTGGGGCGTGACAATCAAAGATGCAAGAAACACAATTCTGAACTGTATGGCTCAGCATCACACTAATTTTCTTCACTATCTAGGCTCAGAACTTTTTGAATATCGCATTTCATGAACTTTAGAAAAATCTCTAAGGAAGCATGATGAATGCATCACCAATAGTCCATGTCAAAACCAATCTCATATTCAGAGAAGCAATTCAAAATCAATGCCATATTCAGAGAAGCAGCAGAAGTATAGTTCTGGATGTCAAAACGAAGTGCAAAACTAAAAGAGACCCAAATTAAGTTCATCATTGCCCAGATTCAGAAAACCTTCAATCACTAAAAAATGTGATTTCATCGTTAGTCCATATTGAGTGTGAATATCATCACAACCATAATAGTGTGAATATCATAATATTGAGTTCAAAGCATAATGTTGTGTGAATATCATCACAACCATAACAAAAATATTGAGTTCAAAGCATGAGCATTAAAATAAGCAATTCATCTTTAGCCCAGATTCAGACCAAAAAAATGATAGAAGATGTATCAACATCAAAATCTCCATTCAAGTTTAGTCCAGTCAGATTTAGGTAGTATACAGTCTACCTAAATAAAAAAACTGCGGCAACCAGAAGCAATACCTTAAGTGATCAATCGTACTCTTCCAAACTCACATCATCAACATATTCGTCAGAAACTTCTCCAGAAACTTCAACTTTGTTAGACATATTAGTGCAATGTTATTCATCATTACAATTGCTCAAAAGAAAAAAACCAAAAGGCAAGTTATTGGATCATTTTAATCAAGGGATATACAAAAAAAAATATGTAGACAATAAAAAGTAGATAAATAACCTTTCTACTCTTTTGGGCAATTTCTCTAATCCTGCCTACATCCTCGCATGTCGCACGCTTTACATTTTCTACGTCGACCTTTGACTAGTTCTCTTATTGGCTTCCATCTCTTTCCACTAGGTCTTTCATTAGTTTTAGCATGAAGAGGCTCGTGCACTGTGATTTTGGATGGTTTCATCACTTTCTCACCTCCTTCTGATATTTTTTCATTTAACTCTTCACTTTGTTTACGTTTCAAGCAATGTATTTCTTCAATAGTCTTGCACAAGTTATTGCGCGCCAATACATTAATTTCACCATTAGTGACTCCTTCATCGACAACTTGATTGGCTAAATGAGTTAGCTTGGCAAAGCGAGAAGCAAACTGTGGGATGTGGACATCGTCATTACATCTTTCACCTTCGACAACACATTTTCTTTTCACATATCGGCACCATCTCCTTATAGTATATTGATCCGGCAACATACTTTGATCAAAGTATTTAAGAAATGCTAGTAGATGTTTATGAGGAATCCCTTTGAACTCAAACATAAGGCTCAAGCAACTTTCCATTTGATTAAGTTTGCAATACATAACAAATTTATTAGATCTAGCCTTTCCACATAGTTTAACACAATAAATTTCTTTACTACCATTATCTTCAACCAACACTAAGTTATATAATACACTTAAGAAAAGTTCCTCTTGAAATTAGAAAAAAATCTTCAATGTGTACACTTGGAATATTTGCTTCTCCATCGAAAATAAGGTCTTCAATTTGGATGCAACTCTAGAGTTCGATGATCTTCTTTGAGTTTGTAGCACACCAAATTTCCAACATAATATCTCAGAAATACGTGACACAATTCCCAGCATCTACCACAATGTAATAGTAGACATTGCCAAAACATAGAATATTTTTTCAACTTTTATTACATCAATTCTTCACATATCACAGCGGAAAACTAAACACCTTGAATTACAACTTCTTCTTTCACAACATATTCTTTTACAATTTGCATAAGCCATATCATCATTCTACCACATGCATCCAAATCCCAAACTAATAATACCTACCTGTAAAACATGAGGCTAGAGATAATCCTAACCCCCAAAACTACGGAGTCAGCCATAACGGTCTGAGTAACATTAAAAGAAAATACAATTTAAATAAAGCATAAAGAATAAATTCATAATCAACACATTTCCATAGTAGTAACAAATGATATATGAAAAGATGATAAATAAAGCATAAAACATCAAGTGAAATTAGACTAAGTATCAAGTGTAGGAAAAATAGAGAACCTCATGCATAATACAAGTCAAGAAAATACAAATGTAGTATGATGACTCTCTAATGCATAATTGTCGAATCTATGCTCCCCAATCTACATAGATCTGGTGCAAACCCTTATCGTTCTCCACTTTATAGAGTTAAATTCCTCTCTATACAACTAATCCTACTACGATGACTACTACAAGATTTAGATAAACTGTGAGTATCTATCCCATGCCCCAATAATTTCGGAGGTTAATCTCTATCCACAGATAATTCCAGATACTATTTCACTCACACCTAGTAATTTTCGAGAATACCCCACACCACAAGCTATGGCACCTCATCACACGAATCCCCATGAGCGTCGCCTCGACCCCGATAATTCTGGAGATCAATCCCGCACTGCAGTTAATTTCGGAGACTATTTCACTCCCACCTCGATAATTTCGGGGATTATCTCACACCGCAGATCTTACTGAGGTCCATAACCCATGTTTGCGCTCATTTCATCATATCACCATCTAGTTCCTAACCTTATCCTATTAAGTTAATTAATTAATTACAAATCTCCTAGAGTTGGTGTACCCTACCGGACATATCTCAACTGATCAACAACAAGGCCACAACTGGACAAACCACAAAAATGTAAACTGCCAGTGTACTAGGGTCACAATTACCCTCTAAAGACTCACAACTCAACTATCAACACCAAATCCTTCATTAAAAGTCTTAATTTCATTATCAATTCACTCACATTAAGAAAACTTCTTAGAAATCAACAAATCCAAATCTATCTGAATACTCACAAATTTTCAGAACTGAAATATTATGTTAAATCCACTAAATAACTGAGTTTCATATTTTGAAGTCATAGAAATCTCAAAACACCAATATCTTGAAATCCATATATATTTCCCTTCTTAAAGTCATAAAAATACAAGTTAAACGCTATTATAACAAAAGTATAACTCTCTGTAATTTATAGTAATCTGTAGCAAAAATTTTTATCTAAAATAGTAGTCCAATAATCCATAAGTGCGAAGAAATAACCTTTCAAGAAAACGATGAAAAACTCAACAAAACACTCAGCCAAACAGCTGAAGGTCGACTGTCAAAACTGTTCAAAAAAAAGACGGTCGACTGTCATGCCCCGCTTCCCGAAAATACAGAATGTAAGCACGTGACATGGCCCAGTGAATGACTTGCAACATCCATCAGCTGTTATCGGTTCAACTCAACAATATAAATAAGAAGTAATATAATCACGCATGCATTAAAGGAGTAATTACATGAATAACAATACTTGAAATTTAAGCATAAAATAAACAAACATAATAACAATCCAATATCTGGAATCAACAATAACAATATTCGGGTCAAAAGCCCACAAATACAAGAATTAACAATGTTCAATTTATTTAAGTCTTCAAAACAAAACAATAATTATTTAGGCGGCGATGCAATTCAGTTCTTTTACCATTGTTGTTCTTCTAGTCCATCAGGCAATTCTCCTTGATTACTTGTAAGTTGTTCATCTAAAAGAGAAAAAAAAAAGTCCTTAGAGCAAGTCGTGGACAGCAAGTAGAGAAATAGAGAAACAATGGCATTTACGGTATAACAATGAATTCAATAAATAATAGAGTCGATGGTAATGAACAATGGCAAAATGATAACGATGCAATGTACAATAACGATAATTGATAACGATGATAATAAACGATAACAATAATGGTAAACAATAACGATAACACTGTTCAATAATGATTACAATATGCAATGACAATGCGATGAAAATCTTAAGTCTATTATTCATTTTAATCCTAACTAATGCACGTACTACTGCATCATATAACTACAGGTTCGATGCATACAATCAATTTCGTTTAGACTAAGGTAGTAGATTTAATAGGTCATGTACTCGGCGCGATATAACACTAGAATTGCACTAATTTCTTACACAATAACGATAACACTGGCTATTGCAGCAATTTCTTGTACACTAACGATAGCACTGACTATTGTAGCAATTTCTTACACAATAACTATAACACTGGTTATTGTAGCAATTTCTTGCACAATAACGATAACACTGGATATTGACGCAATTTTTTGCACAATGATGATAACAATACTTTGGGAATGAGGCCCACATTTCTGAGTACAGTCACTATATTATCAACTACTATAGTCAACCATTAACTCCGGCTTGATTAACATTCTTTATTCAATTAACATGCAATACTAATAGGGAACAATAGGAACAGAAATATCAATGGAAAAATGATAAGACGATTAATAAGGGATACTAGAAAGATGACAACACAATCCTAAGATCATACAATGTACTCCATACAATTAAATGCACCAAATACAACATTATAGATCTAATTATATATTATCAAACATGGAAATCCAATTCTGGACAGCAGTAGGTTGCTGCACCAAAATCAGAATTTTTATTGCTACAGATTAGCAAAAGTGGATCCATCAGAAGTTCTAGAAACTAGACTCCTCCCCGGTTCCAACGCATATTAAAGGTCCAAAATCCGACAAAAGTAGATAGGTGAATTATAGTGTTCTTTACAAGTTACAGGTTTTGGCCGGTTATTAATGTTAACTAGTTTCAGTTGTAAAGCAGTAAATATTCATTTTAAAAATCAGCAATATTAATTTTCATTACCCTAAGCATGTTGACTGTCAATCTGAAAATTATCATGGTAATATTTGATCATTAGTTTATCTATTTAATCAGGTTAACATGGTATATGCATAAATCTGGAACTAGAACACAACTGTCGTAAAATGGTCATAACTCATGCAATATAAGTCAGAATTCAAAAATTCTGGATGTTCTAGAAACTAGACACCTGGGGATACATTTCATATTTAGAAAGTTAGTGATTTTGATGGCATTATCTAGGTCTAAACAGCATGACAATGTTCAGGTTGGCAATAAATTTCAGGGTTTCAACATATTTTTTATGAATAAAATAATTAAAATGTTATGAATAATGAGTTAGGGGTTGACAATATAAATCACAGCAAGTTATATCTATGTGAACATAATATTAAGATGTATAATGTTTATAACCATACTAATCACAATCAACCAATACTGATGTGTCTAAATTCTATACAAATATTTGTACCTATTTACCCATTAAAATTGCTTATTTTCGTCTATGTTTTGTTTAATTCATCTTATTTCCATAATATTTCAATTAATAAATTATTTTTGAAGGAATGGAATTTTTTACGCAAAAAGTGATTATTTTTTTGATAAAAATCAACAAACAAAGCAAAACTATTGATTTATTATTTTTTTATTGTTTTGTTGAATTTTGAATTTTACAATTTAGTCCTTGAAAAAGTCAATAGAAAATATTATTATTAATTAGGAGTTGGAGTGAAATTATATAATGAACGGTTCGGATGGATGGATAAGGAAATATAATAATATTAGTTAATTAGATTAATAGATTAATCTTTATCTAAATTTTCTAATTAACTAATTAATTAATTAACTAAATAATTAATTAACTAACCTGAAACCTAAGTCAACTACAACTACTAACTAATCCTATATTCCTATATATACCCACAGGTTTTTTTGAGTAGGTGGGCGTGATACACCAGAAAGAATATAAGACTTGAGGAGGGGATTGGTAGGCGGGGAGGATTCTTTGGTGTGGCGGCTCCAGCCCCAAGGAATTTTTTTTTTTTTTTAAGATAGAAAAGAAAGGAAACAGAGAGTGGGCGTGAAGAGATAGAGAAGGGAGAGGGGCTCAGGTGGGCACGTGCGGTACGAGACGGGACAGAGGCGACGTGACGCAGCGACTTGACCTGGCGCTGAGTTGGCGGCGGGTCCCAGGCAGAGCAGAGAGACAGCACGCGGTTGCGATCGGCTGACGTGGGGCTTCGTTCTGATTGACACTGAGTTCGAGACCGAGAAGAGAGATACAGAGAACAATTGTTTTACTGTATGCGATTTGCAATTATTTATTTACAAAACAGTTCATTTGTATTTTCTTTTCTCTTCTAAAATTTAATTATGCAATTTAAGATAAAATTTGTTAAGTGCAATTTAACTATGAGCTAAATTTTATTTTTCTAGGGTTTAGATGTAGCCTAGTTTTGAGAACATAATTTTAATTCCATATTATTTTTCTATTTTTTATGGTTGTGTGTTTGATTTTTGTGCTTAATGCTTACAATTATTTGGCCAATTTTTGTATGATTATTGGATCATGGAGAGACCGAGAGGTAATTTGTGATTTAGAACAATAAAAATTGAACAACATTGATTGAGCGAAATTAGAGATGATTTACCGCGATTGATGTGACCGTTAAGAAATCCACAGAACTTAATGAGTCTTTGATTAATTAAATTTGCATAGAGATATAACAAACTGTTAGTTGGAGATATTTTTGGTGTTGTTCGAGAGAAAGCAATGAATAATTTGGGAATTTGGTCTACAACTTAGAAAAATAATATTTATATTCATATGGAATTATAAATTGTGTGGGATAAACTAGGTGAAGTCAAAAGCCCTAGAATTAATTTTGCCATTAACAAATTATAATTTTCAGACTCTGCTCCCTCTTCATTAATTTAGTTATTTAGACTTTAAGATTAATTTAATTTAGTTGTTTTCTTTATATATTAAATTTCGATCTTCCAAATAGTGATTCATCTAGTGATATCGGTACTCAGTAAAATATCTAGTTCCTGTGGGTTCGACACTCTATTCACTTAACTATACTACTTGTTGCGATTTTGTATGCTTGCAAATATTCACACCAAGTTTTTGGCGCCGTTGCCGGGGACTAGTTATTCTTTTATTGATATTGAAAATTGCTAGATTATTACTAGTTTGGATTTTTTTGTATTTATTTTTATTTTATTTATTATTTTATCTCTTTATTTTCTTTTGACTTACTTTTACTTTCATTTATTTTTCTTATTTTATTTTTTTTAGTTTTTCTATTTTTTTTAATACTGACATTTCAGGACATACAAGGAAATTATCATGGCGGACGATGAAAACAGGCATTTGAGAGACTATGCTGTGCCCTCGTTTTATGAATCAAGCATAAAGAAGCCGGTTATTGAAGCTACCGATTTTGAGATTGAACCGGAGATTATTCTTTTGATTCATCAGACTGTTCAATTTTGGGGACTACCGCACGAAGATCCTTATGCTCACATTGCAAACTTTCTAGAAATTTGTGACACTTTCAAACATAGCGGAGTATCAGATGATGCAATCCAATTGAGACTCTTTTCTTTTTCATTACGAGATAAGGCGAAGGCTTGGCTACGTTATCTACCACCCGGTAGTATTACTACTTGGGAGGGACTTACACAAAAATTTTTGGCTAAATATTTTCCGCCGGCAAGGACAGCAAAACTAAGGAATGATATTGCCACATTTACTCAATTTGAGACTGAGTCTTTGTATGATGCATGAGAAAGATATAAAGAGTTATTAAGAAAATGTCCTCATCATGAACTACCGAAATGGCTGCAAATTCAATTATTCTATAATGGTCTGGGAGTTACAAATCGATCTACGGTTGACGCAGCAGCTGGTGGTGCACTTATGAGCAAAACTTATAAAGCAGCCTATAATCTTTTAGAGAAGATAACATCAAATCATTACCAGTGGTCTTCAGAGAGAACATGTAGCGCCCCGGATCGCCGTTACCGGATATCCGTAACACCTTCCAGAATCTTTACCTTCAAATGCATCTCAACACAGTAATAACACGGAAATTTAAACACTTTTTATTAGCCAAATAAGTCATTACATCATTGATTACAACCGATAACTTTTTCTTGGACAAGGAGTACAAATTGCATCAATTCATTACAACTTTTTACAGACTCCACTTGTAAAGCTATCAGCTGCCTCCTGGAATGGTAATCGACTGATTACCTGCGGAACTTCGCTGAGCGGCCCATCGGCTCCCCCGGGACTTGCTCCTCAGCTTCAGGCTTCTGTTGCGTGACTCTGATATCTCTACTCCTGATCGAAAAGTATAACCGATACCTAAAAGGTGGGAAACGTCAGTACTTCGACTGACGCAAAGCTGGTGATAACAGCGAATCTCTAAAATTCAATCACAACCAATAATTTATACAAAAAAGAAAAGTGTTGTGCCCAAAACAAGGGTTTAGTGGATTCGGGTTCTAGTGCAGTGTTATGACATGACCCTATGACTAGATGCAGCAAACTCACATGCCTAACTTCTAATGCAAGAAAGACTTTGGAGCACGAATGCATCCCATACTACATACGTCCCCAAATCTAGCCGTCTTTCTCCACAATTTAGGGATTCGAAACCTCGCCATGCACCCTACTCTTGTACACACTCCAGTTCCCAATAGACTGTCCGTCGCCCAAGGAGATTACAGCGGTCGGTCTAATTCCGCCCTGCAGTGCCCAAGTGGTCACCGTCAGTTGGTACCCGCGTACGGACCTCCTTAGAAACCACGTTGAACCTGGTCCTTACGACCCTTGGTTCCACATGTCCACCCATGGACTGACGCATGTGTGTTCACCCCTCATCGGGTAATGAACTGATATATACCAAAAAAACACAAAACACAAAATCCGCGCTTTAAGGACGTGAGCACCACGGAGGTCAAATCCTTCGGGCCTCCCGCACCTTACTTCGGCAGAACTTTGGAAATCAACAGATCGAGATACGAGTCGGGGACGCAATCCGTTAGCGGCCGAGAACGTATCCCTACGACTGGAAGATACAACACCGACTATGGTTTACTAGGACTAATGCAATTTTCCAATCCCTTAATAAACCATTCTAACCCCTACCTTACTCTAATTCTTCGGGTAAGAATTAACTGCTTCCACACTTGCTTATCAACCTCTGGCCCCTGGCGATACCGGTCCGGTTCGCCACTTCCCCTGCTTGGACTCGTCCAGCATATTGGCCTACGCCTGCTGCTACTCCGGCAGTAAATATATAATTGCCCCGTGAGCTCCACTGACTGGCATGCTCGGATGTCCTACGCTCGGCAGAAGTCTAATAATATAGGCTTGATAGGTGCAGGGTATCCTTTACCCTAGTGACTAACTCGAGTCACCCATCCCACTCGGGGAGTCAATAACCTTAATAACAGAGATCAACCACTCCTAGACACGAGTCATCGACTCAAAATAACACACAAGGGAAAAATGCTTTCACAACCCTTAGTCCAAACCCAGACTAAGCGACCTACGGGTTTCTGCCCGAATCTGAAAATGGTCATAACTCTCTCGATACAACTCTGATTGGAGTGTATGGGCCCAACCTGGAAAGGTATGATCCTAGGCTACAACTTCCTAGTTGATCACAAGCTTAGATTCAACCACCTAAGTCCTCGAAATAGCTTCTCGAGCTCCAACCTGCGTGCTTCCTGCGCACGGGCTGCACCTTACCATTAACACAAAATCCTACTCGTTCATCAGAACGACACTAACTCAAATTCTGTAGAAGGTTGTGGGTGTCCTCAACAACTCTCTAGTTGGTCATGAGTACAAATTATACCATTAAGTCACCCTAACACACTCATCTATCATCAATACACCAGTTCACACAATTGGTCTCTCCAATTCAGAGCACTCAACTCTACTCTAGTTCCCTGTCCAGTCTTGCAAAAATCATAATAATTCAACCGTTTACTGGAATTGCCTCAAATTAGTTTTTTTGGAAAGGTCTAGGTGTCCACTACAACTCTCTACTGGGTCATGATCCTCAAAATGTGCCTCTAACAGGTCTCAAATTCCCAATCTTTACAGAGTATCAAAACTGGCTAAAAACAGCACAGTGCTTAATCACAAAATCACAGTAAATTGCACACTTGTCCCATTGACATAAAATTTATGGTGGTGAAACTAGACATCATACTCAACATCATGCAGAAGACCTCATGTCAAAATTTCAATTATACAGTGAGTACTACCTATTGCAAGTTAGCATAGAAACCATCAAGTTTTCTAATTCAACATCAGATACTGGTTATAGATAGATTATTCTCATGCCTCTAAAATCATCTAAATAATTTACTGATTTTTTTTACATAATCAATAAGCATTGAGGAACATTGAGTAAAAATTTTACATCAATATCATGCTTCAATAAATCACGAAAATTTCTACAATATCAACCATCATGTTTTTCTTTTTTCTGAGTCTGCCTTACGACACATATCCATCTCACGATTTTATTAGCATATCAAATGATCATAGAAAAATCAGAAATAAATCATGAATGATCCTAACACATATAGGACAAATTATTTTAATTTTATGGTCTAATTCATCATATTTTGCTCTCGGAAAAAATCCACAAAATGGTACTCCGAACCAGTTTTTTCTAGTTCAATTCTGACTTCTACTTCTAACCTTTAGAAGAGCAATCCTATGCATTCTAGCACACATGCATGCAATCAAAATTAATTAAAAGACAAGAATTTCATGTTTAGAGAAACTTTACACCCTTGGTTGTAGTAGTAGAAGGAATGTCATCAAGATTCTTCTCTTGGAAATCTCCTTTTGATCCTTCTTCTTCACTTCCTTCTTCTTTCTCTCCTCCTTCTCTTGTGGTGTTCTCTTTCTGAAATTTCTAGAGCAAAAGGGAGGAAATGAAGTGGGAATGAAGGAGATGGGATGGTAGGCCGGATTTGATGGGGGGGGGGGGGGGTAGGTTTAGGTTATAGGTGGTTTTGTAGACCAAAACCATGGCTTAAGCCCATTGGTTTTGTGTTTGTTATGTTGGCTGCCCAACATAACCCTTAACGAGCTCCAACGAGTGTGAGACGCGTGTTTTAAAGAGCGCACACAACCTATAATCGCTGTAGTACCATACTATGTTATATTTGTATGTGCGTCGTGCCGAAAACTAGCCGTTATACTAGTATCGGTCCGTCTCGTTCTCGTGCATCTTTGGAATGCAACTCTCCCAAGAACCGTCCCGTAGCCCTAACCATCTACCACGATGGCAAAATCGACCCATAATACTACAATCAATTGCACGCATACTAACAATATACATATACATATGCATATATTCAGGTATCGTACAAAACGGGGTGTTACATCACTCCCTCCTTAGAATCGTTCTATCCCCAGAACGTCCTTAGTGGGAGAAAGAAAAACAACAAACAAAATAGGAAACATTCAAAATAAATCTGGATATAAGGTCTTCATGCGGCTCTCCGACTCCCACGTGGCTTCTTCCCGAACTGGTTCCTCCAGAGAACCTTGATCATCGGGATAACCTTGTTTCTCAGTACCTTGTCCTGATGATCAAGTATCCTGACTGGTTTCTCTCTACAGGAAAGATCTATCTGTAAATCCTTCGGAACCTCTGGCAACCGATGGCTCGAATCCGGAACATACTTCCATAGCATAGAGACGTGGAACACGTCATGCACTTGAGATAGCTCGCCTGGCAGCTCCAACTTATAAGCCATCCTGCCAATCCTTTTCAGAATCTTGTATGGTCCAATATATCTCGGAGCTAACTTCCTGCCTTTCCCAAACTTGATAACTCCTTTGGTCGGCGATACCTTGAGAAATACGGAGTCGCCTTCCTTAAATTCCAACTCTCTTCGGCAGTTGTCCGCATAGCTCTTTTGCCTGCTTTGTGGCACGTTCAGAATCACGAGGAGCTCAGAATACAAGTTGCTCGGATTTGATTTCCAAGCAACGTGGCACGTTCTGGGCTGTCTGATGAGGATTAGGCGTGAATCACGAGGCACGAAGGCGTGGATCACGAGAAAATGTGATTTTGGTCTACGCAGCGAGATCTGAGCTGTCTGATTAAGATCAGGCACGAATCACGAGGAGAAAGTCGTTTTTCTCCAATACGCAGATCGGAATGCAAGTTGCTTGGATTTTGTTTCCGAGCGACGTGGCATGATCTGGGCCGTCTGATGAAGATCAGGCACGAAGGCGTGGATCACGAGAAAACATGATTTTGGTTGACGCGGCGAGATCTGAGCCGTCTGATTGAGATCAGGCACGAATCACGAGGAGACAGTCATTTTTCTCCAATACGCAACTCGAAATGCAAGTTGCTCGGATTTGGTTTCCGAGCGACGTGGCATGATCTGGGTCGTCTGATGAAGATCAGGTGCGAATCACGAGGTAAGAGACGAGGATCAGAGGATTTTGGTATTTAGGCTTCTGGTGGGCCGTTGCGGAGGCCCAGAATATTCGAAAGCCAACCCGAATCCGCCTTAACACTTATAAGTTTTCACCGCCTTCCCTTCTCCTCATTTCTTACCCTTTCACTTTTACTTAACTTTTCACTCAAGTTGTTTTTGCTCTCGAGCGGCACTGCTAGCGTTTGTGGCCAAGCATTTTCACTCTCCTGTGATCTTTCCGACCGTAAATGTCAATTCAAGGTAAATCCTCTTAACCTTAACTCGAAATGTCTAGTGTAGTCGGGGAATGAGACCTCTACCTCGGACCAAGAGGCTGACTAAGCTCTAATGGTCCCCCGAGCAAGGGGAAGGAAGTGGTGAAGTCAGCTGTCGTCGAAACTATAGTGGAGAAGGTGAGGGGGGCCGGTGCACTGGGTCGGCTACCGTCGATGTTGTCGAGCCTCAGAATGGTCAGAAGTTACTCTGAGGATATTTTGTCGAAGGCAGTGCAAGGGAGATCGGCTGCCTATGAGGAGAACAGTTCGGGGGACCCTTCGGAGGTGGACGAGATCCCCTCGGTGATGACCGAGGCGGACCTTCATCGAATCAGGAAGGGGTTCCGCATCCCGAAGGAGTGCACCTTGCTCCTCCCTGGTCTAGGCTTCTGAGCATGTACGGGGACATCGCCGGATACCTGTGTCTTACCATAGGACGCACTCAACACCGGCCTTCGGCTACCACTGCTGCCCTTCGTAGTTGATTTGCTGCAGTGGTACGGCTTGAGTCCGATGTAGTTCATGCTGAACATGTGGCGGCACGTCATCACCTTCATCCTCCAATGCCAGGCGGTCGGCGTCCAGCCTCAGCTCGTCATTCTTCGTAGCCTCTACCGGATCTGCCGAATGAGCAAGTTGGAGTACCGGTACTACCTGTCGCCAAGGAAGGGGGTCTAATTGATTAAGAACCCGTACTCCATCAAACATTGGAAGGAGAAGTACTTTTTGATCCGTGGAGCTTTTCGATGGTGTAGAAGGAGGAGGTTCCGAAGTGGGCGAAGGCCGAGCCGGTGCTCACTAAGGAAGAAGAGGAGATCGTGTCGAAGATCCTCGGTCTTCCGACCCTCGGTTGGAAAGATATCACTGAGGAGGTCCTGTTCGGTGGGGGTCTTAATCTGATCGACCCTAGTACGCTCCGTTTACTTATTTTTCCTTAGCTTATATGTGTTTGTTTTTATCTCGCTAACTTTTTCTTCTGATCTTTCTTCTTCAGAAGCACCCAGCATGGATTACAAAGCCCTTATAGCGAAGAGGGGTGCGGCAGCGGCGAAGGCGGCGGAAAGCAAGAAGAGGAAGAGGACGACGACGGGGCCCCCTTCTAGCCGAGCAGCCCAGACGCCCTCGGCTCCTGCGGCCATCGTTGACTTGGTCAGCAATTCTCTCTCGGCTCCGCAGGCCATTCTCCCCTCAGCCGACGCTCGTGGGTCTTCGAGCGAGGCATTCTCGGTTGGAGCAGCACTGGCCCTCGAGGTGCCGCCGCTTACGGCCAAAGCGAAGGCCATCCTCACCGAAGAGCACAAGAAACTCTTTGTCCCAGACTGATGGGTGATGAAGCTCGACGGCTTCCTCAGCGACGCAGCGATGTGCATGCAGGCCGTGCGCCACTTGCCGACCCCCAAGGATCGCGCAGCTCTGAGGGCAGGCACGATCGACGACGACGCGTTGGAGGTCGACCATTCGACGATGTTGGTAAATGACTTAACTCTGCTCTCTTAAACTTTGGAGTTCATGATTTTTGGGATTTTACGTTTTTCTCCTCTTGTTTTCAGACCCTCTGCCACTTCATCTACATGCTTGAGCAGTTTGCCGAGTAGGAGAAGGAGAGGAAGGCGTTGAACGATCGTGAGAGGGCGGAGCGTGCCAAGGCCGTGAAGTTGTTTATGGCCGAGCAATGGCTCTGGGCATCGCGAGCTACCAAGGTTGGTGCCCTCGAGGAGGCTCTTGCCAATGCGCTCGAATGCTCAGTGGCCGAGACGGCCAAGGTCGAGGCATTAGAGAAGGAGAAGGCTCGCCTCGAGGAGGAGCTGGCGAAGGCTCTGAAGGCGTCGGAGGCGGCGCTGAAGGAGCAGGAGGCGAAGGTGGGTGAGGCGAAGAAAGCCATCCAAGACGAGGCGGAGGCCCACATGATGAAGAACATGGAGGAGGCCTATGCTCGAGCCCTGAAGCATGTGGCTGCTCGTCTCCCCGACTTTGACAGCTCGGGGTACTATTTCTATGACTCGGTAGAGGGCGAAGAGATCATTCCGCTAGCCGAGGCTCAGCCTGAAAGGGAAGGTGACGAAGCCGAAGGCGATGGCGAGGAGGTGGCGAATCCCGAAGGGGTGCTCATCACTTTGCCGAGCGAGGGTGCCTCGGAGCAGCACCTCGAGGTGGCTCCTTGACTTAGTCGCTTTTTCTTTTTTTTTCTTTCGTGTATTGCCGAACTGCGGACTGGCCACCGCTTTAATTTGAAATGAAAAAGTTTCTATCTTCTTTTTGTCTATGTGTTGGAGAAATTTTCGAACTCTTTTGTTTAACTGTTGGAGAAATTTTCGAACTCTTTTGTCTAAGTGTTGGAGAAAATTTTTCGAACTTTGTCTAAGTGTACAAGTCGTGAGAACTTAGTAGCTCCGTGCTCTGGCTCTTTTCAGATCGTCGAAGCGCTACAGATTGCCGAAGTGCCTCGGATAGCCGAAATAGCTCATCTCAAGGCCGGTCTGGGGACAACGAGATTGGGGCTCGCGAGGAACCAAGAGCGGCTTTGCGAAGCGGAGTTGGATCTCCGTAGAGCGAAGTATGAGCTGAATCACCTGAGATCAATCCTAGTTCGCCGAGACATAGAGAGGAGGCGTTTAGAGGAGCAGATCAGTGGGATAACCCCCAAAGGCTATGATGTGGGCTCATCGGCGGAAGCCAACCTCGGCCTGAAGCTTAAGTGCCTTCGTCATTCTCCGTCTAAGGGGACAGCGGAGAGGGACGAGCTGAAGAAGGTGAACTTCAATAAAAGCATGGAGGTTGCTTACCTTCGGCAGACGATCACCGAAGGCTCTCAAGGGGCATGCTCGATGCAATTGGCTCGTCTGAAGATAACCGTGAAAGACGACTTGCTTAAAGAGTGAATTGTCGAGCTCGAGACAGAGGTCGCTCATCTTCAAACGCAATTAGAGCGGAGCAATGTTAGAACCATTTCTTGCACTCGGGAGGAGCATGACAGAGGGATAACTTTTTATGAACTCGCGCATTACTCGTCCCCTACACATCGAAGCCCGAGCGATGCACAAAGTGGAGTGGCAGCTTTGTCGAGCGGAGCACCTGTTGGGGCCACCATTAGAACGGGTGCGGATAATGCTTCTTGGCTCGCCGGCCTAGGGACGAGCACCGAGGAGGGGCGTCGGCAGTACAACATTCGTCGCCCCCGGGACTCTCAACCAAAGTATCCCTACCCCTAAGAGGCGTTGAAGTAGCTCTCTGTAGTCTTGTACTTTTAGTTTCACAAGTTTTGTGTCTCAATGTAAAGTTGAGTCGGTTGTCTGTAACTAGACTTGTCTCTCAAACTTTAATGAAATAACATTTGTTTTGTGAACTTGTGTGCTTTGCTTGCATTTGTGAACTTGTGACGCTTTATACTTACTCGTTCGCAAGCAGTGATGAACACAATATTATTCACTTTCTAGAGCAATAATCTTGTTATAATTAGACATTTAAAAGCGCTATATGTGGTATTTAACTCCTATTTTCTCTTTTCCATAGGAAACAGCTTATAACAGAAAAACGAAGCAGATTTAGGACTTCAAGGATAATACACAGCAAACTGCAGAGGATCAGTCGACTGGTTCCCCAACACAGGCGACTGGACAAGAGAAGCTGATTTTCCACAACTCTCGACACAGTCAACTCACTCCCAAAAGACAGTCGACTGGTCTGAACAATTATGAAATCTTCAGGAGTCTCGACTCAGTCGACTGGTTCGAAGATAAGTCGACTGGTCTGCGGCGGAGTAAACAGATAAGATATTCGAAGATTCACCCAAATCTAATTTCAAATCTATTTAAATCCAGATCTTATGCAACGAATCAAATCTAGAGACTGGAAAAAGCACGTGGTGAACAGATAAGGAAGGAAAGAAGAAAAGAGAAAGACATAAATCATCAAATCAAGAAGATTTTTCCCTTAAAAAGGGGAAACCCTAATTCTCAGCGGTACTATATAAATATCAGAAAAGATCATCTGTAGCAGGAGGCATCTATCTCTTGGACGCAACTTAATCTCAGAATTCCCAACGATCAAGTCATCAACCAGTGCTTCATTCCATCATCATCGAAGAAAGGGAAGAGGAGAACCGGTACTCGAAGGCAGTCAACTGTGTGACAGCCAGTTGACTCTATTGCCGGAATCCATTAGTTTATTTCTTCTCTCCTTATTCTGTGATGTTGATCATGTATTTGAACTTGTTAAGCAATAAAAGTATAATTATGTGGAACTATTTTCGTAGTTGGGTAGATCGAAGCCGTAGTTATGTAGTGCTATGTTCTTTTGAATCCTTCTATTTTACTTATTGATTGAATCTAATTGAATTGATATAGATTGATAACAGTCAAACTTGTTCAGGAGTTATAAGTACAGTCGACTGAAGGTGAGAGCCAGTCGACTGCCATACAGAATCTGATATTATCAAGTCTGTGAGTTAGAAATCTGAATCTGTTATATGAGCATATTGAGACGATCCGTATCTCGTGCTCGTAAGTCGTAACAAGGGAATCTTTAGGATTCTTGGTTCAATCAACTTAAAGGATCTAGATCTGATACCAATTTCTAGAACTTTAAGTGTTTGTTCGTTTCCATTGTGCTTATGCTTTTGTTAAGTATAACTTAGTAGATACCATGCTAAAATACTTAGGGGAAGAAACGAATTAGAGTAGATACCATGCCTAATTCTTGGCTTAGGGAAACAATACTTCAAGGAGTAGATACCATGCCCTTGAAGTGAACAAACATGAGTAATTAGAAGTAAATTCAGAAGGCAACTTAGCATTACTAACTATTGGTGGAGATCAACAACCCAACTATTCAAGAGATATTTGTGATTCAACACCTCTCATCTTAGTTTTAATCTTTTAGTTCTTTTAGAATATTATAACAACTCTTATTCATTTTTATTATTAGTTTTATTGATTAGTAAGTTGAAGTCACAATCTCTGTGGGATCGACCCTTGCTATTGCTATGCTTTTCTAACGATTCGTGCACTTGCGAGGTTTTATAATTTGTGTCTAGTTTTATCTATTTATTTAGGTATCTAGATTAGCACAACAAGTTTTTGGCGCCGCTGCCGGGGATTGTTTAGTATTTTAACTTACAAGTCAGTAGAATTTTTTATTAGTTTTTCTTTTCTTTTATTAATAATTTTTCTTTTAGGTTACAGGACTTCGGTGAATGCACGGTAGACGATCACTTCGTCCAGAGCTACTACCTATTGACGCAGAAACAGAACGAACTTTGCACAGGCTAGGTAAGCTTCTCACAGCCAGCCAGTCGACTGCTGTACGGACCCAGTCGACTGCACAGAGACAAATTTCACAGGAAAGAATGGCTGAAGAAATACAAAATCGAGTGCCAATGCAGGACAAATTCACTCCTAAGAATATTGAGCAACCTTCCTGCATTGCTTTTCAACCTAATGCTACAGGGAACATGCACCTATCTCCTCATTTACTTAGTATGGTTCCCCACTTTAGTGGCAAACCAGATGAAGAGCCTCATCTTCACTTGCAAGACTTTTTCGATCTCTGCAGGACACAAAGCGTCCAAGGGCTTACCGCTGAACAAATCAGGTTAATCTTGTTTCCTTTTTCTTTAAAACTTAATGCTAAGTTGTGGTATAATTCTTTGGAACCAGGATCAATTAATTCATGGGAGCAATTGGCAACAAAATTTTTGAAAGAGTTCTTTCCAGCCCAGAAAACCAAACAGCTAAAAAGGGAGATTCAACTCTTCCAACAAAAAGATGGAGATCTATTCTTCGAAGCATGGAAGGACTTCAAGAGCAAGCTTCTCAAGTGTCCTACTCACAATCTGCCTAAGGATGATCAGGTACAAGCTTTTTATGAAGGTTTAAATGACACTAACAAAGCAATTGTTGATGCAGCTTGCAATGGAATTTTGATGAGGAAAAGTGGAGAAGAAGCCATTGAACTTTTTGAAGAACTCAGCGAGAACTCCCAACAATTCTCAACAAGAAGGGGACCTACGAAAAAACAGGGAGTTTACGAAATCTCTAATAGTAATAACATTCAATTAGAAATGGCAAACATGAATAAGAAAATTGATATGCTTGTTAATGCAATGTCGACGATGGGTGGAGTTAAAAATCAAACAAATGAAATGTGTGCAATTTGTTCTTATTTAGATCACACAACTGATACATGTCCCATGTCTACTTTCACAGATCAGGAGCATGCGAATTATGTGGGTCGAGGAGTGTTTCCACCAAAGAACAATCCATACTCGAACACATATAACCCAGGATGGAGAAATCATCCAAACTTCTCATGGAGCAATAATCAAAATAATCAAGGGCATCAAATTGCACAAGGACATGCACGAAACTTTCAGATGGGAAGTGGGTTTGATCGACCAGCCCCAGAACAGAAGAAGTTGGATTTTGAGTCCACCGTTCTTCAATTGCTCCAACAACAACATCAAACAAGCAACCAACAAGGACAAGCAATTCAGAAGTTAGAAACACAAATTGGTCAGATTGCAAAAGAGTTAAGCGAACGAAAGGCAGGAGAACTCCCTTCACAAACCATACCAAACCCTGGAGGTCAAGAACAGCTCCAAGCAGTCACAACCCTAAGAAATGGTAAGATAATTGACAACATGGTTAGAACACATACAGACAAACCAGATACACAACCACCAAAAGCTTTGGGTTCAAGTAAGGTAAGTGAAAAAGTAGGGACAGTTCCACCACCATTCCCTCAAAGGTTAGTCAATAAAAAGAAAGAACAACATTTATTTGACGTCTTTGAAACTCTCAAAAAGGTAGAAATTAATATCCCCCTACTTGATGCTATTAAACAAATTCCTTCTTATGCCAAATTTTTGAAAGACTTTTGTACTCACAAAAGAACATTTCAGGTTAAGGAGGATGTGGCTTTGACAGAAGAAGTGAGCGCTGTATTATTAAGAAAACTACCACCTAAACTGAAAGATCCAGGTAGTTTTACCATTCCTTGCAAGGTTGGTGAGCACTTCTTTGAAAAGGCACTGCTAGACTTGGGGGCAAGCATCAACCTTCTTCCTTATTCTGTTTACGAAAAGCTTGGATTGGGGGAACTCAAGCCAACATCCATCACTTTGCAATTGGCTGATCGCAGCATCAAAAGACCTAGAGGTATATTAGAAGACGTCCTAGTTCAGGTAAATGATTTTATTTTGCCTGCTGATTTTGTTGTGTTGGATATGGAGGAATCTGCACTGTCATCATCTCTACCGATCATATTAGGTAGGCCCTTTATGAGTACAGCTGATATAAAAATTTGTGTTAAAAAGGGCATTATAAGTATGAAGATAAACGGAGAAAAAGTGGAATTTAAAATGTTTGATACACTAAAATTACCACAAGATGATCATGAATGCTATAATATTGATGTGGTGCAGGAGATTGTTGATCAAACATTTCAGGTACATAGCGTTGAACCACTTCAAGCCACAATCACTCAATCTCTAACTTTATCTCATGTTGAACAGGAATACGATGACTGGAGGATTGCAGAGACAGTACATCACCTTGAAACTCCACAGTCATATTCAGATCAAGCGACTGATGACAGGAGTAAGTCGACTGGTATTCTAATCAGTCGACCGAATCAAGACACCCAGAACAAGTCGACTGCTGACATGGACCAGTCGACTGTACAGAAACTTCCAGACATAGAACTTAAGTAGCTGCCCGACCATTTGAAGCATGCATTTTTAGGCGAGAACCAGACGCTACCAGTAATAATTGCTGCGAACTTAAGTGCACAGGAAGAATATAAGTTGCTGAAGGTACTACGAGAACACAAGAGTGCAATAGGATGGACCATTGCAGATATCAAAGGAATAAGTCCATCCAGATGCATGCATAGAATACTCCTTGAAGACAATGCAAAACCAAGCAGGGAGGCACAGAGAAGGCTTAACCCAAATATGAAGGAAGTGGTAAGAGCAGAGATTCTGAAGCTACTAGATGTTGGCATCATTTATCCTATCTCAGATAGCAAATGGGTAAGTCCTATACATGTAGTGCCTAAGAAAAGTGGAGTCACAGTGGTGACAAATGAAGAGAATGAGCTTATTCCTACTAGAGTGACCACAGGATGGAGGGTTTGCATTGATTACAGGAAATTGAATAATGAAACCAGGAAAGATCACTTCCCTCTTCCTTTTATTGATCAAATGTTAGAAAGATTAGCAGGATATAGTCATTATTGTTTCTTAGATGGTTATAGTGGCTATAATCAAATTGCTATTGCTCCAGAAGATCAAGAAAAAACCACTTTTACATGTCCTTTTGGTACTTTTGCATACAGGAGGATGCCCTTTGGATTGTGCAATGCTCCAGCTACATTTCAAAGATGCATGATGAGTATATTTTCAGACATGGTGGAAAGGTTCATCGAGGTATTTATGGATGACTTTAGTGTTTTTGGATCTTGTTTTGATGAATGCCTTAACCATTTGCAGCTTGTGCTTAAAAGATGTGAAGAATGCAATTTAGTACTGAATTGGGAAAAGTGCCATTTCATGGTACAACAAGGTATTGTGTTGGGACATGTGGTGTCCAAAAGGGGAATAGAGGTAGACAAGACAAAAATTGATATAATATCGAAACTACCCCCTCCCACTACAGTTAAGGGTGTTAGGAGTTTTCTTGGACAGGCGGGGTTTTATAGAAGATTCATAAAAGATTTTTCAAAAATCTCCAAACCCCTTTGTGACTTGTTGGCTAAGGATGTTGAGTTTGTATGGACAGAAGAATGTACAAATGCTTTTAATACATTGAAAAATCTTCTCATTTCTGCACCTATAGTCATGGCACCAGATTGGAGCCATCCTTTCGAGCTCATGTGTGATGCAAGTGATTATGCTTTAGGGGCTGTTTTAGGTCAACGAATCAATAAGAAACCTCATGTTATTTACTATGCTTCTCGAACTTTAAACGATGCACAGCTAAATTATTCCACTACTGAAAAAGAAATGTTAGCTGTTATTTTTGCTGTAGAGAAGTTTAGATCATATTTAACTGGTGCTAAAGTTATTGTTTTTATTGACCATGCTGCCTTGAGATATTTGTTTGCTAAAAAGGATGCTAAGCCTAGATTAATCAGATGGGTGCTGTTGCTTCAAGAATTCAATCTTGAGATTAGAGACAAGAAAGGAAGCGACAATGTTGTGGCAGATCACATGTCCAGATTACTGCACGAGGAAGAGAGAAATGTGCCCCCGCTGAATGAAAATTTCCCAGATGAACAACTATTTGAAATCAATGTGCAATCTCTCGGGGCAGTCGACTGGTCCTTAAACCAGTCGACTTGTCTCTCTGACCAGCTTCCCTGGTTTGCTGATATTGTTAATTTTCTAACTGCTCATGTTTTCCCTCCAGGTATGACACATCAAGAAAGAAAAAGATTGGTGGCTCTGTGCAAACACTTTTATTGGGATGACCCTTATCTATTCAAATTCTGCCCTGATCAAATTATACGAAGATGTGTGGCAGACGAAGAACAATTGAGTATTCTACAACACTGCCACCAATATGCCTGTGGAGGACATTTTGGACCAAAAAGAACAGCACTAAAGGTATTGCAATCTGGTTTTTATTGGCCTAATGTATTCAAAGATGCTTTTTCTTTTTGCAGGACTTGCGACAAATGCCAAAGGACAGGCAACATCTCTTCTAGAAATCAAATGCCACTGCACAACATACAAGTAATCGAGCTTTTTGATGTTTGGGGAATCGACTTCATGGGTCCTTTTCCTAACTCATTTGGTTATTTATATATTCTTGTTGGTGTAGATTATGTGTCTAAATGGGTCGAGGCTGTCCCCTCAAAAACTAATGATCACAAAGTTGTTGTCAAGTTTTTGCAGGAGAACATTTTCACTAGGTTTGGTACACCACGAGCAATAATTAGTGATGGAGGGAGCCACTTCAATAACTTCCCATTTGCTTCTTTGATGAAGAAATATGGGATTACACATAGAGTGGGAACTCCATATCATCCTCAAACCAGTGGGCAGGTGGAGATTAGCAACAGAGAGATCAAGAGCATCCTGGAGAAGACAGTCAATACAAGCAGAAGGGATTGGTCACTACGCTTGAACGATGCCTTATGGGCCTACAGAACCGCTTTCAAGACACCCATTGGCATGTCACCATACCGTTTGGTCTTTGGAAAAGCATGTCATCTGCCGGTAGAATTGGAACACAAAGCTTATTGGGCTATCAAAAAGTTCAATTTTGATATGAAACAAGCAGGTGACAAAAGGCGATTGCAACTAAATGAGCTTGAAGAATTGAGGCACGATGCATATGAAAATGCCAAGCTGTACAAGGAAAGGACTAAGTTATACCATGATAAACAATTAGCAAGGAAGGAGTTTTATGAAGGACAAAAGGTATTGATCTACAACTCAAGATTAAGACTCTTTCCAGGCAAGCTTAAGTCACGATGGTATGGACCATATATTGTCACAAAAGTCTTTCCACATGGTGCATTGGAAGTTCACAGTGAAGAAAAAAATCAAACATTCAAGGTGAATGGGCATAGAGCGAAGCCATACATAAAGATGAGTCTAGAACTGCAAGAGGAAGATGTGAATCTTCAACCCATTCCATACATCACATGAACTCATCATGTCTAGCTGAAGACAGAAAACACAGCGCTTATTGGGAGGCAACCCAATTTTTCAGGGGAGTATTTACACTTTCCTTTATTTGCTTTCAGTATTCATTATTTTTCTTTTAGTTCTTTTTATTTTCAGTATCTCCTTACTAGATGGTGACACATGCCTATTTTTATATTCGAACATTGAGGACAATGTTCCATCTAAGTTTGGGGGTATTAGGGTTAGTTATATTTATCATCTTTTTGAAATTTTTTTCTTTAGGATAAACAATTTCTTATAAAGTAAGAAGAAGGATACTTACTTACTTTAGGATTGTTGAGTTTCATAAATTCCCTACAAGATTATATGAGTCATGCAATTATACATAATAAACAAATGTGATGCTTTTTCTGGTAATTATTCCCTTTAAATCTAGTCCTAAACAGAGTTTAAGTAAATAGAGTAAGAGAGAAAAAAAAAATAATAAAAAAATTGAATAAAGTCAATCTACTCCAATGTTTTGAGTGCTTAGTAACTAGGGGTATTCATCACCAATGTTTACCTTTACGTCAAACGGCAACTTGAAATATGAGTATGCAAAGCACTTTAGAGTTTGTGACCTGCTGAGTAACCGGGTGGATCCATCCCTTACACATCGAAGCCCGAGCGATGCACAAAGTGGAGTGGCAGCTTTGTCGAGCGGAGCACCTGTTGGGGCCACCATTAGAACGGGTGCGGATAATGCTTCTTGGCTCGCCGGCCTAGGGACGAGCACCGAGGAGGGGCGTCGGCAGTACAACATTCGTCGCCCCCGGGACTCTCAACCAAAGTATCCCTACCCCTAAGAGGCGTTGAAGTAGCTCTCTGTAGTCTTGTACTTTTAGTTTCACAAGTTTTGTATCTCAATGTAAAGTTGAGTCGGTTGTCTGTAACTAGACTTGTCTCTCAAACTTTAATGAAATAACATTTGTTTTGTGAACTTGTGTGCTTTGCTTGCATTTGTGAACTTGTGACGCTTTATACTTACTCGTTCGCAAGCAGTGATGAACACAATATTATTTACTTTCTAGAGCAATAATCTTGTTATAATTAGACATTTAAAAGCGCTATATGTGGTATTTAACTCCTATTTTCTCTTTTCCATAGGAAACAGCTTATAACAAAAAAACGAAGCAGATTTAGGACTTCAAGGATAATACACAGCAAACTGCAGAGGATCAGTCGACTGGTTCCCCAACACAGGCGACTGGACAAGAGAAGCTGATTTTCCACAACTCTCGACACAGTCAACTCACTCCCAAAAGACAGTCGACTGGTCTGAACAATTATGAAATCTTCAGGAGTCTCAACTCAGTCGACTGGTTCGAAGATAAGTCGACTGGTCTGCGGCGGAGTAAACAGATAAGATATTCGAAGATTCACCCAAATCTAATTTCAAATCTATTTAAATCCAGATCTTATGCAACGAATCAAATCTAGAGACTGGAAAAAGCACGTGGTGAACAGATAAGGAAGGAAAGAAGAAAAGAGAAAGACATAAATCATCAAATCAAGAAGATTTTTCCCTTAAAAAGGGGAAACCCTATTTCTCAGCGGTACTATATAAATATCAGAAAAGATCATCTGTAGCAGGAGGCATCTATCTCTTGGACGCAACTTAATCTCAGAATTCCCAACGATCAAGTCATCAACCAGTGCTTCATTCCATCATCATCGAAGAAAGGGAAGAGGAGAACCAGTACTCGAAGGCAGTCAACTGTGTGACAGCCAGTTGACTCTATTGCCGGAATCCATTAGTTTATTTCTTCTCTCCTTATTCTGTGATGTTGATCATGTATTTGAACTTGTTAAGCAATAAAAGTATAATTATGTGGAACTATTTTCGTAGTTGGGTAGATCGAAGCCGTAGTTATGTAGTGCTATGTTCTTTTGAATCCTTCTATTTTACTTATTGATTGAATCTAATTGAATTGATATAGATTGATAACAGTCAAACTTGTTCAGGAGTTATAAGTACAGTCGACTGAAGGTGAGAGCCAGTCGACTGCCATACAGAATCTGATATTATCAAGTCTGTGAGTTAGAAATCTGAATCTGTTATATGAGCATATTGAGACGATCCGTATCTCGTGCTCGTAAGTCGTAACAAGGGAATCTTTAGGATTCTTGGTTCAATCAACTTAAAGGATCTAGATCTGATACCAATTTCTAGAACTTTAAGTGTTTGTTCGTTTCCATTGTGCTTATGCTTTTGTTAAGTATAACTTAGTAGATACCATGCTAAAATACTTAGGGGAAGAAACGAATTAGAGTAGATATCATGCCTAATTCTTGGCTTAGGAAAACAATACTTCAAGGAGTAGATACCATGCCCTTGAAGTGAACAAACATGAGTAATTAGAAGTAAATTCAGAAGGCAACTTAGCATTACTAACTATTGGTGGAGATCAACAACCCAACTATTCAAGAGATATTTGTGATTCAACACCTCTCATCTTAGTTTTAATCTTTTAGTTCTTTTAGAATATTATAACAACTCTTATTCATTTTTATTATTAGTTTTATTGATTAGTAAGTTGAAGTCTACAATCTCTGTGGGATCGACCCTTGCTATTGCTACGCTTTTCTAACGATTCGTGCACTTGCGAGGTTTTATAATTTGTGTCTAGTTTTATCTATTTATTTAGGTATCTAGATTAGCACAACAAGCAGCAAGAGTTGCGTCGAACCAAATGTTGGACTCCTAACTTGTTGTTTTAGAGAATACCAACGGCTGTAGGAGCAGTTTCGAATGGTGACTCGCTTCGTACTCACTTAGAAGCAAGTAGTTAAAGCGGAGTCGAACCAAGTGTTAGACTCCAAGCACGTCGTTTTGAAAGTATCAACAGCTATAGGAGCAGTTCCGAATGGTGATCCGCTTTGTTCTCGCTTAGAAGTAAGTAGTTGAAGCGGAGTCAAACCAAGTGTTGGACTCCAAGCGCGTCGTTTTGAAAGTATCAACAGCTATAAGAGCAGTTATGAATGGTGATCCACTTCGTACTCGCTTAGAAGCAAGTAGTTGAAGCAGAGTCGAACCAAGTGTTGGACTCCAAGCGCGTCGTTTTGAAAGCATCAACAGCTTTAGAAGCAGTTCTGAATGGTGATCTATTTCGTACTCACTTAGAAGCAAGTAGTTGAAGCGTAGTCAAACCAAGTGTTGGACTCCAAGTGTAATCCCTGCTTTTCATTTTATGTATTTTGGAGTGTATTTTTATTTTTTGTGTATTTTATCTCTCTTGTATTTTTCTGAACCGTATACTGGATTTGATTTCAATATATATATCTATTTTATTTCATTTTTGATCTCCTTGTGTGGTTTGTTTGTCGTTTTTATTCATTTTCGTCATTTTGCGTTCTTTTTCTCATTTCCTTGGCCCAATTCCCTTTATTTTTATATTTTGGTGATGTGATGGATTTTTGGTGGTGATTTTCCAAACCTATGATTTTTGACCCCTAAGGAGATTTTTAGGAGCCATAGAATTCACTATAAATTGTATCCCCAATTAAAATCTACCCAATACCCATTACCCATTTGTATACCATTACTACATACCCATACCCACAACCCAATAACCCACATTTAATCTCCTATATAAATACCCTAATCCTAATAAAACCTGACCCTAATCCTTTTCTCTCTCCCTCTCCTAATTATCATCCTGGCCTCTCCTCTCCTAATCCCTCCAACCGGCTGCACCTTCTCCTTCCCAAACCGGGCCTCCCCTCCCTCCATCCATTGCAATCCGACCACCACCATATCAAACTCCCATCTCCATACATCAGAAACCCTACAAACCCTACTCCTCCCTTGTTGGCCGGCTACCAGAAACACCACCATCCACATCAAAAACATCATAAATCTCTTCTCTTTGGGTTTCTTGAAGTGGGTATTCTCCACTTCGCGCGTTGCATTAAGGAGATTGTTCGTTTGAGAGTTTTCGTTCGTGGGTTCGCCTGGATTCGCACTTTGAAGGAATTTGCTCGTGGGTTTTGCTCCTAGGGCTTATTGCATTGTATTCTACTCCATAATAAGACAAGTAACTTGTACAAAATTTCATTAGGTTGATACAAGTCAAAAAGTTCACACCTAGAGTAGTTGGGTCTAGAGATAACCAACAATTTGTGTTTTCCTTGATGGATTTGTCTCTATTGTAATATGTTGGCTATAGATAACTTAGGACACCAACTTGATAGGATAATGACTTAGGTTTTGCCCAAAACTTGATTTTGATGCATGTTTGTAGATATTGCATGAATTGTGTTTGATTGAATGCCCATATGAAAATAATAGGCTTGGACATGTTAGTAACCCTAATTCATGATGTTTAGATGTTGGGTAGGTTGTATTTCAAGTTTGGTTATGTTTGGATCAATATTGTGAAAGTTATGATGTTTTTAATTAGAGGTGTGAAATCTGTATTTGCTGCTTGTTCTATTTTGATTGCTGTTTTCGTCCATGCTAAAGTCCGAATTTGAATTCCAAAATAAAAGATGGATTTTAGATAATTGTGTCTATTTTCAAACCCCACTAGTTTTACTTGATTTGGATTTCGTATGACTGAGTTATGATGGTTTTGGTACAGACGTGTCGATAGATTCCAGATTCTGTTTTGAGTTAATTTTGTTAACAAATCATTTTCAAGAAACTATACATAATATCTAGGTATAATATTTTGCTCAGTGTTTCCTTATGATATTAGGGACTACCCAGATTTTTGATGAATTTTAAAGATGAGTTTTGTGTGGTGTTTCATGCTCTTTTCTAAAATCTTCTCATGCTGTAATTTGTGCGCTGTTCAGTAAAGAACTCTGTTTTCACTGCAATTCCTTATACTGTATCAAAATTATTTGTGAAATATGAAAGTTAGTAAAATCTATCTATTTTCATGTCGTTTTGGTGGAATTGGATTTCAATTCATTGATTGCGAGATATCCTTGTTTTTGTACAGCAGTGTTGAGAATTCCAGATTCATCAAAACTACGTTTTTGTGTTGTTTCTTATTTTTGATGGCTGAACTATACTTACTGGAATATTATGAAACTTGTTATTTTGAGTCTATACCTATAGGAAAATACTCCAGATTTTTCGTGGAATTATTTGATACGTTTTCATGCTGTTTTCATGATTTTGAAGTCGTTCCCCTGTTTTCTGGCTGAACATAACCTCTGTATTCAAATCAGTTTTGAGTTGAGATGTTGTGAACTAGTATGTGACTTAATTATACTCGTTGGATGCGTGTGGATGTCTAGTTTCCAGATCCTTCAACGGATCTTGATTTTCATGTCTGTAGCTGTTAGAATCACTGATTTAGTACTGTTTGGTCTTGCTGTCCTGATTATAACCATAGACTATTTTGCTCGTATATGTGAATGTAAATCATCCATGCATGCTGATTTGTTACCCTGAACCTAAACCTGATTATATCATGTTTATTTGACAATATTTTGCACACATTCATGTCTGTTGGATAACAATAATAAAAGTAATCAAGCCGAGGTTTATGGGACAGATCTAGTAGTGGATAGTGCAGAAATGTGTACTCGGAAGAACCTAGTTTGGTTATTGGAGCTTGTTTACATGTGGAGCTTGACACGATTTACATGATACGTACACACATAACACTGGCGCTTGTTTTGGTTTTGGAGCTTGTTTTGGTTTTGGAGCTTGTTTTGGGTTTTGGAGCTTGTTTACATGATACTTGGAGCTTGTCCCTGAGTACACTGCCCTGCATGGTCCCCTATGAAATCTAAAACGAAACTGTTGTGTTGTAGCAACCATGTAAGGTGGGCTGCATGTCGTGCTACCTAGATAGTAATCACACAAGACTTGAACTTAATACTTGAACATGATACTTGAACATGATACCTGGTTGCTTGATACTAAACTACACGATACATGAGACTTGATTACATGAAACATGAAACATGATACATGATACATGATACATGATTACACGACACTTGACACTTGATGCATGTTTATAAGATACTTGTTTACTTGACACTTGATTTATGCCGTTTACATTTGACACTTTTACCATGCTAGTTGTCTAGGTTGACATCATACCTATACCATGTGCTAGTTTAGTTTTCCCCATTCCATGTGCTTGTATCCTACTCTATTTGTGACCCGCGACTTGCAATTGACGGGTACTTGTGTTTTTTCTTTTCCTCTTTCCTGCATTCGATGAATTGCAGATTATGGAGAACAGGTTCAAGGCGGTATCGGAGACTTGAATTATTAGTGTTGCTTTTAATTAATAATATTATTTCTTGTATCGTGCTACAACAATATTTGTATTCGTGAGACTTGGATTTTTTTCTGGTATTTTGAGACTTGGATATTATTGTATTTGGACGATGTAACCCAGGATATTGTTTTCTCCAGATTCTGATTTATTTGAGAATATTGTATTTGGTTTCAAGTAAATTTTTGTTGACAATTTGTTTCAAGTATTCATGAATGGTTGTGCCTTTTGCTTCCGACTCTGATTATATCTGTGATGTGTTGCAAAGATTCTTGAAACAACTTATGGGTGATGAAAATCATTCGCTGGGCTTTTGTTACGTACTCGTATTCCGTATTTTTGGGAAGCGGGGTGTGACACCAAGCGTGTCATTTTAATGCAACGAATTTTTTTTTTGTAAGTAGAGCTAGACTACCCAAAAATAGAGAACTTGCTAAGTAGAGTTGAACTACTCAAGAATAGAAAACCTGCGGGGGAAAGATTACTTTTATTGGAAACAATTTGGAGGCCGCTTCTAAGTCACGAGGCGCTTTTACACTTTGATAGAAAGAAAATACAAGTAAGGAAGAAGTTTAAACATATCTTATGAAGCGCTTTTGGGGAAGTTTCTTGGAGCGGTGTCTAGACACCCTCTTGGTACTTCATCAAGTGCTCCGCGTTCCATGTTCTCGGTATCCTTCTGCCCCCCGGGTCTTCAAGTTGATACGCACCTGGGCGAATGACTCTGGAGACCCTATACGGCCCTTCCCAATTGGGTGCCAACTAGCCTCTTTTGCTTGGATCGGAGATCGACAATTTTCTGAGCACCAGGTCTCCCTCTTTTAGGTTGGCTCGCCATACCCTCTTATTGTAAGTCTGAGTGATCCTACGGCGGTAGGTCTCTTGTCGAATTGCGGCTTTCTCGCAGACCTCGTCTATGAGGTCTAGGCTGTTGCGAAGCTAGTTCGCGTTTTGTGCTTCAATGTAAGGCTATGAGTCGGGGTGAAGGCAGACCCACCTCTAAGGGGATGAGAGCTTCGGAGCCATATGTGAGGTTGAAGGGGGACTCCCCCATCAAAGTTCTTTTGGTGGTGTGATAGCTCCAAAGCACGTTCGGGAGTTGTTCAACCCACAGCCCCTTAGTGGATCGGTCGAGCCTCTTCAAGCCAGAGAGGATTTGTCGATTTGTGTTCTCCGCTTGGCCATTGGATTGAGGGTGAGCTATCGAGGAGAAGCACTGCTGAATGCCGAGGTCGGCACAAAAGTTGCGAAAGGTTGCACCCGTGAATTGGGTCCCGTTGTCGGTCACGAGGATGCAAGGAACCCCGAACCGACAAACGATGTTCTTCCAAAAGAACTTCTGGACCTTGTGCTCGCTGATCGTCGAAAGAGGTTCAACCTCGATCCTTTTTTAGAAGTAGTCTATTGCTACCACTAAGAATTTCAGTTGGCCCGGTGCAGGAGGGAAGGGTCGGAGCAAATCCATCCCCCACACTGCGAAGGGGATTGGACTCGCCAAGGACGTGAGTTGTGCTTGGGGCAGGTGACAGATTGGGGCAAAATTATGGTAGGAGTCGCACTGGCGGACGTACTCCTCGGAGTCACTCAGTAGTGTGGGCCAGAAGTAGCCGTAGTTCAAGAGTTTTCTGGTGAGGGATCTCACTCCCAAGTGTGCACCACACAGACCATCGTGGACCTCCTTTAGGGCATAGAGCGCTTCCTCCGGGGAGAGGCACCTCAGATAGGGTCGAACGTCGACCTGGGTGTAGAGCGTTTGTACATGACTTCGTCCAGGAGTGTGTATCGCTCGGCTCGTGTCCTGATCCTCCTTGCCTCTTTTGGGTCTTCGGGAAGGACCTTGTCTCGGAGGTACTCAAGGAGGGGCTTCATCCAGTTTTTCCCAAGCATTAAGGGGTAGGCTTCCATTGGCTCCGGGCCGTCTTCATCAATACTTGGTCTGAGAAGGACCTCTATTAAGACGGTCTGTTCTAGACCTTGGAGAGATGAGGAGGCAAGCTTAGAGAGAGCATCTGCCTGTGCATTTTCCTCTCGGGGAACCCGCGGGAGTTGAACATCTTCGAATAAGGCTAGAAGCTCCCGCACTTTGACGACCAATTACGAATCACTGAAGACTCTGATCTACTTGGTCCCAGCTTTGCAAGCCATGCAGAGCCCCGCTATGAGGGCCTCATACTCTGCTTCATTGTTTAATGCCGAGAAGTTTAAGCGGAGGGAGTATTGGAGGACGAAAGCGTCCGGGCCGGCCAAGATAACACCAGCCCCACTTTCGTCGGCGCAAGAAGACCCATCCACATAAACAGTCCAGACGAAGGGGTCGGCAGACGACTCGCAAGGGTCGGGGATGGTGCTCTCCATAATGAATTCGACCAGAGCTTGGGCCTTGATTGCTGTTCTTGGCTGGTAGCTGATTTCGTGTTGGCTCAGCTCGATGGACCACTTCATCAGGCGCCCGGAGGTCTCGGGCTTGCGGAGAACTTACTTGAGGGGCTAGTCGGTTAGGACGACAACCGAATGAGATTGGAAGTAGGGACGGAGCTTTTGGGCCGCCATGACCAAGGCAAGGGCCATCTTCTCCAACTTAGGGTAATGGAGTTCGGCATCCCAGAGGACCTTACTCACATAATAGATGGGCCTCTACATTTGGGCCTCTTCTCTTACGAGGACCGCATTGGGGATTTGTTCTGAAGCTACGAGATATAAGTAGAGGACCTCTCGAGGCGTTGGCTTGCTCAAGAGCGAGGGATTAGCTAAGTATGCCTTGAGCTGGTCGAAGGACTTTTGTTGCTGTTCCCCCCATTCGAAGTCTTTAACCCTCCTGAGGGACTTGAAGATAGGGAGGCACTTTTCCCCGGACTTTGAGAGGAACCGCCCAATTGCTGCGAGGCATCCCGTGAGCCTCTGTACCTCTTTGACGCTGGAGGGAGGAGCCATTTTGAGAATGGCCTGGATCTTCTTGGGGTTGGCGTCTATGCCCCTTCTGGCTGACCACAAACCCCAGGAACTTGCCAGACGAGACTCCGAATGCACATTTGTTTGGATTCAGTCTCATATTGTGCCTCCTGAGCACCTCGAAGGCTTCTTGAAGGTCGAGGACATGTTCCTGCCCTTGGGTGCTCTTGACCAACATGTCATCTACGTAAACTTCCATGTTTCGGCCAATCTGGTCTCGAAAGACCTTATTCACGAGGCGCTGGTAAGTAACTCCCGCGTTCTTCAAGCTGAACGACATTACCCTGTAGCAGTACAAGCCCTGGTCCATCACGAAGGAGGTCTTCCGGATGTCGGGAGGGAACATCCGAATCTGGTTGTACCCCGAGAAAGCATCCATGAAGCTGAGGAGCTCATGCTCGGAGGTCACATCGATCAGGGCATTGATGCTTGGAAGGGGAAAGGGGTCCTTCGGGCATGCCTTATTGAGATCGGTGAAGTCGATGCATATCCTCCAGCTCCCGTTGGCTTTCTTAACCATCACCACATTGGATAGCCACTCGGGATAATTCACCTCCTGGATGAACCGAGCGTTGAGGAGCTTTTCGATTTCTTCTTTGATTGCCTGTTGACGCTCAGGAGCGAACTTGCGGGGCTTCTGCTAAACGAGCTTCACACCCGGGGCGACGCTGAGATGGTGCAATAGGAGCTCCTCAGAGATCCCAGGCATGTCGGCCGCGATCCAGGCGAAGAGATCACGATTCTCCCTTATGCACTGGGAGATGCCTTCTATGATGGAGGGGGAGAGTGCTTTGCTGACCCGGAATGTCTTTATGGTGTCTTCCTCCGAGAAGGCCACTTCTTCTAGTTCATCTACCGGTTCGGAGATGGTTTGGCTACTCTCCGGTGGGAGCTCGAGGGCTTCTACGGAGAGGACTGGGCCTCCCATCGAGGTCATATAGCACTTACGAGCCGCCTCTTGACTCCCTCTTACCTCTCTTACCCTTGCGGGGGTGGGGAACTTCATTTTCATGTGGTAAGTAGAAGGGATGGCTTGGAGCGCGGCAAGGTCTGGTCGACCCAGGATCACATTCTAGGCAGCCTTCACATCCACCACCATGAAGTCCATCGGCTCGGTGCGAGTGACCGGGGCTTTGTCAGCGGTGACGTCGAGAGTTATAACTCCCTTGATCATCACCAGAACCCTAGTGAATCCATGAAGGGTGTAGCCAACCGGCTTGAGCTCGTCTCTTAATAGTTGGAGGCCTTTGAATGCCTCCAAGAAGAGGATATTGACCGAACTTCCATTGTCCACCAGCACCCGGCGAATGTCGAAGTTGGCCATTTTGAGGTTAATGACGAGGGCATTGCAGTGAGGTGTGCGGACGCCTTATAAGTCCCTATCGAAGAACGTCACAAGGACTCCCAGGCCTTTTGGGGAAGGATGGCTTTGCACGGAGTTGACCTCCCTAACGAAGGCTTTTTAGGAGGAGTTAGAATCTCTCCCCGTTGGGCCTCCGTGTATCAGGTGCCAGATGCCATCTACTTCAGCCTCTGGAGTCTCCGTGCGCTGCTCCGTTCGCCTGTTAACCCTCCTGGGTGGTGGAGGCAGATTGGCTCGGCCCCTTCTCACAAACCGGGTGAGCTGCCCTCTCTGGATGAGGGCCTCGATCTCATCCTTCAGGGTCCAACAATCGTCAGTGTCGTGCCTGTGGTCTCGGTGGAAATGGCACCACTTGTCCCGATTCCTCTTCTTTCCGGGGGTGTTCATCTTCGGAGGTGGCGGCAGGAGATCTTCGTTCCCAATCTCTATCAGAATGGCGGAGACACTCGTGTTGAGTGGGTGAACTTCTCGAAGCGGGGGAGAGGACGCCGCTGGCCCCCATTATCCTTCTGGAGCTTCTTAGCTCCTTTTTCTTCTACGCCCTTCCGCTTATTCCCGAAAGTCGATGCCTCAAAGGTGGGGCAGTGGAGAGCTTCTTCTGCTCAGATGTACTTCTCGCTCTGGAGTAGGAGCTCTGAGAAGTCCCAAGGGGGCTTCTTGGTGAGGGATGCCCTGAGATCCGCATTGAGGACGTTGGACTGGAAGGAGACCGCGCCACCGAGGGTTCCAAGGAGGCGATGGCTTTGGCCTCAGCAGTGAAGCGCTTAACGTAGTCCCTCAATTGTTCGCCCTTCTTTTGACTGAGGAACGGTAGGGAGGCGCTCGTCTTCTTTGTGCGGCAACTACTCACGAAATATGTGAGAAAGAGACCCTCGAACTGGTCAAAGGGGAAGATAGATGTCGGTGTAAGTCGAGAATACCACTCCCGAGCCGGCCCCTTGAGTGTGGCCGGGAAGGTCTTGTAGAGGAGGGCATAAGATGCATGATGGATCATCATGAGCATTTTGTAACTCTCAATGTGATTTGCAGGGTCGGTCTCCCCGGTGTAGGTCTCGAAGTGTGGAGGCTTGAAGTTGTCTCGGACTGGGGCCTCCATGATGGCACGGGAGAATGGGGGCCTGCTGGGACGGAGGTCCCTCGCCCGTCGTTCTTCATCTCGGTCGAGCTGGCCGAGGCGCCTCTCCATCTCATGGAGACGGTGGACCGAGTCCTCCCTTCGGTCTTGCCTGGCTGAGCCCCGAGACTCGTCCTCATGTCGATGAGGGCTGGGGCTGCTACGGCGATTGGCTCTGAGTAGGAGGTGGACCGATAGATTAACGGGGGTGACTCAGAGTAGGATGCGGACTTCGGGAACGACAGTTGTGATCGGGAGAAGGGCGGCGATGGCTCGGAGCTGGCTTAGGACTTAGGGAACGGCGGTGATGGCTCGGAGCCGACCTGGGACTTTAGGAGCGGCGATGATGGTGAGGAGCTGGCTGAGGGCTGGGAGCCCGAGGGCCGTTGTTGGGGGCGGTATTAAGGGCCCAAAGGACTGCCTCTTGGAATTACTGAAATTTCGCCCTTGTGATGGGGACCTTCTGCTCGCGATTGGCTCGAGCTGTAGGACGGCTAGCCAGGGAGCGGCTCCATCTTGGGCGATGCAGGAGTGAATCCCTCTGCCTCTGGGGAGAGTTGGACCCTTTGCGGTCTGATCGGTGTGGTGACCGATACCTCGGGTGCTCTCTGCGAGGGTTCGCCTCGCGGGTCTGCCTCTAGTCTAGATGAGTGCGAAGATCGGGCCCTGGCTTGGTCTGCCGATTGTTTAGTACATCTCGCAGATCCTTTGGCGTAGGAGGACTATGGGAGGCCATACAATCTGTGGAGGCATTGTGGATGGACACCCGAACCTGATGTACAGGTTGCTTGTGGCGGCTTCGCCGAGAGGGCTCCCCCACGTACGCCTGGGGCCCTATAAGCTGCAAAATAAACTGGGGAGCCTGCTGCTCGAGCTGCAGGGTCTGCTGGATGGGTAGAGGGAGATCCTCCGGAGGAGGAGGAGGAGGAGGATGAGAAAAGGTTGTTCTTCGGTTGGAGTTTGCGGGCTTCCTCGTAGGATGCATGGCTAGGAGTAGCTTTGGCTGAAGGATGAAGGTGGGGTTGCTTGTCTAGAATTTCCAACAGATGGTGCCAATCTATTGCCAGTGGATCTAGTGTGGGGGCAATAGATAGAATTTGTAAGTTCGGAGGAACTCGAACAGGCTGAAACCTACTTCCTCCTCATTGACAAGTTGACACCTTGGTGCTTCCGTGAACCTGCACAAACGTTCGAAGCACCAGGATGGATCCCGGCGACGAACCCTCCGATGCTCTTGTCAATACCAGAAAAAGTAAAGGGAAAGAGCTCAAGTGCACAAAGAGTGATCACCTGTGACAGTAGGAGGTAGGGGGTATTTATAGTCACCATGGGGATCTTTTTCAGGATAAGAGCGAATCCCTACTTCCCGGTGTGACTGGATAGGGGCGGTTATAACCACCTCCTCAAGATGAGGACGAGCCAGGATTTCCTCCAATCTTGTTGAGCTGGTCACTGACGGGTTGAGACCTGTTCTCAACTGAACAAATCCGTTCATGGGTTAGCGGGTCCAAGAGGAGAGACCCTGTTCCCAATTCAGACCCGTCTGTAGGTGAAATTACCTTCTTGCCCCTGCAACCTTAAGATTCGTGCACACTTTGAACGGTTCTGATTTAACCCCATTTTTAGCCATATCAATAATCATAATTAAGTTTAGGTGACAAGTTTATAGAGCAATTATTTATACTGAATGCAAGAATATTGCAACAATATTTAGTTATGTATTTAATTATATCGACATATGCATCAACAATGTTTTTCTATATTGGGCTCATTGATTCTGATACCGTTGCTGAGCATTCCTGCAATGGATGACACTTCCGTAAGGGCTGTAATTATGTACGTACATGTACTTTATCACTTTTTGTTTTTAACAACTGTAGTCTTTATTTTTAAAAAATAAAAATTGTTAGGTCATGCATCGCACGCATGTAGATAGCTGACAAAATATTTATGTACAGTAAGGTTGGTCATTAAATTTTGAAATATATTGTTAAATAATTCCATCAACTTAAAAAAAATCTAATTTGTTCCAAATAATGTCCATTACTTTTTGACTTTGCCGTACATTATACTAGATTTTATATAGGGAAAATTGCACTTAACCCTAACAAACTTTTACACTTTTGGCATTAAACCATTCAAGATTTTTTTTGTCACTGATGCTGCATTTTTCTGTGTAGGAGCAACAGATAATGAGTTCTTCTATTTTTGTGGAGAGCATAGATCTCAGCCCTCTATCAGGTCCAGATGTAAGGCTAGTATTTTTGGATTTTGGTTGACGTTATAGTGGTTGCACTGGCTGACGTCCCGCTAAAAACCTGCAAGAAAAGCCTGAAACACTAAGGGTGATGCCGGTGACAGACCCTCCAATGATCAAGTCATTAAAAATAAGTCAAACTTGTGTTTTAATTACTGAAATTGTAATTTTCTAATAACTGAGGATTTATCGGCCTGTTTAGAAGCAGTTAAGGGATTTGATGTAACACCCCAATTATTTTTTAAATATAATTTATTCCAATAATCATCAACTTAGCCTATTACTTATCTACACCATTTCTTATAAAAATACTCATAGATTTTTATTAAAAATTTCGGTAGAGTTTCCCTTAAAATATTAGCCCTTTTATAGATGTTTCGTACGGAAATCTGCAAACAATTACAGAAAACAAGGTACCTGTAATATATATCAATCCTCCCCAGGACAAGTTATTCAACAACACACAGGCAATAATATATACGGCTCTGGGGCATAATTCTTCATAACAAGCAAGATCAAATAAAAAACCAAAAATTCTTTTGAAAACATAGATGAGTTTTAGAAAAAACTTTAGAAAAACCTTTCAAAACCAACCACAGAAGCCAGTACTCCATAACAAGGTGGGTACGGGCTTTCAGACTTCATCACAGCACTATATATATAGCATTATACCTTACAGTTATACATATAATCCACAGTGCAAAATAATACATCGTTCTACCTCCATTTCTATATATAATATATACATTTATATATATCATATCTACTACGAGGAAAGTATAACTACCAAAGCTCAACAACTATCTCACCTCGTTGCTATCAAAACCTGCAGGAGAGTTAGGATCGTCCACCCTCAGGGAGGGACTCCCCTAACCCCCAGAAAACAACAGGGGTTAGCCTTGTCTTGTGTGAGTATAACTTACTAGTTAGGCAAACAAATTAAACTATACAAGGAGAATTGAAAGACCTTACAAATATTCTGATAATTAAGTTAACCTGGAATTTGAATACAACAGCAACATAAAAGTGACTTGCACTAAATTACTCTTTTGAATCTTCTACCCATCAACATATCCATATCCACTCACTCTATATTCACATTAATTCTCATCTTTAACATCACAGTCATTCAAACTTATAACATTTCATTCATTCACATCTTATAACTTATATCATAATATCTCGTAATGCATTAACTTTTATTCTCATTATAATTTACAAACTATCTTCTCTTCATTCTGATTTCATCATACAAATTATTTTAATGCTCATTCTCAATTTATCATTTACTTTGCTTTACCATTCATTCTCATCTCATCATATAATTTTAGTTGCTTCTCATTCTTATCGATATTGTATCTTACTTCCATTCTCATTTCCATCTCATATTACAATTTATTTTTAGATTTGAAATCATTCCCATATCCACCACTTAACACACATCACTATATGCATCACACTAATAACACATATAACTTTATTCTTCATTTATATAATATTATATCATACATACACACTTTCTTTACTCCTCGTACTCTTTTTCATACCACAATTTGTTTGAGTTATTCACATTAATTTTGCATACATAATCCTTCATGATTAATCTCATATATACCACATCATATTAAATTGTATAGGTAACTCCTTCACTTTATACTCAAATACAAAACACTATATTAATTCACATATAACTCCATTACTTTTCATTCTTAATCTCATAACACAAATATTCCTCTTTTCATAATTATCTTCACATCACCACTTCTTTATTTTCATATCTATATAATAAAACACAAAGAAAGCTATCAAGTGGCTCTAATTCAATAGGATTGAAATCAATGGTCCAGATCTAAACTCAGAAAACATATTTTCCCGGTCAAAAGTTTTCCCCCAAAACTCAAATTCAAATTCCCCCAAAACAACTCATTTATTTATTTATTTCTCTCTCTCATTCTCCCATTCTCTCTCATTCTCCCATTCTCTCTCTATTTACTCAGAAATTTATATTTTTAGATTTCAAGTTTGTAAATTTTCATATTTTTAATGCATTTCTTTATTGCTCATGTTACATTGAAAATTGCAAATATCTCATCAATAGTTAAATTTCCTCATTTTCCACATTCAAAGTTCTAAGAAGTTGGATTTTACACCCCAATTTATAATTATTTTTCAACATATACTAATGGAAACATGGACTTTTATTTACAACTAATTCTTCTATTCAAACTTGAGCTACATAATTGTTGTTTTACTGTTTACAAGACTTTTATATGCTGTATCGTTCCGAAGACGTGCCGAAGGCACGTGCCGACAGGCAAATCTAGTTTATATAATAAAACACAAAGAAAGCTATCAAGTGGCTCTCCTTCAATCCCCCAAAAATCAAAGTCCCAAATCTAACCTCACAAAACACATTTTTCCTGCCCCAAATGTTTCTCCCCAAAACTCAAATTCAAATCCCCCCACCCAAAACAACTCATTTATTTATTTAATTATTTCTCTCTCTCTCTCTCTCTCTCTCTCCTATTCAAAAAATTTAAAAAATAAAAAATTTTAAAATGTAAAAAAATTTAAAAATTTAAAAACTAAAAAACTTTAAAACTTAAAAACTAAAAAAAAAAATTTTAAAAACTTTAAAAATAAAGCAAAAAACAAAAAACTTATAAAAACTTATCAAAAATTATTCAAAAAAATTTATAATTTAAAAAAATAAAAAATTAAGAATTTAAAAAAATTTAAAATTTAAAAAAACTTTAAAAATAATTCACAAAATCAATAACCTAAAAAAATTGTAAAAAATTTTGAAAATTTTAAAAATTTTGAAAATTTTAAAAGTTTTTAAAATTTTAAAAAATTAAAAAAATTAATAATTTTAAAAATATAAAAAATTTTAAATTATAATTTTTTGAAAAAATTTAAAATTTTGAAAATTTTGAAAATTTGAAAATTTGAAAATCTCAAAGCAAATCTAAATCCAAATCCAATGTCAAACCCCAATCAAGAGGTTGTCGCCGATATCTGATCTGCTGCTGATTCCATATCGGTGACTCCCCTCCACCAAATCGAGCATGAAATCAAGCGACTCCGTATCGGTGATTCCCCTCCACCGAATTGAGAGCCTCTATATGCGATACGACGACTTTAATTTCATCTCATTAACCGAATTCTCATTCTAATTTTTAATTTTATGTGTGCAGGGGATTACTTAGTTTTTTGCTGACTCGAATTTTGTGTGTGCATCGGATCTATCTTCACAGAGGTATGATTGTTTTATTTTTGGGTTTAAGAAATTTTAATTTGGTGATTTATTTGATGAGTTTTTTATTGGTTTTGATTTAAGGTGTACGCAAGTGAGATTGATTATTTGGTAGCCTCAATTTGGGCTTCCAAACCATAGCATGACAGGTAAGCTGACCAGCAACCTAAAATAACTTAGCAAATATGCAACATTAATTTCTTTACTACAAGAGAAAATACTATCGTGAAGTGTTCCCTTCACTGGTTATTAAAAACCATGGATAACATAACATATACGAACTTTTAGTGTATGTTTGGATATATAGGATTGGGATGACTAGAGTTTACCATTGAAGGGTGCAAACTCCCCACTCAAGAATGACAGCTAAAGTAAATTTGTTATTTATCCATTTTGATTTTTTTTATAAAGGTGCAATGGGGAGACAAAGTGGAGATAAAAGAAATGATTAGTTTGGTTTAGAGTTTTGAGAACTTCATGTATTTCATTTTGGTTGAAATAATAATAAGAGGCATTTCAATTGCAAACTGAGTCTCAGACAAACAAATGTTTAGATTATTGGTATTGTAGATACCTTCACACCTGCACTTGCGTAGGGATGGCAAGTGGGCCAGGTCAACCGCCGACCCGCCCGCGACCCACCCGTATAATCCGGCCCGGGAAACGGCGGTTCGGGTTTGGGTCGAACCCGTGAACAGTAACGGCTCGACCAGGGTCGCCAAAATACCGAATCTAACCCGCTGAACCCGGCCAGCGAACCCGTTAAAATTACCCCAACCTTCTTGCCAACCCGCGGGTCGACCCGCGGGTTGCGAACCGTTTGACCCGAATGGGTCAAACGTTCGACCAGCCAGGGGTCGACCGTTGACCCGCGGGTCAGCATGCCGTTGGGTTGGGCACTGTATACCAAAGACAACAGCAACGGCTCTTAAAGCCGTTTTGCTTTTTTTTTTTTTTTTTTTTTTTTGGTTTTTTTTGTTTGTTTTAACCCTATAAATACCCCCCCAAACCCCCAAAAAAAAATCACACCATACTCTCTTACTCTCTCTACTATTATTACTCATTTCTAAGCAATTTGTGAACAATTGAAGTATTGAACAAACAAGTGTTCAAGGCATATACACGATCAAATTCCAATTGTATCTAAATCAAAATTCAACAACATCTTCAACTCCTCAACTCTCGTCCAACTCCAAGTAATCATGTGTTCAACTCTCCTACAAGCTATCCTTAACTCTTCAATTCCGGATTTGAGGATTTCTACTTCTACTTCTATTCTTATTTTCATGGATTTTTTTATATACGCATATCAACGGTGAACGGTATCAAAATTTCATACCTCTCTTTTTCTTATTTTATTTTTGTTGTAGTTATAATTTTTCGTATCTTAACCGTTTGTTGGTTTTTTTATCTTCTCTATCTCAACCCTCTTGTTTTCTAGATTTTTTTTGTAACTCATCGCTCCTACATTGTGTCACACCCCGCTTCCCAAAAATACGGAATACGAGCACGTAACATAAGCCCAGCGAATGATTTTCATCATCCATAAGCTGTTCAGCAATCTTTACAACATACCACAGGAATAATCAGAGTCGGAAGCAAAAGACACAACCAGACATGCATAATTGAAACAAGATACCAATAGGAATTACATGAAACCAAATATAATAATCTTAAATAATCAAATTCTGAATAAGTCAAATATCCTGGGCCACATCGCCTAAATACAAATAAATATCCAAGTCACCAAGTACATTTTATTCAAGTTCAAGCAACAAGTAATGATAATAATAAAGCAAAAAATCCAGCACTAATACATCATCTCGTCAATACCATCTGGCAGTCGACCATCCTGATCGGCAATTTGTAAATTTGCAGGAGAAGGAAAAAGAAAAACAATTACCCGTCAATTACAAGTTACGGGCCAATTATAATGTAGGATACAAGTACAGGAGATAGAAAATTCTAAGTAACAAGCACAACATGGTATTAGTGTGTTAACAGAATTATAATATCTAGCATGAATCAGGAAAATAGAAACAAGTAGCATGGTATACTAACACGTACAGGTAACATGTATCAAGTGTCAAGTAAACAGGTAAACATATAACAGGTATCAGGTAGCAAGCGTACAGGTAAATAAGTAATCATGTAACATGTATCAGGTAACAGGTATACAGGTCAATAGGTAACAAGTTATATCAAGTCTTGTATTATTACTAACTAGGTAGCACTTCATGCGCCTCAAAAGCATAACACATGGTTGCTACAACAAACAGTTTCGCTTTAGATTTCGTAGTGGATTCCATAGGGCAGTGTACTCAGGTATAGGATAACAGGAAACAGGAATAGGTAGAACCTAGTGGTTCTCTTCCGAGTACACCTTCCTATAGGGAAGTATGAAGTCAGGTACAGGAAACAGGCATAACCTAGTGGTTATCTTCCGAGTACATCTTCCTATAGGGAAGCATGCAGTCAGGTACAAGTAACAGGATCGTGAGTCATGAACACATAACAGGCAGGCAGGATACAGGTCCTCTTCTAAGTACACGTTTCTAGATTTTCCACTACTAGATCTTTCCCTTAACCTCGGCTTGGTCATTTATTATTATAATCAGGCATGCATATATGTGTCGCAAAACAAAGCATGGATAACAGGGTATAAAAATGTATCAAGTTCGGGGTGCATAATAAACAAGTACATGTACAAGATATCACATAACAGGATACAACACTAGTTTTTCTAATTCAGGACATCAAGACAGTGTTGTACAAAAACAGTGATTTCCTGCCACTACAAATATCCAAATCTGGATCCGTCAAAGGATCTGGAAAATAAACTTCCACACGAATCCAACGAGTATAAATAAGTCATATAGTAATTCACAACATCATAACTCAAAAAAGATTTGAAAACAGAAAACAAGTTTAGCCAGAAATCAGGAAAATAAATTCTCAGTCAGGCAAATAGCATCAACACCTCTCAAATAAATTCAGAAAAAATCTGGGGTATTCCCCTATATGACTAGAATCAATATATAAAGTTTCATAATATTCCAGTAAAATTAGTTTAGTCATCAAAAATAAGAAAATATCAAGAAACGACACTTTGGAAAATCTGGAATTCCCAACACTACTGTACAAAAACTGAGGTATCTCGCAAGCCATGAAACAAAATCCGAATCCGCCAAAGGGAGGTGAAAATAGATAAAATAAACTAACTTTCATATTTCACGAATATTTTTCATGCAGTAAAAGGAAATGGGGTGAAAATATGATTCTTTACAGAACCGCGAGTAAAATACAGCCAGTCTAGTTTTCATAAACGAGCATGAAACAACACATAAAACTCATCAATAAAATTCACCAAAATTCTGGGTAATCCCTAACTAGATAAAGAAACACTGACCAAAGTTTTGGATCAAAATAATATATGTAGCATAGTTCTTTAAAATGATTTGTCATCAAAATTACCGAAAAACAGAATCTGAAAAGATTGACACCTCTGTAGTAAAACAGCCATAACTCACTCATACGAAAACAAAATCAAGCAAGGTCAGAGGGTTTTGAAAATAGACGAAATTATCTAAAACTCATGTTTTATACCGAAATTATGATACTGACTTTAGAACAGTCCAAAACAGCCAACAAAACATATCAGCGTCAAACTACAGATTTTTCCCCTTAAAACAAAATCGACATAGATTCAAGAAAATTTATCCAAACACACCCAAACATGAAATCGAGTCTACCAAGTGTCCAAAAAATATGAATTAGGGTTATTAACATATCTAAATCAAGCCTATCATATGGTTCTCAACAAATATTCAAACTCTCACAAAAAGTCTTACATACATGTTCCAATCAAGAACGGGCAAAACCCTGAGTTAATTCATGTCAAGATTGTGTCATGAGGTAACTATGGTCAAGTTTTCACAATAGATACAAAACCCATCAAGAAAAACACAAACAAGAGTCGTCTCTAGACTGAACTACACTATAGGTGGTATTTTTGACTTGTATCAAACAAATAAATTGGAGTATAAGTTACTTGCCTTAAATCAGAATGAAGAACAACGAAAATCAAGAGTAACGAGCAAAACTCACGAACGAATATCCACGAATCAACGAATCCACGAACAACTCGCACGAACACACGGCACGCTTCTCAAAGCAAGAGAAGAGAAAACCCACAATAAGAAAAAGGATGAGGTGCTAGCGGTGCTTGTGGTTTGGAGACTGTTGATCGACAAGGGGGTGTAGGGTGGCCGGAGTGTAGGAGATGGGCTCTCGGGGTGTGCAGGTGTTGCCGGGGGTTGCACACAGGCCGGAGAAGGGGGCTGTCGGCCTAGGTGCAGGCCGAGTTGGAGGAGGGGGTCTCAGGTTAGGGGTGTGCAGCCGGGAAGGAGAGAGAGAGAGAGACCGAGGGCTAGGGTTTTAGGTGTTAGGGTTAGGGTTTGTGTGAGGGGATGTAGGGTATACATATAAGGAGGCGAATAGGGTTAATGGGTATTTGGGTTAATGGGTTTATTAGGAGTATGAATAGGATTGACCCAATAAGACAGATGGAGATCATTTGAATAGGATTCAAGCTAGGATTGGGTAATATGGCTTTGGTAGTCAATTAGGGATCAAAATAATAAGATTAGGAATGGGGTAGACCACCAAATCACCAAGAGCACCCAAAACACAAAGAAGAGAACGAGACAACAATAAAGAGCGAAAACAACAACCATGAACAAGAACAACCAAGAAATCGGAATTAACTCGCAAAAATCAAGAATGAGAACAGAAAAATGAAAATATATTGAAACAACTCAATATACGGTTCAGAAAAAATACAAGAGGGAGTACAAATACACAAGAAAAGAAAAAAATACACCAAAAATACGAAAAATGAAAAAAACAGGGGTTACACATTGTGTAGTTTTTTTTTACATACATTACTACATTATATCTAGATCACGCTGCAGCGATCGTAGCCAAAGTGGGCAAGATTCCACCGACACTTCCTGTAGGCCACCAATTGTCCCAATTAGTAAGCCCGCCGAAGAGTTCCATGATTCTCCTACCCAACAATGGGGTACACACGATGAGTTTGTAGGAGACATAAAATTAGAAGAAGAACAACAACAACAACAACTAACCGAAACGACACAACCCCGTAGTGGTAGGAAAAGGTAGAGGGAAAAGTAGTGATTGGCATAAATTTTACGATTTTATCCCAGACGAAGAAACTCCGGGTATAGGTTTGAAAGTTTGTAAAACATGTTCTATGGCATACAAATTCAAGAGGGGTGATGGCACCGGTATAATTAGTAGACACATCCAAAATAACCATAAAGACCTTCTTGTTGACCTACCCAGCCAACAAAAAAATCCACCCTAGGACCGATCTAGTTGAGAGCCACCCTTATGATCCCGATCTTGTTCGTCGGGAAATGGCCCGATTAGTAATAACGGAAGAGTTACCATTTTCCTATCCCGAGAGTAAGGACTTGGAAAATTTTAATCAAACGGCCTTAAAACATCATTTTAGAAGAATCCCGAGAAATACTTGTAAATCAGATTGTTTTAAAGTGTACAATGAAATGAAGGACGCTTTGATTGCAATTTTATGGAGTTTAACTTGTAGAGTTAGTTTAACTTCGGATTGTTGGACGGGTGTCAATAAGATTCCAATGATGGGAATAACCCGTCATTGGATCGACAATGATTGGATTCTTAAAAACAGAATCGTATCACTTGCCGCATTGCCCTATCCCCATAGTGGCGCTGAAATAACAAACCGTATTTTAGAAATTTGTGATATTTTTCATATTCGCGATAAAATTATGTTTATTAGTTTTGATAATGTATCTAACAAAAATGCATCAATTTGTACTTTAAAATCCACATTAAACCCTCCATCTGACAATATTTTTCATATTAGATGTGCATGTCATATTTTAAATTTATGTGTTCAAGATGCATTAAAAATAGCCGATCCATATATACTTAAAATTAGAAATTGTTTACATTTTATTGCATTAAGTCCCAGCATATTTCAAGAATGGAAAAATTAGGTGTAGGATTTCAAATGTACCTATTAGAAGATTTCCAAAGGATGTTAAACACCGATGGAACTCTAATTTTGATTTACTACATGTTGTTACCGATTATAAAGCATGTGTAAATGATTTTTGTATCACAAAAAATATGCCAAATTTTGAAATGACTCCCACTGATTTGGTTTTATGCCGAATCTTTGTTCAAATTTTTAGAACATTTTAAAACCGCAACTTTAAAATTTTCAAAATCATATGAATCCATATATTTAAAATATACTCGCAGTAATTCGAAAAACTTCGTCTGGTGACTTCTTCCACCCCCCAAATACAGCCTTGCTCACTCAGATCCGGTGACCCTCTCCACTTTCTCACTCTCCTTCCTTCATTAAAGTTGTTAGCCTCATCTCATTCTCCAAACCCTTTTCGTCTTGGGTCCCTTCCCTCTTTTTTCCGACTGACCCTCTTAGACCCATCTAGTCGCTGTTCCATCTCGTTCTCCCGCATCTACCTCTCCCTCCCTGTCTCCTCGTGGAGCAGCGCCTCCTCCCTCCTCCCTCAGTGGTGATTGTGCGGGACCTGGTAGGGATTTAGGTTTTCCTCTTTCGCTCGTGGTTCTTACTTTCGAAGTTCCGAGCTTCTCCAGATTTGCTCCAGCGGTTTCTCCCTCTCTTGGAGTTTGGCTTCGTTCTCTCATCTACTAGCACTGTGAGTATATTTTTATTTATTTTCCTTTACCACTTAGTATGCTTATTTTTAGGGTTCTCTTCGATTCGACTCTCCCTGAGTTCGTTTTGAACCCGTTCCTCTTTCCCCCTTTCATTCTTGATCCTGCGTGCTTAGTAGTTTTAGATCTGTGATCTGTTTTGGCGATTCTCAGCTCCGTACATTGCTCGGTGGATTCTGTTGATCTGTTTAGATCTACCGTTCCAATTTGTTCTTTCGGACAATACTTCTAATTATTTCTATCGGCCAACACAAAAAACAACTGTTTTCAGTTATTTCTGCAAAATAGGCCCTTACTAATCTTTCTAAAGCTTCTTTACTACTCTCTTTGCACTCTTTTTAGTTCTGATTCATTGTGGCTTAGATCTTTCCGATCCCCTGGTGCTCGCATTATGGTTGGTCTATTGCATTGAATTGCATTAGTGTTTGTGTCCTGGATCTGTAGCGATCCGTTATCCTCTCTATTATAGCCACTTTTGCTGTAACTGATCTTCTCAATATCAGTTTCCACAGCCCTGCTCAGGTATCCTCTCGCTCTCGCCCTTTTCTGGTTTTGGGCCATGACCTCTTTGTGCCCGTCTTGGGTCGAGGTCGTTAAAAAAAATAGGCCCTTCAAACTGGGTTGCTCTCATTGCTCACCCATATTCCGTATTGCCCATTCCTCTAGTAGGTCCGACCCGCTCCTGGTTTGTTACAGGTGCCTCCTTCCTGGGCATCTTAAACGGGTGTGCGGGAATAAAATGAAGTGCATCTTCTGTGACAAGTTTGGACACTCACGCAGTCGATGTTTTTCCCTTTAAAAACTTCTTCGATCACCCAGAGGCAAACCCTTACCGGCCAAACTTCTCTCCTTTCTTAACTATCCACTCTTAAAGGGCAAGCTTAATGCATACTTGGAGAGGAAGTTTAGTTTTGAGTCTGAAAAGAAATTTGACTCCTCTGTCGTTGTTCCTTATTAACGATCTCATCTACTTCTTTCACAGCTTATGGTGCATCTCTTGGCACTCTTCAGCATCCCAATATTGCTAATCTGTTTAAGGATCGAACGATTTTTACGAAACTTGTTTCCTTCCCTCGGTTGGTTTCTTATCAAGCTCATCCCTATTCTAAAGCTGTGGTGCCTACGTGTAATATGAGTCTAGATAAGGATTTTGTTTTGGTTAAATCTTTCCCGGCCAAACATATCTCCTTTCTTAATTATCCCCTCTTTAAGCGCATGCTTTATGCATGCTTCGTGAGGAAGAGTAGTCTTGAGTCTGAAAAGGAGTTTGACTCCTCTGTAGTGGTGCCTTATCCATCTATGAACCCCACTACTTCTTCCGCTGCTCATGGTGATTCTCTTGCTACTCCTCAGTATCCTAATTTTGCTTCCCTGTTTAAGGAACACTCGTATTTCACGACACTTGTTTCCTTTCCTTGGTCAGGCACTTTTCAGCCTCGTCCCCATACTAAAGTTGTGAGGCCTTCATTGAGTATGAGTCTAGATAAGAAGTCTGTTTTGTTTAAATCCTTTGGGCCTTACCATTCTTGGTTATGTAGTAAGATGGGCTCGTTCATCAACCGATTCTTGGTGACTCTTCCTTTTCTCGTTATTCTTATCATACTAATTCCATTCCTATATCATCGTCAGTTTCTTCCAGTTTCCGCTTACCCTCTGTTTGCCTAAACAAAGTCGAGACTAGCCTGCCGGACCTTGGAGTGATTTCGCTCCCTTTGGTGGAGGTCGATCCTCCCCCCGCTAAGCGAAAATACAATAAAAAATTTTATTCTAATGTGCAAATTCGCGTGAGTGCTCATATTTAGTGCCGGCTCATCTTCTTGCGCACAACTGAGTTTTTGCATTGTTCTGTCCTCCTCGGAGTTGGCAGTCCGGTTTTTTGTCCTTTCAGTGTCGTTTGTGTTTTCATGAGCGGCTGGGCTGGTTTCTTCTCTTTTTGCCACGTCTTTAAATATTTTGTGGCGTGCCTTCTCTCCTCCTATCTTCGCCTTTTGCGTACGCACACTTGTGTATGTTTGCATACACTATTTCCTGAGCTTTTTAGTGGTGCGCATGGGTTCCTGTGTTTTTTCTCTTTTCTTTTCTGTGCAGGTTGTTCTTTGTGCCTTCGTGTGGGGCTGTTTTGCCTCCTGAGTTTTGGGTCTGTCTTTTGGTCTTCTTCCACAAACTTCGCTCATGTCATCTAGGTTTGGGTGTCCCTGGATCTGACTTCCTGTTCGTTTGCGATTCCTTTTGCCTTGCGGTTGTTGGCCTTTGTGGGCGTCTCGCCTCCTCTTTAGTGCGGCAGGGCGATTACCTCCTTTAGTTGCGTCGTTATTATGGCAGTTTGCTCCATCGCCCTTCTTGGTGTTCGCAGATATCTTATTTGCGTGCGACTCATCTGATTTTTGTACTCATTTTGGTATTTTAATTTCTGTTTTACAGCTTGTAAACTCTTGTAATTATTTCTGTATCTCAACTATTTTATATATATATATATTTTTTGATGGCCGGAGCCATTTGGCTCTATCCGATATATCAAGAAAATCATATGAATCTACTTCTAGTAGCATTTTTATTTCAATAGTTACTATGATGCAAACTTTTAACGAAATGGTAAATGATGCTTTTGTTGGTGATATTGTAAAACCTGCATACAAAAAAATTTTGAAGTATTTTTATCCTCCTCCTATGTTGTTTTGTGTTGCTACCGTTATGGATCCTCGTATCAAATTAGAAGGTACGAAGAGTTTGATTGAAATATTTCTTTGCATTACTTGGGGAAGAAGTAGAACAAGTAATTGATTGCGCTTCTTTTTTAGTTAAATTGGAATCTACATTAAATAACTTGTATGATTATTATGATAGATTTTTTGCGTCTAGGAGTACAACTTCTGTAGTTAGTTCTTCTTCTGCTACTTCCAAAGGTAAGGGTAAGAGTAAATTTGATGATAGAACATTTAATTTACTTGTACAAATTCAATCCAAAAAATCTAGGACTAATCAACCAAATGAATTAAATTGGTATAACCAATAAGATTCTGAGTCTTCTACTTCTCCACTAGATATTTTACAATGGTGGAAAGACCATGAACACACTTATAGTGTTCTTAAATATATGGCTAAAGATCTACTAACTCCTCCTGTCTCTACAGTTGCTTCTGAAAGTGCATTTTCTTCAAGTAGCAGAGTTCTAACTGATTACAGGACTCGTTTGAAGCCCGACTCGTTAGAGATGCTCATTTGCACAGAAGACTGGCTGAAGGCTGAAGATAGGATACAAGGGAAAGCATTATCTACGTCCACAAGTGGGAGCAACTCACCGGAGGAACAACAACAACAACATCAATAGCAACCAAAATGAAGAATTCAAGACCAACAACAACAAGTCAACAACAACAAATTGAAGGCCATCAACTTGAAGACAATTGTAAATAGATAAAAAAATTGTATTAAATCTTTTCTTGTTATTTCAAATTAGAAAAATTGAAGTTAATTGAAATTGTATAAAAGAAATATGTTAGTGTATAAAACAAATCTTTGAAATCTTTATTTCTTATTAGAAATTGTGAAACTTGTATAACTTGAAATCATATGAATAATATTTCAATATTTTTTGGCAATTTCACTCTTTCAATCTTATTATTATTATTACGATTTTTAATGTTTATTATTATTATTATTATTCTTTTAAGTTTAAAAAATAATTTAAAAAAAACCTATCTAAACGGGCCAACCCGCGACCCGACCCGAACCAACCCGGGTCGGACCCGAAAGGGTTCACGGGTTGGGTGGGTCACCATTTCCCCTCCTCGACCCGGCCCAGCCCGGCCTGGTTAAGCATCCAACCTGGCCCGAACCAGCCCAAGTCAACAGCCAACCCGGGCGGGTCCGGCCCAGCCCGATCCGTTCGACCCGAATGTCATCCCTACACTTGCGTTACCATTGTATTTAGACATACTCATAGTGGTTATGGGATTAGAGTAAACTCTATAAAACCTATATGACAATGTCCTTACATAACTATTACAAGTATCTCAAAGTGATGCTGAAGTTAAAAAAACATTATGTAGTTTTTCTAACAAACTATATGCATTCTTGGTATGTTCAAGCTAATGATCAAGAAGGCGATGGTTGAGCTTAAAGGTAGATATACTGCTTCTACATATAAAATGTTTGCTACTTCAATTAATTTGATGGACCTCCAAAACTATTTTATATAATCAAACCAAGTGCACCGTTTCGAAGACGTGTTGTAGGCACGTACGTGTCAACGGGAAAATCTAGTATAATCACATAATGCAATTACCTCATTTTTCATACTTATCTAACCACATTCTTCATTTACCATTCATTTCCATTTACATACTCATGACTCATATTACATAACATCACACTCATCAATCTTACAACATAGTAATATTTATTCTGATCATATTTATTCTCTTCACATAACTTCACATTCATTCAATCATATAATGTCACATACATTTTCCTTGCACCTTATCGCATGTATTTATTTTATTGCATATACATTCACCTTCCCTCTTATTATATATATAACAATTTACCTTCTTTTCATTCTACTTTCTCGTATAGCTTATTGGAATATTTATTCTCATTTTATCGTATATTTTACTTAATAATTCATTTTTTTATCTCATCATACAACTCAAGTTACTTTTTATCCTTATTAATAATATATCTTTCTTTTATTTTCGCTTACACCTCCTATTACACTTTACTCTAACTTTCATTCTTATCAAATTATATTCCGCACCCCAAACATAGTTTGGGTAATAGTACACCGCACCTCAAAGTCGATAGCTTGGGTAATAATCACCGCTCCCCAAGTAGAACTTGGGTAATACAACATCACATCTCACGCCAATAGCTCGGTTATCCATTTTCTCTATTTTCATTCTCATCTTACAAATTACTTTCCTTTTCATTTCCATTTCACGATACCACTATCATGTCAGCAACCAACCGATTCACCTTGGGAGTTGTGCCAAGGCGGGTAGTTCCCACCATTTCCATGGAAATAGTGGGCAAGTAGTTCCTCGACACAATTCCAAAGTGCAGCGAACTCATATCATAACATATTTTTAGTTTTATAACCATTCTCATATTTATCACATAATACACTTTATTTCATGTTTCACACTCATATAACACATTACTTTATTTTTCATTCGTATAATACATATACATTTTCTTTACTTCTCAGAGTTATTTCCGTACCACAACTTCTTCAATTATTCATATTAATTCACATACAAATTCCTTCCATTTTTTTCATATTCATTAATATAACACTGCATCGCCACTTTTCATATTTAATCACTTAACATAATTTCTTCTCTTTTTATAAATCCTCTCATAGCACAATGTCTTTGTTTTATATTATAATTATACAACGTAATTTCTTTACTTTACATACTCATTTAACCACATACTACATTTACCATTCATCCTCATTCATATGTACATTTTCTTTTACTTTTTATATTCATTCCGCTTCACTCACTTGCTTTACTTTCTCATATTTCATTTCACATTTATTCATTTTATTAATTTGTCGACCAGTAAGCCACAGTATCCCACTATACTAGAAGCCGACAGCCCAGTAAACACGCGGACCTCTGCCCCCCTCCCCCCCTCCCCACTCTCCCGAGTTCTTACGCGTCCGAGGCTACGTCTTCCTTCCAGCCTATGCCAGCGAGGGAAACATTCACCCCAAGAAGAACCTGGGTACTTCCTCCCTGCCAAAGCTAAGAGGGAAAAACACGAATACCAGATAAACTGGGTACTTCCTCTCAGCCGAAGCTAGGAGGGAAATACTCACCCCAAGTAGAACTTGGGTACTTCCTCGCAACATCTGTCATCGAGAGAATAACCGGGCCTCAAGCCGATAGCTTGGGCGATAAAAACATGCACCCCAAACATAGTTTGGGTAATAATCACTTACCCCAAGCCGGTCATTGGGTATTAGGAGGTCTAGCCCAAACCCCCAGGATTTCTGTAGGTACTGGTCAACAGCATTTATTTGTTATTATCATTTTTCATTTCATATTTTCATCTCAATTTATAATCATAGCATCTCATCGTTCATTTCGAATACTTGTCATATCTTTGACTTTAACCATGAGAATTATTATCTCATTTTGTTATCACATACCATCTCATCTTTTATCTAAACATTTTTACGCATTTTCGGTGTCTAACATATTAATTATCTTCTCATTGTATCACTTTTTTTTTTGCATATACTATGTTATTTAACTTATAAAACCATCACATCATATTATTACATATCATGAATGCACAATATTATTTATTTTGTCACATCCTCACATATTATGAGTCTACCAACATAAGTCAACATAGCATAATCCCATATATATATATATATATATATATATATATATATATATATATATATATATATATATATATATATATCATTTGTATTTATTATCTGTATATTATACATATATCAAAATATTCAAAATCATACAAACTCACCATTTTATCTCCTTTATATCCTAGTATATATTTTTCCTTTATATCTCCATATCTAAATATATCTCCTTTATAATTTCTCCTGACAATAAAATTCCTCCTTATATCATAAGTGTATATAACTCCATTAATTTCATAAGCATATACACGCCATTAATATTATTCATATGAATACACAACTCCATAAATACGCATGCTTTTAATATCAAGCATATAAATACAAAACTTCATAGATACAGTTTTGTCAATAGATTTATATATCTCCTGAAAAGATTCATTCAGTATATATATATGGGGAAAAGGGGTATGAGAAACTTGCTCATTTAGTAAATAAGCAATTAATGATGTGGCATGCATGTGATTAGAAAATCCTTAAAAGGGTTAGTTGTCTAATGTATCACATGCATGCAACATAATCAATTGCTCATTTACTAAATGAGCAAGTTGCTCATATCCCTTTTACCCTATATATTTATACTAGATTTACCCATGGGCACGTGCCTATGACACGTCTTTGGAACGATACAACACACGAAAAGCCCTGTAAACAGTAAAACAATAATTATGTAGTTCAAGTTTGAATAGAATGACAATAATTAGTTGTAAATAAAAAACCATGTTTCTATTAGTATATGTTGAAAAAAAAAATTTAACTTCTTAGAACTTTAATGGTAGAAAATGATAAAATTTAACAGTTGAAAAGATATTTGCCATGTTCAATATAACATGTGCAATAAAAAAAGCATAAAAATTCTGAAAATTTTACAAACCTAAAATCTTAAAATCAGAATTTCTAAGTAAATAAAGAAAAAATTGGAGAGAGAGAGAGAGAAAGAGAGAAATATGAAAAAGGGAAGAGAAGAGAGAGATAGTAATAAAGTAATGAGTTTTTTAGTTTTGGGGGAAAAAATTTGATTTTGGGGTTTGAAATTTTGGGAGGAAAAATGTGTTTTGTGAGGTTGGATCTGGGCCTTTGATTTTGGGGGGATTGAATGTGAGCCACTTGACAGCTTTCTTTGTGTTTTATTATATATATATATAAGGAAGTCTTCCGTTGTGCACCACCTATGGTGCACACGGCGTGTGCACTCGGTCTTCCCGCCTTCGTATCAACTATCCGAACTGTTCACATTGATCTACACATCTAAATTAGTCTAAATATGTAAAATGATTCAAAATTGTATGGCTAAAAATTATTGTTTTTTATAGTCACATGATGGATGGGCAAATGAATTTCAAATGATTTGATTTTACATATTTAGACTAATTTAGATGTGTAGATCAATGTAAACAGTTCGGATCGTCGATACGAAGGCGGGAAGGCCGAGTGCACACGAGTGCACACCGAGGGGTGGTGCACAATGAAATATTTTCCTATATGTATATCTTTATATTTTCTCTTTTACATTACCGTATATGCATACATCATTAAATTACCATAAATAAATAAATAAATAAATATATATATATATATATATATATATATATATATATATATATATGCCTCAGTTCATTTTTCATATTCACAAAATATATCAGTATTAACATAATTTTCCAATTCTCAATATTACAACCCCGTATCATACATATACACGCCATTAATTTCTTACACACCATAATTTACTCCGTATAATATTTATAAATTTCTATGATATATTTTACACATCTATACTCAATATACTTTATGTAACACCCTCCAAAATAAAATAATTTATTTTGCATTATTAAATTATATTAAATTGGTAAGGTTGACTATTTTGACTATTTTCTTGGAATTGCAATTTTGCACGTGCAACACACGTGCAAAGTTAGGAAATTTTTAATTCTCAAAAATTTATGGTTAATGATTGTTTTTCGTTTTTTATTGATGATATTTTAATTTTCAGATTTTTTTTAATTTATTTGACTATTTTACGAATTTGTCGATTTTACACATGCAAATATTTTTTTTGGTGCAAATCTCCACATTTAAATTTATTAATAAATTATCCTATTTATAATTGAGTATATCCTAAATTTTGAAATTTTTCTGAATAAAGAAACTATTTTTATAAACACTTCGAAAAAGAGGAACTTTTCAGTAAAAAGCCGTTTAGATCTCAAACAAATAATGAAAATTCTTTTTTACTTATTTTTGGGCTTTCCATGCTCAAAATTGAAAATGAAATCTATTTAAATTTTATTTAGAGTTGATTTGGTAAAGATTTAAACAAATATGTTATTTTTGCAAATATGAAATTTAGGTTAGATCTTGTGCAAATATTTTTCTTGGAAAGTAAAAGTCAGAAATTTTAATTGGAAAATCTAATATGTATAATTAGATATTATTTCTGAATTTTTTAGATTTTTAAAAATATTTTATGGCATATTTGCAAATAATATTACAAAGAGATGGGTTTTTGTGCAAAATTACCACTTTGAGTACAAATCTGAATTTTTTAATTTCTGGGCTATGCTTGATGGTTGGATAACTCAGTAGTAAAGGGATTTGGTTCATTTTAATTTATTTAACTTATTTAACTACATTATCAAAGAAAAGTTTATATATGTAAAGTAATAATTTGTTAAGGGATGTTTCCATAAACTTGTAAAATCCTAAATACTCCAGATTTCGACCTATATAATGGCTACTACAGCCATCCCCCTCTTCTAAAAAAATAAAATATATTTTTACAATTAAATTTTAAAGTTTTGAAGCGATGATCTTGGACTTTTTGCAAAAGAAGGGGTTTTTCTTATTCTTTATTAATTTGGTTGATTTCTTCAATGAGGTAAGTGACATATGATTGATTTCTTATTGTTCTATGCATGTTAAATGTGATGACTTTTGTATTAGAAAGCATGTTGGGGATTATATGATGATAATATGGATTCTTGATGTATGGATGTCTAAAAAATTGAATCTTTTCATGAACTATGTTATAGATGATTAAAATTTCATATAGATGACTTGAGACTAAGAACCTAATAGAATTCATGGATAGGTTGCTTTCCATCATATACTTGCTGTTTAAATTGTTATAATGAGATTGTATGTTGATTATTGTAAAAAGTAAAACAAAACTTCACCTTTACTATTGAACATATACATACACTCTGTTTTGATAATTTTGATGAGTAGAATTTGACTATAACATGTTAAGATTGCATATATTCATGGGTAAACCATTGTAAGTGATTATGTATGGGTTTAATAAATTTCAATAAGAGTTTTGGATTAAAAAGAATCAAGTTTCAGAGTTGGGTTGAGTAATTGATTTTCGGTCTGATAAGTGTTCAGCCGAAGTTGGCTTTTGTGATTTTGTGATGTTTTTGTTTGGATCTTGATTGTTTTGATACTGGGTTTGTTTGGAAACAACATACTACACATATATAGTGGGTTTTCTTGATGTTTACTGATGCAAACACACACTTACATACACTCATATGTATACTCATATACACTGCCTTGACGAATTGTCAAAAATTTATATTTTGAGAGTTTTTGATTGGATTTGATGTGTTTTGATACTGATACTAAATCTGAACATTATACTACTTCTATTTGGTGAATTTTCAATGCTACAACTGATGCTTGAATACCCTAAACATATGTAATTATATACCACTTCACTGTTTTGAAGATTTTGATCAAATTTGCTCTTGTATGATGTTAATGTGATTTTGATATGTTCTATTAACTTCTATATGCTATACAAGTTATATTCAATCATCTCAGGAATTTGGTTTTATAAATTTGTGGTTTTATAAATTTGTGGTTTTGCAAAGTGGAATCATGTATCATTCGAAATGTGCACAAACCTTAAATTGAAGGTTTAAGGTTTGTATCAGGCGAAAATGAAGGTTGATTGTCATGAAGGTCGACTGTCCATTTTTTTGAACTAAAATGAAGGTCAATTGTCATGAAGGTCGACTGCAAGGTCGACGACATCATTGTTTTGGGCTGTTTTGTGAGTTTTTCGTCGTTTTTTGTTTAACGATTATTTCTTTGAACTTATGGATTATTGATCTAATATTTTAGATGATATTTTTACTACAGATTATAGTATTTTACAGAGAGTTATATTTGATTATAATAGAATTTTAATCTTTATTATGACCATATAATGTGACATACATATAGTTTTTGAAGAAATTAATGTTTTGTGATATTTTACGACTTCAAAACATGATTTTCAGTTATTTAATAGATTTAATATTTTATTTCAGTTATGGAATTGACGAGTACATTAAATGGATTTGGATTTTGTTGACTTGCGATGTTTTTATTGATATAAACGTTTTGTTGATGAACATAAGAGTTTTTATTGGATGGTTTGGTGTTGATATTCATTTTGTGAATCTCTAGGAGTTGAGTGGGAGTCCTGTGAACCAGAAGATGAGATTTTGTGGATTTAGACCAGTGGGGTCTTAGGATTGTTGTTCTGGAATTAAGTTCGGCAGGATACACTAACTCTAGAGAAGGGGGATTTGTATTTTTAAATAATAACCAGCTTAAGGACAGGCATTATGGGAGATGTGAAAGAACTTGGGAAACGTGAGAATATGCTCTAGGGGTTTGGTCCAACAGATGCGTTCCAGGACTTGTGTGTTGTTCAGTCTCGAGAGGACATTTGAATGTTCGCATATAGAGGGTATGTAGACCTATTCACGGAGCATGCAGGGTGCATTCGCGTATCAAGGATCGGCAGGCCTATTACGGGATGTACCTTGTGTATCTACATGTCGAGGGTTTCGCAAACCTATTCATGGGATACATGGTAGGGAGGTGATTCTCCAGTTTTTGAGCTATTCTTACATGATGCTTGCGCGTCAAGGGTTGTGATGCCTATTTGCGAAGTATTCTGGGGCTTGTTTCTATCACCGTAGTAGGATTAGTTGCATAACGAGGAATTTAACCCTATAAAGTGGAGAACGATAAGGGCTTGCACCGGAGCTATGTAGTATGGAATGCATAGAATCCGACAAGTATGCATTAGAGAGTCATCATACTGTATTTGTGTTTTTCTTGACTTGGTTTTATGCATGTTTGTTATATGTTTTCTACACTTGTCACTTAGCTAGTTTCACTCGATGTTTTCATGTTTTATTTATTGTTATTTCATATTCTTTTCGTTACTACTTTTGATATATGTTGTTTATAACTTTATCCTTTATGTTTTATTTATGTTACATTTTCTTTTGATGTCACTCACATCGTTATGGCTGACCCCTGTAGTTTTGGGAGTTTGGGTTATCTCTAGCCTCATATTTTACAGGTAGGTACCTATAGCTTGAGATTTGAATGCATGTGATAGAAGGATAATATGGCTTAGGCAAATTGTGAAAGAAAGAAATTGTAATTCAAGGTATTTAATTTTTCGCTGTGCTTTGTAAACAATTGATGTAATAAAAAGTTTTAATTTTCCCTTTATTTGGTTGCTATATTTATGATTACTTTGAAGTTGATTCTGGAAATTGTGCCACATATTTTTAAGATATTATATTGGAAATTCAGGTTGCTACAAAGTTAGTATCAGAGCATGCTTCAATTAGTAAGTTTAAACATGGTACGGGAAATAAACATAAATGGATATTTTGATGTGGTAGAACCTAGGTGGACATTAGATGTGTGAGTACACAAGTGGACATTAAATTTATGAATACCTAGGTGGACATTAGAACTGTGAGTACCTTGGTGGACAGCTGATGTGTGTGACTTGATTGTTTAATCATGAAGACCTGTAGTGAGATTTAGACTGTTTGTATGCTTAAACTCGAATAAAGTTTCTTTATCCCAAGTGTATTGGTTATTTTTGCATAAAACATATACTTTTCTCACTAGCTTTTTTTGGACCTCTTTTGTCCGCTTTATGCATTTGATATTTTATTATGTAAGGTATCAACCCGTCAACTTATATATTTTCTATCTTACTTACTAATATTCACTATATCTTTTTCTATTTTACTCATTGTGTATAGTTTTTAGATTCTATGATTTTCGATAGTATTTTTTCAGTTATTAAATTTAATTATCTTCCGCTACATTCTTTTGATTATTTATCCTCTCGTATTTTTTTAAAATGTTTCTTAGTTTTGTAGTTCTCTTTCTTGTATCCTATCACTTTTACTGTTTTACATTTGTTTGCTTACTAGATAACTTTTGTGTAAATTAACTTAATTCTACTTTTATTCGGTTTTATTTATTTTCAGTGATTGATTGTATTTTAGTTCTATATCTCTAAGCGAGTTTATATTATTTCTATTCATTGGTACAAACATTAAGCTTTTCACTAATTGTCTTGTTTTTCTTTTAAAATTGTTTCTATGACTTTACTATTGGCTCTTACTTTTTATTCTTTTGTCCAAATTATTATTTTGCAACTTTTCTTGTAATTCAACAGTGCATCCTTTAGCATTTCACAAGCCTATTTTTATTTTACAACTCTTACTCATTTTTTTCTTGACATTTTTATCCTTCTTACTTTTATGTGCTTTTATGTTACTCGTATATTTTGCTATTACTTTTACATATTACATTAAGTTTTGAATTACTACGTGATAAGTTATTATTGCTACTCCTATTTTCTTTCATTACTGTTTTTGCTATATTATAAAATTTGGTTTTGCATATTTACTGTCATTTTTATATATATACTTGAATTTTTCGATACTATACTTTCCATTATTTTGTATTGTCTTATTTATTTCGTAATATTTAAAATTGATTGTAATATTTTACTCATATAAATATGATATATCTCTGAATATTTAAGTTTTTATTATTTATTATGTTTTTGCACCTTATATTCAATACCTTTATTATTACTTACTGTTTACTGCTTTTGTTATATTTACTTTTCACCAATTAAAGTTACTTATTAATTTTTTTGCTTTATACTTCTCAAATGTACTATATGCACCCACTATTTATATTTTACTTAATTTTTATTATCATTACATTCTTGATTTCTACATGTACTTCCTACTAATTATTATATATGTACCATATATTTCAACATACTTACTATCAGGCCCGGCCCTGGGGTAGAGCGAACTGGGCTCATGCCCAGGGCCCAAAATTTTTAAGGGGCACCAGCGTAATTATCTTCCCCAACAGCCCCTTCATAATTAAAGCCCTTAAGCCCCTTCGTAATTATCTTCCCCATCCCCAACAGCGGCTATTACTCTTCCCCAACAAGCATTCATACCCCTAGTTCGTTTCCATGGCCATTGCTATTTGAAAATCTCTCCTTCCCCTCTCCAATCCTTTTGAATCCCCAGTTCGTTGCTGAAAGGATCATAAATGGAGGACCTTGGAGGCGTAGACTCCATCGTGGCGGCTGCCAGCAAGTTCTGCACTAGCCCACTTGCCATCTTCATCCAGATCCAGGTCTACATTTGAATCCCTTAATCTGAATTTGTATGGAAAGATTTGATTTTGATGTTAGATCTGAAAAGTTTGTCATGTTTAGGGTTTGCCCATTTTTAAAAGAGTGGTTTTTGATGAGTTAATGCTGGTCTAGGATGTTATATTATAGAATTGATATAAAGGCCCGGATTATTGGAACAGTGAAGTTGTTAGTGATGCCTAGTTATTATATGTGTTTACATCTGCGATTTTCGTGGTGGCTAAAATGGTGAGAGTTTGGAGAAGAGGAGGGGATGTTAGCAGGGCTGGCCCTATCCTAGAGGCGGGTAAGGCGGCCGCCTTGGGCCCCCGGAGATTTCGCGATTTTAGGGGCCCCAAATTTGAACTTCCCTTGTAAATATAGGTATGTATTTTGCGCGTAAAAAAATATATATATGTTATTAGGGGCCCCATTTCGGAAGTTCGCCTAGGGCCCCCGAGAACTCAGGGCCGGCCCTGCTTACTATGCATATCATTTTACACTTGTTTAATTCCTACATTACTATATATTTTATGATATATTTATTGTATAAATTTACTACACTGCATATTTATTTTCTCATCCAAATTTGTATTTGTGCTTATGCATGTATTTCATCCCGTTTTTCCCCTTAGTTTTATAAATCATTTTCACTGCTACTATTTTGTACTACTGTGTTTGATATTTATAATCTATACATCTATTTTAATTTTCCATTGTGCGACTTTCAACTCCATTTCTTACTTTTGCTACTATTTTTATATCACGAATTTCAAAACAGAACATCATGCTTAAAATAAATGTCCAATATCCCTGTGCATATGGAAGGTTACATCTTCCATTTCACCATTTCGGTGGAACCTAATGTCGAGATGGCAAATATGTAACTAGACGTCAATGGAGGCAAATTGCAACTGGATGTCGGAGAGGCAAAATGTGCAACCGAATATCCATGCGGCAACCTGCAACTTGATGTTGTGAAGGCAAATCTGCAACTTGATGTTAAGGAGGCAAGTCTACAGGCAGACATCAACGAGGCGAACCCACAAAAAAAAAGCAAAGAAAAAAAAAAACAGATTTTCTACCTATTTGATAATTGATATTTCAAGACTTTTTACTTATATAATGATACTAATGATTAAGAAACCTTTTTTTTTTATGACTTTTGTTTATACAAATTACACTCTATGTTTCCATGTAATTTGAACTAGTATAGTTGACTGTACTCTGTTTTTGTGTTTACAAAATTTTTACATTTATGTTAAGATTGAGTACATCCACTATGGTCTAAGCTTTTGTTCCTTGTAATTACTATTTATTGCTATCGTTTTCCAATTCTGTAACGTTTTGGATTTCTCACTTACTTTTGTTTCCACGTCCTGATTAATGATTTGACGCATACTTTTGTAATATTCAATGAACTTCTTTTAAGTCTTCTTGCATATATATTTTGGTCGATTTTGCCCGTTACCCTTTTGATGTGCTTTTAGAATATTGATTATAATGTTAACGTTCACTAGTATACTCATTATTGTTGGTCTTGTACATTCATTGTTATTAATATTTTCTTTACTTAGCTAAATTTGTTCGTATTTCTATGTATCTTGACTGGTTATTTTACCAAAATTATTTTTTTAATATAACCTTTAAGTTTGTGTTCCTTCGTTGTTTGTGTGGTTATCAACCTTTTGATATTTGGGTTTTATCTCTTCACTCTGACTTCTTATTCTATAAGAATAGTCTTGCTATTTTCTTACGTTTGGGATTAATTGTATATTCAATTGGATTTCTTATACTTTGCCATGTCATTTTCCACCTTTTACTCTACGAGATATAATTAATTATATATTATTTTTTGTTTTGCTTAGTAATTAAATCCAACTATAAAAATAATAATATAGTAAATTTTCGAAACTGTCTAGTAAGTTTTGTATTTTGATTTCTTTTGCTTAGAGTAGTTCTGATGACAGAACTATTCTAAGGGAGGAGTGATGTAACACCCCGCAAAATAAAATAATATATTTTGCATTATAATGATATTAAATTGGTAAGGTTGACTATTTTGACTATTTTCTTGGAATTGCAATTTTACACGTGCAACAAACGTGCAAAGTTAGGAAAATTTGAATTCTCAAAATTTTATGGTTAATGATCGATTTTCCTTGTTAATTTATGATATTTTAATTTTCATATTTATTTGAATTTATTTGATTATTTTACGAATTTATCAATTTTACACGTGCAAATATTTTTTTTGGTGCAAATCTCCACATTTAAATTTCTGAATAAATTCTCTTATTTATAATTGAGTATATCCTAAATTTTTAGATTTTTCTGAACAAAGAAACTATTTTTATAAATACTTCGAAAGAGAGGGACTTTTATGTAAAAAACCATTTGGATCTCAAACAAATAATAAAAATTTGTGTTTACTAATTTTTGGGCTGGCCATGGTCAACATTGAAAATAAAATATATTTAAATTTTATTTAGAGAAGATTTGGTAAAGATTTAAACAAATATGGTATTTTTGCAAATATGAAATTTAGGTTGGATCTTGTGCAAATGTTTTTTGTGGAAAGTAAAAGTCAGAAATTTTAATTGAAAAGTCTAATATGTGTTAGTAGATATTATTTCTGAACTTTCTGGATTTTTACGAATATTTTATGACATATTTGCAAATATTACAAAGAGATGGGCTTTTGTGCAAAATTACCACTTTGAGTACCAATCCGAATTTTTTAATTTCTGGGCCATGCTTTATGGTTGGATAACTCAGTAGTAAAGGGATTATATTTTATTTTAGTATATTTAACTTATTTAACTACTTTATTCAAGAAAGGTTTATATATGTAAACTAATAATTTGTTAAGAGATGTTTCTATAAACTTGTAAAACCCTAAAAACTCCAGATTTCAGCCTATATAATGGCCACTACAGCCGTCCCCCTCTTCTGCAAAAATAAAATATATTTTTACTATTAATTTCTTAGAGTTTCGAAGCGATGATCTTGGACTTTTTGCAAAATAAGGGCTTTTTCTTATTCTTTATTAATTCGACTGATTTCTTCAATGAGGTGAGTGACATATGCTTGATTACTTATTGTTCTATGCTTGTTGTATGTGATGATTTGTGTATTAGAAAGCATGTTAGGTATTGTATGATGATAATATGAATTTTTGATGTATGGGTGTATAAAAAATTGAATCTTTTCATCAAACTATGTTATAGATGATTAAAATTTCATATAGATGACTTGAGACTTGTTAAGAACCTAATATGGATAGGTTGCTTTCCTTCATATACTTGTTGTTTAAATTGTTATAATGAGATTGTATGTTGATTATTGCAAAAAGTAAAACAAAACTTCAACTTTACTGTTGAACATATACATATACTCTGTTTTGATAATTTTGATGCGTAGAATTTGACTATAACATGTTAGGATTGCATATATTCATGGGTAAACCATTGTATGTAATATCCTAAACTTTTATTAATTGAAAAATTGTTGATTTTACGTGTTGTGCACGTACAAATTCTTGTACATATTTTTCTTATAAACAATTATCTCTTTTATAACATGAACAAACAATTACTTTTCTTTCTTTCTCTTCATTTTCTAAAAAAAAGCCTATTTTAAAAGCCTAAACTTGTTTTTCTAATTTAAGCCCACCCTAATTAATTAAATGTTTTATTAATAACCCATTAGTCTAAAAGCCCACTATTTTGAAGCCGACAAATTAATTAACCTTTCAATTGTTATAACTTGTAGTGTAGACACTTTTAGTAAACAATAAATTAATTTATAATGTACAACTTTTAGGAGGGGGTACTATATGAGGCACGTGCATGCACTAGTGTGTGCAATGCACACCCCATGGGTAGCCGGATTGTGGCATGGAGAGATGGAGGGAGTGGAGTTGTGTTGAGAGGTGGTTTTGTGATCATGGAAGTTACTACAACTTCCCATTTCATCTTGATCCTTGATCTCTAACTCCTTGATTAAATCCTAGCCATCTATTCACATCCCAAAAATGTATAAATACCCCTAGTTTCTTCTCATTAGTACACAAGAAATTATTAAGGGAGAAAAAGATTAAAGTGAGAAAAGATTGAGAAGTAAAGTGAGTAATAGATTGAGTGTTCATTTTGTGTGTGTGTCCCTTCAAGTAGAGGCCGGCCATTTCACCAGAGGAGCAAGGGAGGCTCGGGTTCCAATCAAGCACAAGGAGGAGACGAGTTGGCAACACAATCTATGAGGAGAATGCTACTTTCGTGCATTCTAGGAGATTCTAAGAGCTTTTCATTTCGTTTTTCTCCAATAGGTGGGTGTTTCTCATGCTTCTAATCTAGATACCATGCTTGGAATGAATGATAGAATTACTAAGGGAAAACTAAGTGAAATTGGCCTCATGTTTGCTTATTTAGAAAAATGATGGTAATTAAGAGAATGCTTGACAATTTGATTGCTAGTCATTAATTTGTGAATGAATGTGCTAAAATCTATCATGTTGCCATGGTATATGTTTTGAAATATACTTCATTGAGAAATTTGTGTTCATGAGATGAAAAATTTATTAAATGCATCTTGTAAGTTGATTGTTTAAATTAAAGCAACACTAATGTAGAAAGATGGAAAAATTGTGTTCTAAAATGTTGTAGGGTGTTAATAAGTAGAAGAACAAAGAAATAAAGTAGTTTTTTGGAAATCTAGAGTCTAATTTTGTAGAAATGTGATTTGTTCTCAATGTCGAAATTATGAACGTAGAACATGAAATAAGACCCAAAATGAATGTTTTATAAGGCAAATAATGATTATAAAAATACTGGTTTACTGTAATTTTATATAGTTTATAATCTGAAAAGTTTTGATTCAAAAAGAGAAGAAAAAGAACTAAAAACGTTTTGAGAATTATGGAATTTTTTTTTAGAAATAAACAGAGATCTATATCAAAAACAACCCAACTTATTTTGAGGCAATCTGGTCCCTTGGACCTAGTGGTTAAGTGTGCGGTGGCGTTTACTGTAGCCGTGTGCTGACCTCTGAGGTCTCGGTTTCGATACTAGGCGAGCGCCTTTTACTTTTAATTTTTTTCAAAAATCCCGAGTACCCGAAAGTCGATTCATATGGATAATAATCCATCTCTTTGTTGCCTTAGAGGCTCTGGCTTGTGTTTAGCGGGGGCACCACAGTGCGGACACTGTAGCGCCACGTGGCTTAGCATCATGGGTTCAAATTCAGATGTGGGGGTTTCGGATTAAAAACTAATTTTTTTTGGGAATTTAATTTTTTTAAGAGTTTTTAATCAAATAAAAGTTAGAAAAAATACAGGAAAATTCCTGAAAATATGAAGATTTCATGGGATAATTTTCTACAACTTTTGGTGTAATGGAATTGAAAAATTCAGACTATTTTGCAAGAAAAAACTTGTTTTAATTATTAAATTAAATTGCCTTTTAGATAAGAAAAAAAGGATAAATGAGTTGTTTAAAGGAGTTTAAAATGAGATTTAGTAATGGGAAAATTGAAAGTGTGAATTGTGGAATTAATCGAAAATGTGAATTGTGAAATTAGTATCGATTAAAATGAGAATACGAGAATTATGTAGAAAGAATAAATTATTGAATGTGACAAGATAGAAAAATGAATTCTTTTTGTTTATGCATGAGATTGTACATGAAATCGAAATTGAATATCATGATGAGTTATGAAAGATCTTATGAATATGAATACACAAATGCTATGAACATGAAATGAGAATTGTGTTAATCATGAAAGAGACTTTATGAGTATGAAAAAGTCGATGTTTTGATTATGAGTTGAAATTGAGAACTAGGGTGTAGCTAAGCCTTATACCGGCAATGAAAGAAATGTCGAGATGATATTTGAAATGAAAAGACCAAGATTGGGTCATGTTAAATGAATGAATAAGACCGGTATAGTGGGAGTGCTAACCCTAAGGGATTGATTTTGTTTATGATTCAATTAAATTAAGGATTAAATACATAGTAAAGATGTGATGAAAGTAAGAGAAAAATATGAGTATGAGGGCCATTGGATTGGCGGCGTGAGAGTATTCACAGGATGTCCCATGATGCATCATGAGTAAGACGTGGATACTGCTCCAGAGTACCGTCCCGGTGGCGACGCTTATGGGGTGGTCTAGTGACTACAGGTGGTGCCATGTCTATGGTAGGAGGTGAATTGACCACATGATGCCTGCATGATGAGTCATGTCTCAGTGCGTGGGGTTCTCTCTAGGGCACCTAGACGTGGGCTCGTAACTCATAGAACACCTAAGATACTTACCGTAGTTACCGTAGTAGATTAAGTCATGGCGAGGGATCAAACCCTACAAGATGAAGAACGATTAAGGGCTTGCCCTCGGACCTATGTAGTATGGGATGCATAGAATCCGAATAAGTGCGCATTAGTATCATGTAAAATAAATAATTGCATTAAGGACTAAGTGCACATTCACCACACGACATCAATAGGCTAGTCCACTTAGCTATGTTTGTGATCAAGTTTGTGATTGTTTAAGTATTTCAGAATCATTATACTGTTTTCGACATAGAGAGGATGGCCGTATATAATATTTCGTCGGTTGTAAGCAACTGACATGCCCACAATTTCTGTGTAGGATAAAGTACATGAAAAAGACTAAGGAGGAATTGATGCTTAAAGAATTATTCAAGTGTTGTACATTTTATTCTTGCAATTGTTGTAAAATTGCTTCTGCTGTACAAGTGTAAATGTAAATGTAACTTTGATGTGAAGTAAAGTTTAAATTCCTTATAAAATTGTACGAAGTGAAGTGTAAAGATCTTGTGGAACTTCAAATTCGGTCTTATTTGGAATTCGGGGTGTTACAGAGTGGTATCAGAGCCATGCTTCCAAGTAGTACAAATTTATAAGGAACGACACCCTAGAGTGGACATTAGAGCATGTGTTGAGTCTAGATATTTAAATATAAGTCACTTACATTTGTGTTGCTCTATGATTTATGCTTCTTCTTCTCCTTTCTCTAAGATGGTGGACCACTTCGACCCAGCCGGAGATGACGACTGGAACATAGTTGAGGAGGATTACTACCCTGGGCAAGCTGATTCAGATGAAGAAGATCCTGAAGAATTCGAAGAGGAATGGCCTGAGTCCAGAGAGATCACTCCACCTCTGGATGCATCTGATGATTCCTCCGACGAGGAAGAACCAGTTTCAAGTAGTCTCATTGTGTCTCTTCAGAGGCAGGTTGAGACTCAGAGGGAGAAAGCAGAGCTGCTACAGGCACAGTGTGCGAAGTGCAAGGAGAGCATTGCAACTCTCAGTAATTGTGTTTGGGAACTCGAGAAGAGGAAAAACATGTACGATGTACTGAAGGAGGAAATGGCAGAACTACGGGAAGAGCTTCGAGAAGCCAAGAGGAACCATAGGAACTAGAATGTTGTATCTTCTTACTACTTTCATTTGATGTCAGAAATGTTTTAAATTCGAATGTATAAAGTTTGGAATTCAATGAAATGATGGAATTTGATTTAAATTCATGTTTTTTTACTTCGAATTTAATGGATCTCTTGCATCAGAACATGACTGGACAAAGAGCTAGAAGCGGTGAAGGACTTGACTTGGAAACGGAGCTAGCGAGAGTCTATCAAACACTCAATGCCGTTGCCATGAATCAGAACCAGAGGGAGATGCCTGCAAATCCAGTTCTTGCAGCAATCAAACTCATGGAATCATTCAAGCGGATGAAACCACCAGTGTTTGAGGGGAAGTCGGACCCAGATGCGACTAACAATTGGATCTGGCAGGTAGAGACTATCTTCGAAGTTTAGGAAACTCCGAAGGGCAGCAAGGTGAAGTTGGCTGCACTGCAGTTCGAGAAGGACGTAGCTGTTTGGTGGCAGTCAATGAAGCGGATGATGGAAATTGTTGTTCTCGGCTGGGAGGAATTCTTGGACAAATCCCGCAGTCACTATTTTCCATCAGATGTCCAGGAGAAGAAGGCCATGGAATTTCTAGCGTTGCAGTAGGGCGGCATGTCGATTAGGGAGTATGAGACAAGATTCACTCAACTCTCAAGGTATGTACCCAAATTGGTGATGGATAAGGCGAAGAAAGCTCGGAAGTTCAAGCATGGTTTAAGGCCAAGTCTGAGATCCAAGATGATACCCCTTGGTATCAGGAGGTTTGACAAGTTGGTTAACCGAGCTGCAGCTACGGAAGTAGACATGAAGCAGTTCCATGCTGTTCAGAACAGGAGGAACAACTGGCATGTTCGGAAGAGGCCCACAGTTTCTGGCAATTTCAGGGGACAACCTCCAGCTCAAAAGTTCAAACCGACAGGGGCGAACGCTGTTAACATGTCTGGAAGATCCGAAAATGGTTTTGTGAGACCTCCAGTGGTGACTTGTTTCAACTGTGGAGAAACAGGGCAATACAAGTCTCATTGCCCAAAGTTGCGAGATGACGTCCGTAATGGACCAACGCAGCAAGTTGGGAAAAAGCCGTACCAGCAAGGGCGAGTATTTGGCTTGACTGAAGCTGATGCTGATGAAGTGGATCATGTCATCACTGGTACGAGGGTAAATGTTTAGAAGTTTTCTGTTGTTCTTTTTCCCGCTTCATTTAGTGAACTGTTATGTAACGAGTATGCGTTATGTAACAGGAGAACTTTATTTGAATGGAAAGAAAGCTGTTGTTTTGTTTGATACTAGATCCTCTCATACTTTTGTGTCTCCGAAATTTGCTAAAGTCTTGGGAGTCGAACCAAAAGTTTTTCCAGGCAAGGTTTTAGTAGTAGCTACTTCATCAGGGGAGACTTTAACCACTGATCGGCACTATGAGGACTGCGAGATCGAGATTGGGAACGAAATTTTCGGGATTGATCTGATCAAGCTGGCTATCTTGGGAGTCGATGTTATCATTGGCATTGATTGGATGTTGGTGTACAGTGTGAGAATCGAGTGCAAGACTAAGGAAGTAACAGTGAAGGCTCCAGGTGGACCTGAAGTCACTTTCCAAGGGAAGAAGAATTGTTCCAGGTTGGTTGCAGCCATCTGCAAGAAGGAAATTCCTGTGGAAGTGCAGGGGATTCTTGTGGTTCGGGACTATCCGACTGTATTCTTGGATGATTTGCCGGGTTACCTCCGCAACGTGATGTAGAGTTTAGCATCACTATTCAACCAAGGAGTGCACCCATATCTAAAGCACCATATGGGATGGCTCCGGTGGAGCAGGATGTAGTGAAACGGCAGATTGAGGAACTATTGGAGAAAGACTTTATTTAACCGAGTGCGTCACCTTGGGGAGCACCGGTGCTATTGGTGATATGGCTAAAAATTGGGTTAAATCGGAACCATCCAAATTAGGCACGAAACTTAAAGCTCAGGGGTAAAACGGTAATTTCACCTACAAACGGGTCTGAAGCGGGTACTGGGTCTTCTTTCCAAAAGCCCAGTAACCTGCAAACGGATCCACCTCAACCGGGTACGGGTCCAAACCCGAAACGGACCCGGTCCAGCAGGATAGAATTAGGGTTTCTGGTTAATCCTAATCAACGGCCACATCTATCCTTTCACTGGGAAATTAGGGATTACATTCCTAATCTGATCCCAAAGGCGGCTATAAATACCCCCATCCACCACCATTAAAAGGTAATCAATCTTTTGTCAGTTTAAGCTTTTTCATAATATTTTCTGATTACTGACTTAAGCGTCGGAGGGTGCGTCGCCGGGATCAACCCCGGTGTCTCGCACTTTTTGCAGGTAAACGGCGGGAGTCAACGGTCAAACTCCGGCGAGAAGATTTCAGGTTTTTGCTATTCAGTTTTCCTAAGAATCCACAAATACTATCTGTTTGCCCTCACACCAGATTTAGCGGTAACAGATTGGCGCTGTCTGTGGGAAACCACGAATAGCACTCCTTCCTCTTCCCTTGGTTAAGATCATCTCCAGCCATGCCTCCAAGGAAACTTAGATCCAGGGGGTCCAACCGTGGACCTATTCCTCCTCAACAGCAGGAGATCCCCCTCCAAACAGTCCAGCCGCAGGGCCTCCCTCCTCAGCCCGACCAAGCCCCGCTGCAGGACCAACCTCCTCTTCAGAATCTTCAGCCACCTCGGGGTCAAACCGGGCCTCAAAATGCCGGTGCGGGGGGCTCCCGTCCCAATCCTCAGAAACAACCTCTCCAACATGACCACATCTCCGTGCACAACCTCTCTACCGACTCCATGGCATCTCACAAATCCCCGGGCTTCCGATGACCACCGCAACACCCTCAACAATCGGCATAAAGAAGGGGATCTTCGCCGCATTTTGGATGAAAGGCGGACCTGAGAGGGAGCCTCCCGCCAACGACGTCCAAATGAGCGATCTCCTCATCGCCGAGAACATAGGAGGTCCCTTCCTCACTGAATACGGAGAGAGTCCCCCGAGCACCAAAGAAGAAGGCCTCGTTCCCCTACTGGTCGGCAACCCCCAAGGGATGATAATGCTCCTATCACCTTTGCCAAATTCCAGCAATTCCAAGCAACCATCTTGCAAGCCCTCAATCTCCGACCCAACAACAACAATGCTCAGAGGGTCCCCACTCCTCCTCCGGTCCAAAGTCCTCGCCATCGGTCCCTAACTCCTCCTCCACCTCCTAACAACTGCCACAATGACCTTAGTCCTCATCGCTCCCTGAGCTACCGTCGTCATAGCCCCCGCTCCCCTTCGTACGAAGACGAGTCCAGAGGCTCGTTTGGCTACCGTCGAAGGGATGACACCATCTACCGTCGTCTCCACGAAATGGAGAAGCGCTTGGGTCAGCTAGACAAGGAAGATGAGCTTAGAGGAAGGACCCTTCGTCCAAGCCGACCTCCCTTCTCTCGAACAATCATGGAGGTGCCCGTTCCAATAGGCTTCAAGCCCCCACAGTTCGAGACTTACTCTGGGGAGTCAGACCCCGTGGACCACATCGAAAGCTTCAAGACCCTTATGTTGATCCACCAAGCTTCCAATGCCCTACTGTGCAAGACCTTCCCAGCTACTATCAAGGGTCCAGCCCGGGAATGGTTCTCTCGCCTTGCCCCATCCTCCATATTCTCCTTTGAAAAATTTGAGACCCTTTTCGTCACCCACTTCATGAGTAGCCGTCGCACAGAGAAGACCAGCATTTCGCTACTCTACCTCAACCAGAAGAAGGGTGAGAAGCTCAGGGACTATGTGAAAAGGTTCACCGCGGAAGCCAGGTCCATTGCTTCCCTCGACCAGTCAGTCGCTGCAGCAGCCTTCCAATCGAATGTCCTTAACTCCAGTCTTCGGTCCTTCCTAGCTAAGAAGCCCCCGCAAAACTTCTCCGACCTCCTTCTCAGAATCGAGAAGTATATTCGGGCTGAGGAAGCTGAGCATCGCCCCACCTTTGAGGGGCCTTCCTCCGGAACCAAAAGAAAAGCGACTGAACAAGAGGGAGCCAAGAAGCTCCAGAAGGATAATGGGGGCCAGCACTGCCCACCTCCCAGATTCGAGAAGTTCACCCCTCTTAATGCCAACATTTCTACTACTCTCATGGAGGTTGAGAAGGAAGGGGTCCTGCCTCCTGCCCCGAAGATGAATACTCCCGACGAGAAGAGGGACAAAGAGAAGTGGTGCCGATATCACCGGGACCACGGCCACTACACCAATGATTATTGGGCCCTACAGAATGAAATCGAGGCCCTCATTCAGAGGGGGCAGTTGTCTAAATTTTTGAGAAAGGACCGAGTTGATCTTCCACCTCCCCCCCAGGGAGGCTAACAAGCGTCCTGAAAGGCGCGAGGAAACTCCCGAGTTCGAAGAGGAACGTATCCTGCATCTCATCCATGGAGGCCCCATGGGAGGCACTTCCAACTCCTCTCGAAAGGCTTTCATAAGGGAAGTCAACTCAGTACATGGCATGCCCCCTCCCAAAGGCCTCGAAGTACCGGTCAGTTTTTCAGATGAAGACCTTGAGGGTGTTCGAGCCCCCCATTGTGACGCACTAGTCATCAACCTCCATATGGCGAATTTTAAAGTGGAGAGGATACTGGTGGACAATGGTAGCTCCGTTAACATCCTCTTCCTCACTGCTTTCAAAGGGCTCAAACTATCCCGAGACAGGCTTAAGCCCACCGGCTACACACTCCACGGGTTCACGGGAGTGCCAGTGACTATCGAAGGGGTAATCACCCTCGATGTAACCGCTGTAAAGAAACCTACTACCCGAACGGAGTCGATGGACTGCATGGTCGTCGATGTCCCCGCTGCTTATAATGTAATTCTAGGCTGACCTGGCCTAGCTGCTCTAGAGGCCGTCCCATCGGCTTATCACCTCAAGATGAAGTTCCCCACTAGGGCGGGAGTAGGGGAAATAAGGGGTAGTCAAGAGATGGCCCGGAAATGTTACATGACCTCCACCGGGGGACCAGTCCTCTCCCTCGAGACTCTTGAGATTCCCCAAGAGAATGTCCGGTAAACGTCCGAACCGGTGGATGAATTGGAGGAAGTGCTCTTCTCCGAGCAAGATCCGAGCCGCAAGTTCCTCATCAGCAAGACCCTCCCATCTACCCTATGTTCCGACATAGTCTAATGCATTAGAAAGAATTGTGACCTCCTCGCGTGGTCGGCTGCCGACATGACAGGAATCTCTGAAGAGCTCCTCGTTCACCACTTGAGTGTTGCTCCGGGGTCCAAATCGGTCCAACAAAAAAGGAGCAAATTTGCCCCTGAGCGCCAGCATGCTATCAAGGAAGAAGTGGACAAGCTCCTTAAAGCCCGGTTCATCCAAGAAGTCAACTGCCCCGAATGGCTCTCCAATGTTGTTATGGTTAAGAAGTCTAACGGGAGTTGGAGAATTTGTATTGACTTCACGAATCTGAACAAGGCATACCCTAAAGATCCATTCCCTCTCCCAAGCATTGACACCCTGATCGACGCCACTTCGGGCCATGAGCTGCTCAGCTTCATGGATGCTTTCTCCGGGTACAATCAAATCCGCATGTTCCCCCCGGATATTCTGAAAACCTCATTTGTCACCGATCAAGGGCTCTACTGCTACAGGGTAATGCCCTTCGGGTTGAAGAATGCAGGTGCGACCTACCAATGCCTTGTCAACAAAGTTTTTCAGAACCAGATCGGCCGAAACATGGAACTATATGTTGATGATATGCTGGTCAAGAGCATCCATGGGGCCGATCATGTGGCCGATCTACAAGAGGCATTCAATGTATTGAGGAGGCATGATATGAGGCTCAACCCAAACAAATGTGCGTTCGGAGTCTCGTCCGGGAAATTCCTAGGCTTCATGGTCAGCCAAAGAGGAATCGAAGCCAATCCCGAGAAGATCAAAGCCATTCTGGACATGGCTCCTCCCAAGAGTGTGAAAGATGTTCAGAGACTCACGGGGTCCCTCACAGCCATAGGGTGCTTTCTGTCCAAGTCAAGGGAGAAGTGTCTTCCCTTCTTCAAAGCCCTTAAGGGGGGGCTAAGGGCTTAGAATGGGTTCAATAACAGCAGGAGTCATTCGATCAGCTTAAAACCTATCTAGTCAACCCCCCTCTCCTCTGCAAGCCTATCTCCGGGGAAACACTCTACCTCTACTTAGCGGCCTCCGAACAAACCCTCATTGCTGTCTTGGGGAGGGAAGAAGACAAGGCTCAGAAGACCATCTATTACGTGAGCAAGGTACTTGGGGATGCCGAGCTCCGCTACCCAAGATTGGAGAAGATGGCGTATGCCTTGGTCATGGCAGCTAGGAAGCTTCGCCCTTATTTTCAGTCCCACTCGGTGGTCGTCCTTACCGACTAGCCCCTTAAGCAAGTCCTTCACAAACCAGAGACCTCCGACCGCCTCATGAAGTGGTCGATCGAGCTGAGCCAGCACGACATATCATACCAGCCTCGGACCGCAATCAAGGCTCAGGCCTTAGCTGAATTCATTGTTGAGAGCACCATTCCAGAGGTCAGTCAAGCAGCAAACGGACCCCCTATCTAGACGGTATATGTAGAAGGATCCTCTTGCACCGAAGGGAGAGAGCCGGGGTCATTCTGGCAGGCCCAGATGATTTCGTTCTCCAATACTCCCTCCGCATCAACTTCAAGGCCTCTAACAACGAAGCGGAGTATGAAGCCCTTATATCCGGTCTCGGAATGGCTCGCAAGGTGGGGGCAAAACGTCTCCAAATATTTAGTGACTCTCAACTGGTCGTGAACCAAGTCTTAGGCGAGTATGAGGCGCGAGATGACCGAATGGCTAAGTACCTAGCCAAGGTCCAAAATCTCATGGCTTCGTTTGAAGAGGCACTCATTTTGCGGATCCCTAGAGAAGAAAATTCCCAAGCAGATGCCCTCTCCAAGTTGGCCTCCTCCTCCCTACAAGGTCTCGAGCAGACCGTCCTGATTGAAGTGCTCCTGAGACCAAGCATAGAAGAAGAAACCCCCGACTCGATGGAGTCGCTGCCCGTCCAACTTCAAGACAATTGGATGAAACCTCTGATAGAATTCCTAAGGGATGGGCTCCTCCCCGAAGACCCTAAGGAAGCTCTTCGAGTCAGAACCCAAGCGGAGCGGTACACCTTTGTTGAAGGGGTCTTGTACAAACGCTCCTTCACCCAAGTAGATGGCAGACCCTACTTGAAGTGCCTCTCCCCGGGAGAAGCTTCTTATGCCTTGCAAGAGCTCTACGAAGGTATAGGCGGAGCACATTCAGGGTCAAGGTCCCTCGCCAGGAAAGTGTTAAACTACTGGTACTTCTGGCCTACCCTCCTACAAGATACCGAACGACATGTCCGGCAATGCAGCTCCTGCCAGAAATACTCCAACATCCGTCGCCTACCCCATGCTTAACTCACCTCCCTATCAAGTCCGATCTCTTTTGCAATGTGGGGGATGGACTTACTAGGCCCTTTTCCGCCAGCTCCTAGCCAACTCAAGTTTTTAGTCGTGGCAATCGACTACTTCTCTAAGTGGATAGAAGCTGAACCCTTGGCTACAATTACCGAGAATAAAGTACTGCAGTTCTTTTGGAAGAAAGTCATCTGTCGGTTCGGCGTGCCTCAGGTCCGAATAACTGATAATGGAACACAATTTACAGGGGTCGCGTTCCGATCTCTGTGTGAAGACTTTGCCATCCAACAACGTTTCTCCTCCGTCTTCCACCCGCAGTTAAATAATCAAGTGGAAAATGCCAACCAACAGATCCTCTCCGGTATCAAGAAAAGGCTAAATAAGGCGGCCAAAGGTTTATGGGCAGATCAGCTCCCCAACGTACTGTGGAACTACCGCACTATGAAGCGGACCCCCACGGGTGAATTACCGTTCAATCTCACCTATGGGTCCGAAGCTGTGATCCCCTTGGAAGTCGGAATACTATCTCCTCGCCTCATGGCCTATGAAAAAGAACAGAATGCTAGAGAGCTTCGGGCAAACTTGGACTTGATTGATGAGCTACGGGAAAGAGCTTCAATTCGCCAACAAAACTATCGAAGGAGGGTCGAATTAGCCTACAACAAGAGAGTTCGTCCCACCAGTCTCAAAGAGGGGGACTTAGTCCTCGGAAAGCTGGCTATCTCATTCCCCAGTCAAAAGAGTAAGCCAGCTCCGAACTGGGAAGGACCCTACAAGATTACCAAAGTAGTTCAGCCCGGTACATACCGCCTAGAATATCTTGAAGGCAGAGAGATTCCTAGGACTTGGAATGCCGACCATCTTTTGAAGTACCAAGAGAACGCCTGAACGCCTCTCTAAGTACCTTCGGATGTCGAACTGTTCCTTACCTTTCACTTGTATTTTGCTTCTTTATTTCTTCAATGTAATAACGGCTTATAACTCAGAAGCGGCCGACTAGTTATTATCAGTAAAAAGCTTCTTTTTTTTCCATATTTTTTGTGATTGTGTACATCTCTTTGTTTTTAATTTCTATTACTCAAACGACAAGTTCGGAGTTCAACTCTTGGCTCGATTTCGGTTTGCAAGCTCGCTCTTAAGCGAGCTAGAAGTGGTTCACCATTCGGAATCGCTCCCACAACCATTGAAACATGATCTAACGACGAGTTCGGAGTCCAACACTTGGCTTGATTCCGCTTCTCAAGCTCGCTCTTAAGCGAGCTAGAAGTGGTTCGCCATTCGAAATTGCTCCCACAACCGTTGAAACATGCTCGAACGACGAGTTCGGAGTCCAACACTTGGCTCGACTCCGCTTCGCAAGCTTGCTCTTAAGCGAGCTAGAAGTGGTTCGCCATTCGAAATTGCTCCCACAACTGTTGAAACATGCTCTAACGATGAGTTCGGACTCCAACACTTGGCTCGACTCCACTTTGCAAGCTCGCTCTTAAGCGAGTTAGAAGTTGTTCGCCATTCGGAATTGCTCCCACAACCGTTGAAACATGCTCTAATGATGAGTTCGGAGTCCAACACTTGGCTCGATCCTGCTTCGCAAGCTCGCTCTTAAGCGAGCTAGAAGTGGTTCGCCATTCGGAATTGCTCCCACAACCGTTGAAACATGCTCTAACGACGAGTTCGGAGTCAAACACTTGGCTCGATTCCGCTTCGCAAGCTGGATCTTAAGCAAGCTAGAAGTGGTTCGCCATTCGGAATTGCTCCCACAACCGTTAAAACATGCTCTAATGACAAGTTCGGAGTCTAACACTTGGCTCGATTTCGCTTCGCAAGCTCGCTCTTAAGCGAGCTAGAAGTGGTTCACCATTCGAAATTGCTTTCACAATCGTTGAAACATGCTCGAACGACGAGTTCGGAGTCCAACACTTGGCTCGACTCCACTTCGCAAGCTCGCTCTTAAGCGGGATAGAAGTGGTTCGTTATTTGGAATTGCTCCCATAACCGTCGGAACGAGCTCCGCCGTCACGCGAGAAGTTCCTACAACTATACTAAACATGGGAGAAGCTGATGCTAGGTCTGCCATTTGTATGCTAGTCTTGGTACACTGGGTCTCTTGATCTGCACGGTTGAAGGGACATTGATATGAATTCGCTATATTCTTCATGTTTCCTCAAGAGAGATATCAGCTTCAAACATGAACTTGTTAAAGGCTTCAGTGAATTTCCAGCCTAGACAATTCTTAGTTTATCACGAAGCGGAGTCAAAAATCTGCGACACACCTCGTCCTTAATCAAATACTGGACTATGAAATCACCTCCAGAAACTCGTATATTGTCAACCAATGCCCAGCTTTGAGAGTCCTGCAAATCGGCTTCATTAATCGGAAAACCTTAAACACTTTCGAGAGCAATAGGTAGATGCAAAGACTTAGAGGAGCTAACCTTTGGTTCTTATTGTTCGTTTAAAGTTGAAATAATCCTCCAAGAGGCTGCTCTCCACTGCAAGAAGCTCACTCTTACAAATTCATGAGTTAGGAGATTCAAAGCGGACCTCGGCACACCTAGCCGAGCGCTCTACGCACCGACGCCCAAATGAGCAAAAATCTTGCTCTGGACCTCGGCACACCTTGCCGAGCGCTCTAGGCACCGACGCCCAAACGAGCAAAGATCTTTCTGTGGACCTCGGCACACCTTGCAAAGCGCTCTTGGCACCGACACCAAAACGAGCAAAGATCTTGCTCTGGACCTCGGCACTCCTTGCCGAGCGCTCTTGGCACCGATGCCCAAAGAAGCAAAAATCTTGCTCTGGACCTCGGCACATCTTGCCGAGCGCACTTGGCATCGACGCCCAAACGAGCAAAGATCTTGCTCTGGACCTCGGCACACCTTGTCGAGCGCTCTTGGCACCGACGCCCAAACGAGCAAAGATCTTGCTCTGGACCTCGGCACTCCTTGCTGAGCGCTCTTGTCACCGACGCCCAAACAGGCAAAGATCTTGCTCTGGACCTCGACATGCTAAAGATAGCCACAAGAAATGCAAAACACAGGTCCAAGAACGAAAAAAGCCTCATTTCGATTAAGTATGGGGAAACAATACAACAGCTTTTCTTTACAAGAAAGTTACAAGAGTTCAAAAGCGAAGATTACAAAGTCGACTTATTATACTTAAGCAAAATACAAAGCTTGGAAAACAAGAGATCTTCAGTGCCTCCTAGGCGCAGGGATGTTCCACTTCAAAGATACCCAGGGACGTCGGCGCTTGACCCCGGAACTCGTCCCTAAACCGGCGAACTGAGACGTATCTTCGAAACTGCTCCTAAAAGTTGCGCCGACGAACGCTCCTGCTGGATGATATCACCACACCACTTTGGGCATCACCCGGACTTTGCCGAGCAACAGGAGAACGGGTCGCAAGCTCGTAGAACGAAATCCCTCGTTCGCTCTCTTCACGAGTACACGAAGTGCTCCTGACGTTGATCGGTCCCGAACGGGGTTTGAGGCGAGCCACTTCCACCTCTAGCTCGGCTATCCGTCGCTTCAGAGAGTCATCTTTTACATCCATCTTGAAGCGAGGAGGCACTGCGGAGCTCGGGAGGCTAGGATGGCTGGTAATGATTCGGCAGAGCTGAGTGACTTCGATGCCCCTGTCCACTGTGGCCCTCTTCAATGCATTGACCTCGGCCGTTAATTCATCGCGTTCGGCCATCAGCTTGCCCACCGCCATCGTCAATTCCTCTTCTTCTGCCAGAAGCTCTGCCTCCACAATTTGCAGGTGGTGAACCTCGGTGAGCATGTCGTCCCTCTCTGCTGTCATCTTCGACAAGGAGTGTTGGAGACATTTAAGCCTCAGGCCATTGGTGAAGGCTATCACGAGCCATTGTTCTCGTCTACAGGAGCAATTTCAGCGAGCCTGCCCTCTAGTCACCAAAACTCAATGTCTCGCTGTCCTAAGATCTGCTGCAGATGGTTCCGCTCAATTTCGGCTCTGCGCAACCCCAGTTCGACTTCGTAAAGACGCTCTCGGCACCTGGTCAAACACAGTCTCGTTGCCCCTAAGTCGACCTAGGAACCAAACTCCTCCCCGGAGCGAGTGGGTTCGGCGAACTGGGTCACCATGGCGAGCTGAAAAGATCAAAGTAGACAACGAGAATGCTCAGTAAATATTCGCGGATTAGCTTCATATCCGACTCCTGAACAAGGTGTTGTGCAATCTAGTTACCTAAATAAATAGATAGAACTAGATACAAATTAAAACCTCGCAAGTGTACGAATCGTTTATAGAAGCGTAGCAATAGCAAGGGTCGATCCCACAGAGATTGTAGACTTTAACTTACCAACCAATAAAAAGAATAAGAATCATAAAGAATTGTTCTAAGGTTGAAAAGAAATAAAAGGATTAAAGCTAAATTAAGAAATGTTGAATCACAAATATCTATTAAGTAGTTGGGTTTAGATTTCCACCAATAGTCAATAATGCTAAGGCACCTTATGAACTTCTTCTCATTACTCATGTTTGTTCTCTTCAAGGGCATGGTATCTACTCCTTAAAGTAATGTTTCCCTAAGCCAAGAATTAGGCATGGTATCTACTCTAATTCGTTTCTTTCATCAAGTATTTAGCATGGTATCTACTAAGTTGCACTTAATGAAAACATAAGAACAGTGGAAACGAACAAACACTCAAGGTTCTAGAAATTGGTATCAGATCTAGATCCCTTAAGTTGATCAAACCAAGAACCCCTAAGGATTCCCTTGTTACAAGTTATGAACACGAGATACGGGTCGTCTCAATATGCTCATATAACATATTCAGACAGATGGTAATGCAAACTTGATATTCTCAAGTTCTGTATGTCAGTCGACTGGCTCTCACCTCAGTCGACTGCTCTCAGAACTTGAGAACAAGTTTGATTACCATCAATCTATACTAATTCAATCAGATTCAATCAATAAGTAAAGTAGAAGGTTCAGAAGAATATAGCACTACATAACTACGGCTTCAATCTACCCAACTATGAAATTAGTTCCACATAATAATACTTTTATTGATCAACAAGTTCAAATACATGGTTAACATAAAAGAATTAGAAAGAGAAGGAATAAACTGATGTAGTTCGGCTAGATGGATCGGCTGGCTGTCACACAGTCGACCGGCCGTTCTCTTCTTAATACTTGATCTCCTTTCTCCTCCTTCTATGTTGCTGCCGTGCTGCTCTTTGTTGATGGCTTGATTGTTCAGGAACTCTTGTGATTCGGCTGATGGTGTGTACGGAAGAGAGAGTCAGAGCGAGGATCCCCCGAATAATGCTTCTTGGTTGGTATTTATAGAACACGGCTAGAGAATTAGGGTTTGCATTTTTCTTTTTATAGAAAAGTCCTTTTCTTTTATTTATTTCCTCCCTCGTTGCTCTGCGTATTATTTCTTTCTCTTTTCTTCTATTCTTCCTTTTCTGTTCTGATTTGGATTAGATTTGGATGAATCTTCAAATATCTTATCTTTTGACTCTGCCGCCTAACAGTCGACTTGTCTTCGAACCAGTCGACTGTGTCGAGACTTCTGAAGATTTTATAATTGATCATCCAAGTCGGCTGTTGATAATCAACTTCTCTGGGCAGTCGCCTGCTGTAATGGATCAGTCGACTGATGATCTGCAATTTCCTGTGTATCATCCTGAATATGCTTCGTTTCTCTGTTTTAGGCTGTTTCCTATGGAAAAGAGAAAATAAGAGTTAAATACCACATATAGAGATTTTAAATGTCTAATTGCATTAAGATTATTGCTCCTAAATGTGAATAATATTGTGTTCATCACAAGGCTATAGTGAAGACTAAAATCTTGTGTAAACACTTAGTCAAATTTTAAGACTACTCAAAAAGAAAACAACAACACAGGGTCGAGCTCAAAAGCGTATTTTCATTCATAACGAAAATGTGGTGGCCAGTCCGCAATTAGGAAATACAGTTGGCGGTTCAAAAGACAAAACAAAAAAACAAAAGAAAGAGGAGGAAATCAGGGGACGACCTTTTTCCCGGGGCGTCGAGATTCGGTGGGGACGGAATCCCCCGAAGGAGCCACCACTGCCAGCGGAGTCACCATTGACCCCTGCACCTTGCCGATGACCTCGACCTCGGGGTTATCTTCGTCGTCCCCTCCTTCCTCCTCCGACTCGTCGAAGCCGTCGGCATGGTCTGGGAAGAGCCACCACCCGGAGTAGTCGACCTCAGGGTAACGCTCCGACACCTGAGTGATGGCCTGGGCAAACTCTTTGGCCATGTTTGCGGCGATGAAGCCTTGTGCCTTTGTCATCGTGGCCTCTTCGGTTTCCTTCACCGCCGCAGCCTTGGCCTCGGCCGCCTCGACCAGCTGCTTGGCTGACTCCTCCCTCTGCCGGAGAAGGTCGCCCTTAAGCCTTGCAACAAGGTCCTCGAGGTACTCGAGCCTTGTTGCCTTCCCCTCGAGCTCGACCTTCAACTTGTCGAGTTCGTTACCCATCGAGCCTTTTCGGCCCGAGCTCGGTCAGACTCCTGCTTCAGCTTCTTTTCCAACTCCGTCATCTTCTCCATGAGATGACCGAAGTGGACGGTAATCTGCAACAAAACAACGAGAAGTACGAGGAGTTAGAAAATCAAACATAAAAGCTACCTTTAAAAGTGAAAAGATGACGCTTACCGATACCTTCGAGCGAGCGATCTTGATGGCATCATCGCCTGCCTGGCCGGCGTCCATGGCGGCCCGGTCCTTCGGCATTGCCAGGTGCTTCACCACCTGCATACTCGCCAAGGAGTCGCCAAGGAACCTATCATGCTTCCGAACCAGCCAGTCCGGGACATGGATCCTCTTGTGCTCCTCCATCAGGAGCTCCTCGGCCGCCACCGTTAGCGGGGGCACCTCCATCCCGAGTGCAGCGGCGATTGGGAACTCCCCTCCCCCGGCTGACGGCGAGGCTACTGTCGGAGCGTAGGTCGGGGTCACATCCACCGGCGTCTCCACTTCCTCGGTCGCGCTTGCGACCTTCTGGTCTTTGCGGAGGGCAACTTGGTGGTGACCCTTTTGCGCTTCTTCGGTGCCTTGCTTCCCAGGGCGGCCCTTTGCGCCAGCACTGCATCATAATCCATGGCCTCTGCATCAAGCAAAAAGTTGGTTAAAAAACACAAGCCACGATAAGCAAAGTGAAAAGAAAAAAGAAAAACGTAGAAAGAGCCGCGTACTGGGATCTACGCAGCTGAGCCCTCCCCTGAAGAGGATGTCTTCAGTCAGTTCTCGCCAATCATACTTCGGCCGATCTAGAAGGGTCCGAACTGCCTCTTCTTCTTGAGGGTGAAGCACTGACAACTCCCTTACTCGCTTCGACACCTCCTCCACCCAACCGGAGGGTATGGGCCACGCCTCCACACTCCGCACTATGAGATACTTATCACACCAGTGCTTTATGGAGTTGGGGCAAACGACGAGTCGACCTCCGTGCCACGGAGCCAGGTAATACCGGAACTCCAACCGATTCTGCTGATGAAGCCGGTAGATCGTCCGAAGTACCCTCAACTCCGGCTCGACCCCAGCCGTCTGGCAGTGGAGCACGAACCCGTTGATAACTCTCCACGTGTTTGGCATTAGTTGGATGGGGCTGACCCCAAACCACCTAAGTACCTGAATCGCGAACGGGTGGAGGGGCAGTCGAGCCCCGGCGATGAAGGCATCGGCCTGGCCAGAAACACATGGTTACTGGCAGCGGTGAATTGGCCCTAACCCCGGGACCCGACAGCATCAGTTCATACTCCTCCGGAATTTGAAAGCAATTCTGGATCACTGCCAAGTCCTCCAAGCTGAGGATGGACACCGTTTCGTCGGCCTCGGAGGTCTCCCTCGCCGCGTCCTCCTCAAAGGTCCTCCCCCTCCCGTGGATGATGCGTTCGGCATGCTCCTCTGAAAGTTCTCGAACCCTCTGGAGCCCGGTCAGCGGCCCTGGCAACCTGCTGAACGGCCCCATGCGCTTCGGGTCCTCCACTATGGTGTCTCGACCAGATACCCTCTGTCCCTTATCTTGGCAAACTCTCGGACTCGGAGAAGAAGCTTCGGCAGCAAAGGGGGAGGGCTCGGAGACAGGTGAAAGAGACATATTTATACTTGGAAAAAACTAAGTATAAGTTACCTTTGGAGTGATGGGAACGGTCAGAATTTTCACCGAAAAGCAATCGACAATCACTGTAAGCTCTCACTAGTAGAAATTACCGCCTGAGTAAAAATTTGGAGAGGTGAGAAATGAGAGGGGGGTGGAGTTTTATAGAGCTTGGCACACAAAACGAGGTTAATGGGCCCAAAGAGCCAGGCCCATCTACACAAGGCGACAAAATGAGCTGAACCGTCACATTATTTACCACGCCCAACTATACTGTCACATTAATGGCTGTCACATCTGTCAGAGTTGTCAGAGTTGTCAGAAGTTCAACAGTCACCTGCCCAGCCTGTCTTTTCCTAAGCTGCCAAAAATCTTGCTCTGGACCTCGGCACATGCTGCCGAGCGCTCTTGCCACCGACCATGTTACATGGAAAAATTGGACCTCGGCACACTTTGCCGAGCGCTCTTGCCACCGACTATGTTACATGGAAAAATTAGACCTCGGCACATGCTAACAAGCGCTCTTGCCACCGACCATGTTACATGGAAAAATTGGACGTCGGCACACTTTGCCGAGCGCTCTTGCCACTGACCATGTTACATGGAAAAATTGGACCTCGGCACATGCTGCCGAGCGCTCTTGGCACCGACCCAATTACATGAAAAATTGGACCTCGGCACACTTTGCCGAGCGCTCTTGGCACCGACCCAATTACATGGAAAATTAGACCTCAGTACATTTTACCGAGCACTCTTGGCACCGACCCAATTACATGGAAAATTGGACCTCGGCGCACGCTGCCGAGCGCTCTTGCCACCGACCCTCAGATATGGGAAAAAGGGACCTCGCGCCGGTAGCCTAGCTGAGGTATCTCTGCACTTCAGCAGAGGGATCCGAACCCTCATAGACTTCGGCCTCCTCCTCGGCAAGCATAGTAGGGGGGTCGGCAGCAGCGTCGAAGTATATAAACTGTGAATAGAGGAAATCACTCCTCCAAGCAAGCACAAGCGCTAGATCTCCTGAAAATTCGTGCCGAATACTGACAAAGGGATCAGATCTGACCGCGTCGTGAATAATAGCGAGTCGTCTACCTAAATATTGAAAAAAAAAGATTCAAAATTCAGAAAAATTAATTAAAAATCCTAAAAAATAATTATAAATCCGGGGAAATACTTTTGAGCCCCTGGGTAAATAATTATTGCTTAGAATGGTTAATTAAGACCCCCAAATAACAAATCACCACATCGCAAAATTGAGAAAAATCACCAGATGCCCAAGAGAGCTCAAGAATAACCTTGAGCACGCACCTAGCTCAACAATTGCCATAATCCCCTACACAAGGATTCGTCACCTCCTATTTGGGCTCCGATACAACTCCACAAGCCATTAAAACAGTAAAAATACTCCTCAAAGGCTGATAAAACTCAGTCTTCGGGAGTGGGGGGCTCGTGATATGGCTAAAAATCGGGTTAAATTGGAACCATCCAAATTAGGAGCGAATCTTAAAGCTCAGGGCTAAAATGGTAATTTCACCTAAAAACGGGTCTGAAGCGGGTACTGGGTCTTCTTTCCAAAAGCCCAGTAACCTGCAAATGGATCCACCTCAACTGGGTACGGGTCCAAACCCGAAACGGACCCGGTCCAACAGGATAGAATTAGGATTTCTGGTTAATCCTAATCAACGGTCCTGATTCACATCTATCCTTTCACTGGGAAATTAGGAATTACATTCCTAATCTGATCCCAAAGGCGGCTATAAATACTCCCCATCCACCACCATTAAGAGGTAATCAATCTTTTGCCAGTTTATGCTCTTTCATAATCTTTTCTGATTACTGACTTAAGCGTGGAGGGTGCGTTGCCGGGATCAACCCCGGTGTCTCGCACTTTTTGCATGTAAACGGCGGGAGTCAACGGTCAAACTCCGGCGAGAAGATTTCAGGTTTTTGCTATTCAGTTTTCCTAAGAATCCACAAATACCATCTGTTTGCCCCCACACCAGATTTAGCGGTAACAATTGGTAAAGAAGAAGGACGGATCGATGAGAATGTGTATCGATTACCGAGAGCTGAATAAGGTCACTGTTCAGAATAAGTATCCTATTCCACGAATTGATGACTTGTTCGATCGTCTATAAGGAGCAGCCGTTTTCTCAAAAATAAATCTTCGGTCAGGATACCATCAAGTTCGAGTGAAAGTTGAAGATGTACATAAGACTGCATTTAGAACTCGACATGGGCATTATGAATTCTTAGTTATGCCATTTGGAGTGACGAATGCACCTGCAATCTTTATGGACATGATGAACAGAGTTCTGAGGCCGTTCATTGATTCTTTCGTCCTGGTTTTCATCAACGATATTCTTCTGTACTCCAAGTCGGAGGAGGAGCACACAGAGCATCTGGCAGTAGTTTTGAAGAAGTTGGAAGAGCAGGAGTTGTATGCCAAGTTATCCAAGTGTAATTTCTGAAAATCTGAACTAGCATTCCTAGGTCACATCCATTCTAAGGAAGGAGTGTCAACTGATCCTCAGAAGATAGAGGCAGTGAGATTGGGCAAGGCCTACTACAGTGAAAGAAATCAGGAGTTTCCTTGGATTGACGTGATACTATAGGAGATTCATTCAGGACTATGCTTAGTTAGCCGTGCCGCTCACTCGTTTGACCAAGAAGAATGTAAGTTACAAGTGGACCGGGCAGTGCGACGCAAGCTTTCAGGAGTTGAAAGAAAAGCTGACTACTACACCTATTTTGGCGTTGCCTAGAGCAGGTGTTGATTATGATGTCTACAGCGATGCTTCACATCGTGGGCTTGGTTGTGTCTTAATGCAAGAAGGGAAAGTGATCGATGATGGATCGAGGCAACTACAACCGCATGAGAATAATTATCCGACTCATGATCTGGAGTTGGCTGCGATTATCTTCGCCTTAAAGCAATGAAGACACTATGTGTACTGTAACGCCCCGAATTCCAAATAAGACCAAATTCGAGATTTCACAGGATCTTTACTTCACTTCGTACAATTGTTCGAGGAAATTAAAACTTTTTCAATAGTACATCAGAGTTCATTTACACTTTGTTTACACAGCGGAAGAATAAAAGATTACAACATTGAAAACAAATATAACTTATGCAACTCTATCAAAGTAAATCATCAGTTGCATCTTAATATCTTTATTCCTTCATCAATAGTCCCTTACCTGCACATTAAGCTGTGGCACGTCAGTTACTTACAACTGACGAAAATGTTATACTCGCCTATCCTCTCTATGCCGTACATATAACGATCTTATTATTTTATCAAAAAAATCATAAATTTGAAATGAACATAAGGTGTTAAAGGTGACTACGCTAAACATGTAAGTGTATGCCATGCCTTAATGCCTAATGCACACACTAATGCACACTTGTTCGGATTCTATGCATCCCATACTACATAGGTCCGAGGATAAGCGCCTACGTACTCCTCAATAAAGGGCTCAATCCCTCGCCATGACACTACCCAGTAGCAAGAACAAGGTTTAGGCATTCCACGAGTACGGATCCCAGTCCCAGAGTACACTGCCCGATTGTTATACAGACTCCTCGTCGTGCGAATCCCCCGCAAGTGCCACTCTAGCCCCAGTATACGTATAAAAAGTGGAGTACGAAAACTATCTGCCCGACTACGCATAGTCCCGGATTTAAAATAAACTCGTCTCCATCGGAGCAACCATAGTCCCAGAGTACACTGCCCAACTGGGTCTATAGTCCCGAAGTACATCGCCCGACTATATAGAGTGCCACACTTACGTTTGCCCAGGTTTACTACACTTCTCAAAAGTGTTTAATTCTTAAGTTCAAAACATGAATGAGTTATCATTCCTAGAATTAGTTTTACCCCCTACCGGACTTACTCACAAAAATACGAGATAGCTCCATGGCCATATCTCAAAATTATATCTCAAATCTTTTCTTTCAATAGTGCCGGTAACCGGGGTCTTACTAACTCTTAAATCAAAATTTTTTATGAGCAAGAATCATGGGTATTCACACCCTCCAATAATCATGTCTTAACTCAAAGCATTCTTTATCTTCAAACTATTCACAACTTGGCATATGTCTTGTTTAGCATCATTCATTCAATTCATTCACTATCTTTCTAAGAAAACAATTCTTTTCATGAGTTTATAGTTTAAATCCAAATCTCTTTTGGGAAAATTAATCACATAAAAATTCTTAACTACAAACAAGCATATTTACATGATCTCGTCAAGTCAAACAATTAATATAGAAATTCTTTTGAAAACTTTATATAAATTTACACAAACTTTTAATCTCACTTTTCATTCTAACTCGACAAAATGGTTTTAGAACGAGAGAATCTTATTGCATATTTTTCTTTTCTTCAAAAGAATTATTTATTCAAAGCGTATTTACTATTTCAATTTCCTTGTCACTTTCGAACACGGGTCAGTCAACACACACAACAACGCCCAAGGCCCAAGGGGCTAGCCACCAAGTCCAGTTACTGGACTTTTAGTCATAAATCGCATAGAAAACGTATTATAGTAACTATTCAGTTTCGGATCTAATTAAATGAATCAAAAATAAAAATGTGACTATCAAGTTTTGAACCCAGAACCTCTTATCAATAGTGTTCTATATTGCACCGACTAACCAGTAAGTCTAAGTGTATTTTCTGTTTAGTAGTTGTATTAGTGTACTTTTGTTAACACTATTCTGGATTTTGTTTTCTTTTAATAAAACTTGTTTACCCAATAATCCAATCCTTTAGGATATTGGAATAAACCTCACGTTTGGACTGAGATGAAAACTTAAAAATATTCATCAACAAATTCAAACTTGTATTTAGAATATGTCTTCATTCTCTAATAAATTTTCCTTTCTTTATAAAAATTTGCATTTCTCATCAAAACTCGAAAATGTAGAAATCATGTTTATTAAAAACTAGTTTAAGTCCATCATCATACAAATTAAAAAGTTTTGTGCTAAAAACCAAATGTGTCTCTAAATCAACCATGGATATCTCAAGGGTTTCTTTCATGCAAAAACTTGTATTTTTAACATATGTCGACATGTCAATAACAAATTTATTTTTCTCTTTTCTTTTTCTTCTTGATCATCATGTTTCTAAAGCATATATCAAAATATAATATTCTTTAACAATTACTCATACTTATCACACATTTGACAAACATGAATTTGCAAACATTCTAACATGGTCTATATGATTATTTCTTTAGTTGAACTCTTTTTTTTAATTAGCATGGTAACAATTTGTTCACTAAGTCTCAACAAGATCATTGCAGATTATGCTAGCATAGATTCCACTTATATCTCATTCAACTTATACTACTCTTTTAACTATTTAGCATGCAAGTTATACTTTAGAAAGGAAGAGATCGCCCACTAACATAATGTTGATCTATTTATTAACATAGCATCTTTCATTACAACCAATGTATAAATTTGTTCTACTTCATCATATCAAAATATATTACTCATATATTTTTACTAGGATGGATAGTTCTAAAACTAGAAAGCATGAGAACACCCACCTTAATTGCAGCTTGAACAAATGAAAGGAAGGATGGAACACTACTTCTAGCTCCAAAGCAACTCCTAGCTTCTAGCAAGACTCCCCCTCCTGGTAAGAGCTCCTTCTCCTAGCAATGGCTTCTCCTTCAGCAATAGAACTCTCTTACTCTCTTTCTTTTCTTTCTTTCTCTTATTTTGATTTTGATTTTGTTTTGGTGCAAAAGAGAAGTAGGAAATGAGGTTCTATTTATAGGGATTTGTTATGGTCTAAAGTGCAAAATTCTCAACCTAATAACTCTCTCTTTTAATTCATACAACCCTTCATTTTCTTAACTCCTTAAACCTCCAAACCTTCAGCTTTCCAACCTTTCATAACTTAACCCTCCACCTACTACTCAAAAATCCGGCCAACACTTGGTAAAAAACCGGTTACATCCAAGTGTGTGCATGCACACATGCACATACAAATTAAGTACAATTTCTATAGCTCTAAATGTGTACAAAAAGTTGTAACTTGTCATGTATTAGTCCAAGTTCAACTTAAATTTTGATTTTACTAATGGGCTTGATTCATGGGCTCAGTTCTAATTAATTAATTTAATTATCCTAGTGGGCTCTTCTCCTAATGGGCTAGAATTTAATCTTTAAGTCCATGGATTAACTAAAAAGGCTAAATAAAATCATGTATGCTAAAAATAGATAATGTGAGTAACAAAATCAGAATAAAAATTTGCACGTGAATCATACGTTCAAAAATCAAAAAATGCATAAACAGACGGAAATCCAAAATACGTAGTGAAAACAGGTTACAAAATTCACGTGCGTAACACACGAGGGCAAAATTGTAATTTCCAATTTTACGCGGTGTTACACTCTCCCCCCCACCCCCCCTTAGAATTGTTCTGTCCCCGGAACTCGCTACGGTAAAGGTTATATTCTGTACACGCCAAAAAATATCTTATTGTATTTATAAAACTGCAAACTTTAAGAAAATACATGTAGTATAAAATGTGCAACGAGGAAAAACAAGACAACTCTATGTAAGAAAACTATGAGCATCAAAATTTTATAAGAACGAAACAAGAAAACTCGGGAAAATAACATAGAAAATAAATATGATCATAAAAGATAGGATAGATTGAAAGAAATTTTCATACAAAACTACTATGAGGGAAAACATTAAATAGACGGAAAAATCAGTTAAGTCTTTAATTGCGGAATAGTTTGGAAAACAATGCAATAAAGCGGAACATAGTCGATGGGTAATTTATGAATAGGTTTAATAGTATAAGAAAATATTTATTTGAAAAATATTGAATGTTGAAAAGTATTATGATAAAATTCACGAAAAAAATAATTTGAAAGGGAAGTGTGGCTATGTGTAATGTATCATGAATGTAGGGTCAACCAACCACACTTCATCTGCGCCACTCTGATACATAGGGAAAACATGCTCGCATACAATCTCACATCAATGTACACGAGGAAAGCATCACGAATGAAGATGAATGCAAGTTCAATAACAACCTTCACTCACAACTCCAGCTATCCAGAAGGGGAAGGGAAGAGAAGACATCAGTGTATATAGCAACACAAATGTAAATCACTTACATTTAAATCCCTATAAACTGAAATTCACACTTCTAATGTCCACTCTAGGGTGTCGTTCCTTATAAATTTGTACTACTTATGAAGATTGCTCTGATACCATCTGTAACGCCCCGAATTCCAAATAAGACCGAATTCGAAATTTCACAAGATCTTTACTTCACTTCGTACAATTTTTCAAGGAAATTAAAACTTTTTCAGTAGTACATCAGAGTTCATTTACACTTTGTTTACACAGCGGAAGAATAAAAGATTACAACATTGAAAACAAATATGACTTATGCAACTCTATCAAAGTAAGTCATCAATTACATCATAATATCTTTATTCCTTCATCAATAGTCGCTTACCTGCACATTAAGCTGTGGGCAGGTCAGTTACATACAACTGACGAAAATATTATACTCAGCTATCCTCTCTATGCCTTATATATAACGATCTCATTACTTTATCAAAGAAAATCACAAATTTGAAACGAACATAAGGTGTTAAATGTGACTATGCTAAACATGTAAGTGTAAGTCATGCTTTAATGCCTAATGCACACAATTTATACTAGGATGACACTAATGCACACTTGTTCGGATTCTATGCATTCCATACTACATAGGTCAGAGAGCAAGCGCCTACGTTCTCCTTAATAAAGGGCTCAATCCTTCGTCATGACACTACCCAGTAGCAAGAACAAGGTTTAGGCATTCCATGAGTACGGATCCCAGTCCCAGAGTACACTGCCCGACTGTTATACGGACTCCTCATCATGCGAATCCCCGAAAGTGCCACTTTAGCCCCGATATACGTATATACACTGGAGTACGAAAACTATCTGCCCGACTACGCATAGTCCCGGATTTAAAATAAACTCGTCTCCATCGGAGCAACCACAGTCCCAGAGTACACTGCCCAATCGGGTCTGTAGTCCCGAAGTACATCGCCTGACTATATAGAGTGCCCTACTTACGTTTGCCCAGGTTTACTACACTTCTCTTAAGTGTCTAATTCTTAAATTCAAGACATGAATGCGTTATCATTCCTAGAATTAGTTTTACCCCCTACCTGACTTACTCACAAAAATACGAGATAGCTCCAGGGCCATATCTCAAAATTATATCTCAAATCTTTTCTTTCAATAGTGCCGGTAACCGAGGTCTTACTAACTCTTAAATCATAATTTTTCATGTGCAAGAATCATGGGTATTCACACCCATCAATAATCATGTCTTAACTCAAAGCATTCTTTATCTTCAAACTATTCACAACTTGGCATATGTCTTGTTTAGCATCATTCATTCAATTCATTCACTATCATTCTAAGACAACAATTCTTTTCAAGAGTTTATAGTTTAAAAACAAATCTCTTTTGGGAAAATTAGTCACATAAAAATTCTTAACTACAAACAAGCATATTTACATGATCTCGTCAAGTCAAACAATTAATATAGAAATTCTTTTCAAAACTTTATATGAACTCACACAAATTTTTAATCTCATTTAGCATTCTTACTCGACAAAATGGTTTTATAACGAGAGAATCTTATTGCATATTTTTTCTTTTCTTCAAAAGAATTATTTATTCAAAGCGTATTTACTATTTCAATTTCCTTGTCACTTTCAAAAAAATTACAAGATTAAAAATTTAAAACTATTCTCAGTAAACTCTTTATAATGAAAACTGAATAGTTTTCTTTTAATCCCAAAGTCAGTAAGTCCAAAAATGAACAGTTTTGAAAAAAAAATGAAGAACAAAAAAAAAATGGTGGCATCAGTTTCGAACACGGGTCAGTCAGCACACACAGCAACGCCCAAGGCCTAAGGGGCTAGCCACCAAGTCCATCTGGACTTTTAGACATAAATCGCATAGAAAACGTTTTATAGTAACTATTCAGTTTCGGACCTAATTAAATGAATGAAAAATAAAAATGTGACTATCAAGTTTCGAACCCAGGACCTCTTATCAATAGTGTTCTGTATTGCACCGGCTAACCAGTAAGTCCAAGTATATTTTCTGTTTAGTAGTTGTATTAGTGTACTTTTGTTTACACTATTCTGGCTTTTGTTTTCTTTTAATAAAACTTGTTTACCCAATAATCCAATCCTTTAGGATATTGGAATAAACCTTACTTTTGGACTGAGATGAAAACTTAAAAATAATAATCAACAAATTCAAACTTGTTTTTAGAATATGTCTTCATTCTCTAATAAATTTTTCTTTCTTTATAAAAATTTGCATTTCTCATCAATACTCGAAAATGTAGAAATCATGTTTATTAAAAACTAGTTTAAGTCCATCATCATACAAATTTAAAAAATTTGTGCTAAAAACCAAATGTGTCTCTAAATCAACCATGGATATCTCAAGGGTTTCTTTCATGCGGAAACTTGTATTTTTAACATATGTCGACATGTCAATAACAAATTTACTTTTCTCTTTTCTTTTTCTTCTTGAGCATTATGTTTCTAAAGCATATATCAAAATATAATATTCTCTAACAATTACTCATACTTATCTCACATTTTACAAACATGAATTTGCAAACATTCTAACATGGTCCATATGATTATTTCTTTAGTTGAACTCTCCTTTTTAATTAACATGGTAACAATTTGTTCACTAAGTCTTAACAAGATCATTGCATATTATTCTAGCATGGATTCTACTTATATCTCATTCAACTTGTACTACTCTTTCAACTATTTAGCATGCAATTTATACTTTAGAAAGGAAGAGATCACCCACTAACATAATGTTGATCTGTTTACTAACATAGCATCTTTCATTACAACCAATGTATAAATTTGTTCTACTTCATCATATCAAAATATAATACTCATTTATTTTTACTAGCATGCATAGTTCTAAAAGTAGAAAGCATGAGAACGGCCACCTTAATTGAAGCTTGAACAAATGAAAGAAATGATGGAACACTACTTCTAGCTCCAAAGCAACTCCTAGCTTCTAGCAAGACTTCTCCTCCTAGCAAGAGCTCCTTCTCCTAGCAATGACTTCTCCTTCTAGCAATATAACTCTCTTACTCTCTTTCTTTTCTTTCTTTCTCCTATTTTGATTTTGATTTTGTTTTGGTGCAAAAGAGAAGTGGGAATGAGGTTCTATTTATAGGGTTTCGTTAGGGTCTAAAGTGCAAAATTCTCAACCTAATAACTCTTTCTTTTAATTCATACAACCCTTCATTTTCTTAACTCCTTAAACCTCCAACCCTTCACCTTTCCAACCTTTCAAAACTTAACCCCCCACCCACTACTCAAAAATCCGGCCAACACTTGGTAAAAAACCGGCTACGTCCAAGTGTGTGCATGCACACATGCACATACAAATTAAGTACAATTTCTATAGATCTAAATGTGTACAAAAAGTTGTAACTTGTCATGTATTAGTCCAAGCTCAACTTAAATTGTGATTTTACTAATGCGCTTGATTCATGGGCTCACTTCTAATTAATTAATTTAATTATTCTAGTGGGCTCTTCTCCTAATGTGCTAGAATTTTATCTTTAGGTCCATGGATTAACTAAAAAGGCTAAATAAAATCATGCATGCTAAATATAGATAATGTGAGTTACAAAATGAGAATAAATATTTGCACGTGCATCATACGTGCAAAACTCAAAAAATGCATAAACAGATGGAAATTCAAAATACGTAGTGAAAACACATTACAAAATACACGTGCATAACATACGAGGGCAAAATTATAATTTCCAATTTTTCGGGGTGTTACATGTACTGTGAGAAATTGAACATGTACACGGACCACAAGAGCTTGAAATACATCTATCAGTAGAGGAATCTGAATCTGAGGCAGTAGAGATGGTTGGAAGTGCTTGAGGATATGCGTCTAGAGATCAAGTATCATCCTGGGAGGGCTAATGTAGTTGCTGATGCACTTAGCTATAAGATCAGTTTGGCCAGTTTGATTACGACTCAGAAGCATCTGGTAGAGGAATTGGATCGGACTGGTATTGAAGTTGTTTTGCAAGGCTTGGGAGCATCCTTAGCTCAGTTGAGGATTCAGCCTACGCTGAATGAACGGATTATTGCAAGTCAGAAGGCAGATGCTGATGTTCAGAAGATGAAGGAGCAGGTTGGTGTAGGCAGGTTGCCCGAATTTCAAATCAGGGATGAAGTGCTGTGGTTTGGAGAGAGGTTGTGTGTTTCGGATAAGTCGGACTTGAAAGAAAGTATTCTTCAGGAGGTGCATGCTACTCTTTTGTCAGTACATCCTGGGAGTACTAAGATGTACAAGGACATTAAACAGCATTTTTGGTGGTCAGGTTTGAAGCGGGATGTGGCTGAATTTATGGCGAGGTGTGAGATTTGTCAGCAAGTCAAAGCCGAGAATCAGAAACCCAGATGTCTATTGCAACCATTACCTATTTCGGACTGGAAGTGGGATAACATCAGTATGGATTTCATCACGCGTTTGCTCAAGAGTTCGAAGGGCAATGATGTGATTTGGGTCATAGTCGATTGACTAATCAAGTCCGCTCACTTCTTGGAGATGAAACTCACTGCGTCGATGGACAAATTAGCTGAGTTGTATGTTGGGGAGATCGTCAGATTTCATGGTGTTCTATTAACTATTATGTCTGATTGAGATGCGTGGTTTACTTTGCATTTATGGAGGAGTGTTCAGACACCTTTGGGTACCAAGACAGATTTCAGCACCGCTTTTCATCCTCAAACCGATGGGCAGACCGAGAGAGTCAACCGTATTCTTGAGGATATGCTTCGATGTTGTGTGTTAGACTTTGGAGGCAATTGGAAAAGGCATCTAGCTTGAGTGGAGTTTACCTACAACAACAGTTTTTAGAATAGTATTGGTATGGCACCGTACGAAGTATGGCAGGAAATGCAGAACACCTGTATGTTGGTTTGAAGTGAAGGAGTGACAGATGTTTGGACCTGAGATTGTGCAGTAGACCTCTGAAAAGAATGATCTGATCAGAAAAAGGTTGGTGGATGCTCGTAGTAGGCAGAAGAGCTATGCAAACAACCGGAGGAGGGACCTTGAGTTTGAGGAAGGTGACTTGGTCTTTCTGAAGGTATCGCCTAGTAAAGGTGTGATCCGATTTGGCAAAGGCGGGAATTTAGCCCCGAGGTTCATAGGCCCGTATAAGATATTGAAAAGGTTCGGAAAAATTGCTTACCGGCTGGAGTTATCGGAAGAGTTGTCTCAGGTGCACAATGTTTTTCATGTGTCTATACTGAGAGGTTACATTCCAGATCCGAGTCATCATTTGCCTGAAGTGCCGGAAGGTTTGCAATTGGATCTGAGTTACATTGAGCTCACAGTTGAGATTGTGGATCGTTGGGAGAAAGTCTTGAGTTATAAGACGATACCGATGGTCAAAATAGTCCGGAGAAACCAGTTGGTGGAAGAGGCTACTTGGGAATCTGAGGAGAGGATGTTGAAGGGCCATCCTGAGCTCTTTGCTTGATTTGTATTTTTCTTTCCTTTTTTCTCGTTATGTTCTGTTTTTCCTCACCCTTTAAGTGTAGTTCAGGGGACAGAACTATTCTAAGGAGGGAGTGTTGTAATATCCTAAACTTTTATTAATTTAGAAATTGTTGATTTTACGTGTTTTGCACGTACAAATTCTTGTACATATTTTTCTTATAAAAAATTATCTCTTTTATAACATGAACAAACAATTACTTTTCTTTTTTTTTTTCTCTTTATTTTCTATAAAAAAAGCCTATTTTAAAAGCCTAAACTTGCTTTTCTAATTTAAGCCCACCCTAATTAATTAAATATTTTATTAATAACTCATGAGTCTAAAAGCCCACTATTTTGAAGCCCACAAATTAATTAACCTTTTAATTGTTATAACTTGTAGTGTAGACACTTTTAGTAAACAATAAATTACTTTATAATGTACAACTTATTAGGAGGGGGTACTAGATGAAGCAGTGCATGCATTAGTGTGTGCAATGCACACCCCAAGGGTGGCCGGATTGTGGCATGGAGAGATGGAGTGAGTGGAGTTGTGTTGAGGGGTGGTATTGTGATCATGGAAGTTATTACAACTTCCCATTTCATCTTGCCTAACTCCTTGATTAAATCTTAGCCATCTATTCACATCCCAAAATTGTATAAATACCCCTAGTTTCTTCTCATTAGTACACTAGAAATTATTAAGAGAGAAAAAGATTAAAGTGAGAAAAGATTGAGAAGTAAAGTGAGTAAAAGATTAAGTGTGCATTTGGTGTGTGTGTCCCTTCAAGTAGAGGCCGGCCATTTCACCAGAGGAGCAAGGGAGGCTCGGGTTCCAATCAAGCACAAGGAGGAGACGAGTTGGCAACACAATCTATGAGGAGAATGCTACTTTCGTGCATTCTAGGAGATTCTAAGAGCTTTTCATTTCGTTTTTCTCCAATAGGTGGGTGTTTCTCATGCTTCTAATCTAGATACCATGCTTGGAATGAATGATAGAATTACTAAGGGAAAACTAAGTGAAATTGGCCTCATGTTTGCTTATTTAGAAAAATGATGGTAATTAAGAGAATGCTTGACAATTTGATTGCTAGTCATTAATTTGTGAATGAATGTGCTAAAATCTATCATGTTGCCATGGTATATGTTTTGAAATATACTTCATTGAGAAATTTGTGTTCATGAGATGAAAAATTTATTAAATGCATCTTGTAAGTTGATTGTTTAAATTAAAGCAACACTAATGTAGAAAGATGGAAAAATCGTGTTCTAAAATGTTGTAGGGTGTTAATAAGTAGAAGAACAAAGAAATAAAGTAGTTTTTTGGAAATCTAGAGTCTAATTTTGTAGAAATGTGATTTGTTCTCAATGTCGAAATTATGAACGTAGAACATGAAATAAGACCCAAAATGAATGTTTTATAAGGCAAATAATGATTATAAAAATACTGGTTTACTGTAATTTTATATAGTTTATAATCTGAAAAGTTTTGATTCAAAAAGAGAAGAAAAAGAACTAAAAACGTTTTGAGAATTATGGAATTTTTTTTAGAAATAAACAGAGATCTATATCAAAAACAACCCAACTTATTTTGAGGCAATCTGGTCCCTTGGACCTAGTGGTTAAGTGTGCGGTGGCGTTTACTGTAGCCGTGTGCTGACCTCTGAGGTCTCGGTTTCGATACTAGGCGAGCGCCTTTTACTTTTAATTTTTTTCAAAAATCCCGAGTACCCGAAAGTCGATTCATATGGATAATAATCCATCTCTTTGTTGCCTTAGAGGCTCTGGCTTGTGTTTAGCGGGGGCACCACAGTGCGGACACTGTAGCGCCACGTGGCTTAGCATCATGGGTTCAAATTCAGATGTGGGGGTTTCGGATTAAAAACTAATTTTTTTTGGGAATTTAATTTTTTGAAGAGTTTTTAATCAAATAAAAGTTAGAAAAAATACAGGAAAATTCCTGAAAATATGAAGATTTCATGGGATAATTTTCTACAACTTTTGGTGTAATGGAATTGAAAAATTCAGACTATTTTGCAAGAAAAAACTTGTTTTAATTATTAAATTAAATTGCCTTTTAGATAAGAAAAAAAGGATAAATGAGTTGTTTAAAGGAGTTTAAAATGAGATTTAGTAATGGGAAAATTGAAAGTGTGAATTGTGGAATTAATCGAAAATGTGAATTGTGAAATTAGTATCGATTAAAATGAGAATACGAGAATTATGTAGAAAGAATAAATTATTGAATGTGACAAGTTAGAAAAATGACTTCTTTTTGTTTATGCATGAGATTGTACATGAAATCGAAATTGAATATCATGATGAGTTATGAAAGATCTTATGAATATGAATACACAAATGCTATGAACATGAAATGAGAATTGTGTTAATCATGAAAGAGACTTTATGAGTATGAAAAAGTCGATGTTTTGATTATGAGTTGAAATTGAGAACTAGGGTGTAGCTAAGCCTTATACCGGCAATGAAAGAAATGTCGAGATGATATTTGAAATGAAAAGACCAAGATTGGGTCATGTTAAATGAATGAATAAGACCGGTATAGTGGGAGTGCTAACCCTAAGGGATTGATTTTGTTTATGATTCAATTAAATTAAGGATTAAATACATAGTAAAGATGTGATGAAAGTAAGAGAAAAATATGAGTATGAGGGCCATTGGATTGGCGGCGTGAGAGTATTCACAGGATGTCCCATGATGCATCATGAGTAAGACGTGGATACTGCTCCAGAGTACCGTCCCGGTGGCGACGCTTATGGGGTGGTCTAGTGACTACAGGTGGTGCCATGTCTATGGTAGGAGGTGAATTGACCACATGATGCCTGCATGATGAGTCATGTCTCAGTGCGTGGGGTTCTCTCCAGGGCACCTAGACGTGGGCTCGTAACTCATAGAACACCTAGGATACTTACCGTAGTTACCGTAGTAGATTAAGTCATGGCGAGGGATCAAACCCTACAAGATGAAGAACGATTAAGGGCTTGCCCTCGGACCTATGTAGTATGGGATGCATAGAATCCGAATAAGTGCGCATTAGTATCATGTAAAATAAATAATTGCATTAAGGACTAAGTGCACATTCACAACACGACATCAATAGGCTAGTCCCCTTAGCTTTGTTTGTGATCAAGTTTGTGATTGTTTAAGTGTTTGAGAATCGTTATACTGTTTCCGGCATAGAGAGGATAGCCGTGTATAATATTTCGTCGGTTGTAAGCAACGGACGTGCCCACAGTTTCTATGCAGGATAAAGTACATGAAAAAGACTAATAAGGAATTGATGCTTAAAAAATTATTCAAGTGTTGTACATTTTATTCTTGTAATTGTTGTAAAATTGCTTCCGTTGTAAAAGTGTAAATGTAAATGTAACTTTGATGTGAAGTAAAGTTTTCAATTCCTTGTAAAATTGTACGAAGTGAAGTGTAAAGATCCTGTGGAACTTCGAATTCGGTCTTATTTGAAATTCGGGGTGTTACATTGTAAGTGATTGTGTATGAGTTTAATAAATTACAAGAAGAGTTTTGGATTAAAAAGAATCAAGTTTCAAAGTTGGGTTGAGTAACTGATTTTCGGTCTGATAAGTGTTCAGCCGAAGTTGACTTTTTGTGATTTTGTGATGTTTTCATTTGGATCTTGATTGTTTTGATACTGAGGTTGTTTGGAAACAATATACTACATATATACAATGGGGTTTCTTGATGTTTACTGATGCAAACACACACTTACATACACTCATATGTATACTCATATCACTGCCTTGAAGAATTTTCAAAATTTGATATTTGGAGAGTTTTCGATTGGATTTGATGTGTTTTGATACTGAGACTAAATCTGAACATTATGCTACTTCTATTTGTTGAATTTTCGATGCTATAACTACTGCTGGAATACACTAAACATATGTAATTATATACCACTTCACTGATTTGAAGATTTTTATCAAATTTGCTCTTGTATGATCTTAATGTGATTTTGATATGTTATATAAACTTCTATATGCTATACAAGTTACATTCAATCATCTCAGAAATTTGGTTTTATAAATTTGTTGTTTTACAAAGTGGAATCATGTATCAGTCGAAATTTGCACAAACATTAAACTGGCTGTATAGGAGCTAGCGATCGACTATCCATTTTTTTGAACTAAAATGAAGGTCGATTGTCATGAAGGTCGACTGCAAGGTCGACCGACATCATTGTTTTGGGTTGTTTTGTGAGTTTTTCATCGTTTTTCTTGAACGATTATTTCTTTGAACTTATGGATTATTGATCTAATGTTTTAGATGATATTTTTACTACAGATTTCCGTATTTTACAGAGAGTTATATTTTGATTGTAATAGAATTTTAATCTTTATTCTTATGACCTTATAAAGTCACATACATATGGTTTTTGATGAAATTGATGTTTTGTGATATTCTACGACTTCAAAATATGATTTTTCAGTTTTTTAATAGATTTGATATTTTATTTCAGTTCTGGAATTTACGAGTACATTAAATGGATTTGGATTTTGTTGACTTGAGAAGTTTTTATTGATATAAACGTTTTGTTGATGAACATAAGAGTTTTTATTGGAAGTTTTGGTGTTGATATTTGTTTTGTGAATCTCTAGGAGTTGAGTGGGAGTTCTGTGAACCGGCAGATGAGATTTTGTGGATTTAGACCAGTGGGGTCGTGGGATTGTTGTTGTGGAATTAAGTCCGGCAGGATACACTCTCTCTAGAGAAGAGGGATTTGTATTTTTTAATAATAACCAACTTAAGGACATGCACTATGGGAGATGTGAAAGAACATGGGAAATGTGAGAATATGCTCTAGGGGATTGGTCCAACGGATGCGTTCCAGAACTTGTGTGTTGTTCTGTCACGAGAGAACATTTGTATGTTCGCGTGTCGAGGGTCTGTAGGCCTATTCACGGAGCATGTAGGGTGCATTCACGTGTTGAGGGTCGGCAGGCCTATTCACACGATGTACCTTGTATATCTACATGTCGAGGGTCTCGCAAACCTATTCATGGGATACACGGCAGGGAGGTGATTCTCTGGTTTTTGAACTATTCTTACATGATGCTTGCACGTCGAGGGTTGTAATGCCTATTCGCGAAGTATTCTGGATCTTGTTTCTATCACCGTAGTAGGATTAGTTGCATAACGAGGGATCTAACCCTATAAAGTGGAGAACGATAAGGACTTGTGTAACCCCTGTTTTCACAAATATTTATTTTCTGTGTATTTTCTGTATGTAAAATTTTTGTAAATTGTTTTTCCATTTTCAAATTTTTTTGGTCAAAATTTATTGTTGGATCTTCTATTAAAATCTATTTTTGATCAATAATTTTATTTGTAAATATTTTCTATAATTTTTATATTGTAATACAAATCTTATTATTGTTATCACTATTATTAATTTTGACTGGTTATTAAAAATCCATTTCTGTGTACTAATAGTATTTGTAGTTATTTCAAACAAATTCTATAGTGTAATGCAAATTACATTATATTATGGATCATATTTTTATTGGTTATTTTATAAATTCTATTGGACCTTTAATACCTTAAACCCTATCCTATATTTCCTTATTGGACTTTTTTAAGAAACCAAACTACCCATTACCCATTATCTTTTACCCAATACCCATTTAAATCCCCAACCCAATAATCTTATACCCAAACCCCTTGGACTCGTTAAACCCATACCCGTTACTCTAATTATACCCATCAGCCGTCACCCTCTTATACTAGCCCTAAATCTCTTATTTCCCCGTATATATATTCACCCATATATACTACCTTTCTCCGTGTTCACCCCCAGCCGTTTCACCTTCTCAACCCTATCTCCTGATCCCCTACAACCTTCTCCCTCGTGTTCTCCTCCTCCTTGCGACACGGCAGCGCCTCCTCGACAGCTAGCAATGTCAGCCTCCTCTCCAACCTATCGCGCCAGCAACCCCTCGTCAGCAGCCCCGGTTCCCCCTTCTTGTTGTGCTCCTCCACCCTCTTGTGTGCATACTGCAACCACCCTCTCATCCTCTCCTTCGCCAGCCAGCAAGCCCCTGCGCCCTCGTCCCATCCTCTGCCCTGCAACTCTTGCTCGTGCCGTCGTGGCCAGCCAGCCGGTTGCAGAGCACTCCCCTCCCCCATTGCTCTGTTTTTGGTGATCAAGCCATCCTTGCCATCGATCGTCGTGTCATCATGATCACCATCTCCTCCATCAGTTTTGATCTTTTGAATTCAGGCCATCCGATCTTGATCATCTTGATCATCCTGATCATCTTGATCATCTTGATCACCTTGATCTAGGCCGTCCGATCTTGTTGATCCTGATCTTGATCTTCGATCTCAGTCGTCCGATTGTGTTCGTGATCTCGATTGTCTTCATCTTGTTCGCGATCGGTTGTTCATCTTGTTCGTGATCATCTCATTCGTGGTTCGTTTGTTGAGTTCATGCTCGGAAATCCATTCCCGTTATTCTTGCTTTTGCTCTGTCGCATCCATCGTCATCTCTCAGGCAAGTAACTTGTATTTTTTTCTTTGTGTAATACAAGTACTAAATACCGCCTGTAGTGCAGTTGTGTTCTAGAGACAATTCTTGTGTAAAACCCCTGTTATATGTTTTCCCTATTGTGTTGACCCGCCCATAGTTGCCTAATTACACACATGATATGAAATAACTTAGGGATGACCACTTCTTGTTGTATACATGCATGTTGTTCATGACTTGTTGTAGGATCTCGTATGCTTGATGTGTTGATAGTGGTATAAATCGTTCTAGACTTGTAAAATACCCTATACCATGTTGCTTAGACATCTAGTATACCATGTTTCATGTTTGGTTATGTTTTGGATGAGTTTCATATGAACTAGTTGATTTTGTGCATGAAAGATATTTTCTGTTTTGTCGATTCCCTGGTTTGTTCATTAATTTAAACCCTATTAAGATCAGTATACGAAAATTATTTGTGAATATGAATTATTGAGAATTCTATCAACTTTCCATATTTTCTGACAGATCTCAGTTTCGTTTTAAGAGCTGCGAGTTATGACTATTTTAGTTCAGTGGTGTAGAAAAATTCCAGATTTCATTTTATATGAATTTTTGGAGTAAACTACTTTTATTCTGATGTTAAAAGTATTATTTTGGTCCAATCTTTTGCTGAGTATAACTAGACTTGATTGGGATTAACCCCTAATTTTTATGGATTTAATTAATAACTTTTATAAACCATTTTGTGTATGCAAACAACTACTTTACATGCCGAATTTTCATACTGTTCAATAAAGATACATAATTTCAACCTGATTCTACTAGCTTTCTATAAAAACTTTGTGAATATGAATTATAGCTTGTTGTATCTAGTTTATCACACTTTTGGATCTGGATTTCGATTTATATTTTTTGAGATATTGCTGTTTTAGTACTGCAGTGCTTATGATTCCAGATTTACAAAACTGCTGTATCTTGCTGCTTTCTGAATTGAATTGACTATCCTATTTATGTTGGAAAATTATGAAAATTTATTTTATGTTACTAAACATACTAGGGAATACCCTAGATTTTTTGTGGATTTAATTATTAAATTTTGATGCCCTTTTTTGTTTATGAATACAAACTTCTGATTTCTGGCTGAACACGTTTTCTGGATTCAAATCTGTTTTGGGACTTGTTTTTGTGAAATACCATATGACTTATATATATTTGTTAGATTCGTCCGGGAGTCTATTTTCAATATTCTCTGACGGATCTAGGTTTGCATTTTTGTGGCAACGGTAATCCCAGATTTGGTGCAGTACTGTCTTACTGTCCTGAACTAGAATTTTCAATGTCCTGACCTTTTATGAGTTATCTTTTACCTGTGCATGTTTATATTCCAACCTGAACTTGTTACTTGTTCATTCTATGTTATTCTTATCCTGTTTTGTGACACATACTTGCCTATTTAATAATAATAACAAGTAATCAAGCCGGGGTTAAGGGTAAGACCTTAGTGGTGGACAATACAGTTATGTGTACTCAGAAGGGGGCTCGTGTTTTCCATTACCTGTTGCCATGTTTCATGACTACATGATCCATGCCTGTTATTACTACATGTTGCCATGTTTCATGACTTCATGATTCATGCATGTTATTACTGCCTGTTGCCATGTTTCATGACTACATGATTCATGTATGTTCCTGTTGCCGCGATTTCACGACTACGCGATTCGTGCCTGTTACCTGTTTCCTGATGCCTGAGTACACGACCCTATAGAAATCCACCACTAGATCTAAACGCAAACTTGTTTGAATGTAGCAACCATGTGGTAAAATGATGGACGCATGAAGTGCTATCTCGATAGTAATAATATAAGACTTGACATAACCTGTTTACCTATCACGCCCCGCTTCCCAAAAAGAATACGGAATACGGATACGAGACAAAAGCCCAGCGAATGATTTCCATCATCCATAAGCTGTTCAAAAATCTTTACAACATTCTCAAGAATCATCAGAGTCGGAAGCAAAAGAATCAACCACATGCACATAATGAGCCAAAATACCAACAAGAATACTGAAACCAAATATAAATCTCAAATAGTCATGATCTGAATAAAACAAATGTCTTGGGTCACATTGCCCATATACAAGAATAAATCCAAGTCTCAAATATAATATTGTTCAAGCAAGCTACAAATAATAATAATAAAAAAATGCAGCACTAATACTTCATGTCTCCGATACCATCTGGAACCTGTTCTCCAAAATCTGCAATTCAACGAATGCAGGAAAGAGGAAAACAGAAAAACAAGTACCCGTCAATTGCAAGTTACGGGCCACTTATAATGTAGGATACAAGCATATGGGGAAACTAAGTAGCAACATGGTATAAGTATGATGTCAACATAAACAACTAGCATAGTAAGGTGATCAAGTGTAAATGGCATGAGTCAAGTGTCAAGTAATCAAGTATTATGAAAACATGCATCACGTGTCATGTGTCATGAAATCAAGTATCATGTTTCAAGTATCAAGTCTCATGTAAACAAGTCTCATGTATCATGTAGTCAGGTGTCGAACAAGCATGTATCATGTTCAAGTATCATGTATCAAATCTTGTAGTGATTACTATCTAGGTATCACTTCATGCAGCCCATATGACATGGTTTCTGCATCAAAATAGTTTCGCTTTAGATTTCATAGTGGACCATAGAGGGAAGTATACTCGGGGACAAGTCAAGTAATCGAGCTCCAAGCTCCAAGTATCATGTGTCATGTAATCACGTGTCAAGTGTGCAAGTGGCAAGTATCGTGTCTTGTGTGCAAGTATCAAGTAACCACGTGTCAAGTATCATGTCTCAAGTAATCACGTAGGATCAGTGAATCCCCTTCCGAGTACACATTTCTGAATTATCCACTATTAGATATGTCTCTTAAACCCCGGCTTGGTTATTTATTTTTAATGTCAAACAAGCATGTATATGTGCAAAATATATCAAGAATAACATGGCATGATCATGTGGCAAAAGCAAGTTGCAAGATAAACATGTACGAGTGGAAGACATCTCATAAAAGAATAAAATAGACAAATCTCAAGTTCAGGACAGTAAGACCATACTGTAGTAAAACAGTGATTCCCAATGTTACAAACATCCAAATCTGGATCTGTCGAAGGATCTAGAAAATAGACTTTCACACGAATCCAGCAAATATAAATAAGTCATATATCAATTGACAAAAACATATCTCAAAATTGATTTGAATACTAAAAATAGGTTCAGCAAAATATCAGGAAAACGAATTCAAGAACAGAAAAATAGCATGAAAACTCAATAATTAAATCCACAAAAAAATTGGAGTATTTCCCTATATATCCAGTATCTAAATATAAATTTTAAGAATTTTCCAGTGAAATTAGACCAGTCATCAAAAATAAGAAAACATCAATAAACGAGAGTTTGGCAAATCTGGAATTCCCAACACTGCTGTACAAAAACTATGATATCTTGCAACCAGTGAAACGAAATCCAATTCCAACAACGGAATCAGGGTGAAAATAGATAAAATATACTAACTTTCATATTTCACAAATATTTTTCATACAGTAAAAGGAATCAGGGTGAAAATACACAGAACAGCGAGTAAAATACAGCAAGTATAGTTTTCATAAACGAGCATGAAACAACACATAAAACTCATCAATAAAATTCACCAAAATTCTGGATAATTCCTAACTAGATAAAGAAACACTGACCAAAGTTTTGGATCAAAATAATATATGTAGCATCAGTATCAAATCATTTAGTCATCAAAATCATTGAAAAACAAAATCTGGAAAAGATCGACACCTTTGTAGTAAAATAGTCATAACTCACTCATACGAAAACTAAATCGAGAAAAGTCAGAGGGGTTTGAAAATAGACAAAATTATCTAAAACTCATGTTTTATACCGAAATTAAGATAATGACTTCAAGACAATCCAAAATAGCAAACAAAACAGATCAGCGACAAAATACAGATTTTTTCCTTTAACAACAACTTAACATATATCATACAAAACTTGTTCAAAACACAACCAAATATGAAATCGAGTCTACCAAGTGTCCAAATATCATGAATTAGGGTATCTAGAATATCCACACCAAATATATCACATGGGTCTCAACCAAATCACGAATTCTGACAAAAGTCTCACATACATGATCAAAATCAAGAATGGGTAAAACCTAAGTTAATTCATGTCCATATTGCATCGTGAGTCATCTATGGTCAAATTTTCACAATAGAGACAAAACCCATCAAGCATATCACAAACAAGGGTCGTCTCTAGACCCAACTACACTATAGGTGGTATTTTTGACTTGTATCAAACAAATGAATTGGAGTACAAGTTACTTGCCTTAACCAAAGATAAAGAACAACGAAAACCGAGAGTAACTAGCAAAAACCCACGAATAAAAATCCACGAATCAACGAATCCAAGCAACCTCGAGCAAGAATCTCCACACGAACAAAACTCCACAAAGCAAGAGAATAATAGTGGCTTGCGGCCACAAGGGAACACCACGAGAGAGAACTAGGGTTTGTGTGATGTGAGGTGGTCGGGATATGCAAGAGGGATGATCAGGAGTAGGGGCTCGGGTGGGAGATGCTGGCGGGATGGATGTAAGCCGAGAGGGAGGAAGATGGGCTGTCGGGATAGGGCACACAGGCCGGGGAAGTGGTCAGCCTAGGGCTAGCTTGGGGTCGGGTTGGCTGCGCACAAGAGGAGGGAGAGGAGGCCGGATGCGCTAGAGCTAGGGTTAGGGTTTGGTGGAGAGAGAGAGGGGTTTATATATAGGCTTTAGTTGTGGGTTAATGGGTATTGGGTTGTAGGTATTAAAAGTTGTAGTAGGTTTACCAATGGGTTTTAGGTTTGGGTCAATTAAATAGGAATACAAATATGATTGGGGATTTAAAATTGGCTTTGGTAAATCTGTTAGAGATCAATAATAGGATTGAGAAAAAAAATAGGACAGCCAATCACCACCATCACAAACACCCAAAAATAAAAAAAATAAAAAAAATAAAAAAAATAAAATAAAGAGAACGAGACCAAAATGAAGAAAGAACAAAATAATGAAGAACGCAACAAAAGAAACAACCAATCAAACACAAAGAGCTCAAAATGAAATAAAACTTATATATATTGAAAACAATTTCAATATACGGTTCAGAGAAAAAATACCAGAGAGAAAAATACACCAAAACGAAAAATACACTCCAAAAATACACAAAAATGAAAAACAGGGGTTACATTACCTGTTACATGATACCTGTACATGCTACCTGTTCACCTGATTACCTGTATATCTGTTTACCTACTTACCTGTTACATGTTTACCTGTTTACCTGCTTGCTTAACACTTGATACATGTTACCTGTACCTGTTAGTATATCCTGCTACTTGATTTTTGTTTCTTGATTCATGTTAGTTATCTTGTTCTGTTGACATGCCTATACCATGCTATGATTGTTCCTGCTGTTATTCCTTATTTGTTATTCTTTCCCATGTACTTGTGCCTGCACTACAAGAGGCCCGTAACTTGCATTGATGAGCATTTTATTTTTCTTTTTCCTCTTCCTGCAATTTTGCTAAATTACATATTTTGGAGATCAGCTGCCAGATGGAGTAGGTGATCTGATATTCTAGTTGCTGGAGTTTTACTATTATTATTTCCTGTTGCTTATTTGAATAATGTACCTGTTACTTGGAGTATTTTGTATTGGGTAATGTGACCCAGGATATTTGAATTATTCAGATCTGATTTATTTGATATTATCATATTTTGTTTCAAGTAAATTCTGTTGGTATTGGTTCATATATGCATCCGTGGTTGGCTTTTCTTGCTTCCGACTTTGATTATTCTTGTGAAATATTGTAAAGATCCTAACAGCTTATGGATGACGAAAATAATTCGTTGGGCTTAGTCATGTATCCGTATTCCATATCCTCTTTCTGGGAAGCAGGGCGTGACAGCTTGCACCGGACCTATGTAGTATGGAATGCATAGAATTCGACAAGTATGCATTAGAGAGTCATCATATTGCATTTGTGTTTTTCTTGACTTGGTTTTATGCATGTTTGTTATCTATTTTCTACACTTGACACTTAGTCTAGTTTCACTCAATGTTCTCATGTTTCATTTATTGTTATTTCATATTCTTTTCGTTACTACTATTGATATATGTTGTTTATGACTTTATCCTTTACGTTTTATTTATGTTACATTTTCTTTTGATGTCACTCACACCGTTATGGCTGATCCCTGTAGTTTTGGGGTTAAGATTATCTCTAGCCTCATGTTTTACAGGTAGGTTCCTATAGCTTGGGATTTGAATGCATATGGTAGAATGATAATATGGCTTAGGCAAATTGTAAAAGATTGTGTTGTAAAAAATAAAATTGTAATTCAAGGTGTTTAATTTTCCGCTGTGCTTTGTAAACAATTGATGTAATAAAAAGTTTTAATTTTTCTTGTATTTGGTTGCTATGTTTATGATTACAATGAAGTTGATTCAGGAAATTGTGTCACCTAATTCTGAGATATTTTATTGGAAATTCGGGGCGCTACACTTTACACATTACACATAGAAACCATGGTTTAAAATTTATTATAGCACATCATATACCTAAAATAAAATAAATCATACTCACTTTGCCAATGGCAAAAATCCGACAAATATCTACTCCGCTGTCCATCAATCCCCCAAACTGCAAATAAAATAAACTACCGTTCCAAACTATAAATCCAATAAACATTCTATAATAATCTCTTTCATTTATACACACTCCCCACCATATATAATCCCTTCCTACCTTATCAAATTTCAGTACTATTATTTTCCCACCCTAAGGAAATTTCATTCAACCCTATAAACTCATCCAAATTTTATCAATATATCAAATAAACTTTGCTATATTTTTTTCCACCCTTCAACACATAATCTACTATCATTAGGTACCAATCTCACTTTCATTTCACAACCCAAACTCTTAATTAATTTACAACCCCTAAATACTGTCATAAAATTATCCTATCTTGCATCTAAAATAAATAGAGGCTCACAAAATACCCTAATACATTGGGTATTATGAAAAGAAACTAAAAGCATAAGGTCACCAAAATTAAATACAAGCCAACTCACCTTAGAGTAGTTACTCATCCAAATCGACACCACCACTAGCACGAGCACCCTTCAATTAGCCTACCGCTCAAATTAATCGAAAAAATTATGAAGAAAACAAGAGGATTAGGTCTTCAGAAGAAATGCCGAATTTGGGTTTCGGCGAAAGGAAGGGGGGGGGGGGGGGGGGGGAATTGCATTCTGATGAAACGAAAAGGAAAGGGAAGAAGAAAAGAAAAGGGAAAATGGAAAGTTTACTATAGGCCCCTATTTGACTCTTTTATTATTCATATGCCCAATACTTCTTCGTTTCACACTAAAATCCAATTAAACCCACTCCACCAAATAAATAAATAAATAAAGGAATATATATATATATATATATATATATATATATATATATATATATATATATATATATATATATACACATATAATTGCATATTTATGCTTATTAATAACAATACTAATATCTGATAACAATAAAAGAATTACAAAATGATTATTTTAAAATTATGAAATAAGAGGGTGTTACATTTGAACTAATCCATTAAATTAAGAATCGAAACCGTTAATCATTTCCCTGATTTCAGTGGATCTGATTGCCGACCATAAATGGCTGGTCAATCCTCCATAATTGGGCAACAGTTTCTGAGTATGGGTCTGAGGACGGCCCATGTTCGAGCTGTGCGCTTGTAGTCATTATGAGAGAACTATTTTGCCTTCTGGGGTCTCAAAGATCCGTGAGAGGATCGCACAACCCTGATTAGCCATGATTTTTACCCCCATCATAAGTCCCCCACTCATGGAGGTTAGTTTTAGTAGCCTTCGAGGAGTAAATGACTCGCTGGGAAAAATTAGTGGTTGTCGACATAGGGGTCTATCAACCGCCGCTGCGTGTGATCCGACGCCTGAGAAGCCAGACGGTTTGGCTGCCGAGGGACGAGGGCGAGTGACGAGCCAAGCAAATATGTGGAAGAAATTCACGAGTGACCCTGATTACCACGTCGAGGGGCGAGGGACAAGTCAAGCAGATTTGAGGAAGAAATATGTGGGTGAGCTAGATTACCAGGAAGAGTGGCAAGGGACGAGCCAAGTGAATTTATGGAAGAAATTTGTGAGTGACCCGAATTATGACATCAAGGTTCGAAGGAAGAGCTAAGAGAATTTGTGGGAAAAAATCGCGGGTGACCTGGATTACCACGTCGAGGGGCAATAGACAAGCCAAATTAATTTGTGAACAAATTCACGAGTGATCCGGATTACCACTCCGAGTGGTGTGGAACGAGCCAAGTGAATTTGAGGAAGAAATTCACGAGTGACCTGGATTACCATGCCGAGAGGCGAGGGACAAGCCAAGCGGATTTGAGGAAGAAATTTGCGAGTGACCTGGATTACCACACCGAGGGGTGAGAAATGAGCCAAGCTAACTTGTGGAAGAAATTCACAAGTGACCTAGATTACCACGTTGAGGGGCGATGGATGAGCCAAATGATTTTGTAGAAGAGATCCACGAGTGACTCAGATTACCATGCCAAGGATCGAGGGACAAGTCAAGCAAATTTGTGGAAGAGGCATGGGGGTGTCGAATCTTGACCCCACGTGGTTCTGCAATTATTGAGGAGTCATCATGTGACTTTGTGGTTATCGAGGAGTCATCAGTGACTTTATGGTTATCGAGGTGTCTCCTTCTACTCTATATATTCTCCTCCCCCCTTCTTATTTTCCATGATACGTTCTCTTTCTACAACCAGAGCTTCTCTCTCTAGAATGTTGAACAATTCCTCTGACGATCTTTTTGGTTATTTTTCGTAAATTCCACAACCAGGTAAAGTATTAATTTGACCCTGTCTAGGGAACAGTCCGATGACTCAGCCTGAACCTTAACCTCAACCCCAGGCCGGAGTGAGTCATTCTCGCAGTCTATGTTTCAATCGTCTTCACTGGTGGCGAAATTCGAGAGGTCATGGAGACCGGAGGGCAAAGTGGGGGAAAGTTCAAGTCCTGTCATCATTCCCTTCGACGAGGAGTAGGAGGAGGAAAGGAAGGAGGAAGTTGAAGGAGTACCCTCAGAACAAGATGACGGGGAGTCATCCTGACGGTATGGTGGCTATTCCCTCACCTCCATCCCTGTGACCCTTGAGGAGAAAGGAGGAGTTCGTCTACCCACCGAACACGAAGTAAGAGCCAAAAGGGCTAAGCGAGGGTGACCGAGATGAGCATGGAGTGCGATCTTAGTCCGGTCGTGCCTTGATGTTCTTAGTTTCCTTTCTGTAGCCAACTATTTTGCCTCGAAAAATGTTACAATATTATTGTCTAAGGGTGACCGAGATGAACCTAGAAAAATGTTATAATATTATTTCATTTCTCTTTGTAGCCATGCTTGATGACAACGCCTTTGCGGCTCGTCAGGTCAAACTGATGAAGAAAAAGTCTGCCAAGAAGCCGAAGGGGACCAGGAGGCCTTTTACCTTGACCTATAATAGGTCCCTGAGGGTCAATTTGACAGGTAAGAAAGGTTAAAGGCCCTTGCCATCGCTGACCAATCGGAGTCCCCAAGGGCTCTTCCGAGCGAGAAAGTGCTCAAGGTTACCAAGTTGGCTAGGTCTTCGCTTCCTCCTATCCACCCGTTGGCGAAGAGTGTCCTCGGAGAGAAGACCGAGGAAACTTTCAGGCTCGACTGTGCCATGAAGGAGGCCGACTCCATAATGGATGGTCTAGTGGCTTTTAAGGTTATGAACCACCTCGCTCTACCGAGGGACAGCAAGAGCCTTGCCCATAAGACCTTTGATTCGATCTACCTCAAGTTCGCTCAAGTCTTTATCAAGATATGGACCTGACCTCGATGAGTTGCATTTTGCTGTTTTTAGTTTTTCATTTCTTAAGTGTTCTACCCTCCTTATCTAGACGAATCTTCAGGAGGTGGAGTCGAAGCGGCAGTACGAGCTTGAGCTTAAGTGCACCAATTGGAGGGCCGCATGGGTGGAGAAGGAGTACAAGGAGGTCAGCTCTGGGTCGAGGGCCTTGGGAAGAGAGAGAAGGCTTTAGAGGCGTAGCTCACGTCCATGGCCTCAGACCGAGATGGTTTGTAGACGGAGAAGGAAGCATGTAAGGTAAGGGAGAGGGAGCTGGTTAAGGATCGAGAGAAGGCCATGGACATGTTCATCAGGGCACAAGACCAGGGGTATGATCGATCCTTTCGGTATGTCAGGCAGAGGTATCTCGACCTTGACCACGGAGGCCTCTCCTTTGACATGGAGGTCAAACTTACTCCCCCGATGCCTGGGGAAGAGCTGTTGGGGGACAAGGAGGTCCCCTTATCTCCTGCCAAACATCAAACGGTTAGCACCGAGGATCTCCAAGTCTCTTCTCAAGAGGTGCCTCCCTCTCCTAAGTTGTAGGTGTTGGTGTATGCTCTAGATGCCAGTTGTGTATTGAAATTATTAGTTTACATTGTATCATGACATTTATTTCAAATTAGGCATTTCATTTAATGTTTTATTTATTGTGAATTAAATGAACATGATGAAGTCCTTAGAATAGTAACTTTAATACCATGGGATATCAAGTGCATGACTTGATTGTGAGATCTTATTGGCTGAAATCAAAACATTGTTCTTAAATGTCCCTAGTCAATTATAATTGTGAATTAGGACAATGATAATACATAAAGACTAGTGTGTGTGTAGACTGATGACCATTCTCACGGGTCATGGATATGAGATATCAAGTCTTCACATGGGTTAGAGTAATAATGTACAGAACTGAACCACCATTAGAACGCTGCAGAGATCATTACGTGAGTGTCATAAGTGGTTCTTATAGTGACCATGGTGTACGTAGTCCATTGACTAGAAGTCACTATGGTTCCTTACATGAAAAGTTATATATTTTAATGTCGTCAAACGTTACCTGTAATAAGGTGATTATAAAGTTGACTATTGGATATACTACAAATCATTTAAAGGAATGTGAGTGACTTATAAAGGATTTGTCTCTCTTACATAACATGAGTGATATCTATGGGCCTCTTGATTGAATGAGACTGCAAAATGCATGGTCGTGCTCAAATGAGTCAATATGAGTTATTGATCTCATTTGTTTAAGTATACTCAGACATCAAGAAAACAAAGATTGAACTATACAAGGGTGATACACTCTATGCCTTGTGGTCAATTAAGATATCTGGACAAATGGACTAGACTGCATGGTAACATTGATCACGGATAGATTATGTCAAATCACTGACATTCCCGTTACAGAGTCACACACTTAAAATGGATCGAAACTGAGATTTAAATTCATAAGATGAATTTACAAGTAAGACTTGGACTCCTGACATTGGTTGGAGATTTAATTAGATTAAATGGGCCGACTAAAGTTCAAAGGCCCACACATGAATCTGACCCAGGTCAGATTGTGAGCCCAACAGCCTCATTACTCTCTTAGGGTTGATTATCTGCACCTATGATATGTATTTGTGGAAAAGACACATGTGAAAAACCCTATCCGTCACAGAATGTGAAAGAGAGAGAGATCGTGAGGAGGAACATCCCCATCCCATAGCTAGCACCACGATCTGAGCTGTTTCTTATTCCGTTCGTGTGGATATCGTAGAGGCACCACAATATTGCAGTGCTGTGATCGGCATACTGTGCAGACAACAGATCTATCTTTAAGGTATAACTCCTAAACATGATTTATGGTTTTCGCATGGATCCATGCTTAGGTTTCGATAATTTTATAATTTTTCGCTGTGTATTTAATCTGTTATTGCCTATCGTAACCTAACGGTAGGCCTTTGTATTTTTGTTTTGTTTTGTATCGATGCCGAATATGGACTGGCCACCGCCCTCTTGTACCATTTTTGCTTTTGAATGAGAATGTTTTGGCACTTATGATTTGTTGTTTGTTCACCTTTTTTAATCTTTGTCCAACCCTTAAGACTTGAATCTTTTTGTTGACCCAGATTGTGAGATACGAGCCTCGGGAGGTAGAATCTCAGGAAGTGTAGATCCAATCTCTCTGAGGCTTGTTGCGATGGGCAGAAAGTATCATCACTCTGCTTCAGAGAGAAGCTAGAGATCGGGACTGTGCATTTAGTTATCATATCCGGAGATCGCAAAGCATCGCGCAAGAAATCTCGCTCTTGAAGGAAGCGATGCCCGGTATTAGCTTGGCCCTAATCCAGGCCGAGGGGGACACCCTATATGGTTCGGCAGGATAGTGATCCTCGGAAGCCGTCCTTCAGTGGATGCTCGCGGAGGGATATTTGGAAATATACCGCTTGAGGATTAAGTTCAGGGAATCAGACTACGTTCGGGGAATCAGATTTGTCGATTCCCTTTTGGAGCCTGTTCTTGAAGTGAGATCCTTACCCGAGTATCCACTCCAAATTAAGGTCCCTTGGTGGATTGTCTAGCATGGCTAGCATTTGAGAGGGCCTTGATCCGTCGGGGTTAGGCACTTGTTCCATAGGTGTTGACATTGCGAACCTGAATCCGGGAGCCAATGAGGAAACTTCTTAGGGTTGGCCCCAAGCGCCCTGAACTTGTAACCTGTTATATACTTTTGAACTTGTAATCTTGAAATGTAACTTCTTTGCTGTGGTAATAAAAATATTTTCGTCTGAGTGGTCACTTCGCTAGAGGTTGTTATCGAAGCAGCCTTACTCCTCTTGGTGAGCACCTCAGATGGCCATCCGAGCGCAGGAGTACTGGTGAATCCAAAGAGCGATTCGTGGTGGACCCAAGAACCAAAAAGCGAGGGACGAGCCGAGCGAATAGGTTGAAGAATTTTGTGAGTGACCCTGTTTACCATGCCAAGGGGTGAGAGATGAGCCAAGCAAATTTGTGGAAGGAATCCTATTCGAAGGGATCTTAGTAGGGATCCTTTGCACGTGCATCTCACATGTGGGCTCACTTGTTGGTTGCAGTAATCGGGGTGTTTCATTCCACTTTTATATATTTCCAACTTCACTTTCATTCCCCCACTTTGCCTTCATTTCATCCCTAGGAATGTTGACTGACGAGATGCTACGGGAGTGATGGGCTGCATTGAAGGTGCAAAGGTGACCTCCTCCTTCGGAGTCTAAAAGGTCTTCCTAAAAAGGAAGAAACAGTCTGGCGTTGCCAAGGTTCCAGAGCCATCGAAGAAACAGGAGGCGCCGAAGCCTCCTACTTCGTTGCAGAAGACTATTGCCGCCCTCGCGAAGTCTCCCTTGGGGGCGAAGGCATGGGTACTTTCTAGGTCTGTCACCGAGGTGGACTTGCTGGTAGAACGCCTTAATGCTATGCAGGTTGTCGAACACCTCGCCACTCCCCACGATAGGGCAGCCCTGAAGAAAGAGTTAGAGGCGGAGGTTTATGCCGGGTGGGCGCAGGCCATTGTTCTGGTACGAGCGTTCTTTTCGCCGTACCCCATAATCATTGTTTTTGTTAAAGTTCGCTTTTCTTTCTTGCAGGCAACCATTAACGGGGTCGAGCTAAATTTAAGGCGCGACGCACTTCTTCGGCGGACTTAGCTATCCGAAGCGGATCAGAAGTAGATAATGGGGGCAAAAGACGACCTTCGAAAAAGGTTGAAGGAACTGAAGATGGTGTAATACCCTGAATTTTTATTAAATGAGAAATTGTTGATTTTACGTGTTGTGCACGTACAAATTTTTGTATGTGTGTTTTCTTATAAAATTATTTTTTTATAATATGAACAAACAATTGTTTTCTTTCTTTTTATTAGATGCCTAGTTTAAAAAGCCTAAGATTGTTTTTCTAAATTAAGCCCAACCTAACTAATTAAATATTTTATTTTGACCCATGAGTCTAAAAGTCCACTATTTTGAAAGCCCACAAATTAATTATCCTTTTAATTGTCCTGACTTGTCATGTAGACACAATTAGTAGACAATTAATTAATTAATAATGTACAACTTTTAATAGGGGACACTAGTTGGGGCACGTGCATGCACTAGTGTGTGCATTGCACACCCTAGGGGGAGGCCGAATTGCGGCTAGAGAAGAGTGGGGGAGTGGAGTTGAGTTGATGGGTGGTCATGAGATCATGAAAGTTACTACAACTTCCATTTTCATCTTGATCCTTGATCTCTAACTCTTTGATTAAATCCTATCCATCTATTCTCATCCTAAAAGTGTATAACTACCCCTAGTTTCTTCTTATTAGTGCACTACACAAATTATTAAGAGAATAATAGACTAGTGAGCAAAAGGTTGAGAAGTGTTAATGAGAAAAAGATTAGAGTGTGCTTGTGTGTGTGTGTGTGTGTTCCCTCAAGTGAAGGCCAGCTAGCATCAAAGGAGCAAGGTGGGCTCGGGTTTCCAACCTAGCATCAAGGAGGAGATGTTTGACAACACAATCTAGGAGGAGAATGCTACTTTCTTGCATTTCAGAAGATTCTAGAAGCTTTCATTACATTTTCTCCAAATAGGTGGGTGTTTCTCATGCTTCTAAATCTAGATACCATGCTAGGAATGATTTGGTAAATTTACTAAGGAACAACTAAGTGAAATTCGACCCATGTGTGTTTAATTAGAGATGAAATGGTAATTTAGAGAATGATTGGTAAAATGATTGCTAGTTGATAAATAGTGAATTAAAGTGCTAGAAACTATCATGTTTTCATGCTATATGTTCTGAATTGAGTTCTATGATGAAATTTGTGCTTATGAGACAAATAGTTGATTAAATGCATCATGTGTAGTTAATTGTCTAAAATAAAGTTTCATTATTGTAGAAAGAAGAGAATTTGTGTTCTAAAATGTTGTAGGATTGTTAATAAGTAAAAGAACAAGGAATATAGTAGTTTGTGGAAATCTAACTCTAAATTATGAAGAAATGTGTTGTTGTTCTCAATGTCGAAATCATGGACATAGAACATAAAGTAGGACCAAATTGCATGCTTTATAAAGCAAATAATAATTATAAAAATACTGGTTTGCTGTAATTTTATGTATATTATAATCTGGGAAATTTTTCTTTCAAAAGAGAAGAAAAAGAAACAAAATCGTTTTGAGAAGTATCAAATTTAGAAATGAACAGAGAACTCGGTTATAAACAACCAAACTCATTTTGAAACAATCTGGTCGCTTAGACCAATTGGTTAATGGGTGCGGTTTGCGCTACTACAGCAGGGGGTTGGCTCTGGTCTCGGGTTCGATACTAAGTAGGAGCCTTTTATTTTATTTTTTTGTTAAAAATCCCGAATGACCACGTGGTTTTGGTGCAGTGGTTTTAGGGGGTGCCCACGTGGCCGCTGTTTGTGGGTTCGAATCCGGTTGTGGGCTTTGGTTTAAAAGTGGATTTTTTGGGGAAATTAAGATTATTTTGAATTTTTAAAAATAAATTAAAATTTAGAAAAATATGGAAGAATTACTGAAATTATTTAGACTTCAGGAGATGATTTTTATGACTTTTGGTGTAGTATAATTGAGAATTTTGAGGCTATTTGCAAGAAAGGCCTTGTTTTAATTAAATTGTCTTTTGGGTAAAGAAAAAATAAATGGGTTGTTTTAAGGAGTATAAAAATGAGAATTAGTAGTGGAAAATTTGAAAGTGTGAATTGTGAAGTTAATTGAAAATGTAAGTTGTGAAATTAGTATTGTTAAAACAAGAATAAGAGAATTTTTATTGAAAGAATAAATTAGGAATGTGATAAGTTAGAAAAATGAAATTATATTGTTTATGCATGAGATTGCGTATGAAATTGAAAATTGAATGACTTGATGAATTATGAAAGAATATTAATATACAAATGCTATGAACATGAAATGAAAATTATTGTTAATCATGAAAAAGTGAACTTATGAGTATGAAAAACTCGATGTTGTAATTATGAGTTGAAATTAAGAACTAGGGTGTAGCTAAGCCTCGTACCGGCAATAAAGGAAATGTTGAGATGATATTTGAAATGAAAAGACCAAGATTTGGGTCATGAATGATTAAGACCGGTATAGTAGAAGTGCTAACCCTAAGGGATTGATTTTGTTCATGATTGAATTAAATTTAGGACTAGATACATAGTGAAGATGTGATGAAAGTAAGCAAAAAACATGAATATGAGGGCCATTGGATTGGCAGCGTGAGAGTATTCACAGGTTGTCCCATGATGCGTCATGAGTAGGACGTGGATACTGCTCCAGAGTACCGTCCCGGTGGCGACGCTCGTGGGGTGTTTGGTGACTACGGGTGGTGTCATGTCTCTGGTAGGAGGTGAATTATCACAGGATGCCTGCATGATGAGTTATGTGTCAGTGCGTTGGGATTCTCTCCAGGGTGCCTAGACGTGAGTTCGTAGGTCATAGAACATCTAGGATACTTACCGTAGTTACAATTGTAGATTAAGTCATGGTGAGGATTGAACCCTACAAGATGAAGAACGGTTAAGGACTTGCCTTCGGACTTATGTAGTATGGGCTGCATAGACTCTTAACAAGTGCGCATTAGTGTCATATAATAAATAATTACATTAAGGGCTAAGTGCACATTCACAACACGACATCAATAAGATAGTCCCCTTAGCTTTGTTTGTGAACAAGTTTGTGGTTTGTTAAGTGTTGAGAATCGTTATACTGTTTCGGCATAGAGAGGATGGCCGTGTATAATATTTCGTTAGTTGAATGAACTGACGTGCCCACAGTTTCTATGCAGGGTAAAGCACATGAAAAAGACTAAGGAGGAATTGATGCTTAAAGATTATTCAAGTGTTGTTGTATTTCATTCATTGTTGTAAAATTGCTTCCGCTGTATAAGTGTTAATGTAAATGTAACTCTGATGTAAAGTAAAGTTTAATTTCCTTGTAAAATTTTACGAAGTGAAGTGAAAGGATCCTGTAGAACTCAAATTCAGTCTTATTTGGAATTCGGGGTGTTACAAATGGAGCTCGCGACAAAGAAGCATGCTCGGGAGGAGCCATCGAAGGGAGAATGAGGAGCTGGTGGAGGAGAAGCTAGCGTGGAAGGCGAGGGAGAAAGAGCCGGTGAACAATCGGGGTAGTGCCATCGATTGTGTCATTCTCGCACAGGATGAAGGTTACAATCACACCATTAAGCATGTTGGGCTTAAGTACTAGGGGCTCGACCTCGGGAGTTTTCCATTCGAGATGAAGCTGGATGATCTCCGGGATTGCTAGGGAAGAGCCTTCATAGGGAGAACGTGTGACGTCCCTTGGTCCAGATGGCCTTGCCATTCGAGCTGAGCCCAGATCCACCGATGCCACTGGTGGAGAAGGGCCTTCATCTCCCAGGAAATAGATTTTTTGACTTTTTCTTTGTTTATGTTTCTGCCTAATTGCGGACTGGTCACCGCTCCCATATAATTGCATATTAGAATGAATGAAATCTTTTGCGTCAAATGTCTCGTTTATTCCTTTATGTTGCGTTGGAGTGCCGAACCTGTTCTTCTCAGATAGTGCTCCGTGTCACTTGTGTAGGTCCCTCTACCACTGGCAAATATCGCCAGTGACCCGGTTCACCTCGCCAAGGGACGAGGGACAACCCGAGCTAATTTGTGGGAGACCTATGTGAGTAACCCGGATTACCACACCGAGGGTCGAGGGATGAGCCAAGCGAATGACCTGAATTACCATGTCGAGGGGCGAGGGGCGGGCCAACCGAATTTGTTTGACATTTCACGAGTGTCGAGGGTCGAGGCCGAGAAATCCAAGTCTATTGTAGAGTTAAGTGACTTCGGAGGGGACTTGTTCTCTTTCTGAATATTTTGGAACTTTCTAGTTTGCCAAGTGGAGGATCACATGGGTTGGCTTACGTCAGAATTTCTAAAATCAAAATGTTTTCATATTGTGGACATTAGAAGGCTTAGATCTTTCCATGGTAGCGTCACGGGGATCGATGAGCCTCTTCCAAAAGAGCCTATAATGCCCCCCACTTCCTTCAAATCTTTCGGCACACTCTAGTTTCATTGGTATTCCTCTTACCCCCCAAATGATCATTCTCCCGACGAATTTTTTTGGTGAGTGCCTCAAAAGGCAATCCGAGGGCTGAGACTGGAGGAGATCAGAATCCTGGGTCGGAACTTCGGGAGATTTAGCCTGGGTTCCGGGGGCCGAGACTGGAGGGAATTGGATTCCTGGGATGGAATTTAGAAGGATTTAGCCTGGGTTCCGGGGGACTACGTGCTTGCAATGTTCCTCAAATTTTCTTCAAGAATTAGCCAGCCTTCAATGTGCTGCCGACATTTATATGCGGTCCTCCTACCACATGCTGATAGTTCGAGTGAATCATGATAGGAAGAACCCCCTCCCTCTCAGGCATTAGGCATAGTTTTTCATTCAAATTTTTGTGTTTGACTTGCCAAATGCGGAAGGACCACCATTAATCTTGTACTTATTTCTCATTTAATAAAATACTTCTTTCTTTGATCCTTTGCATGAACATTTGTTTGCCCTGACATGCGAAAGATAATTCGAAGCGCTAGGGGTTTGAGGCACTTCATTGTGCCGACCCTCTACGAGCTGAGCGAATTTTTGGAAAAATGTGCGAGTGATCCGGATCACCATGCCAAGGTCGGAGTGACGAGCTAAGCTAGTTTGCGAATTCGCGAATGGCACAAATTACCACACCGAGGGGTGAGGGACTCAGCGAGTGATCAGAATCCTGGGATGGAATTTCGGGAGATTTAGCCTGGGTTCTGGGGGCCGAGATTGGAGGGAATCGGATTCCTGGGATGGAACTTAGGGGTATTTAGCCTGGGTTCTGGGGGCCAACGTGCTTGCAATGTTCCTCAAGTTTTCTCAAGAATCAGCGAACCTTCAATGTGCTGCCGACATTTATATGCGGTCCTCTTACCACATGCTGATAGTTCGGACGAATCATGATAGGAAGAACCCCCTCCCTCTTTGTAGCGCCCCAAATCCCCATCCCGGGAACCTGAGACCCTACTCCAGGAGTCGAACTTCAAGTAGCCACAATCACAGAAAGTACAGGAAAATTTAAAACTTTTATTCCATATAAATGTTACATTTACATGTGTTACAATGTCCAAATAAAAATTACAAGATTTACAATAATATAACAGCACTTGCATATGTCCCTTGGATCCTTGGACCAACTCGAGCTCTGTAGTACCTGTAAATCGGCTCCAGATACCTACAATGTGGGGAACGTCAGTACTTCGACAGACGCAAAGCTGGTGATAACAGCGATCCTCTAAAATTCAATCACAACCAATAATTTATGTAAAATAGAAAGGTGATGTGCCAAAACAAGGATTTAATGGATTCGGGTTCTAGTGCAGTGGTATGACATGACCCTATGACTAGATGCAGCAAACTCACATGCCTGACTCTAATGCAAGCATGACTTTGGAGCACAAATGCATCCCATGCTATATACGCCCCCAAATCTAGCCGTCTTTCTCCACAATTCAGGGATTCGAACCCTCGCCATGCATCCTACTCTTGTACTCAACCAGTTCTCAATAGATTGTCCATCGCCCAAGGAGGTTGCAGTTGGTCGGTCTAGTTTCGCCACTGTAGTGCCTAAGTGGTGGTCGTAGCTGCCACTTGGTATCCGCGTACGGACCTCTTCAGAAAGCCACGTTGAATTCGGTTGCTAGATCGTATGATTCCCATGTCCACCCCTTACTCGGGCTATGGACTGACGCATGTGTGTCCACCCCTGATCGGGTTATGAACTTATATATACACCAAAGGGATGTGAGCGCCTCGGGAGGTCAAATCCTCATAGCCTCCGTACCTTAACAGGGACGTGAGCACCTCGGGAGGTCAAATCCTCCTAGCCTCCGTACTTTAACAGGGACGTGAGTGCCTTGGGAGGTCAAATTCTCCTAGCCTCTATACCTTAACAACAAAACCCACGTGCATAGGGACGTGAGCGCCTCGAGAGGACAAATCCTCCTAACCTCCGTTCCTTACTCCAGAAAACTTTGGGAATTAACAGATCAAGATACGAGCCGAGGACTCATTCATGAGTGCCGAAAACGTATCCCTACGACTGGAAGGTACAACACCGACTATGGTCTGCTAGGACTAATGCAATTTTCCAAACCCCTTAATATGTCATTCTAATCCCAGCCTTACTCTATCACTTTGGGTAAAAGATAAAATTGCTTCCACACTTGCCTATCAACCTCTGGCCCTGGCGATACTGGTCTGGTTCGCCACTTCCCCGGCTTGGAATTGTCCAGCATTACGGCCTACATTCGCCGCTACCCCAGTTGTGAATGTATGTTCACCCCTGACTCGAGCTATGAACTTATCTCAATGGCACGGCTCGGAAGTCTTACGCTTCGGCGGAAGTTTATAATGTAGGGTTGACAGGTGCAGGATATCCCTTACCATAGTGTCTAACTCGAGTCACACACCCATTATGGGAGTCCACAATACCAACAACAGATGTCCACCATCCCTAGACAAGAGTTATCAACTCTGATAGTACACAAGGGAAATGTCCTCTCAATACCTAGTTAACACTCCAGACTAAGCGACCTACGGGGTTTCTGCCCGAATCTTAAAAAGGTCATAACTTCCTCGATACAACTCTGATTGGAGTGTATGAGTCTAATCCGGAAAGGTAAGATCCTATTCTACAACTTTCTAGTTGATCATAAACTTAATTTCCATCACCTAGATCCTCAAAATAGCCTCTCAAGCCTCAGCCTGTGTACTTCCTGTACACGGGCTGCACCTTACTGGTAGCACAAAATACTACACGTTCATCAGAACGTCACAAACCCAAGTTCTATAGGAGAGTGTGGGTGTCCTAAACAACTCTCTAGTTAAACATGAGTCTAAAATTCACCAATAGGTCACCCTAACTCACACATCTCTCATCAATGCACCAAGTCACACACTAGGTCTTTCTAAATCAGAGCACTCAGATCCATTCTAGGTCTCTGTCTAGTATTACAAAAATCACAGTAAATCAACCATTTACGGGAAATGCCTCAAATTGGTCTTGTTATAAAGATCTAGATGTCTACTACAAATCTCTAATGAATCAGGTTCTCAAATTGTGCTCTTAATGAGCCTCAAATATCCAATCTCGACAGGGTATCCAAATTGATTGACACCAGCATGGTGCATGCTAATAAAATCATATTAAATTCCATACTCATCCAAATGATACAAAAATTACAATGATGAAACTAGAGATCATAGTGAACAATATGTAAAAGAATTCATGTCAAAAATTCAAGTATACAGTGAGTTGTCTCTATTTCCATTAAGCATAGAAAGTCATCATGTTCTTCAGTTCAGCTTTAGCTACTGATTAAAGGTCAATTTTTACCGATCCTATAAATTCATCCAAACATTTTCCTGATTTTTGTATAGAATCTAGATGCATGTAGGAATAAAGGGTAAAAATTTTAGATCAAGAACATGCTCCAATAAATTAGGAAATTTCCAACAACATCAGTCATCCTGTTAACCAACTGCTGATTCTGCCTTACGACACAGTTCTACCATTTGATTTTATTAAAATATCAAACCTCCTCAGAAAAATCCGAAATAAATCATGAACTATCTAAACATATATATAAACAATCTCTGAAAATTTCATGGCCTAATTCTTTGTGGTTTGCTCTCGGAAAAATATACAAAATAGCATTCTGAACAAGTTTCTAGTTTCAGTTTCTGATTCCATCTTTCAACTTCTTAGATAATCATCCTAGCACTTCCTATCATACATGCGTGCAAGAAAATAAATTAAGAGACATAAAGGAAGGTTTAGAGTAAATCCCCATCCTTGGTTGCTGTAGAGGAATTGATCTCCTTGAGCTCCCTTCCTTTGAGAATCCTTCCTTGAGTCTTCTTCTTCACTCTCTCTTCTCTCTCTTTTTTTCTCTTGGAGGAATTCTGAAATTCCAGAGCACATGAGGTGGGAAAGAGTGGATAAATGAAGGAGACGAGGGGGGAGATATGGGCCGGTTTTGCTAGGGTGGTAGGCTAGGGTAGTAGGGTGGTTTTGAACAAAACCATGGCTTTTAGCCACTAGTTTTGTGGTTGATGTGTTGGCTGCCCAATTTAATCTTAAATAGGTCCCTACGAATGCGAGATGAGAGGTTTATCGAGCGTACGCAATATATATTCACTGTAGTATCATACAGTGTTATATTTACATAGGCGTCGTATCGAAAACTAGTGTTTATACTAGTATCGGTCCTCCTTATTCTCGTGCATCTTTTAGAACGCAATCCTCCCATGAACCATCCCGTAACCCTAACCACACACCACAATAACAAAATCAACTCAAAACACTACAATCATGTGCACGCATATGGACAATGTACATACATACATATATTCCGGTATCGTACAATCCAGGGTGTTACACTCTTAGGCATTAGGCGTAGTTTGTCATTTAAATTTTTGTGTTTGACTTGCCAACTGCAGAATGACCACCATTCATCTTGTACTTATTTCTCATTTAATAAAATACTTCTTTCTTTGATCCTTTGCTTGAACATTTGTCTGCCCTGACATGCGAAAGATAATTCGAGGTGCTAAGGGTTTGAGGCACTTCATCATGCCAACCCTCTACGAGCCGAGCAAATTTGTTGGAAAAATGTGCGAGTGATCCAAATCACCACGCCGAGGTCCGAGTTACGAGCCAAGCTAGTTTGCGAATTCGCGAATGGCGCAAATTACCATGCTGAGGGGTGAGGGACAAGCCAAGCTAATTTGCAGAAGAATTTCGCGAATGACCTAGATTTCCACACATGGGGAGCGAGGGACGAGCCAAGCGTACTTGTGGAAGAAATTCGTGAGTGACCCAGATTACCATGTCGAAGGATAAGGGACAAGCCAAGCGAATATGTGGAAGAAATTCGCAAGTGACTTAGAAAGTCACGTCCAGGGGTGCGGGACGAGTGCACCTCGGCAGACAATCCGAGGGTCAAGGTTTAGGAAATCCAAACCTATTTGGTTTTTTTTTCCGAAGGCGGTAAGGTAAAGTTTGAAACAACTTGACATTTTATGAAACTTCATTGATTATTAATAAACGAGAGTGGCTACCTTTCAGTGAGCGTTTATTACAGGTACGGGCCTTGACCACTTGATTACAATTTTTCTTAAGCTTTCTAGGGAGACATTAGGCACCCCTCCCTAAATTTCATTAGATGTTCTGCATTCCAGGTCCTTTTGATCACCTTGCCCTCCAGGTCTTCAAGTCAGTATGTCCTGAGACGAACCACTTTGCAGACCTTGTAAGGGCCTTCCCAGTTCATAGCAAGCTTCCCCTTTTACTCGTCTTAGAAATTTCTATTTTCTGCAGTACTAAGTCGTCCTGCTTTATGTTTACTGGTCGAGCTTTTTTATTGTGGAACCACTCGATTCTCTGTTGGTAGATGCTCCTTCTAATGGCTAACTTCTCTTGTACTTCTTCCAAGAGATCTAGGTTGTCCTTGAGCCCCTCCTAGTTCAGATCCTCATCAAAACTCATCATTCGAGGCGAAGGCAGGCCGAAACTCTAAGGGGATTATAGCTTCGGTTCTGAATGCAAGATTGAACGGCGATTCTACTATCGGGATTCTCTTGATCATTCTGTAGGACCAGAGCACACTTGAAAGTTCTTCGACCCACAATCCCTAGGGGGACTCGTCCAGTCATTTCTTAAGGTCGTTTAAAATATGGACTTAGCGTTATCGGCCTAACCATTGCACTACGGGTATAAGATAGACGAGAACCTTTGTTGAATCCCCAGGTCCATGCAGAACTTGCTTGACCCTTTGCCAGCGAACTGAGTACCATTGTCGGTGATTAGAATTCGGGAAATCCCGAATATGCACACAATGTACTTCCAAAAGAACTGCTGAATTTGATTCTCGGTTATGCAGGTAAGGGGATCAACATTGATCCACTTGGTAAAGTAGTTGATGGCAACAATAAGGAAGCGTCGTTGACCCGTTGCCTTCGGGATGGGCCTGACCAGATCCATCCCCCACCTAGCAAAGGGAGCTGGACTCACCAGTGACGTGAGCTCGGCTTAGGAGGGGGGTGCTTGATGAGGAGAACCTTTAACAGAGGTGACATCTTCGAATAAGTTCCTAAGCATCTTGCAATAGAGTTGGCCAGTAATACCCATAATTTAGGTTTTGAGGGTAATCTCAGATTAAATACACAGCAAAAAAATTACAAAAAAAATCGAAACCTAGCCATGGATCCATGCGAAAACCATAAATCATGTTTAGGAGTTATACCTTGAAGATGGATCTGCTATCTCCACAATATGCCGATCATAGTACTACAATATTCATGGTTCCTCTATGGTATCCACACGAACGGATCAACTCAATATAATAGTAAACATAGCAAAACACAGAAAAGTTTTCAACTTCGATTACATCAATTCTTTACATAGCACAGCGGAAAATAAACACCTTGAATTACAATTTCTTTCTTTTACCACACATTCTTTCATAATTTGCATAAGGCATTTTATCATTCTACCACATGCATCCAAATCCCAAGCTAATGGTACCTACCTGTAAAACATGAGGCTTAAGATATCCCTAACCCCCAAAACTACGGGGTCAGCCATAACGGTGTGAGTGGCATTGAAAGAAATACAATTTAAATGAAACATAAAGAATAAATTCATAACCAACACATTCCCACAGTAGTAACAAAACGGAATATGAAATAACGATAAATGAAGCATAAAACATAAAGAGAAACTAGGCTGAGTGTCAAGTGTAGGAAAAACAGAAAACATCATGCATAATACAAGTCAAGAAAGTACAAATGCAGTATGATGACTCTCTAATGTATACTTGTCGAATTCTATGCATTCCATACTACATAGGTCCGGTGAAAGCCCTTATCGTTCTCCACTTTATAGGGTTAAATCTCTCATTATGCAACTAATTCTACTACAGTGATAGAAATAAGATCTAGAATACTCCACGAATAGGCCTGCCAATCCTTGACGTGCAGATACACAGTACATCCTGTAAACACGCGAATGCACCGTATGTTCCGTGAATAGGCTTGCCGACCCTCGACACGCAAACATACCAACTGTCCTCTAGGGACACAACAACACAATCCTGGAATACATCCATTGGACTAACAACAAAGCCCATACTTACGTTTTCCAAGTTCTATCACTTCTCCACTAGTGTCTGTCCTTAGGTTGATTATTATTAATTAAAACACAACTTTCCCCTCTCTAGAGTTGGTGTACTCTATCGGACTTAATTCCACCGAAACAATCCCAAAGCCCCAACTGGCCAACAGCTTTATAGGAATCCCACTCAACCTCTAAACACCCACAAATAGAAATATCAACACAAATCTCACAATAAAATACTTAATTCCATCATCAATTCATTCATATTAAGAAAACTCCTTTAAATCACACAAATCGAAATTTATCCAAATACTTCAACAATTTCCAGAAATGAAATCTGAGATTAAATCTCTTTAAACAACTGAGTTTCGCATTTTTAAGTCATAGAAAAAGATCACAAAACATCTACCCCTCGAAATCCATATATAATTCGCTTTCTAAAGTTATAGAAATACTAATTAAATTCTATTATTAATCAAAATATAACTCTCTAAAAAATACAGTAATCTGTAGTAAAAACTTCATCTAAAACATTAGATCAGTAGCCCATAAATTCGAAGAAATAGTCGTTCGAGAAAACAGTAAAAAACTCAAGAAAACAACACAACAGCAGGTCTCAGTCGACCGACATCTTAGTTCAAAAGGTGGCGGTCGACTGACATGCTATAATTCCGAAATCAAACAATTGACAGTTGACCGACAGTTGACCTGTTGTTCTTGGGCGGTCGATCGTCATGCCACAAAAAACAGCTCTTTAACTTTCGGGCACTATTCAACTGATACTTCGATTATAATCTTTAAAAGCATGAATTTGTAAATTTAAAATCATGAGATGATAAAATACAACATGTCTAACATACTGGAGTTCAGAAATCAAATCAAACTCTTATCAAATTCATAAAAGAGCAATTTCTCATCAAATTCTTCAAATCAGGTTAATATATACAGATATGTATATTTATATGTGTATAGATGTGTATATGTATCAGTAACTTCACCAAAACTGACTGTATATGAGTAGTATATTTTCTAATTCAATCTCAGTAACATTATAAGTCAAAGATCCAATCGAAAACTTTACAAAACTTCAAAAATTCAATTTTGGCTTGCACCATTAGACCCGAAGGCATAAACTCAATCTTTCAATGCATAAAACTTGAGCTTTTTGATCCAAAACTTGTCTTGCAATTTATTAAACACATATACAACTATTTATGTCACTTTACCCTTGATTACTAGCATATACAACATGTTTTAATCAAATTCCATCCAATCGAAACATCAAAACAGAAAGTATACATACATACACAGCAAAGAATTCATCTTTATTCACTTATTGCATTATAATTTTTACAAACCCATTATATACCATCAATTCAGAAACAAGATGAGGGAAAACAACATATTCATGATCCCTACTGAGTTCTTAACATTCTTAAGTCATTTACATAGAGATTTTATTCATCAGTTGCATAACATTTATAAAAGTTCCACTTTAATTATCTATCCATCAATATATTCATTATATCATCATTCCACCATCTATCATGCATTCTACTAGACAAATTACCATATATAACATGCATAGATCAATAAGAAATCAAACATATGTTACTCACCTTATTGAAGAAACAACGAAAGCAATAAAGAATAAGAAAAGCTCCTCCTTTAACAAAAATCCAAGATCCTCGCTTCGAAACTCCAAGAAAATCAATAATAAAATACTTTTTCGTTTTGTGTAGAGGAGGGAAGGCTGTAGAAGCCCCCCTAAATAGCCGAAATCTGGAGTGTTAGGGTTTTGAGAAGATTTTGCAAAATATTTCTTTAGAATATATCTTTACATATATAGATCCTTTAAACTAGGTAACTAGATTAACCAATTTAGTTAAGATTAAATCAAAAGTAACCTCCCTAGATCTGGTCGGCATCTATATTAAACCATAAAAATAAATTTGTAACTTTTGCCTCCAAGTGGCAATTTTGCAAAAAGACCCTTCTTCAATAAATTAGCAAAATAAACCAAAGCTATTATAACAAAGATTAAATTCTTTACCTCTGAGTTGTCCAGCCATCATGCTCAGTCCAGAAATCAAAAAATCTGGAGTTTTTACTCCAAGTGGTAATTTTGCACAAAAGTCCCTCTTTTTGTAATGATGCAAACATGCCAAAAAAATTAAAAAATCCAGAAAATTCACATACCTACTAATAAATATTAGGTTTCCCCAAAATAATTTCTGATTTTTGAGTTTCCTAAGAAAATATTTGCATGTATTTTGCACGTGCAAAAAGATAAATTTCAGAAAAAAATTGTTTATTAAATCACCAAAAATCACATTAATTCATTTTTTAATCTAAAAAACATATTTAAAATTCTAGGGTGCTACACGAGGTAGGCACCGGAATTGGTTATGGACGAGGCGAAGAAATCACGGAAGTTTGAACAGGGATTGAGGCCAATTTTGAAGTCTCGAATGATGCCCTTAGGTATCCGGAGGTTTGACAAGTTGGTCAGGAGGGCTGCAGCCGCGGAAGCTGACATGGAGAAATACCAAGTGGCGCAGAACAAGAGGAATAATTGGAGTGCTGGCAAGAGACCCGCAACAGCAACTTCAGAGGACAGCCCCCATCACAGAGATTCAGGCCCACTGGGGTGAATGTCGTTGCAGTGTTTGGGGAGCACAATAACGGAGGAATGAGACCCCAGGGTGTGACTTGTTACTTGTGTGGAGAGGTGGTTCACTACAAGTCCCAGTGCTCTAAGGCACGGAATCCCCCAACTTGTTTTACCGGTATGGGAGCACTCGAGTAGAGTTTCATTTTTGTTATTTCCTGTTTTTATATTAGAAAGTGTTATGTACTGAGAATACTCGTTATGTCATAGGAGAAACTCTTATTAATGGAATGAAGGCAACTGTTTTGTCTAATACTGGATCGTCTCACACTTTTTTGTTACTTGCATTTGCTAAACAATTGGGAGTTGAACCCAAAAAAAAATCCTGGCAAGGTTCTCGCAGCAGTTACTCCTTCAGGAGAAACATTAACTACTGGTCGATACTACAACGGTTGTGACCTCGAGATCAGATGGAGAATGTTTGGTATCGATCTTATAGAGTTGGCAGAGCTGGGAGCCGATGTAATTAATGGCATATATTGGATGTCAATTTACAGTGCCAGTATCAAAGCAAGAGCAAGGAATTGTTGGTGAAGGCACTAGGAGGACCAGCTGTTACATTTCAGGGCAAGAGAAAGTGCAAGAAGTTGATGGCCATTATAACCACGAAGAAGATTCCTGAGGAAGTTAAGTAGATTCCTGTAGTCTGAGATTTTTCGACAGTATTCTTGGAAGATTTATCGGGACTACCACCTCATCAGGATGTAGAGTTCAGCATTTCCATTCAGCCAGGGAGTGCACCGATTTCTAAGGCATCATACAGAATAGCGCCGGTGGAACAGGATGAGGTAAAGAATTAGATTGAAGAATTGTTGGGCAAAGGATTTATCAGACCAAGTGCGTCACCTTGGGGAGCGCCAGTCCTATTGGTGAAGAAAAAGGATGGATCGATGAGAATGTGTATCGATTACAAGGAGCTGAATAAGGTGATTATCCAGAATAAGTATCCAATTCCGTGAATTGATGATTTATTCGACCGACTACAAGGAGCAGCAGTTTTCTCTAAGATTGATCTTCGGTCGGGTTATCACCAAGTTCGTGTAAGGGAAGATGATGTGCACAAGACTGCATTCAGAACTCGGCATGGGCATTATAAGTTTCTAGTTATGCCGTTCGGAGTAACAAATGCACCGGCCATATTCATGGACATGATGAACAGGGTCCTGCGACCGTTCATCGATTATTTCGTCGTGGTGTTCATCGACGATATTCTGGTCTACTCTAAGTCAGAGGAAGAGCCTGCTGGGCATCTAGAAGAGGTACTGAAGAAGCTGCGAGAACAGAAGCTATATGCAAAACTATCTAAGTGTAAATTCTGGAAACCTGATATCGCGGTCCTGGGTCATATCCTTTCTAAGGAGGGAGTGGCCACCGATCCGCAGAAGATAGAGGCAATGAAGGATTGGCCAAGACCGACAACAGTGAAGGAGATCATTAACTTTTTGGGTTTAACTGGCTACTACCGAAGATTTATTCAGGGCTATGCTCAAATAGTTGTGCCACTCACTGGACTTACAAGAATAAATGTGAGCTTTAAGTGGACGGAGCAGTGTGAGGCCAGTTTCCCAGAGTTAAAGAAGAGGTTGACTACAGCTCCGATACTAGCTTTGCCGAAAGTAGGGATCGACTTTGATATCTACAGCGATGGTTCACATCGCGGTTTGGGCTGTGTGTTGATGCAAGAAGGGAAGGTAACAGCATATGGGTCTAGGCAACTAAGACCGTATGAGAAGAATTACCCAACTCATGATCTGGAATTGGCAGCAATCATTTTTGCTTTGAAGTAGTGGAGGCACTATGTGTACGGAGAGAAGGTCAACATGTACACAGATCACAAGAGCCTGAAGTATATCTACCAGCAAAGAGATCTGAATTTGAGGTAGAGAAGGTGGTTGGAGGTACTGGAAGATATCGTCCTGAGCAAATGTGGTGGCCAATTGATGTGAATATTTGCAAGTGTACAAAATTGCAAAAAGTAATATAGTTAAATGAGTAAAGTGTCGAACCCACAGGGACTAGATATTTTATCGAGTACCGATATTACTAGATGAATCACTATTTGGAAGATCGAATTTTATAAATAATAAAATAACTAAATTAACTTAATCTAATTAAAACTAACTAAATTTGTGAAGAGGGAGAGGGCTGTGAAACTATGAAGCTCTTGTAATTTGCTAAAAGTAAAATTAGTTCTAGGGCTCTTGGTTCACCTCATTTATCACACACACAAATTATAATTCCTTATAAATAAAAATATTATCTTTCCTAATTGTAGACCAAAATCCTAAAGATATCAACCACTCTATCCACGTAGTCTAAAAATTATTCTCAACTAATTCTTCGCCTATCCATCAAATTATTAATTGAAAATTTGGATTTCTTAACGGTCACGTCCTCCAATATACGGTGTTAATTTTTATTAATCACAAATAACCTGTTCGATCTCTTTATGATTTGAAAAATCATACAAATGTCTATCCACCATTTTGTATGCATAAATAATAAAAATTAAAACACAACCAGGAAAAATAGAGTAATAATAAGGACTTAAAATTAGTGTTCTACAAAACTCGGCTACATCTTAGCCTCTAGAACAATAAATTCAGTTCATGTTCAATTTACAATTAATAAAAATGTTTTGGATTGCATCAAAATATATAGAGAAGAAGAGATACAAAAAGAATATAAAATTTAAAGCAAACCCAGATTCTGTCTCAAAATCTGAAGCCAAAAGCGTTGCCACGTCAGCTGTAGTCAACCGAGTCAACACCTCTGTCACAAGTGCTGTCGTGTCGAGCGGTCGCTGTCGTCTGCATCATTTTCCGCGCCGTCAGCAGCAACAAATGCTGTCACGTCACCTGTCGTCCTTGGCTTCGGTCCACATGCAGAGAGAAAGATGAAGAGGTCGCCACATCAGATCGCGTGTGGGTCCCGTGCCGAGTAGGAGACAGCACAGGTGCTGTCTTGGTGCTTGTCTGCTTCGAAGACCGTGCCTGTGACTGTGCGCCTGCTGCTTCCTTTCCCTTTTATCCGTGCGGCAAAAGAGACAGAGAGAGTTCTGAGTTCTCTCTCTCTCTCTTACTTTTTCTCTTTTGTTCTTTTATTTGTATTTTTTTATTTTGAGTTAGCCGTCACCTCTTGAGTTCTTCTCTCTCCCTGTGCTTGTATTTATAGAGAACAGAAAGAGAGAATTAGGGTTTGTACTTTTTGCAGAAAAGTCCTTTCTCTTCATTTATTTCCTTCCTTTTTAATCCAGAATTTTATTTCTTTCTCTTTCTTTCTTTTCTTCCTTTTCTGCCAACCACGTGCTTCTGCATACACAAAATAAGACCAGAAATTAGGATTTTTAAATAAAATAAAATTAATTAGTTTAAAATTAATTAAACTAACTACAAATCATATTAGCTTATAAAAATCCTTTTAAAATTATTTGTCGCACTTTTAACTCAACAAAACAATAAAAATTGATAAATCCATTATTTTACTTTGTTTGTTGATTTTTTCCACAAATCTTTACTTTTTGCATCAAAAATATTATTTCTTCAAAAATAATTAATTAGTTGAAATCTTATAGAAATAAGATGAATTATAGACAATATCAACGAAAACAAGTGATTTTAATTGGTAAATGAGTACAAATAATTGTATATAAATTAGACACATCAAATACCCCCAAACTTAAGATTTTGCTTACCCTCGAGCAAAACGTAGAATCATAAACAAGGGAATAATAATCAAGAGTAGGCTCAACCCATCACACTAAGAATTCTCATCATGCAAGCATCAAAATTTCGATTAAAAATATAAACGATAGCAAATAAAGTAAAACTAAGCATACGCACTTTCTCCAGTGCAATTATTTATTCATAATTCCCAACCCAATCGTATTTTTCATGCAATTAATGTAATTGTAGTATGTAACAACTTAATATGTGATTATCCCTTCTCTTTACTACAAACCGAGTAGCAAACTAGATTTTTTTTTCCCAGTCTCTTCTCTAAGTCGTCACTTGCCTTTTGATGCGAATGCAAAACATTTGTGATGAATTCACCATGTTACTCAACAAGTCACAAACTTAAAGTGCTTTGCATACTCATATTTCAAGTTGCCGTTTTACGTAAGTGTAAACATTTGTGATGAATATTCCTAGTTACTAAGCAACTCAAAACATTGGAGTAGATTGACTTTATTCATAAATTTTTTTTTTCATTATTACTCTATTTACTTAAACTCTGTTTAGGACTAGATCAAAGGGGATAATCACAAGAAAAAGCATCACATTTGTCTTTTATATGTAATAGCATGACTCACACAATTTTGTAAGGAATTTTGAAACTCAATAATCCTAAAGTAAATAAGTATGCTTACTCTTGCTTTATAAGCAATTGTTTATCCCAAAAAAATATTTTCAATGCTTATCACAATAAAGAACTCAAAAGTGTAATAGTAAGCCTAATTAAAATCTTTTTTATTTTGTTTTTCTTTTCAAAAATAAATAATAAATTTCTAAACCTTCCCCCCAAACTTGAATATCACATTTTCCTCAATGGGAAAGAAAAATAAAAACAAAAAGAATGCAAAAAGTTTAGAATTTCTCTCCTGATTCGTCTTTAAATTTCTGCACGCGCAGCGTTCAGTATTTTGGCGATATCTAGAGCTGTAGATGTCCAAATGGGCTGATTTTTTTTGTTGGAAAGCTAAGACAATTGTCTACAATTTCTATTTGAATCACTTTTCCAGATTCTGACTCCATACTGCTAAAAAACATCCATCAATGAAGGTGTTCAAAACAGCTCTGCCCGGCGACTTTCAAAATTTATGCAATCCTACAAAATAAAATCAAAAATTAAAATAAAATAACTAAAAGATAAATCATACCTAAATGCAATAAAAGAAAACATGGGTTGCCTCCCAAGAAGCGCTAAGTTTTAAGTCTTCAGCCAGACTTTCTTCATCTTTTCATTATTGTTTGGCCTTCTCGATGTGCATGATTTCCTTGCCAACTCCATTATCCATGTATGGCTTCAACCGCTGTCCATTCACCTTGAATGTCCCTTTTTTCTCATCATAAATTTCTATTGTTCCATATGGAAACACTCGTATGACAACAAATGGACCCGTCCACCTAGATCGCAATTTTCCTGGAAAAAGTTTAAGTCTTGAATTAAATAACAATACTTTCTCCCCTTCCTTGAATTCTCTTCTCAAAATATGCTTATCGTGCCATCGTTTAGTCTTTTCTTTATAGATCTTGGAATTTTCATAAGCATCATTGCGAAACTCATCCATCTCATTTAGTTGCAACATTCTTTTTTCGCCAGCATCTTTCATGTCAAAATTTAGTGTCTTTATTGCCCAATAAGCGCGATGCTCAAGTTCAGCTGGTAAGTGACATGCTTTGCCATACACCAATCTATATGGAGACATTCCAATTGGAGTTTTAAAAGCCGTCCTATAGGCCCATAATGCATCATCCAATTTTCTTGCCCAATCTGTTCGTGCCATATTCACTGTTTTCTCAAGTATTCGCTTCAACTCTCTATTTGAAACCTCCACTTGACCACTTGTTTGAGGATGATATGGTGTGGCCACATGATGAGTAACTCCATACTTAGCAAGTAAAGCATCAAATTGGCGGTTGCAAAAATGTGTTCCTCCATCACTAATAATTGCCCTTGGAGCTCCAAATCGTTAAAATATATTTTTTCTAATGAAGTTCACCACTACTCTTGCATCATTTGTTGGTAGTGCAGTAGCTTCCACCCACTTGGAGACATAATCTACAGCAACCAAAATATATTTATTAGAAAATGAGGATGGAAAAGGACCCATAAAATCTATCCCCCAAACATCAAATAATTCAATCACTAAAATATTATTTAGGGGCATCTCATGTTTCCTAGAAATATTTCCCACCCTTTGGCAATTATCACATAATTTAACAAAATTAAAAGCATCTTTAAAAATTGAGGGCCAAAAGAATCCTGATTGTAAGCTTTTTGCTGCTGTTTTTGTTCCACTAAAATGACCACCACATTCCAATGTATGACAATGTTTGAGTATGCTTTCCATCTCCTCTTCAGGCACACATCTCCTTATTAATTGATCCGCACAATGGCAAAATAAGAAAGGTTCCTCCCAAAAATAATATTTGAAGTCAGAGAAAAATTTCTTCTTTTATTGATAAGTAAAATCAGGAGGTAGAATTTTTGATACCAAATAATTTACTATATCGGCATACCATGGAGGAGTTTGTATCATCATTAAATACTCATCTGGAAATTCTTCATTGATTGGTGCAACCTGCAATTTGTTTTCATCTTTTGGTTCAATGCGAGATAAATGATCGGCAACCACATTTTCCACACCCTTTTTGTCTTTTATTTCCACATCAAATTCTTGTAAAAGTAGAATCCAACGAAGCAATCGAGGTTTGGCTTCCTACTTTCCAAGCAAGTACTTTAGGGCTGAATGATCCGTATACACAACCACCTTTGAACCTATCAAATAAGATCGAAATTTGTCAAAAGCATATACAACAGCTAATAATTCCTTTTCAGTAGTAGCATAATTAAGCTGTGCTTCTGTCAAAGTTCTACTTGCATAATAAATGGTGTGAAAAATTTTATCTTTTCTTTGCCCTAAAACAGCACCTATTGCCACATCACTAGCAATCACACATTAATTCAAAAGGCATATTCCAATCTGGTGCAATAATAATAGGTGTTGAAATCAATTTCTTTTTCAATGTGTCAAAAGCATCCAAGCAATCATGAGAAAAATTAAACGGTGTGTCTTTATTTAAAAGTTTGCAAAGAGGTTTAGTGATTAAAGAAAAATCTTTTATAAATCTTCGATAAAATCCTGCATGACCCAAGAAACTTCTCACTCCTTTAACATTAGTTGGTGGTGGTAGCTTTTCAATGACATCAATTTTAGCACGATTCACTTCAATTCCCTTAAAGGAAACTTTGTGGCCTAACACAATCCCTTCTTTCACCATAAAATGACATTTCTCCCAATTTAGAACCAAATTTGTTTCCTCGCAACGCTGCAAAACCAAAGATAAGTTAGATAAATAATTATCAAATGAATAACCAAAAACTGAAAAATCATCCATAAAAATTTCAATAAATTTCTCAACCATATCCGAAAAAATTGACATCATGCAGCGTTGAAATGTGGCGGGGGCGTTACAAAGACCAAAAGGCATCCTTCTATATGCAAAAGTTCCATATGGGCAAGTAAAGGTTGTCTTTTCTTGATCTTCTGGTGCTATAGCAATTTGATTGTACCCCGAATACCCATCAAGAAAACAATAGTAAGAATGGCCTGCAAGTCTTTCAAGCATTTGGTCAATGAAAGGTAATGGAAAATGATCTTTTCTAGTTGCATCGTTTAGTCTTCAATAATCTATGCACACTCGCCATCCCGTGACTGTTCTTGTTGGTATTAGCTCATTATCATCATTTTTTACTACAGTTATTCCTCATTTCTTTGGCACAACATGTATAGGACTTACCTATGCACTATCTGAAATTGGATAAATGATACCTGCATCTAAAAGCTTGAAGACCTCCTTATGCACCACTTCTTGCATTGATGGATTTAATCTTCGCTGTGGCTGCACAATAGGTTTAAAATCATCCTCCATTAGAATTTTATGCATGCAAATTGAAGGACTAATCCTTCTTTATATCAGAAATGTTCCATCCCAAAGCAGTTTTATGTTTTCTAAAAACTCTCAACAATTTTTCTTCTTCAAAATTATTCAAAGAACCATTGATAATAATAGGAAAAGTGGAGTTTTGGCCTAAAAATGCGTTCCTCAAACTCGATGGGAGTTGTTTAAGCTCAAGTTGTTGTGGTGATGAGAAAATGAGTGGTGTATCTTCCAAATTTTTATCATAATCACAAATCTCTTCATTTTCTAATTCAAGTGATTCTGAATATGTTAAGCATTCTTCTAAATGTAATTTAGCAATTTCATCCAAATGTGTTTCTCCCATGACTTCACTTACTTGAAAGCATGCATGAACTTCTGAGGGAAGCTCCATGGATTTAAATACATTAAATGTTACCTGTTCGTTGTCAACCCTTAGAATAAGTTTACCTTGTTGCACATCAATCAATGTTCTCCCTGTTGCAAGAAACGGTCTCCCCAAAATCAAAGGGATTTGTTCATCTTCCTCCATGTCAAGTACAATAAAATCAGCTGGAAATATGAATTTGTCAACTTTCACCAAAACATCTTCAATGATCCCTCTTGGATATTTGATTGACCTGTCCGCCAATTGCAAGGAAATTGTTGTAGGCTTTGCTTCTCCAATACCTAGTTTCCTGAAAATAGAATATGGCATGAGATTAATACTCGCTCCTAAATTACATAGTGTTTTATGAAAAGAAGAATTTCCAATAGTGCAAGGATTTGTAAAACTCCCTAGATCTTTAAGTTTAGTTGGCAGCTTCTTTTGCAAAATTGCACTACTTTCTTCAGTTAACATCACCATCTCATGCTCTTCTAGCTTCCTCTTGTTTGATAAAATGTCCTTCAAAAATTTAGCATATTTAGGAATTTGTTCTAAAGCTTCAATAAGAGGAATATTAATATGCAATTGCTTGAAAATATTTTAAAAATTTGCAAATTGATTATCAAGCTTATTATTTTTAAGTCTTTGTGGAAAAGGAATAGATTGATCATAAGGAGAATTAGTACAAGTGTTAGAATTTAACTCCCCTAAAAGACGAAGAAAGAAAGACGAAGAGGTCGCCACGTCAGATCGCGTGTGGGTCCCGCACCGAGTAGGAGACAGCACAGGTGCTGTCTTGGTGCTTGTCTACTTCAAAGACTGCGCCTGTGACTGTGCGCCTGCTGCTTCCTTTCCCTTCGATCCGTGCGGCAAAAGAGACAGAGAGAGTTCTGAGTTCTCTCTCTCTCTCTCTCTCTTTTTTTCTCTTTTGTTCTTTTATTTGTATTTTTTTATTTTGAGTTAGCCGTCACCTCTTGAGTTCTTCTCTCTCCATGTGCTTGTATTTATAGAGAACGGAAAGAGAGAATTAGGGTTTGTACTTTTTGCAGAAAAGTCATTTCTCTGCATTTATTTCCTTCCTTTTTAATCCAGAATTTTATTTCTTTCTCTTTCTTTCTTTTCTTCCTTTTCTGCCAACCACGTGCTTCTGCATACACAAAATAAGACCAGAAATTAGGATTTTTAAATAAAATAAAATTAATTAGTTTAAAATTAATTAAACTAACTACAAATCATATTAGCTTATAAAAATCCTTTTAAAATTATTTGTCGCACTTTTAACTCAGCAAAACAATAAAAATTGATAAATCCATTATTTTACTTTGTTTGTTGATTTTGTCCACAAATCTTTACTTTTTGCATCAAAAATATTATTTCTTCAGAAATAATTAATTAGTTGAAATCTTATAGAAATAAGATGAATTATAGACAATATCAACGAAAACAAGTGATTTTAATTGGTAAATGAGTACAAATAATTGTATATAACTTAGACACATCACCAATGCGCTCAGTCGGAAGAGCAGTTTATCTCGTTTGATCACAACTCATGAGAGATTAGTAGAGGAGCTCGATCGAGCTGGAATAGAAGGGGTGTTGAAGGGACAGGGTGCATCTTTAGCACAGTTGAGACTTTATCCCACGTTGAAGGAGAAGATTATTGACGGTTAGAAGTCTGATCCAGAGATTCAGAAGAGGATAGAGCAGGTCAGTGCAAGTAAATTGGCAGAGTTCCAAGTAAAGAATGACGTGCTGTGGTTTAGAGAGAGGTTGTGTGTACCAGATCAAGCAGAGCTGAAAGTGTAACCCCTGTTCCCATTATTGTATTTTCTTCAGTGTGTTTATTCAATGTACTCTTCTTTGTTCGGTTCTGAACCGTTGTATTTGATTTTTTTCTCTTAATAAAACTCATTATTGCCTTCTTCTTAGATTTTTTGTTCCCAATCTGTTCAATTTAAATTTTTCATGTCAACCCTAAACTATTAATATCCTTGTTCACCCATTGTGCCTTGACTAATTCCAAATTATCTATTTTAAAAGCCTAGTTTTAATTATTTTTCCCTAATAGATCATTTACCCTAAACCCGCACCCGCTTACCGAAAACCCATTACCCATAACCCATTCTCATTATCCTCTATATATACACTGTTAGCTTAACCATAATCCCATCATTAAAACCCTAATAATCCTCTAATCCCATCACCCAGCCACCTCCCTCTTTTCTCTCTCCCGTAACCGCTCCTGTTCATCTTCCTCAGTTGACGCCCTCACCACCCTCCATCCATCGCCATTACTCCAGACCACTTCGTCCCTTGTCCTCGACCATCCCCTACTCTTCTTCCACCCTGAAGACCCCCCCATCTCGACAACCCCGAGCTCTGCCCTCATCGCCTGGGCCGAAACCCATTTTCCTCGGTAGCCCAGTCACCATCCCCGTCGCTCCCCGCTTGACTGCGATCACTCACCACAGCCGCCTGCACCACCCTCTCACCCTCTGCATGTCGATCACCGTTGACTACCCCTGCCGCCGTCGCCTGATCCCTGCACCCGTCGAGCCATCTCCCTGACCTCCGAAGCCCGCAATCACCGTTGAAGCTGACCACTGCTCGCCCTAGCTGCTGTTGTTGCTGTGGCTTGCTATTGACAGGGTTGAACACAAGTTGCACATGCTTTCGTGCTGGAGTTACTCGCACGTAATGTGCACTTGCTCGCGTGGATTCGTATTCGCGGATTTTTTTCGTTCTACAATCCAATCAAGGCAAGTATTCATCTTGTACAATTTGTTGTTCTGTACAAGCATTCTCAAAATACCGCATTTAGTTTGTTGTTAATTCCTCTCATTTGGATCTCAACCCATTAACATACATGTCTTGTTTGAACATTTGAAAATCCCGTATTCGTATTAGAGCACGAATACCCCCCTCTATAAGCATGCATGACTTGACACATGATAAAATAACACTATATATATGAACTATTAGAATTGATTGTATAACTTGGTTGTATGTGATTATGTTGAGATGTTGAAACATGATAACGTAGCCATAATAGCAATTTCCCATCTTGATAATGTTGAAATCATGCACGAGTTGTTGATGTGGTAATTCAATTGTCTATAGTTAAGATTTTAATAATTGTTTGAATAAAAATCAAGTTATTATGAATATTTAAGTTCTAGAATACTGATGTCCTAACCTTGCTTGATGGTTTTGACCCTGTTAATGAAAAAATATTGAGTTGGTTTCTGAATATGAATTGTAGCCACATGTGTCAAGGTTTCAGAACATCTGACGGAATCGAATTCCGAGTTATACTTTGTGAAATATTACTATTTTAGTACTGCTGGGTCTGGATTTCTAGATTTAAAATTTCACCATACCACCATGCCTTGCAATATAATTTGAACATTTTATCACTAATATAATAATATGAAATTTATCTTTCTGAGACTGGACATGCTAGGGCATCACCCTTAATTTTCCTGGATGTATTTGATGAGCTTTCAGACCTGATTCATGCATGCAAATATAACTTTAAGAATTATGGCTAAACACAAAATTTGTGTAGAATGTTAACTTGAACCCAGTTTTTGTAACTTTTATATATTGTGTGTATATGCACTGGAACCGGCAGAGAATCTAGTTTCTAGAACTTCTGAAGGATCCAGATTTACAATCCTGTAGCAACGGGAATTCTAATTTTGGTGCAGCTACGTCCTGCTGTCCAGAATTGAAATTCTTGTTGTTTCTGATAGTTATAAATTATTTTGACATCCGAATATGTTTTCTACCCTGCCTGAACTTATTTCCTGTTTCCTATCATATTTACTTGCCATGTTTGTGCACTTTCATGCTTATTTTGATAATAATAATAAGTAACAAGCTGGGGTTAAAGGGAAAGACCTTAGTCGTGGACAATATAGGTATGTATACTTGGAAGGGGGACCGTGTTTCCTACCCGATACTTAATTCATGAACTAGTTGTATTATTATTGATTCATGAACTAGTTATATTATTATTGATTCATGAACTAGTTATATTATTATCGATTCACGAACCTTCTTGCCTGTTACATGATGCCTGAGTACACGGCCCTATAGAATCCACTACTAGGCCTAAACGTAACTTGTTTGTATGCAACAACCATGTGGTATATATATGGGATGCATGAGTGGTGAATTAGATATGATTAAACAATAGACATAAGAATAACATGTTTTGCCTGTACACACCTGTCATCTGCCTCACTTGTGTACTTGATACCTATTACAAATTACATGTTCACATATTACATGATCCTGTTACCTGACTCAGTTTACTTACTTGCTAGTTTCATTGGACTCCATTACCTGTTACATTTCTGCCATGATATGTTGTACGATCTTGATTCCATTTCCTTTTTTTATACATTCTTATATTTGTTCCTGTACACGTTTGCTTGTACTACTTACGGCCCGTAGCCTGCACTAATGGGCATCTTGTCTCTTGCTCTCTATTTCTTCCAAATGATAAATATAGAGGTTTTGGAGATCAGTTGCCTGACGGAGTGAGTGACCAAGTATTTTGAGCTTTGGCTGGATCATTTTATGCTTTAGTTTATTTCTTGTTTTGAGTTTATAAATTCCTTGTTGCTACTTGAACTTGTAATAGGCATGTTATTCCGAAGTTTTATTATTGTTTCCAGATCTTGTTTTTATTTGAGGATTATATAATTGTTTTCAAATAATTCAGTTGATTATGAGTTTTGTTTCATACATGTGTGGTTGTATATCTCTTGTATATTCCTATTGTACTATTAAGTTGATTCTTACAGCTTATGAATGGTGAAAATCATTCGCTGGCTTTCGTCAAGTACTCGTATTCCGTATCCTTTTGGGAAGCGGGGCGTGATAGGTTTTTAGTGATATCAGACCCAGGTTTGGCTAATGTATTAGTATGACTAATATGTTAGTCAGATTTGACTTAGCCAGGTTTAACTCAATAATAAACAGGCCATGCAATCACATGAACAATTGATAATCAACTTGATCGGATACTAATTGTTTTGGGTTTTGTGCAGACCATGACCCGCAAGAATGCTTCTTCTTCCCGCTCCCAGGATGAAAAGCCAGAACTTGCGGCTGTTACATAGGTGCTGTAGAAGTTGGTCCAAATGCAGCGTGAGCACAGTGAACTAGTGAAAGCCGCGTTGGAAGTTGCCAACCTGAACCCTGCTGTGCCGACTCCCAATGTGCCCGCTCAGGCAGCTCCTCCCCCCTGTCCTGGTACCATTGTAGACTTTATGAGGCTGAATCCCGACAAGTTCTCAGGCACCGTGACGCCACTGTAGGCTGAACATTGGTTAATCTGGACAGAGCAGCTACTGTAGGCAGCGAGGGTTGCTAATGTGGATCGTGTGGATGTTGTGAGTATCCAGTTGATGGACCTTGCCCACATCTGGTAGAGGGCTGAGTCCGAGAGGCTTGAGCGGCCCATTGCTTGGGCCACCATCACCCGGAGCTTCTTGGAGAAGTTCTTCCCCAACATCACCAGGGTGGAAATGGAGCAAAAATTTCTCACGTTGAAGTAGGGCACTAAATCCGTAGATGAGTATGTTGCGGAATTTACCAGGCTCAGTTGTTTCACTACTACTTTGGAGGTAAATAAGGAAGCCCTATCACGGAGGTTTATATTGGGGCTTGATCATGAGATCCAGATGCATTTGGCTAACCTCCACCTCCGTACATATGCTGATGCCCTGTTGGCGGCTCGGGCAAGGAGCAGACTCGAGCTCGAGGGAATCCTCCTCAGCGGGTTTCTTAGTACCCTACCACTACTGCTAGGCCCACTGGAGGTCCGATTCGGAGGCCTGCCCCGGCCCATCCTGTTAGGGCAACTCCCTACCCTCCAGCTGCTCTGCGGAGTGTTGGGTTCTATGAGTTCTGCCAGATACCAGGTCACGTACGTAGGGATTGCAGGAGGGTCAATCGCCGATGTTTCGAGTGTGGTGCGAGTGACCAATCGATTGCCCCCAGGGGAGGTATGGCCAGCCCACAGTCGCTCCAGCTCATGGTCAGGTCAGGCCGCAGCTTCCCCCTCAGCACCTAATTGTCAGTCAGTGGACCGCAGCTTCGAGGAGAGGTCGGGCCTATAACCTGACAGCGGAGAAAGCTGAGACTGCAGAGGAGGTCGTTGCAGGTATTTTGTGCTTTATTGTTCTAATATTTTCCTTGCTTTATTTATTTCTCTCTTGAATTATTCGATAATGCAATATTCCTCGCATCAATATTCTTTGTTCCTTATTAATCTTTCATTATTCATTTTCCCCTTGTTTTTGACTCAATCTTAGGTATCATCCTAGTTCACTCTTTCCCTACCCATGACTTATTTGATTCTGGGGCGGCCCATTCTTTCGTCTCTTCTCGCTTCGTGGATCGGCATCAGTTGGAGTGCAGTATTATTCCGGCGGCTTGGAATATTACTATAGATGGCGGTGTTGTCGTTTGTTCCAGGAAGTGTAAGCAGAGCCCTATGGTAATTGGTGGTGCAGACTTCAAGGCCGATCTGATTGTGATTGGGAATTCTAGGTTTGATGTTATACTAGGGATGGATTAGTTGGGTTATTCTCATGTTATTATCGATTGCAGAGCGAAGGAGGTTGTGTTCAGAATTCTGGGCCGTTAAAAGTTTGAGTTTCATGCTGGGGAGATACCCCTCAGGCGTGTTAAGACTGTAGTTGATAAGGAAGCTTGTGCAATGGAGTTGCGCGCAGGCTATAAGGCTGCTCCTCTAGTGGTGCAGGAATTCCTAGATGTGTTTCCAGAGTAATTACCCGGGTTACTCCCAGACCGAGAAGTGGAGTTTGGTATTGAAGTTCAGCAGGATACGGTGCCGATATCGAAGAGTCCCTACAGAATGGCACCTGTCGAACTAGCAGAACTAAAAGTGCAGATCCAGGGGTTGTTATATTTGGGTTTCATCAGGCCCTATGTTTCACCATGGGGAGCTCCAGTCCTGTTCGTCAATTAGAAGGATGGGAGCCACAGACTTTGCATCGATTACCGAGAGCTGAACAGTGTTACAGTGAAGAATCGGTATCCACTACCCAGGATTGATGACCTATTTGATCAGTTGGGCGGTGCTGCAGTCTTTTCGAAGTTAGACCTTCGTTCGGAGTATCATCAGTGATATGGGATAAATAAAGTAGCATCAACTAGGGCCCTTTGATCTCTTCTGGATCCTCCACCTGTGATCATCAGGCCAGCTACAGTCCCATGGGCCTCAGCCAGCTCAAGCCCACGGACAAACGGGTCCAACCTGACTCGTCAGGGCTCAAGACTCGTTTACCCTTGCCTATAAATACCCAACCCCTCCTCACTGCAGCATATACAATCAATATTTCCCCACCTGAACCCTAGCTGCCCAGTCTCTTTTCTAGTGACTGACTAGATCGTCGGAGGTCCTGTTGCCGGGACTTCTCCCGGTGTCTCTAAGCCGTGTGCAGGTACAGAAGACCCTACCCAGCCGAGCTTATGGATCCGAGCCGAGCACCTATCCTCACTTATGAGCACCTCTGCGCTCCTACTTTCGAGTCGCTCCCGCTACCCGGGGTCGGACTAATGCCAGTACTGCATAAAGACTTCCACTATAAAAATTACAAGAACTCACACCTGTTTCCCCCACACCCCAAAAAAAACAGCATTAGGTTGGTGCCGTCTGTGGGAAACTTTCTTCTAAGTACTATCGTCCTCCCGAGCCCAGCTAGAGTCGTCAACTTGGGTCCGAGCTCCTCCATGGCTCCCAAAGCCAGAAGGGCCATCACCTTGGCATGTCATCCGGACCCCCTACGTCATAGCCACGCGAATGACCAAGGTTCCAACCAACCTCGGGTCAACGACGCGGCCCAACCACCAATCGCGTCGAATTTGCCCCGCGTCATCTCTGATAGACAGGCCAATCGGACTTGGGGAGGGGCCGCTTCCAACTCGGTCTCGAACCATCATCGACAACCTTCCCAGGCGAGCAATCCCCAGCAGAACCCAGTGGGGCAAGCCCCCGTCACAAGGGTCGAATTCCAGAACTTCCGGGATGAGATTCTCCAAGCCATCTGAGGCGGTGTGACTACTGAGGTTCACTACAGTTCCGACCTCCTGTCAGGAACAGGAGCTGGCGAGTCCCGCAGATCGGCTCGTCCTCAGGAACAGGCAGACCCCGTCCTTCGTTGTTTGGAGGAAATGGAGCACCGCCTCGCCCATCTCGGCGAGGGCGGACCAATGCAAGGTTGCGGTCATTGTCCGACCGGACCCCTTGCCCCCCCTCCCCCCCCCCAAATCCTTGAAGCTGAGATTCCTCGGAACTTCAACCCTCCTCAATTCGAGACCTACAATGGAGAAGGTGATCCTGCTGATCACATGGAGGGATTTAAGACCCTCATGATGATTCACAGCGCTGCGGATTCCCTCCTCTGTCGTGCCTTCCCTACTACCCAAACTTACCCCTGGCTTGGTTTTCTTTTTCGAGCAGCTGGAGGCAGGTTTCCTTGCCTACTTCGTGACCAGTAGGAAGGTCGAGAAGACGAGCTCTTCCTTTCTAGACCTCAAACAGAAGGACGGGGAATCCATCCGGGAGTTTGCTGGAGGTTCACCTCTGAGGCAAGGTCGGTTTCCTCCCTGGACGCAGGGGTCGCCTCTGCAGCCTTCCGACACAATGTCCGCCACGGCCAGCTTAAAGCTTCTTTAGCCAAGAAACCACCTATGGACTTCCCCGACCTACTCAACATGGTCGCGAAGTATATCCGGGCCGAGGAGGCCCTCAATCCTGAGGGCACAAAGGAAGCCACTGCTAAGGGAAAGCGCAAGGTTGATGATGCTGAGCCATTCAAAAGGCCCGAAAAAGAAGCAAATGGTCCCAAGAGGGCTCCCCCGGTCCCACGATTCGAGAGGTATACGCCCCTGACTCAGAACATCTCGACGATTTTAATGGAGATCGAGGACAAGGAGGTCATCCGGTTCCCTCCCCGACCAACGAACAACGAAAAGAAGCGAGACCGGAGGTTCTACTGCCACTTCCACCGAGACACCGAGCACGATATAGATCACTGCCGAGCTTTCAAGGACGAGATTGAAGCCCTCATCCAATGAGGGTACCGGAGGGAGTTCACCCGGGCCAATCCCAAAGACTGAAGAGAGCCGAGGAGCCTGAGGCCTTCGCCTCCCCCTCGAACGACCGGCCAATGACCTGACCGAGACCCGGAACCCGAGGAAACAGGTGGACAGGCCATCCTGCACTGCATCCACGGTGGGCCCATGGGGGGAATCTAAGACTTCTTGCAAAGCCTTTATTCGGGAGGTCAACTCTGTTCTAGACCGCCCATCCCTTCGGTTCCAGCAGCGGGCGGTCTCCTTCTCAGGAGAAGACCTCGAAGGCATCCGACTTCCACACTGCAACACCCTCGTCATCAGCCTTGTCATGGCCAACTTTGAGGTCCGTCGAATCCTGGTGGACAACGGCAGCTCGGTTAATATCCTTTTCTTAGAAGCATTTGAGAACCTCAAACTCCCCCGACAAAAGCTGAAGCTGGCCGGCTACACCCTCCATGGATTTTCAGGCATCCCGGTGCAAATCGAGGGGATCGTGACACTAGACGTAACCGCAGGAACACCCCCCATCCTCCGAACTGAGTCGATGGATTTTATGGTGGTCAATGTCAAGGCTGCCTATAATGCCATCCTCGACCGACTTGGGCTCTGTTCGCTCCGGGCCGTCCCCTCAGCCTACCATATGAAATTCAAGTTCCCGACTGACGTTGGGGTCAGGGTTGTTCGGGGCAACCAGGAGTCGGCACGCTCATGCTACATGACCGCAGTCGGGGGCAGTGTATTTCCCCTCGATGCCGTTGAGCTCCCACTAGAAAAGAGCCAGCCCGAGTCAGAATCTGCGGAAGAATTGGAGGAAGTCTCCTTTGTAGCAGAAGACAAGTCCAAATGGTTCTGTGTAAGCCGAACCCTTTCCTCTGACCTGAAGCCGGATCTGATCGACTGCGTCCGTCGCAATGTCGACCTCTTCGCATGGATGCCGTCTGACATGCCCTAGATTTCCGAAGACTTAATCATGCACTGACAAGCATCACCCCCGGCTCCAAACTAATCCAGCAGAAGCATCGCAAGTTCATCCCAGAAAGGCAACAGGCAGTGAAAGCAGAGGTGGATAAGCTGTTATCCTCTCGGTTTATTCAAGAAGTCAGCTACCCCGAAGTGGATGGCTAATGTTGTAATGGTGAAAAAAGCCAGCGGAACCTGGAGGATCTACATTGACTTTACCGACCTTAACAAGACGTGCCCCAAGGATCCTTTTCCCCTCCCCAGCATTGACGCTCTAATCGACGCGACATGGGGTCACGAGCTCCTGACCTTCATGGACACCTTCTCAGGCTATAATTAGATCCGGATGTTTCCTCTGGACATTGCCAAAATGTCCTTCGTCACCGACCAGGGCCTTTACTGCGACCGGGTCATGACCTTCGAGCTCAAGAATGCCGGGGCCACCTACCAAAGGCTCTTCAACTGAATCTTTAAGAATCAGATTGGTCGGAACATGGAGGTATACGTCGATGACATGCTTGTCAGGAGCCGACAAGGGAAGGATCATGTTGCCGACCTCGAGGAAGCCTTCGGCGTCCTCTGGTCTCACAACATGAGGCTCAATCCCGCCAAATGCGCCTTCGGCATCTCCTCCGAAAAATTTCTGGGGTTTGTCGTTAGCCAGCGCGGCATAGAAGCCAATCTGGAGAAGATCCAGGCCATCATCAAAATGGCCCCTTCCCAAAACGTCAAGGAGGTTCAGCGGCTTACGGGTAGACTGGCAGCCATCGGTCGCTTCCTCTCCAAATTAGGGGAGAAGTCCCTCCCATTTTTCAAGGCCCTGCGGGGGATGAAAGGATTCGAATGGGGCGAGCCACAGCAACAGGCGTTCGACCAATTGAAGCCCTACCTCGCCAATCCCCCACTCCTAAGCAAACCCGAACCAAGCGAACCCCTCTTCCTATACCTCTCGACCTCGAAAAATGCACTCAGCACCGTGCTTGTCCGAGAAGAAGATGGTGTTCAGAAGTCCCTGTACAATGTGAGTAAGGTTCTGCTCTCAGCCGAGACCAGATATGCGAAGATGGAGAAGATGGCGTACGCACTAATAACGGCCGCTCGTATGCTCCGACCCTATTTCCAGGCTCACTCTATTCAGGTCCTCATGGACCAGCCCCTGAAGACTGCCCTCCACAAACCTGAGAGCACCAGCCACCTGGTCAAGTGGTTGATTGAGCTAAGCCAATACGACATCAGCTACCAGTGTAATACCCTGAATTTTTATTAAATGTGAAATCGTTGATTTTACATGTTGTGCACGTGCAAATTTGTGTATAAATATTTTCTTATGAAATGATTTTTTATATAATATGAACAAATAATTATTTTCTTACCTTCTCTTTATTCTTTTAAGCCCATTTTTAAGAAGCCCAAATTTATTTTTCTAAATAAAGCCCAACCCAATAAGTTAAATATTTTATTCTAAAAGCCCACTATTTTGAAGCCCATGAATTAATTACTCTTTTAAAAAACTTGTCATGTAGACACTTTTTTTAAACAATTAATTAATTTATAATGTACAACTTTAATTAGGGGGACACTAGTTGGGATACGTGTTTGCACGTGTGTGTGCATTGCACACCATTCTTGGCCGTGAATGCCTAGGGGAGAAGTGGGGGTGTGGATTAGTGGAGAGGTAGTTTTTTGTTCATGGGTGGTTGCTACAACTTCCAATTGTATCCTAGCCATTGATCTACAACCATCTAATACAATCCTAGCCCTCCATTTCATCCTAAAACTAGTATAAATACCCCTCCCTTATGTGCATACAACACTAAGATTTTTTAAAGAGAGAAAGAAATATATAGAGGAGTAAAAGATTGAGAGAGAGTAAAAAGATTGAGAGCATTAGTTGTGTGTTCCATCTTGGAGGCCGGCTACTTCACCAACGGCAAGGAGAGGCTCGGGTTTCACCAAGTGCAAGGAGAAGGAGACATTGTGGTGGCTCATTCTAGGAGGAGAAGGACCGCTCGTGTGTTCGAGGAGATTCTAGGATCTTTTGTAGTATTTTCTTCAAATAGGTGGGTGTTTTTCTATACTTCTAATCTTAGACATCATGCAAGGGATTTTGATATATATACATGCTAAAAGAACTAATAAGATAATCACTTGTTAACTCTAAAAAGGACTTGGTAGATGAATGAGCAAATGTTTGATGAATTGCATGTTATTGGTTATGATTCATGCTTAATGTAGCTAAATTAACTTATTGTCATGAAATTGTGGAATTAGAACCATGTGATTGTAGAAAAATGTTCATTTATGATTAGTAGATAAATTGTGAATTTTTGTGTCTATTGAACCATGGTAGCACTTGTTCAAGGAATGTAACTTTGTTCATGAGTGTCGTGAATAAAGAGGGAAAAACAGAATTTTACACTTCTTTAATAAGTCTTAATGCAAAGAATTGAGTAGAGGATTTGTTTAAGTGAAAATTTTCAATTTGTAAACATAGAATACAAATTAGAGTGAAAACACTGGTTTTAATGTCAAAAAGATTATTTTTAAAACACTGATTTGTTAAATGTATGTAAATTTAGTATTCTAGAAATTTTTAGGAATTTTTGTGTTGAAGAAACGAAGTTAGGATCTTTTGAAAAATGAAATAAATCCAATGAACAAAGAATCAATTTTAACATATTTTAAGCTAAACCTATATCAGTTAGTCACCTTGGTCATACCGGTTATAGGGAGGCTTTAGTTGCGTTACTGTAGCAACGTGTGACTGGGTTTGTGTGGGTTCGAGTCTCGTCAGAGGCTTTTATTCCAAAAATTCGATTTTTTCCAAATACCCAGACCTGAACTCTAGCCCCTTTGACTCACCCTTTGTGACAGTTGGGCACCTTGTCCATTTTGTCTAGCCCGTGGGGCCTTGGGTCTCGATGACTGTGCACGGGCTGTGTCTGTATGTGCGGTTTGATTCTTGCAGTGGCCAAAAAGTTTTAGGAGAAAAATCTTTTTTTTTCTTTTTTTTTTCTTGGGTATTTCGAGCCTTTAAAAAATAAATAAATAAATAAATAAATACTGAGAAATTAATAGAAAATTCCTGAGTATATAAACTTCGAAAAGAAATCCTTTTTTGGACTTTTAGACTTTTAAAAAGAGGAACAAGAGTACAATTTTAAAGATGAAGTATTCACCATAGTTTTTTATCCTTTGGAACTCTAAAAAAAAGAAATGAAATTTTTTTTTATCATAGAAATAATTGCAAAGTGATAAATTGAGATTTTTCCTTCATAAATGTTGAGTAGAATTAAATGAGAAATTTTGAGTATGCAAGTTGTGCATGGAATTATGAGAAAAAGAGAACATGATGAATTGTACAATTTGTGAATAAGTATGTTTTCTATGAAAGTGAAAGGACTTAGACTAGAACTTTTAGCTAAACTCTACTCCGGCAAGAATGAAAAATATGGAAAAGACAATTTTGATATTTTTGACCAAGTTTGGGTCGTTGATAATAATTGATGTTGAAAAGACTGATGTAGGAGTAATGCTAGATTCTAAAATATTGACCTTCAATTATACATAAGGATTAGATACATAGTGAAGATGTGATGAACGTAAGAGAAAAACATGAGTATGAGGGCTATTGGATTGGCGGCGTGAGAGTATTCACAGGATGTCCCATGATGCATCATGATTAGGGCGTGGATACTACTCCAGAGTACCGTCCCGGTGGCGACGCATATGGGGTGATCTAATGACTATGGGTGGTGTCATGTTTACGGTAGGAGGCGAATTACCACAGGATGCTTGCATGATGAGTCATGTGTCAGTGTGGGATTCTCTCCAAGGCGCCTAGACGTGAGTTCGTAGTTCATAGAATGCCTAGGATACTTACCGTAGTTACTGTAGTAGATTAAACCATGGCGAGGGATTGAACCCTACAAGATGAAGAACGATTAAGGGCTTACCCTCGGACCTATGTAGTATGGGCTGCATAGACTCTGAACAAGTGCGCATTAGTGTCATATAATGTAAACAGCTGCATTAATGTCTAAGTACACAGTACAACACGACATCAATAGGATAGTCCCCTGTAGCTTTACTTGTGATCAAGTTTGTGGTTGTTTAAGTATGGAAAATCGTTATACTGTTTCCGGCATAGAGAGAATGGCCGTGTATAATATTTTGTCAGTTGAATGAACTGACGCGCCCACAGTTTTACATGCAGGGTAAAGAGCTTGACAAATTGAAGTATACATGCTGCTCCAAGATTGATTCAAATGTCTACAATTTCATGTAATTACTGTAAATCGCTTCCACTGTATGAATGTAAATGTATAATGTAACTCTGATGTAACAAAGGTTTTATTTTCCTTGTAAAATTGTACGAAAGAAGTGTAAAGATCCTGTGTAACTTTGAATTCAGACTGTTTTGAAATTCGGGGTGTTACAACCAGCCCAGGATGGAAATCAAGGGGCAGGCACTTGTCGAATTTATCACGGAGTGCACTAATTCTGAACTATTCGACACCCCGGAACCCGACCCAAGGTGGAAGGTTTATGTCGACGGATCGTCTTGCGAAGGAGGGAGCGGAGCAGGCATCATCCTAAAAGGCCCCGACAATTTCTTCCTCCAATATTCTCTCCGGCTAAATTTTCCAGCCTCAAACAACGAAATGGAGTACGAAGCTATGATTGCGGGGCTCACCCTCGCACACAAGGTCGGATCCAGACACATCAAGGCCTTCAGCGACTCCTAGCTCATGGTCAACCAGATCACCAGGGAGTACGAAGCTCATGACACTCGGATGGTACAATACTTGGCAGTGGTCCGTAATCTCTTGTCATCTTTCGAATACCACTCAGTGGAACGAATCCCCAGGGAACAGAATGACCAGGCGGACTCATTATTAAAGCTCGCCTCATCATCCTTCGAAGGGCTCGACCGTACCTTCCTAATCGAGGTCCTCCTCAAGCCCAGCATCGATCTCCCGGAAGCCACCTGCCTCAACACCGATCACTAGTCCGATGACTGGACGATGCCTATTCGGAAGTTCCTTTCGAACGGCGAACTACCTCAAGACCGACCTGAGGTAAGAAGGATCAGGGTCCGCTCTGAGAGATTCACCCTGATCAACGAAATGCTTTTCAAGCGCTCGTACACAGTGGCTGACGGCAGACCCTACCTCCGCTGCCTGGTACCTGATGAATCTAAGTATGCCCTGAAGGAACTGCACGAGGGGATCGGCGGATGCCACATAGGGAGAAGGTCTCTCACCAGAAAGGCCCTGAATCATGGGTACTACTGGCCAACCATGTTACAAGATGCGCAAGACCTCGTCAAAAGGTGCGGCCCTTGCCAAAGATTTGCATCAGTAAAAAGACTCCCGCAGGCCAACCTCCGATCCCTGGCCATCCTGACCCCCATTGTTATGTGGGGGATTGACCTAGTCGGCCCCTTTCCTCAGGCAACGGGCCAAAGAAAATTCTTGGTGGTGGCCATCGACTACTTCACCAAGTGGATCGAGGAAGAACCCCTGGCCTCGATCACCAAGCATCAAACTCAGCAATTCTTTTGAAATCACATCATCGTCGGTTTGGGATCCCACAGGTGCTCATCACCGACAACGGAACCCAGTTCGCCGGTAAGAATTTTCGGAGGTTCTGCGAAGAGATCGGCATCCAGCAACGCTTCTCAGCCATATGCCACCCTCAATCAAATGGCCAAGCCGAAAATGCAAACCACCAAATCCTTGATGGCCTTAAAAAGCGATTGGACAATTCGCCCAAGGGGCTTTTGGTCGATGAACTTCTGAGCATACTCTGGGCACACCGAACGACGAAGCGGATACCCACAGGCGAGTTGCCCTTCAACCTAACCTACAGCACCGAGACGGTTATCCCCTTGGAGATCGCCCTCCCTTCTTCAAAAATAATGGCCTTCGACGAAGAAAGCAACTCGACAGGTCTCCGGGTCAACTTGGGCCTAGTCGACGAAGTCAGGGAAAAATCTGCCATCAAAATGAGCATATACTAGCAACGGGTGGTCTGCCCTGCTACCATCCAAAAGGGTGACCTCGTCCTCAGGAAACTGGCCGTCTCAGACCCCAGCAAGAAGAGGAAGTTGGCCCCTAATTGGGAGGGCCCGTATAGGGTCGCCGAAGTAGTGCGCTCCGACACCTACTTACTCACCAACATGGGAGGCAACCCAATCAAGAGACCCTGGAACGCAAAGCACCTCATCAAGTACCTCGAAAGGGAGGACTAAAGTCATTATGTTACTGATCCCTTGTAATCGGCTTTATACACTGCCACTTTTTGTATAAGAATTTTTATTCTCTTTCCAAAGTTTTGTAGCTCAGATTCTGTGTAAACCCCTTATGTAACCACGCCAAGTCTCGACACTGACCGGTGAACTCAAGCACATGGGAGGCTTTCTCAAGCCCAGGAAACGGAGCCCAGCGCTCTCCGTCGAACCCCAAGCCTCGAAACTGACCGGTGAACTCGAGCACACGGGTAGCTTTCTCAAGCCAAGGCAATGGAGCCCAGTGCTCTACGCCGAACCCCAAGCATCGACACCGATCAGTGAACTCAAGCACACGGGTAGTTTTCTCAAGCTAAGGCAATGGAGCTCAGCGCTCTCCGCCGGACCCCAAGCCTCGACACCGACCGGTGAACTCGAGCACAAGGGGGGCTTTCTCAAGCTAAGGCAATGAAGCCCAGTGCTCTCCGCCGAACCCCAAGCCTCGACACCGACCGGTGATCTCGAGCACACGGGTAGCTTTCTCAAGCTAAGGCAATAGAGCTCATCGCTCTCCGCCGAAACCCAAGCCTTGACACCGACCGGTGAACTCAAGCACACGAGTAGCTTTATCAAGCTAAGGCAATGGAGCTCAGCACTCTTCGCCGACCCCCAAGCCTCGACACCGACCAGTGAACTCGAGCACATGGGAAGCTTTCTCAAGCTAAGGCAATGGAGCTCAGCGCTCTCCGCCGACCCCCAAGCCTTGACACCGATCGGTGAACTCGAGTACACGGGTATCTTTCTCAAGCTAAGGCAATGGAGCTCAATGCTTTCTGCTGATCCCCAAGCCTCAACACCGACCGGTGAACTCGAGCACATGGGGGCTTTCTCAAGCCAAGGGAACGGAACCCAGTGCTCTCCGCCGAACCCCAAGCCTCGAAACCGACCGGTGAACTTGAGCACATGGGTGGCTCTCTCAAGCCAAGGCAATGGAGTTCGGTGCTCTCCACCGATCCCCAAGCCTCGATCTCCAGTCAGGACTTCGGCTAACCTCCCTACACAAATGTTTCATTAAAGATTTAAGGTGCTCGCCCTTAGCAAGATGCCCCGAGTCTCGGACCATAGGTCGACCCACCTTTCACCTGCTAGCAACTCGGGGTAAAACAGCCCTCAGGGCCGTTACCCCAAATTGTCAGAGGGTGCCAGGGGAGCCACCAGCCTGGGAATCCTGGCAAAAAGTTCCATATTAGGGTGCCCGCCTTTGGCAAGCACCCAGAGTCCTCATCCTGGGGTTGGCCAACCTTTCACCAGCTGGAAACTCAGGGTAAACGGCCCTCAGAGCCGTTACCCAAAATTGTCAGCAGGTGGCAGGGGAGCCACCGGCAATGAGAACCCGTGGGGAAGTCAGTTTTTCTCTGATGGATTTCTGGTGAAGGGGTGAGGGTTATATAGCCCCCCCCGAACGGCTCATTAATGACGTCGAAAGACGAAACATTGGAAGTCAAAGCGTCCCCTGTTAAATGGCGTGGGAAGGCAATGGATCCCCCCATTAATGGCGTTGGAAGGTGGTCCTCTACTGCAGAACTCTCAGGACTCCTCTCCATCTCCATCGCCTTACTGCTCATGGACGACCGCGTCTCCGGCAGTGAGGCCAATCCCCGAAGCCGGCCGAATCTACTCCACCTATCGCTGAGGTTTTTTCACCCCCAAGTCCCCAACCTTCGGCTCGGCCCCGAAGCCAAACAAGCACCCTAACTCTAACCCTCAATGCATTCTCAACAACAAGTTCAAAAGGGTCGGAAAGCTTATTCTTTATTATAACACCCTAGGGGGCCAGAATACAGAAAGATTTATTACAACCAAAGCCTCGTCTTAAACTATCCTCAGGCCCCCTCCGGGCTCGCACGAGTCAACTCGAACCTCGCCGAGCGATTCGGTTCCGCAGCATGCCTTGCCGAGCCCCTAGGATGAGCCAAAGATGACACGCCGGCCATAGATATCTGAGCATCTCCCGGCCTCACATACTCCAACTACAAAAATGAAGACTGTTCGCACCTCGAGGAAGCTCCAATCGCCGAGGGGACCGACCTTCCCAACATCGTTTTATAATGTTAAATCTCGATCTCTTTCTCCACAATGACCTCACGGACGAACGAATCTGATGTAGGCCTCTGCACCGTGGCACTTGACATGGAAAATCCAAGACCCGTACCCCCGAGGTCGCGGTCGGCTATCGCCCTCTTCAATTGAGCCGACTCCGCTCTAAGCTCCTTCGACTTATTTCGAAATAGTGGAAAGCACCATCGTGATCACGGGCTTCCCTCCGATATCGGTCAAGGGTGGACTCCAATACATTGATCTTGCTCCGAAGCCATATCACCTTGGACCGCCGAGGATCAACCTCGGCAAGAGTAGCCAACATCTGATGGAAGCAAAATGAAAGGTCATTCCAAGGCCATAAGTCCACGACAGGCAATCTCGAAAAATTACACAAGTCTAGGAGGGTCGGACAAGCTCAGATAGTCGACCCAAAGATAGTCGACCCAAAAGCGAAACATAAGTCGAGAGTAAAACACTTGGCCCACCAAAAATTCTTTGTTATAAATTTTTAATACTTTTACAAAATATTGAGGTGGCCAGTCCACCTTCGGCAAATACAATCAAAAAGACAAAACATAAAGAAAAGAAAAGAAAAAAAACTATGGCTGAGGGCCCACCTCTCCCTCGGGTCCAGTGACGGCCACGGGGTCGACCACCGGATCGGCACTCGCTCCTCTGGCTCCTCTTTCCCCTTCTCCCGGTGCATCGTCCCTGGGGTCCTCGGTGACCCATCGATCACAATGTCGTAGTCTAAGCCTGCTAGGTCTAGGGTCGGAAAGAAGTGCCTCACATGGCTCAGTGCCTTGTCGTACACTTCATTCTGGGCCTCGATGATCATATCTTGGGCCTTCAAGGTCAGCACCCCCTTCTCCGCTTCGAATGCCTGCTTCAATGCTACCTCCTTCTTCACCGCATCATCGGACATCGAGGCCAGGTCGACCCTCAGGGCCTACTCCCGCTTCATTGAGGCGTCCAAAGCGGTCTTCATATCCATCATCTCGCGTTTATGGCGATTGGTCTGGCTCCGCTCGTACTTCAGCTCCAGCTCATGAATCTGCATCACCTGGTTGCCGGACATGCAAGCCTGCAGCCGAGGTCAAAGCACTGGAGTAAAAACATATTTCTAAGACACAAATACGAGAGGAATGAAACACATGGCCTCGGAAATTACCTGCACGCTTGCCTGAGCCCACCATATGTAGGCTGACTCGAAGGTATCGGCCCCCATACTCTGTCGATCCCGAGGCGTGGCCATCTTGTCCACGAACTCCATGGAGATGGGCCCCTCGGTCAGGGTGTCCCCCTGGCGGATGGCCCAGTCCGGGGCCTAAGGCTGGAGCCCCTCCTCCCTGACCAGGGCCTGGGCATCGGCACGAAGGGGTGGGACAACCCCCTACACGACTTCTGATGCCTTCGATGACTTGGCACTCGGCATGATTGTGGTGTCCATCGACTGGCTTGTCTTCAGCTGCTTCGCCTTCGGTTCGGACGGAGTATCAGAAGCTGTTCTGGAAGGGGCCGCCACCTGCTTCCCCTTCTTGGATTGCTCCGCCTTCTGCTTCTTCAGGGCAAGCCTCCTCGCCTTGATCGCCATGGGGTCCATCTCTGCAAAAAAGCCCTTTAACAAATGATGAGCACAAAAGAGAAGCACGGAAAGAAAAATGAACGAAAAACATACGGGGCGGGGTGGGGCTCAGTCCGGCTCGGACCATATGACTCTCTGTCACTTTTGGCCAACTTATACTATGGCTCTTACGAAGGCGCTCCACGAAGGCCCACTCCTCGGCTGAAAGGTCACCCTTCTTCGGCCCCTTGAAGTTTGGCTTATAAAAGTTCCACCTCGTCGGTATATCCCACTGCTCCTCACTCTGGACGATGAAGTATTTCCTCTTCCACTCCTTTATCGAGGCGGGGTGGCCATGCATGACCTTACACCCGCTCTGAGGCGATACGTAGTAGATCCCCTCGAACTCTCCGGACGAGCTGACCCCCAGCATGGCTCGAAAAATGCTTAATCTCAGCGGCACCTTCCTCTCCGCACACAATAGTATGAAGCTCACCATTTGCTTCCAAGAGTTCGGCCCAAACTGCATCGGACACAGCGAAGTCCAATTTAGGACGTCTCGGATGAAAGGATGGATGGGTAGCCTCAGTCCCGAGGCGAACGCATCGGCAGGGAAGATGCAGTACCACGGTGCCCGCGGCCGAAGACCAGCGCTTGGGACCATCAACTCGTACTCCTTCCCAATGAAGTAACTCACACGGATCATCGAGAGGTCCTCCCCCTTCAGAATCGAGGGAGTACTTTTCTTCTTAATCCTCACCCAGCTCGGCGACGAAGGCTGTACCCTATAGAGAACCTTATCTCCAACGTTATATGGGTAATTCCTGATCGACCAAGGCTATAGCAGGAAGGGGATCCCCAATTGCCGAGGGGCAATTGTCCTATCAGGACTGCTTGGCATGATCCACTTCACCCTCTTCTTCCGAACCTTAGGGGCCTTCTCGGGTGACGAGGTCACCAACAGCTCGAGGGCAGAGGCCCTTGGGGGGGAGTCCGTCCCCCCTAACCAGACCACCCTCGCCCCTAATCTCTTCGGCAGGTGGTACTCCCTCGTCCTTCACTGCCTCTCCGTCCTCCCCTTGTTCGCCCTCCTCATCGTCCTTAACATTGGTGCCCTCCTCATCCGAGCCACTGCGCTCCACCAAAAATGGCTTGCGGGTCTGCAGTGGCTCCACGGCAATCACTTCGTCCTCCAAGTCTCATGAAGTTGAAGTTTTTGGAGGATTCGAAGAGGTCGTAGCATCCGATAGGCCCATATGAACATAGCTGTTAGAAGTAGAGGCGGAGGAGCCGGACTGAGCCCTATACATGAAAAAGAAAACGAACCTAAGTATGACTCGAACGGAAGGTTGCCAGAAAATTCGTCGACGGTGATAAAAAATCCTAGAGAGAGAAAGAAAAAGTAAGAAATGAGAAGGGGAGAAGGGGACGAGTATTTATAGAGGATTAAAACTCCTCAATTTTTGCATAAGTCGGTTACAGTAACTGCCTCGATTCGTGCGAAAACAGTTATTGTAACTCCTCGATTCTCGAGAAAAATGGCTCCTATAACGACATTGGAATCTTCGAGTCTCTTGGCCTCGCTCGTCCCGCCGACCCCCTCCAGCCTCGACTATCGACCTATATCTCGAGCATGGGGGTAGCTTTAACAAGCCAATTCACTTGGCCCCGCTCGTCCAGCCGACCACCGACCCCCTCAAACCTCGACGGTCGACCCATATCTCGAGCATGGAGGTAGCTCAAAAGTCCAATTCACTTGGCCTCGCTCATCCCACCGACCCCTTCAAACCTCGACGGTCGACCTACATCTCGAGCATGGGGGTAGCTTCGACAGGCCACAATCACTTGGCCCCGCTCGTCCAGTCGACCATCGACCCCCTCAAACCTCGACGGTCAACCTACATCTCGAGCATAGGGGTAGCTTCAACAAGAAAAAGTCACTTGGCCTTACTCGTCCCACCGACCCCCTCAAGCCTCGACGGTCCACCCATATCTCGAGCTTGGGGGTAGCTTCAACAGGCCAAGTCACTTGGCCTTGCTCGTCCCACCGACCCCCTCAAGCCTCGATGGTCGACCTATACCTCGACCATGGGGGTAGCTTCAACAAGCCAAAGTCACCTGGCCTCGCTCGTCCCACCAACCCCCTCAAGCCTCGAAGGTCGACCCATATCTTGAGCATGGGGGTAGCTTCAATAGGCTAAGCCACCTGGCCTCGCTCGTCCCACCGACCCCCTCAAGCCTCAACGGTCGACCTACACCTCGAGCACGTGGGTAGCTTCAACAGGCCACAGTCACTTGGCCTCGCTCGTCCCACCGACCCCCTCAAGCCTCGACGGTCGACCCATATATCAAGCATGGGGGTAGCTTCAACATGCCAAGTCACTTGGCCTCGCTCGTCCAGCCGACCCCCTCAAGCCTCGACGGTCGACCTATATCTCGAGCATGGGGGTAGCTTCAACAGGCCAAAGTCACTTGGTTCGCTCGTCCCACCGACCCCCTCAAGCCTTAACGGTCGACCTACATCTCGAGCATGGGGGTAGCTTCAACAGGCCCAAGTCACTTGGCCTCGCTCATCCCACCGACCCCCTCAAGCCTCGACGGTCGAACCATATCTCGAGCATGGGGATAGCTTCAATAGGCCAAGCCACTTGGCCTCTCTCGTCCCACCGAACCCCTCAAGCCTCGACGGTCGACCTACATCTCGAGGATGGGGGTAGCTTCAACATGCCACAGTCACTTGGCCTTGCTCGTCCTGCCGACCCCCTCAAGCCTCGACGGTCGACCTATATATCGAGCATGGGGATAGCTTCAACATGCCAAGTCACTTGGCCTCGCTCATCTAGCCGACCCCCTCAAGCCCCGACGGTCGACCTATATCTCGAGCATGGGGATAGCTTCAACAGGCCAAAATCACTTGGCCTCGCTCGTCCCACCGACCGTCTCAAGCCTCTACGGTCAACCTATATCTCGAGCATGGGGGTAGCTTCAACAAGCCAAAGTCACTTGGCCTCGCTCGTCCCACAGACCCACTCAAGCCTCGATGCTCCTAGCCAACTCCATCCGTCATTATATACAAAAGGGAATCACCACGACCTGCTCAATGGTAGGCCCCTATGCTCGGATTCCGAAGCCCTCGTGCTCGGCCATAGGGGCCCTAACTAGTCCGATGCCGACCCCAACGGCCCAAGCCACGGGAACTCTCTTCCCACTCTCCTTCATGAAACCTGACTACTCCTCCACGACCCGCCAGGCACAGTCCTACAGGATTGGGGGGCTTGTGATATGGGATAAATAAAGCAGCATCAACTAGGGCCCTTTGATCTCCTCTGGATCCTCCCCTTGTGATCATCAGGCCAGCTATAGTCCCATAGGCCTTAGCCAGCTCAGGCCCACGGGCAAACGGGTCCAACCCGGGCCGTCAGGGCTCTAGACCTGTTTACCCCTGCCTATAAATACCCAACCCTCTCCTCACTGCAACATATACAATCAATCTCTCCCCACTTGAATCCTAGCTGCCCATTCTCTTTTTCAGTGACTGACTAGATCGTCGGAGGGCCTGTCACCGGAACTTCTCCCGGTGTCTCTAGGCCGTGTGCAGGTACAGAAGACCCTGCTAGCCAAGCTTCTGGATCTGAGCCGAGTACCCATCCTCACTTCCGAGCACCTCTGCGCTCCTACTTCCGAGCCTCTCCCGATACTCGGGGTCGGACCGATGCCAGTACCACATAAAGACTTCAACTGTAGAAATTACAAGAAATCACACCTGTTGCCCCTGACCACAAAAACAAATAGCATCAATCAGGTTAAGGTGAAGGTAGAGGATGTGCAGAAGACTTCTTTCAAGACAAGGTACGGGCATTACGAGTTCTTGGTGATGCCGTTTGGAGTCACGAATGCACCAGTAGTATTCATGAGCTTGATGAATAGGTATTCTCCCCATTCCTGGAAAAGTTTGTAGTGGTGTTTATTGATGATATTTTGGTGTATTCTCGGAACCGGGAGGAGCATGCTAAACATCTGAGATTAGTCCTACAAACTCTGAGGGAGAATCAGCTTTATGGGAAGCACAACAAGTGTGAGTTCTGGCTTGACCGTGTTACATTTTTGGGTCATATTATATCAGGCGAGGGAATTTCTGTTGACCCGTCCAAGATTGTTGCAGTGAATGTTTGGCCAGTGCCAAAGTCAGTTTCTAAGGCGAGGAGTTTTCTTGGGCTAGTAAGGTATTATCGAAAACTTTTCCAATATTTTTCGAAGATTGCTGGGCCATTGACTGTTAACTGGGAAGGATCAGAAATTTATTTTGGATGGGGCTTGCAGTGATGCTTTTGAAAAGCTGAATAGCAGATTGGCATCAGCGCTAGTGTTGAATATTCCAGATGGTTCACGTGGTTTTGTCATTCCCTGCAATGCATCTGGCAAAGGTCTAGGTGCAGTGTTGATGCAGAAGGGCCGAGTTGTCACCTACGCATCCAAGAAGTTGAGGCTGCATGAGAAGAATTATCCTACTCATGACTTGGAGCTGGCAGCTATGATCTTTGCCTTGAAGCTTTGGAGGCATTACCTACTCGAAAACCGAGTGGAAATCTTCTTTGATCGCAAAAGTCTCATGTATGTATTCACTCAGAAGGAACTGAACATGAGGCAGAAGGGCTGGATGGAATTGATGGCAGACTATGATATAAATTTGCAGTACCACCCTAGCAAGATTAACTTGGTGCCGGATGCCTTGAGCAGAAAACCAGTCGCTATGATCCTAACTAAGTAGAGGGAACTTGTTGAGGAAATGATAAGATTGGAATTGGAAGTGGTTTTGCCTGGTGCTGACCGGAGTTGTATGATGCTTCAGTTATAGTCGTCACAGGTGGAAAAGATTAAAGAGGCACAGGTAGATGATGAGCAGTTACAGATGTTCTGAACTGAAGTTGAGGCAGGTTCCAGGACTGATATGGTTATTCATGAGGATGGATCTCTCCGCTTTGGGACCCGTCTATGCATTCCAAAGGGGGAAGTCAGGTAGAAGCTACTCGAGGAGGCTTATCGCTTGCCATATTCTGTTCATCCCGGTGGTACTAAGATGTGCCGGGATCTGAAGCTGCATTTCTGGTGGCATGGTATGAAGTGGGTTGTAGCAAAGTTTGTTTCCCAGTGCTTAATCTGTCAGCATGTGAAGGCAGAACATCAGAGGACTGTTGGACTTCTTCAACCTCTTCCCATTCCGGAGTGGAAGTGGGAGAACATCACCATGGACTTTGTGACTGCCTTGCCGAGGAGTCCTAAGGATCACAATACCATTTGGGTGATTGTGGATAGACTGATGAAGAGTGCCCATTTCATTCCTTTTAGAGTGGGTCAGTTTCTAAGAGCCCTGCAAAGAAGTACATACAGGAGATTGTCTGATTGCATGGGGTCCCTGTCAGTATTGTATCAGACAGATAAACTAGATTCATATCTCAGTTTTGGGAGAGTCTTCAAGGCAGCCTTGGAAGCAAATTGAACTACAGCATAGCTTTTCATCCTCAGATAGATGGGCAGTCAGAAAGGACCATTTAGACATCGGAGGACATGCTGAGTTGATGTGTCCTGCAGTTTGGACGATCTTGGGAAGATCACCTACACTTGATAGAGTTCTCATACAATAATAGATACCAAGAAAGTCTTAATGCTGCACCGTATGAGGCAATTTACGGTCGGAAGTGTAGATCACCAGTGTGCTGGGATGACATTGGTGAGAGGAAGCGGTTGGGGCCAGAGTTGATCACAAGGACTATCGATGCAGTGGCTCTGTAACGCCCCGATTTCCATACAATGGGAAATCGTGACATAAGCCAGAACCTATTTCTTCAATTAGCCACAATACACAGAAAAATAGAAAAATTTAAAACTTTTTATTCAATACAAATGTATTACAAGTCCGAATGCTATAAAACTGCAATACATTACATCAGTGTTACAGTAATGTCATACATGCCCAAGTATTACAAACTTTCAATAAAAATTACATCAGAGTACAATGAATAATATATAACACTTGGTACTTCACTTGGATGCTTCTCAATATAAATAAATTACAACAAATGTTACAATGGTAACCAAAATATATTACAATTGAAATCAACACTTTGCTTCTCTTGCCTTGAGCCCCCCTATATCCTGTACCTGTAGTTTTGCTATTCAGTACCTATTGAAATGGGGACGTCAGTACATATATTGATGCTTTAAGGCTGATGACTAGCAGCGATTCTCAACTTTAAACAAACAAATTGATGAAAAGAGAAACGTGTATATATAATTGATGTGTTACTGTATGCTATGACTTAGAATCTAATGCAGGATTAACTAATGCAATGATGCTCTTATTCTAATGCAAGCAAGACTCTAGAACAGTATGCAGCCCATACTACATACGCCCCATATCAAGCCATTTCTTCATATATAGGGATTTGAACCCGTGCCATGAATTCCATTCTTGTACTCAACCTATTTCTAAAGATACAGCGTGACTGATGAGGTTGCCCTGAAACAGTCTAATCCCGCCATTCGTAGACATATAGTGGTGTCCCCGTTTGCCACTATTGCCCGGCTTATCGGACCTCACTCAATAATCTGATGAACGTAGGGTATCTGACAGCACAGGTTAGCTCGAAGCATCCCCTGTGGGCCCCTAGTAAATAGACAATAGTCTATGGCTTGTTCGCCTTTCTTGACATAGAGCATGACGGAGTTCCGGGGGTCCATCCCCTAGCTCCGACAGGAATCTCTCCCGCCCTTATCATGGTACTTCAGAAATTAACAGATAAGATACGGATCTCGTGCTCCCATCTCGTGAGAAGGCACAGGCCGTATCCCTTTGATAGGAAGGGTACAACCAATTACACCACCTAGAGTTGGCCTATAGAACAGGTCGGATCATAAGGTATCACCCTTAATACCAACTCTTTCCTTTCTGCGAAAATGATAATAAATAAGGGTTAAGTAGTAGTCATAAGTTACTACCCTAACGATGTAACACCCCGAATTCCAAACAGGCTGAATTCGAAGTTCCACAGGATCTTTACACTTCTTTCGTATAATTTTAGAAGGAAATAAAAACTTTTGGATACATCAGAGTTTACAATTACATTACATATTTACAGCGGAAGCAAATTACAACAGTTTACATGAATTGAAATGTACAACTCTTGAATCAATCTTTAATCAGCATGCATTCTTTAGTCTTGTTAACCACTTTACCCTTGCATAAAATCTGTGGACGCGTCAGTTCATTCAACTGAAGAAATATTATACACGGCCATCCTCTCTATGCCGAAAACAGTATAATGATTCTCAATACTTAAAATCACAAACTTGTTCACAAACAAAGCTAAAGGGACTATCTTATTGATGTCGTATTGTGAATGTGCACTTAGTCCTTAATGCAATTATTTCTGTTATATGACACTAATATGCACTTGTTCAGAGTCTATGCAGGCTATACTACATAGGTCCGAGGGCAAGCCCTTAACCGTTCTTCATCTTTTAGGGTTCAATACCTCGCCATGACTTAATCTACTACTGCAACTACAGTAAGTATTCTAGATGTTCTATGACCTACGAACTCATGTCTAGGCGCCCTGGAGGGAATCCCAATGCACTGACACATGACTTATCATGTAGGCATCCTGTGGTAATTCAGCTCCTACCATAGACATGACACCACCCGCAGTCACCAAACATCCCACGAGCGTTGCCACCGGGATACTACTCTAGAGCAGTATCCACGTCCTATCATGACGCATTATGGGACATCCTGTGAATACTCTCATGCTGCCAATCCAATGGCCCTCATACTCAATATTTTTCTCTTACTTTTGTCACATCTCCACTATGTAACTAGTCCTTAATTTAATTGAATCATGAACAAAATTAATTCTCTAGAGTTAGCCCTTCCACTATACCGGTCTTAACCATCCGTTCAATACGACCCAAATCTTGGTCCTTTCATTTCAAAATTTCATTTCAATTCATTTCTTTTCAATGCCGGTATGAAGCTTAGCTACACCATAGTTCTTAATTTCAACTCATAATTGCAACATCGAGTTTTCATACTCATAAATTCTTTTTCATAATTAATCGTAATTCACATTTCATGTTCATAGCATTCATGCAATCATATTCATAATTCATCATAAGTCATCATGTCATTTAATTTCAATTTCATATACCATGTCAATCTCAATTTATTCAAACACATGAGTCTCAATAATTTCATTTAATTCTCGTGCTACCATTCGTTTCCTTTATTCTACTTAAAAGGCCACAAATCGTATTTTCATTCACAAACAACACTCAATTTAACAATGAAAGTCCATAGATACCACGTTTAATTCTTTTATTCAAAATTTCTCTTTTATCACTACATAATTTTTCTTATGCAAATAAATACTTTTATAATTTTTCCCAAAGGTAAAACTCCATAGGATTCTACCCAATTTTCACTTCTAACTCACTTTCATTTAGTCAAAAATAGTACCCAAACATTTTTCACAGCATCTACATTTTTTTAGAATAATTTACATATTTTTCTCAGATTTTTAAAGTCAAATATGTAATAAAAAAAACTCAAAAAATCAAATTTCTCAAAACAGCCGAGCACAGGTTTCAAACCCGTGACCTGAGAGAAGCCAACCGCAACCGCAAGCCAACTAGGCTAGGGTGCAACCACGTTAAGAGAAAGGGAAAATATGGTTAAGTGTTTTGGGTTTTGGGTTTTGAATTTTTTTTTTCAAAACGGAAAATAAAAGGCAGAGCCTAGGTTTCAAACTCGAGACCACAAGGTCTCCCGCCCGCTACTGTAGCACCCAAGCACCCCACGACCACTTGGTCTAAGTGACCAGATTGTCACAAAGAGAATTAGGATAGTTTTGATTCAATTCTTGCTCTATACTAATTATTAAAATTTCCCAAAACAATTTTTGTTCTTTTTCTTATCTTTTTGAAACATAACTTTCCAGATTTTGAAACATATACAAATACAGTAAACCATTATTTTAAAATTCATTATTTGCTTATAAAATATGCATTTTGGTCTTATTTTAAGTTTTAGGTCCATAGTTTCGACATTGAGAACAAATCATACTTGCACACAATTTGAATATAATTTTCTACAAAAATACTTCATTCCTTCATTCTTTTATTTATTAGCAATCTACAACCTTTTTTAAAAACACAAATTTCTCATCTTGCTACAATAGAGTTATCTTAATTTAAACAATCACTTTCACAAGATACATTCAACTTTGTCCCAAATGTATAGATTTTCTTAACACAATATGGTTCTTAACTATCTAGCATGGCAAAACATGACATCTTCTAGCATTTTAATTCATAATTTATCAACTAGTAATCATTTCAACAAACATCTTCTAAATTATCAATTCATCTCTACATGAGCAAACATGGAGTCAATTTCCCTTAAGATTTCATTAATAATTCTATCAAAGCATTCCTAGCATGGTAACTAGAATTAGAAGTATGAGAAACACCCACCTATTTGGAGAAATACAAATAGAAAGCTCCTAGAAATCTTCTAGAATGCACGAATGGATCCTTCTCCTCCTAGGTTGTGCCTCAAAGTTGTCTCCTCCTCCTTGGATGTAGCAAACCCGAGCTCCCCCCTAGTGCACTTCCGGCCTCTCCTTGGTTGAGCAAACACAAAAATCCCTCAATCTTTTACTCACCAAAACTCTCAATCTTTTCTCACTCTAATCTTTTCTTTCTTTAATCAATTTTCTAGTGTTCTAAATGAGAAGAACTAGGGGGTATTTATACATTTTTTGGTGAGAATAGATGGCTTGGATTCAATCGAATGGTTAGAGACCAAAGTCTAGGATGAGTTAGGAAGTTGTAGCAACTACCCATGATCACATAACCACCTCAATCCACAACTCCACACTCTCCATCTCTCCTAGCTCCATTCGGCCTAGTGTAAGGTGTGCAATGCACACCCTAGTGCTTGCACGTGCCAACTAGTACCCCCTCCTTACAAGTGTACATGTGCATAAAAATTTATTTGTTCATGAAAAGAGTCTACAATACAAGTTAAATTGTTTTAAAAGAGGAATAAGTTAAATGGGCTCACTAATGTGCCAATTTAACCATGGGTTGAAATAATTAAAATAATTAATTAATAAAGTGGGCTAAAAAGACGATTTGGGCTTTAGATTTTAATTAGGCTTTAAAAGAAAAATACTTTTTGAAAAATAAGGGAGAACAAATATTATAAAAATATTTTATACGAAAAATTTATACAAATGAAATCACACGTGCAAAACACGTAAAATCACAAAAATCTCATAAATGAAAACTAGGGTGTTACAAATGATGTCACTAACCTTAAACAATCCAAGGGATGACAACAGTACAAACACAACATGCTAGATCTTAAGTTAGACTTCGCAAGATAACTCTACTAGGTGTTCAACCTAGACTTACCCGAATCTCTAAGGATCCTGTTCATTGCCTATCGATCCAAGACCCCGGCAATACGAATGTATTCGCATGCTACTGCCCTGAACTTGGATTCCGTCTACACTTCCCGCCCGTGATCAACCTACACCGGTTAATATCTGACGGTGCACGAGGGGTGACTCGTCCACAATCCACGAGGAGTAAAACAAATACACGTCTTGATGGTCGATGGCTCCTAGCGCAATGATATCACCCTAGACGAGCACAATAACTGCGTACTAGTTAATGAGCTACATACGAGCAAAACAACTTACATACGAGCCAACTAGCTGCGTATGAGCCAAACGAAATACATACCAGCCAACTGGCTATGTATGCGACAAATGAATCATATAAAAGAAAAAATAAAGTCTTCTAACAACCTAGAAAAAAAAAATAACATGCTACTAGTAAAACTTGATCTTTTATACTTAAAAGCAACATACAAAGCCTCCTAACAACCTAGAAGCAATTAAATAGGCTACTCTAATCGGAATTCCACAAAATTAGACTTTTTAAAAAGGTGAGAACATCTACTAAAACTCTCTAGTTGAAAACGTTTTCAGATTAAGTCAATAAGATGCACAAAAACTTCGAACATTCTAAACAGCGAGCTTGCAACCAAAATGCCAGCTGCTGTAATTTGTAAAGGTCATAACTCTTGCTCCGCTTAGCGGAATCTAACAAAATAGGATATTTTGGAAAGTTGAGAAACTCTACTACAACTCTCTAGTTGATGAACTTCTCAGATTCAGTCATTAAAAGGTACAAATACTTCGAACAATCCAAACAGCAAAACTTCAGCCAAACGGCTAGCTGTTGTGACTTGTAAAGGACATAACTCCTACTCTCCTTATCGGAATCTAATACCCCCAAACTTAAGATTTTGCTTGTCCTCGAGCAAAAAGTAGAATCATAAACAAGGGAATAATAATAGTAGGCTTAACCCATCACACTAAAAGATCTCATCATGTAAGCATCAAAAATTCAATTAAAAATATAAACAATTGCAAATAAAGTAAACCTAAGCATACCCACTTTCTCCAGTGCAATTATTTATTCATAATTCCCAACCCAATCGCATTTGTCATGCAATTAATGTAATTATAGTATGCAACAACTCAATCTGTGATTATCCCTTCTCTATACTACAAACCGAGTAGAAAACTAGAGTTTTTTTTTTTTTAATTTTTTTTTTAATTTTTTTTTTTAGTCTCTTCTTTAAGTTGTTACTTGCCTTTTGACGCGAATGCAAAACATTTGTGATGAATTCACCCGGTTACTCAACAAGTCACAAACTTAAAGTGCTTTGCATAAGCATATTTCAAGTTGCCGTTTTACGTAAGTGTAGACATTTGTGATGAATACCCCTAGTTACTAAGCAACTCAAAACATTGGAGTAGATTGTCTTTATTCATAAACAATTTTTTTTTTCATTATTACTCTATTTACTTAAACTCTGTTTAGGACTAGATCAAAGGGGATAATCACGAGAAAAAGCATCACAATTGTCTTTTATGTATAATAGCATGACCCACACAATTTTGTAAGGAGTTTTGAAACTCAATAATCCTAAAGTAAATAAGTATGCCTAATATTTCTTTATAAAAAAAATTGTTTATCCCAAAAAAATTGTTTCAATGCTTATCACAATAAAGAACTCAAAAGTGTAGAAGTAAGCCTAATTATAATCCTTTTGTTTTGTTTTTCTTTTCAAAAATAAATAATAAATTTGTAAAACTTCCCCCAAACTTAAATATCACATTTTCCTCAATGGGAAAGGAAAAAGAAAAACAAAAAGAATGCAAAAAGTTTAGAATTTCTCCCCTGATTCGTCTTTAAATTTCTGCACGCGCGGCGTTCAGTATTTTGGCGATATCTGGAGCTATAGATGTCCAAATGGGCTGAAATTTTTTTTTCTGGAAAGCTAAGACAATTGTCTACAACTTCTCTTTGAATCACTTTTCCAGATTCTGACTCCATACTGTTCAAAAACAGCCATCAATGCATGTGTTCAAAACAGCTCCGCCCGGCGACTTTCAAAACTTGTGCAATCCTACAAGATAAAATCAAATTTTAAAATAAAATAAACTAAAAGATAAATCAAAACTAAATGCATTAAAAGAAAACATGGGTTGCCTCCCAAGAAGCGCTAAGTTTTAAGTCTTCAGCCAGACATGGGGGTGAGATGGTTAAGTAACGCCAAGATCCAACAACATTAAAACATCCTTTCTAATTTTTCTCTTCTTGTGTGGATTGGGTTCAAGCTCCAATTTGAGGCGTTTCCTGCGTGATGATGATATCTTTGATTCCCCCACCTCTTTGAATTTATGCTGCAAAAATGAATAAATAGAAGGTGCAGCATCCAAGTACATGACATGTTCAAAAATATTTTCTTTCTTAGTTTCAAAAATTTCTGCACTTGTTGGACATACTTCAATTGGTGATTTTTCAGTTTCAGCCTTATGTTTCTCGCCCACAATTAAATGAGTTTCACTTACTTGAATGGATGACTGTTCTTTAGGAGGAATCTTTATGGAATTAAAAACATCATATATTACTTGCTCATGCTGAATTTGTTCCTCCACAATTTGTTCAAGCTCACTTTGCTTTTCAACCACATTATGTTCGCCATTTTCTTCTTGTGGTTACTCAATTGTCCTCCCGCTTTCTAGTGTTATAGCCTCGACATGCTCCTTGAGATTGACAACTGTATTGTGTGGTAAAGTTCCTGCCAGTTTTTTCGTTAATAATATTTGAAAATTGACTAATTTGTACCTCAAGATTGTGAATGGAAGCCGAAGTTGAATTTGCAACATTCTGGATTGCCAAATCTGTCTTTTGTATGTATTGTTCTGCCCTTTGCATGTAGTGCATAAACATGTCTTCAACTGTCGGCTTCTTTTCTTCCTGTGAAAAATTTTGAGGTGGTATAACTGCTCCTTGATTGTAGTTCCATGGATAATTGGGGGTGTTTCTCCATTCTTGATTGTATGTGTTTGCATAATGATTATTTTGTATTTGAAAGTTTGACACAAAATTTTCATGTTCGACATTTGATGGAGCAAAAGGGTTCCCCATTTGACAATCTAAACTTGAATGATTTCCTGCACAAAGATCACAAATCATATTAGAATGAATAGCATGAAAATTCATATTTTCTACTTGTTTAGATAAAATATCATTTTTTTGCATTTAAAGTAGAAAAATGATCAAGTTCAAAAACTCCAGCCACTTTTCTTGGCATTGCTCTCTCTGAAGACCACTGATAATGATTTGATGCCATCTCCTCTAAAAGATCATAGGCTGCTGTGTAAGTTTTGCTCATTAGTGCACCACCAGCTGCTGCGTCAACCATAGATCTATGTGTAACTCCCAAACCATTATAGAATGTTTGCATTTGCAGCCATTTCGGTAGTTCATGATTAGGACACTTTCTTAATAACTCTTTATACCTTTCCCATGCATTATACAAAGACTCAGTCTCAAATTGAGTAAATGTGCAAATATCATTTCTTAGCTTTGCGGTCTTTGCTGGTGGAAAATACTTGGCTAGAAACTTTTGTGCAAGTCCCTCCCAAGTAGTAATACTACCGGGTGGTAGATAATGTAGCCAAGACTTCACCTTATCTCATAGGGAAAAAGAAAAGAGTCTCAGTCTAATTGCATCGTCTGATACACCGTTGTGCTTGAAAGTGTCACAAATTTCTAGAAAATCTGCAATGTGAGCGTAAGGATCCTCATGTGGTAGTCCCCAAAATTGAACAGTCTGTTGAATCAATAGAATCATTGCCGGTTTAATCTCAAAATCGTTAGCTTCAATAACCGATTTCTTTATGCTTGACTCATAAATTGAGGGCATAGCATAGTCTCTCAAAGGCCTATTCTCATCGTTCGCCATGATAATGTACGTGTATGTCCTGAAATGTAAATGTTGAAAAAAAAAAGAAAGACAAAAAATAGAAAAACTAAAAAAAATAAAATAAGAAAAATAAATAAAAGTTAAAAGTTAGTCAAGAGAAAATAAAGATGTAAAATAATAATAAAATAAAAATAATTACAAAAAATCCAAACTAGCAATAATCTAGCAATTTTCAATATCAAGAAAAGAATAACTAATCCCCGGCAACGGCGCCAAAAACTTGATGTTGAATTTGCAAGTGCACAAAATCGCACAAGTAATATAGATAGGTGAGTAGAGTGTCGAACCCACAGGGACTAGATATTTTACTGAGTACCGATATCACTAGATGGATCACTATTTGGAAGATCGAATTTTATAAATAATAAAACAACTAAATTAACTTAATCTACTTAAAACTAACTAAATTGGTGAAGAGGGAGAGGGCTGTGAAACTATGAAGCTCTTGTACTTTGTTTAATGGTAAAATTAGTTCTAGGGCTCTTGGTTCACCTCGTTTATCACACACACAAATTATAATTCCTTATAAATAAAAATATTATCTTTCCAAATTGTCGACCAAAATCTTAAAGATATTAACCACTCTATCAACGTAGTCTAAAAATTATTCTCAACTAATTCTTCGCCTATCCATCAAATTATTAATTGAGAAATTGGATTTCTTAATGGTCACATCCTCCAATATACGGTGTTAATCTTTATTAATCACAAATCACCTGTTCGGTCTCTTTATGATTTGAAAAATCATACAATTGTCTATCCGCCATGTTGTACGCATAAATAATAAAAATTAAAACACAACCAGAAAAAATAGAGTAATAATAAGGAATTAACAGTTGTGTTCTACAAAACTCGGCTACACCTTAGCCTCTAGAACAATAAATTTAGTTCGTGTTCATTTGGGATTGCATCGTAAGAATTAGAGAAGAAGAGATACAAATGAATATAGAAATAATGCAAACCGAAGTCTTTATCTCCCTTCTGTCTCTATGCCAGCCAGAGTCGCCACATCAGCATTTAGGCCTGTCACACCCGTGCCTCGTCTCATGGCTTCTCTGGTGTCGTATAGTCCACGTCAGATCGCAGGAGCTGTCGCTTGTTAACCTCGAATTTCGCGCCAGCACGGCGAGTTGTCTCCCGGCTGCTTCGTTCCTGACTTCGAATTCCGCGTCAGCACGTCAAGGCAGAGGAAGAAATAACAGCCACGTCAGCACACGGGGCCCACCTGTCAGCCTGCAATCGCCAGGTCAGAACCGAAGTCAGCACGTGGGTCCCGCGTCTGGTTGCTCTGTGCGCATGCAGGAAGAGAGGAGAAGAGTAGTGCCAGGTCACACTCTGATTGAAGCCTGCTGCTCCTCTTTCTTTTCCTTTTGATTTGTACCGCAAGGCTCTCGCTGTCTCTCTCTCTTTTATTATTATTTTGGATTTTTTATTTTTCTTCTGAAAAAAAGCAGCCGTCACCTCTTGAATTGTACTCTCTTTTTTTGCTTGTATTTATAGAGACGGGAAGAGAGTTAGGGTTTGCACTTTTTGCAGAATAGTCCTTCTCCCTTTGTTTATTTCCTTCCTTATTTGATCTGAAATTTATTTCTTTCTCTTTTCCCCTTTATTTCCTTCTCTGCCAACCACGTGCTGCTGCATACACAAAATAATACCAAAAATTAGGATTTTTTAAATAAAATAAATTAAATTAGTTTAAAATTAATTAAACTAACTTTATATCATATTAGCGTATAAAAATCCTTTTAAAATTTATTTGTCGCAATTTTAACTCAACAAAACAATAAAATCGATAAATCAATTATTTTACTTTGTTTGTTGATTTTTTTCTACAATTCTTTACTTTTTGCATCAAAAATATTATTTCTTCAAAAATAATTAATTAAATGAAATCATATAGAAATAAGATGAATTATAGACAATATCAGCGAAAACAAGCCATTTTAATAGGTAAATGAGTACAAATATTTGTATATAAATTAGACACATCAGAATCTAACCAAATAGGACATTTTCGAAAGGTGAGAAACTATAATAAAACTCTATAGTAGAAAACTTTTCGAAATTCAATAAGTAAGGGGTACAAAAACTTCGAACAATCCAAACAGCGAAGCTTAAGCCAAACGGCTAGCTGCTGTGACTGGTAAAGGTCATAACTCCTACTCTGCTTATCAAAATCTAACCAAATAGGAAATTTTGGAAAGGGGAGAACATCTACTACAAATTTCTAGTTGAACACTTTTTCAGATTCTGCAAGGAACTCAAAATCAAACTCCTTAAACACAATACAAAAAGCAACAAAGATAGCCCAAAAGCTGAAATTTCCGAGGCTCGTAACTTTTTCTATACTTGTCGGAATCTAACAAAATTATACTTTCTGGAAAGTTGGGAACATATACTACAACTCTCTAGTTGATTACTTTTACAGATTCCCTATGGAATTCAATTTCTCGCACTTTGAACACAATACAAAGACAAGACAGTCAAAAACTGAAACTTCTAAAGCTCACAACTTTTGCTGTATTTGTCGGAATCTAACAAAATTATACTTTCTGGAAAGGAGGGAACATATAATACAACTCTCTAGTTAACACTATTTCATATTCCTTATGGAATTCAAATCCTCGTTTTTTGAAAACAATACAAAGACAACAAAAGCACAGCTAAAAGCTGAAACTTCTAATGCTCGTAACTTTTGATATACATGTCGGAATATAAAAAAATTCTACTTTCTGGAAAGATGGGAACATATACTACAAATCTATAGTTGATTACTTTTTCATATTCCTTATGGAATTCAATTCCTTGTTCTTTGAACATAATACAAAGAGAACAAAAGCACAGCTAAAAGATGAAACTTCCAAAGCTCGTAACCTTAGCTATACTTGTCGGAATCTAACAAAATTATACTTTTCTAGAAAGGTGAGAACATATACTACAACTCTCTAGTTGATTACTTTTTCAGATTCCCTATGAATTTCAATTTCCCGCTCTTTGAACACAATACAAAGACAACCAAAAGCTGAAACTTCTAAAGCTCACAACTTTTTCTATACTTGTTGGAATCTAACAAAATTATACTTTCTGGAAAGGTGGGAACATATACTACAACTCTCTAGTTGATTACTTTTTCAGATTCCCTATGAAATTCAATGTCCCGCTCTTTGAACACAATACAAAGACAACAAAAGACAACCAAAAGCTGAAACTTCTAAAGCTCACAACTTTTTCTATACTTGTCGGAATCTAACAAAATTATACTTTCAGGAAAGGTGGGAACATATACTACAACTCTCTAGTTAAACACTTTTTCAAATTCCTTATGGAATTCAAATCCCCGTTTTTTGAACACAATACAAATTCAACAAAAGCACATCTAAAAGCTGAAACTTCTAAATCTCGTAACTTTCTCTATACTTGTCAGAATCTAACAAAATTATACTTTTTGGAAAGGTGGGAACATATACTACAGCTCTCTAGTTGATTACCTTTTCAGATTCCATATGGAATTCAATTCTCCGTTCTTTGAACACTATACAAAGACAACAAAAGCACAGCTAAAAGCTGAAACTTCTAAAGCACGTAACTTTTGCTGTGTTTGTCGAAATCTAACAAAATTATACTTTCTGGAAATGTGGTAACATATACTACAACTCTCTAGTTGATTACTTTTTCAGATTCCATATGGAATTCAATTCCCCGTTCTTTTAACACAATACAAAGAACACAAAAGCACAGCAAAAAGCTAAAACATCCAAAGCATATAACTTTTGCTATACTTATCGGAATTTAAAAAAATATGACATTTTGAAAAGGTGAGAACATCTAATACAACTTTCTAGTTGAACACTTTTTCAGATTCCGTAAGGAACGCAAAATCCGGTTCTTTGAACACAATTCAAAAAGCAACAAGACAACAAAGCATAAACTTGTAAAGATCGTAACTTTTGCTTTCTTTGTCTGAATCTAACGATAGGACATTTTGAAAAGGGGAGAACGTCTACTACAACTTTGTAGTTGAACACTTTTTTAGATTCCGTAAGGAACTTAAAATCCGGTCACTTGAACACCATAAAGGTTAACCAATAGCAGATTTTTTTAACAACAAAACGGAAACTTCTAAAGGTTGTAACTTTTACTCTACTTGTCGGAATTTAACGAAATCGGACATTTTTAAAAGGTGAGAACATCTACTTCAACTTTCTAGTTGAACACTTTTTCAAATTCCTTATAGAAATCAAAATCCAGCCCCTTGAACATATGTCGAAATCCACAAAACAGCAACTTAACTTTGATGCTCGTTGTTTTGGGAAAACGGTCTATTTAGCTTATCAAACTAACCTAGAAAAATCTACAAAAATTAAAACATACTAATACCATATATGAGAACCTCTAAAATTAATTTGGGCTCAAGATTCCACCTTTAGCATAAGTAATTAATTCTAACTGTCTAAGCTACAAAATTGAATCTTTAGGGTTCTCAGTTGTGTTCTGTACCACTCCAATCTTTATATGCCATTTATTCTAGTCCATAAACATTCGTATGCACATGAAATTAGTTCAAGTTATAACAACATACAACAATAAATAAATAAACAAAACAAAACAAACTCAAGAGTTAAGAACCCCCACCCAAAAAGTGTAGGAATGACTTGCTAGCTCTTCTCCTCCTTGCTCCTTGTTCTTGATCCTCTTCAAGAACAACCTCACGAAAGAAGCCCACTCTTTTTCTTTTGATTTTGATCTCTCTTTTCTTTTCTTCTCAATTTTTTTCTAAGTTTAAAACAAAACCAGAAGAGGATAAATGAGATGAGAAAGAGATGGAGGGGCAAAATGAAATAGGGGTTTTTTGCCCTTCTTGTGTGAGGCCGGACAAGGTGTACAGATGGGGGGGGGGGGGGGGGAGGGGGGTAATAGGTGAAGGGAAGTTGAGTTTGTGGTAGAGAATGAGACAAGTGTTCTCATTCTCATGGTTAGAACAGTTTGAAATCCATTTGCAATTTTAAATCGCAATCAAACCCTAATCCTATCCTAACATTCTATTTGATCATGATTGATCAAAAACAGACATTTACCCAAAATCAGATACTACATGATTTCGTATAAACGTAGAAATCGGTACAGTACATACTGTCTATATAGATAATTTTTATTAGTTAAAACGAATAATATCTATCAAAAATATTTTAACACAGAAATAATTTTATTACCGGCTCGAACGATTACAGTACCAATTTGATACAATACAGATGTATACAGACTGGTATATATATACAGATAATGTTTATTAATAAAACCGGGTAATATCTAAAAAAATATTTCAATTCTGAAAATAATAATAAAATAATAAATTTTTTTATCAACCCAGGATTTTCAGACATTTTCTCAAAAACGCATTTTACAGGATTTTGTACAAGTGCACAAAACCGATATAATACATATATATACTTACTAGTATATATACACAGATAAGTTTTTATTAATAAAACCAAGAAATTTCCATAAAAATATTTTAATTTTAAAAATAATAATAATACAAATATAATATCCGACCTGAATATTACAATACTCCCTCCTTACAATAGTTCTGTCCTCGGAACTACGTTTAGTCAGGAGAACAAAAAAATATCCATACACTAAATAACTCGAGTAAAGAAAGCTTATATGCCTTTCCGGCTCTCAAGTGGCTCCTCCATGAACCGATTCTCCAAAGAACCCGACCTTGTTCCCAAAGCTGCCTACAGACTCTACCAAAATCGAGATGTAACTCTTGAATTTTGGTCAAAATCACTGATACTGGTACTCCATGCTGCTTCATTAAGCCTTCAATGTGGACTTCCGCTAATTTCTCTAGCGACTAAGTCATTTTCATCGGAAGAAAATATGCAGACTTCGTCAACTAATCCCCAATAACCCAACTTGAGTCATTCATTTTTGAATTCCTGAGCAATCATTACATGAAGTCCATACTGATATTTTGAGATCCTTTTGCTGCTTCGGTGCTTCAATCCCTGCGTCTCCTGCCTAAGCCTTCTGTCTTGCTTACTTCTACTCGGTTGCAGTTTCCATCGTACCAAAACTAAGCTCTAATCTTGAGTAGTCACTTCAATACTGGCTTGTCTGGTCTCATCATTTAGCTTCTTACTTCTTTCACGGTCATTGGCTGAGGCTAATACTTCACTACCTCGATCTTTTGCGGTTCGGTAGCCACTCCCTCCTTAGAATAGGATATGGCCTACAAACGCTACTTCAGACTCCTAGAATTCATTTTTACAATTTGCATAAAGTTGATGCTCCTGTAGATGATGTGAACTGCAGTCAAATGCTCAACCCTTCTTCCGTTTCTACTAGGTCCAACTTTAACAAATCTTATAATTAGGGTCTTTCCTCCAATTTGGAGTTTACAGCCCTTATAGCATAAATCTGTAATGAGGATTGCTCCAGATGTTGTAATCAACAAAACCAAATCTAGAGTCGCCTCCCGCATACATCTCAACTTCTTGAAAAATAATTCAGACAAAAGAATATGATGAACCAAAATTGAACAAAATGGGTGCCTGAATTTCATATATATATAAATCCATTCGGTTACAAAAAGTATTACATCATATATTACTTTTTAGTCCAAAATAAATTTCAAAATACAACTTTTAAACTTAGTTGCAACTCCATATGCACATACTGGTAATGGCTCTCCTGCCTTCTTCAGCTTACTTTTAGTAAGTGCGAACTCTTACTCTTGGTGATCAGGCTCCTTTCCTTATTGTTCATCTTCGGGACTAATCTGTCATCATTCTGTCATCATTCTTATGAAGTTGGAAACAATTTGGCCTAATATGACCAATCTCCCCACAATTGTAACATGTACGGGTCTCCACCTGAGGGTTTTTCCTCGGACATTGGTTCCTGAAATGACCATACTCCCTACATAGGAAACAACTTCCTGGCTTGGTGCCTCCAATTTTGCCCTCCATTTTCTGAGTCTTCTACTTCTGACCTCGGTTCTTGAACCTTGATGCTGGTGCGGATCCTTTCCCTTGTAGTCGTGGACAGATTGATTTCCCGTGCCCAACTTCCTCACAGAAATGGCATACTACAACCTCGGTGGTCCCCTGGACTTGCTCCCATTCATGTTGCAATCATGCCAATCGAAAATCAAAGTGTTCCTGCTCCTTTTCTAGGCCTGCTAATGCAGCTCTACAAGCATCTCTCAGTTTCTTAGCTTGACGACCTTTCCTGGTCCTGTACTTCCTCAGCTTCTTTATTTTTCGATGTATGCTGGCTGCCGCTGCTGTGCGTTGATCCACACTTAGCTCCTGTGATGGTGAAGGCGAATCCGTCTTGAGGTTAGCTTGTAGTAAAATCTCCTTTGCTCCTCGCTTGAGATCATCGGATCATCCCTTGAAATCGGCTCTCTCTTCCATCAACACATCCTCGGTTAGAATATCCTCGAATACCATCCTTAAAAAACATACATACCGAAATTAGTCCAGATATAAAAAATTATAAAACATAAGTTGAAAAAAACAACAATATGAATTATAACTCTCTACAACTAGCTAAAAACCGAATACTAAAAGGCATCTAAGTTTAATTTTCCTACTGTGTTGGACTGTAAATTGAAGTCGGCTCTTATACCACTCTGTAACGCCCCGATTTCCATACACTGGAAAACCATGACATAAGCCAGAATCTTTTCCTTCAATTAGCCACAATACACAGAAAAATAGGAAAATTTAAAACTTTTTATTCAACATAAATGTATTACAAGTTCGAAGGTTATAAAACTGCAATACATTATATCTGTGTTACAATAATGCCATACAAGGCCAAGTGTTACAAACTTTCAATAAAATTACATCACAGTACAATGAATAATATAAAACACTTGGTACTTCACTTGGATGCTTCTCAACATAAATAAATTACAACAGATGTTACAATGGTAACTAACATACATTACAATTGAAATCAACATTTTGCTTCTCTTGCCTTGAGTCCTCCTGAATCATTTACCTGTAGTTTTGCAATCCAATACCTATTGAAATGGGGACGTCAGTATATATACTAACGTTTTAAGGCTGATGACTAGCAGCGATTCTCAACTTTAAACAAACAGATTGATGAAAAGAGAAACGTGTATATATAATTGATGTGTTAGTGTATGCTATGACTTAGAATCTAATGCATGATTAACTAATGCAATGAGGCTCTTATTCTAATGCAAGCAAGATTCTAGAACAGTATAAAGCCCATACTACATATGCCCCACATCAAGCCGTTTCTTCTTATATGGGGATTTGAACCCGCGCCATGAATTCTACTCTTGTACTCAACCTGTTTCTGAAGATACAGCATGACTGATGAGGTTGCCCTGAAACGGTCTAATCCCGTAATTCACAGTCATATGGTGGTGTCCCTGTTTGCCACTATTGCCCGGTGCACCAGACATCACTCAAAAACCAGACGAATGTAGGGTATCCGACAGCACAGGTTAGCTCGAAGCATCCCCTATGGCCCCCTAGCAGATAGACCGTAGTCTATGCCTTGTTCGTCTTTCTTGACATAGAGCATGATGGAGTTCCATGTGTCTATCCCCTAGATCCGATAGGAATCTCTCCCACCCTTATCATGGCACTTCAGAAATTAACAGACGAGATACGGATCCCGTGGTCCCAACTCGTGACAAGGCACAGACTGTATCCCTTTGACAGGAAGGGTACAATCAATAACACCACCTAGTGTTGGCCTATAGAACAGGTCGGATCATAAGGTATCACCCTTAATACCAACTCTTTACCTTCGGCGAAAATGATAATAAATAAGGGTTAAGTAGTAATAGACATAAGTTACTACCCTAACGATGTCACTAACCCTAAACAATCTGAGGGATGACAACAGTACTAACATAACATGCTAGGTCACAAGTTAGACTTCGCAAGATAACTCTACTAGGTGCTCAACCTAGACTTACCAGAATTCCTAAGGATCCTTTTCATAGCCTACGATCCAAGACCCCGGCAATACGAACGTATTCGCATGATACTGTCCTGAACTTGGATTACGTCTACACTCCCGACCTGTGATCAACCTACACCGATTAGGATCTGACGGTGCACGAGGGGTGACTCATCCACAATCCATGAGGAGTAAAATAAATACACGTCGTGATGGTTAATGGCTCTTAGGGCAATATATCACCCTAGATGAGCACAATAACTGCATACTAGCTAATAAGCTACATACGAGCAAAACAACTTACATACGAGCCGACTAACTATGTATGAGCCAAACGAATTACATACGAGCCAACTGGCTATGTGTGCAACAAATGAATCATATAGAAGCAACCATAAAGGCTTCTAACAACCTAGAAGTAAAAATAACATGCTACAAGTTAAACATGATCTTTTATACATAAAAGCAACATACAAAGCCTTCTATCAACATACAAAGCCGTTTAACAACCTAGAAGCAATTAAACATGCTACTCTTATCGGAATTCTACAAAATTAGACTTTTTAGAAAGGTGAGACATCTACTACAACTTTCTTGTTGAAAATTTTCTCAAATTAAGTCAATAAGATGCACAAAAACTTCGAACATTCTAAACAGCAATCTTTCAGCCAAAAGGCCAGCAGCTGTAATTTCTAAAGGTCATAACTCTTGCTCCGCTTATCGTAATCTAACCAAATAGGACATTTTGGAAAGGTGAGAAACTATACTACAACTCTCTAGTTTATGAACTTCTCAGATTCAGTCATTAAAAGGTACAAAAACTTCGAACAATCCAAACAGTGAAGCTTCAGCCAAATGGCTAGCTGTTGTGACTTGTAAAGGTCATAACTCCTACTCCGCTTATCGGAATCTAACTAAATAGGACATTTTGAAAAGGTGAGAAACTATACTACAACTCTCTAGCTGAAAACTTTTTCAAATTCAGTAAGTAAGAGGTACAAAAACTTCGAACAATCTAAACAGCGAAGCTTCAGCCACACGGCTAGCTGCTGTGACTTCTAAAGGTTATAACTCCTACTCCACTTATCGGAATCTAACCAAATAGGACATTTTGGAAAGGCGAGAATCTCTAATAAAACAATCTAGTGGATCACTTTTTCAGATTCTGTAAGGAACTCAAAATCAAACTCCTTAAACACAATACAAAAAGCAAGAAAGACAGCCCAAAAGCTGAAACTTCCAAGGCTCATAACTTTTTCTGTACTTGTCGGAATCTAACAAAATTATACTTTCTGGAAAGGTGGGAACATATACTACAACTCTTTAGTTGATTACTTTTTCAGATTCCCTATGAAATTCAATTTCCCACTCTTTGAACACAATACAAAGACAACAAAAGACAACCAAAAGCTGAAACTTCTAAAGCTCACAATTTTTTCTATACTTGTCGGAATCTAACAAAATTATACTTTCTGGAAAGGTGGGAACATATACTACAACTCTCTAGTTAAACACTTTTTTAGATTCCTTATGAAATTCAAATCCCCGTTTTTTGAACACTATACAAATTCAACAAAAGCACATCTAAAAGCTGAAACTTCTAAACCTCGTAACTTTTTCTATACTTGTCGGAATCTAACAAAATTATAATTTTTGGAAAGGTGGGAACATATACTACAGCTCTCTAGTTGATTACTTTTTCAGATTCCTTATGAAATTAAATTTCACATTCTTTGAACACAATACAAAGACAACAAATCACAGCTAAAAGCTGACACTTCTAAAGCTCGTAACTTTTTCTATACTTGTGGGAATCTAACAAAATTATACTTTCTGGAAAGTTGGGAACATATACTACAACTCTCTACTTGATTACTTTTTCAGATTCCTTATGGAATTCAATTCCCCGATCTTTGAACACAATACAAAGACAACAAAAGCACAGCTAAAAGCTGAAACTTCCAAAGCTCGTAACTTTTGTTATACTTATCGGAATCTAACAAAATTATACTTTCTGGAAATGTGGGAACATATACTGCAACTCTCTAGATGATTAATTTTTTAGATTCCTTATGGAATTCAATTCTCCGTTTTTTGAACACAATACAAAGACAACAAAAGCACAGCTAAAAGCTGAAACATCCAAAGCTTAAAACTTTTTCTATACTTATCGGAATTTAACATAATAGGACATTTTGAAAAGTTGAGAACATCTACTACAACTTTTTAGTTGAACACTTTTTCAGATTCCGTATGGAACTCAAAATCCGGTTCTTTGAACACAATTCAAAAAGCAACAAGACAGCAAAAAGTTACCGCAAAGCTGAAACTTATAAAGGTCGTAACTTTTGCGGTACTTGTTGGAATCTAACGAAATAAGACATTTTTAAAAGGGGAGAACGTCTAATACAACTTTTTAGTTGAAGACTTTTTCAGATTCCGTAAGGAACTCAAAATCCGATCACTTGAACACCTGCAAATGTTAACCAATAGCAGATTTTTTTAACAGCAAAACTAAAACTTCTAAAGCTTGTAACTTTTGCTCTGCTTGTCGGAATTTAATAAAAAAGGACATTTTGAAAAGGTGAGAACATCACTACAACTTTCTAGTTGAACACTTTTTCAAATTCCTTATAGAAATCAAAATCTAGCCCCTTGAACATATGTCGAAGTCCACAAAACAGCAATTTTACTTGATGCTCGCTGTTTTGGGGAAACGGTCTATTTAGCTTATCAAACTAACCCAGACAAATCTACAAAAAATTAGGGCATACTAATAACACAAATGAGAACCTCTAAAATTAATTTGGGCTCAAGATTCCACCTTTAGCATAAGTAATTAATTCTAACCTTCTAAATGACAAGATTGAATCTTTAGGATTCTTAGTTGTGTTCTACCACTCCAATCTTTATATGCCTCTTATTCTAGTCCATAAACATTCATATGCACATGAAATTAGTTCAATTTATTACAACATACAACAATAAATAAATAAACAAAACAAAAAAAACTCAAGTGTTAAGAACCCCCACCCAAAAAGTGTAGGAAGGACTTGCTAGCTCTTCTCCTCCTTGCTCCTTTTTCTTGATCCTCTTCAAGAACAACCTCAAGAAAGAAACCCACTCTTTTTCTTTTGATTTTGATCTCTCTTTTCTTTTCTTTTCTTTTCTTCTCAATTTTTTTCTATGTTTAAAACAAAACAACAAGAGGAAAAATCAGATGAGAAAGAGATGGAGGGGAAAAATGAAAAAAGGGTTTTTTGCCATTCTTGTTTGAGGCCGGCCAAGCGATAAAGGGGGGGGGGGAGATTTATAGGTGAAGGGGAGTTGGGTTTGTGGTAGAGAATGAGACAAGTGTTCTCATTCTCATGGTTAGAACAATTTGAAATCAATTTACAATTTTAAATTGCAATCAAACCCTTATCCAATCCTAACCCTCTATTTGATCATGATTGATCAAAACAAGACATTCACCCAAAATATTTACCCAAAATCACATACTACATGATCGGTACAGTACATATACGTACATATATCTGTCTATACAAATAATTTTTATTAGTTAAAACGAATAATCTCTACCAAAAATATTTTAACACAGAAATAATAATAAAAATAATTTCATTACCGGCTCGGAAGATTACAGTACCAATTTGATACAATACAGATGTATACATACTGGTATATATATACATATAATGTTTATTAACAAAATCGGGTAATATCCAAAAAAATATTTCAATTCTGAAAATAAAAATAAAATAATAAAAAAACTTTGATCAACCCGGGATTTTTAGACATTTTCTAAAAAATGCATTTTACAGGATTTTGTACAAGTGCACAAAACCGATACAATACATATATATACTTACTAGTATATATACACAGATAAGTTTTTATTAATAAAACCAAGAAATTTCCATAAAAATATTTTAATTTTAAAAATAATAATAATCCAAATATAATATCTGACCGGGATATTACAGGCTCAGATCAGGAAGCATCTACACGCAGCACAGGACAGGCAGAGGAAATGGGCAGATGTTCATAGAAGGCCTTTGGAATTTGAAGTGGGAGATCATGTGTTTCTTAAGGTATCACCATGGCGAGGTGTTATCCGGTTTGGAGGTGGGGGCAAGCTAAGCCCCAGGTTCATTGGGTCATTTGATAATGTGGACCGAGTAGGCAAGGTAGCCTATAGACTTGCATTACCGTCGGCTCTATCTGGGGTGCATGATGTCTTTCATGTCTCCCAATTCAAGAGGTACATCAGAGACGAGAGACATGTGATCGACTATTCAGAGTTGTCTATGCAGCCGGATCTATCTTGTGAGATCCCACCCGTTGTCATCTTGGACAGGCGGGAGAAAGTATTGAAGAACAAGGTTATCAGGTTGGTCTGGGTTTCTTGGAATCCTCACTCGCCGGGTGAGTAGACTTGGGAACTGGAGGAAGAGATCCATAAAAATTTCCCCCATCTGTTTGAGTAGTTCCTTTGTTTCTCTTTTTCTTCTCGAGGTTACCCTATGTACCACTTGTCTGAATTTCGAAGACGAAATTCTTCTTGTTAGGTGGGTAGGATTGTAACTCCTGTTCCCATTATTGTATTTTCTTTAGTGTGTTTATTCATTGTACTCTTCTTTGTTCGGTTCTAAACTGTTGTATTTGATTTTTCTCTCTTAATAAAACTCATTATTGCCTTTGACTCAGATTTTTTGTTCCCAATCTGCTCAATTTAAATTTTTTCTAGTCAACCCTAAACTATTAATATTCGTGTTCACCTATTGTGCCTTGACCAATTCCAAATTATCTATTTTAAAAGCCTAGTTTTAATTATTTTTCCCTAATGGATCATCTACCCTTAACCCGCACCTGCTTACCCAAAACCTACTACCCATAACCCATTCTCATTATCCTCTATATATACATTGTTAGCTTAACCCTAATCTGATCATTAAAACCCTAGTAATCCTTTAATCCCATCACCCAGCCACCTCCCTCTTTTCTCTCTTCCGTAACCGCTCCTGTTCATCTTCCTCAGTCGACGCCCTCGCCACCCTCCATCCATCGCCATTACTCCCGACCACATTGCCCCTTGTCCTCGACCATCCCCTGCACTTATTCCACCCTAAGCGACCCCCCATCTCGACAACCCCGAGCTCTACTCTCATTGGCTGTGCCGAAACACATCTTCCTCGGCAGCCCGTCGCCATCCCCGTCGCTCCCCACTCGACTGCGATCAGTCACCACAGCCCCTGCCGCTTGCACCACCCTCTCACCCTCTCCCAGTCGACCGCCGTCGACTACCCCTACCGCCATTGCCTGATCCCTGCACCCATCGAGCCATCTCCCCGACCTCCGAAGCCCGCAATGGCCGTAGAAGCCACCACTACTCACCCTAGCAGTTGTAGTTGTTGTAGCTTGCTGTTGACAGGGTTGAACACGTGTTACACGTGCTTTCATGGTGGAGTTGCTAGCACGTAACATGCACGTGCTCCCGTGGACTCGTATTCGCAGATTATTCGTCGTTCAACAATCCATTCAAGGTAAGTATTCCTCTTGTATAATTTGTTGTTCCGTACAAGCATTCTCAAAATACCGCATTTAGTTTGTTGTTAATTCCTTTCATTTGGATCTCAACTCGTTAACATGCATGTCATGTTTCAACATTCGAAAATTCCGACACATGACAAAACAACACTATATATATGAACTAATAGAATTGATTGTATAACTTGGTTGTATGTGATAATGTCGAGATGTTGAAACATGATAACTAGCCATAATAGCAATTTCCCCAACTTGATAATGTTGAAATCATGCTCGAGTTGCTGATGTGGTAATTCAATTATCTCTAGTTAAGATCTTATAATTCTTGGAATAAAATCAAGTTATTATGAATATTTTAGTTCTGGAATACTGCTGTCCTGACCTTGCTTGATGATCTCGACCCTGTTAATGAAAAAATATTGAGTTGGTTTCTGAATCTAAATTGTAGCCCCACGTGTCTAGTTTTCAGAACATCTGATGGAATCAAATTCCAAGTTATATTTTGTAAGATATTGCTGTTTTAGTACTGCTGAGTCTGGATTTCCATATTTACAATTTCACTGTATCACCCTACCTTGCAATTTAATTTAAACATTTTATCAGTAATATAATAATATGATATTTATCTTGCTGATACTGGACATGCTAGGGCATCGCCCTTAATTTTTTTGGATTTATTCGATGAGCTTTCAGACCTGATTCATGCATGCAAACATAACTTTAAGAATTTTGGCTGAACACAAAATCTGTGTAAAATGTTGATTTAAACCCAAGTGCTGTAACTTTTATAAATCGTGTGTATATGCGCAAGAAACTGGCAGAGAGTCTAGTTTCTAGAACTTCTGATGATCTAGATTTGCAACCTTGTAGCAAAGAAAATTTCAGTTTTGGTGCAACTACGTCCTGCTGTCCAGAATTGAAATTCTTGTTGTTTCTGAAAGTTATAAGTTATTTTGACATCTGAATATGTTTTCTACCCAGCCCAAACTTGTTTCCTATTTCCTATCATGTTTACTTGCCCTGTTTGTGCACTTTCATGCCTGTTTTTATAATAATAATAATAAGTAACAAGCCGGGGTTTAAGAGAAAGACCTTAGTAGTGGACAATATAGGTAAGTGTACTTGGAAGGGGGCCCGTGTTTTCCACCTATTACTTGATTCATGAACTAGTTATATTATTATCGATTCATGAACTAGTTATATTATTATTGATTCATGAACTAGTTATAGTATTATCTATTCGTGAACTAGTTATATTATTATTGATTCAAGAACTAGTTATATTATTATTGATTCATGAACCAGCTTGCCAGTTACATGATGCCTGAGTATACGGCCCTATAGAATCCACCACTTGGCCTAAATATAACTTGTTTGTATGCAACAACCATGTGGTATATATATAGGACGCATGAGTGGTGCATTAGATAGGATTAAACAATAGACTTAAGAATAACATGTTTTGCCTATACATACGTGTCATCTACCTCACTTGTTTACTTGATACCTTTTACAAATTACATGTTCACTTGTTACATGATCCTGTTACCTGACTCAGTTACTTGCTTGCTAGTTTCATTGGACTCTATTACCTGTTACATTCCTGCCGTGATATGTTGTATGATCTTGATTCTAGTTCCCTGTTTTATACCTTCTTGTATTTGTTTCTGTACCCATTTGGTTGTACTACTTGCGGTCCGTAGCTTGCACTAACGGGCATCTTGTCTCTTACTTCTCTATTTCTTCCAAATGATAAATATACAGGTTTTGGAGATCAGTTGCCTGACGGAGTGAGTGACCAAGTATTTTGAGTTTGGGCTGGATCATTTTATGCTTTAGTTTATTTCATGTTTTGAATTTATAAATTCCTTGTTGCTACTTGAACTTTTATTGGGCATGTTGTCCCGAAGTTTTATTATTATTTCCATATCTTGTTTTTATTTGAGGATTTATATAATTGTTTTCAAATAATTCTATTAATTATGAGTTTTGTTTCATGCATGTGTGGTTGTATATCTCTTGTATATTCCTGTTGTACTATTGAGTTGATCCTTACAGCTTATGAATGGTGAAAATTATTCCCTGGGCTTTGTTACGTACTCGTATTCCGTATCCTTTTGGGAAGTGGGGAGTGACAGAAAGAAAGCCTTCTACAGGAAGCACACACTACTCTTTTATCAGTGCATCCAGGGAGTACCAAGATGTACAAGGATATCAAACAAGCATTTCTCGTGATTAGGAATGAAGAGGGATGTGGCAGATTTTGTTGCAAGGTGTACGACTTGTCAGCAAATCAAGGCAGAGACTCAGAGACCCAGAGGTTTGTTGCAGTCGTTGCCCATTCTGGAGTAGAAGTGGGATAACTTCAACTTCAGCATGGATTTCATTACAGGGCTACCCGGGAGTCCTAAGGGGAACGATGCGATTTGGGTGATAGTCGATCGACTCACCAAATCTGCTCACTTTTTTGCTATGAAGGTTACTTGTTCTATGGAGAAGTTGGCAGAACTGTATGTCGGGGAGATTATGAGATTACATGGAATTCCCGTATCAGTTGTGTCAGATCGAGATGGAAGATTAACGTCACATTTCTAGAAGAGTCTTTAGGCAGCATTGGGGACCAGGACTGATTTCAATACTGCTTTTCATCCTCAAACTAATGGGCAGACTGAGAGAGTCAATCGAGTGCTAGAGGATATGTTATGGTGTTGTGTGGTGGACTTTGGGGTCAGCTAGGAGAGGCACTTAGCTCTGGTGGAATTTGCCTACAACAACAGTTTTCAGACTAGTATCGGTATGGCACTATACGAAGATCTGTATTGGAGGAAGTACAGGACACTGGTATGCTGGTATGAAGTGGGAGAAAGACAGATGTACGGGCCCGAAATAGTACAGCAGACTATAGAGAAGATTGAGCTGATTAGGAAGAGGCCGGTTGACGCATAGAGTAGGCAGAAGAGTTACGCCGACAATCGAAGAAAAGATCTGGAGTTCGAAGATGGGGACTATGTTTTCTTGAAGGTGTCTCCAACTAAGGGTGTGATTCGGTTTGCAAAGAGCGGGAAGTTAGCCACGAGATACATTGGACCCTATAAGATATTGAAAAAGATTGGAAAGACAGCCTATCGGTTGAAATTGCCGGAGGAATTGACCCAAGTTCACAATGTCTTCCATTTGTCCTTGTTACGAGGCTATATTCCGAATCCGAGTCATCATATACCGGAAGTGCCAGAGGGTCTACAGTTAGATCTGAGTTACAAAGAACATCCTGTGGAGATTGTGGACTGACAGAAGAAAGTTTTGAGGAATAAAACTATACCTATGGTCAAGGTCGTGTGGAGGAACCAATTGATTGAGGAAGCCAATTGGGAATCTGAGGAGAGGATGATGAGAGACCATCCTGAATTATTTGTTTAAATTTTGTAAACTTTTCTATTCTTTCCTTTTTGTTGTTTTCTCACTCCTTGATTGTAGTTCCGAGGACGGAACTATTCTAAGGGGGGAGTGTTATAACAGCCCAAAAAAATAATAAAATAATTTTTTGCATTTTTGCACGTGCAATGCATGTGAGAATTTTATATGAATGTTTCTAAAAAAATTCTAAGAGATAATACGCATTTTCCCCCTCATTTTTAATCACTACACTTTGTATTATATTGTATATATATATAAACTCTTGGGCTTAAAAAAATATTTTTGACCCACAAGGGAAATCATTTATTTTTATAGCCATTCAAATTTTAATTTCAAAAATAAATAAATAAATGAAAGAAAAATGGAGTGGTGTGCACGAGCACGTGCACACGTGCATTTCGTACACAAGAAGAGTTGGTGATTGGTGAACGTTGGGGGCTCCTTTTGACTTGGTCTGGTGTATTGGGAGAAGTGGAGAGAGAGAATTGGGGTAGTGGGATTATAACTAATTAAGCACTTATAAAAAAACCCTAAAGCATTAATCCTTCTGCTAATCAAGATCAATTAAAAGCAAACAGTGAGAAGAGAAGAGTCAGAGCTCGGGCTGCTTTGTCGTTGGAATTTCGATGGGACTTTTGGTGATTTATTTTGGAGTGTGAAAGGGATTATTGATAGTATATTCTACGTTAAGGTGGGTGTTTCAAACTACTTCTAATTTGTTTGATTATAGCATGTTTAGATAATTTATGGTGCAATTGTAAATGAAGTTTTGTTAGTTTATGCTAAAATTCTAGATATGATGCATGTGGTAGAGAACTCTACAATTTTTAAATAACTATTGGATGAAATGCATGGTTAATTTTAAATTCATAAAGTGTGTGAGATTAGAAATTCAAATTTGCACATTATTGAATGAATGTCATGAACACTTTAAGATTTTTCTTTGTATAAATAGAGTTTTGTGAAGGAATTTAATTGATGTTGAATTGGGGGAAATTTTCCTATCTTGTTAATTGATATTGAAAGAAATCCATAATGTGATGTGGGAGAGTAATTTAATATGATGTTTGAGACATTCTTAACTTGTTAGAGATTTTAGATTTTGTAGAATTGCTTGACGCATGAATAATCAGTAAATTTTCATGGTTAGACTCTCTAATTTGTATAGAATGAGTAGATTGAATCGATGTGAGAAATTGTAAACATTGAATGTTTTTAAAAATGGTGAATTAGACGTGAATTAAATACTTAAGGATTATAACCCTTTAGTAGTTGTGGATCTGAGCTTGGCTCAGTGGGTAGGCGTTCGGTGGCCTAGTTGGGGGCGCCGGTTCGAGCCTTGTTGTGCTCCTGTTGTTTGTTATGTAAAAAGAAATTTTTTGAAAAATCAGTGGAGAGACTGAGTAGACATTTAGTGATTATAATATCCTAAGTGTTGTGATCTGAGCGCTAGCTCAGTGGGAGGGCGCTCTGACGCCAATTGGATGGTGCTGGTTCGAGCCTGAGGGCTGACGTTTGGGGAGAACTTCTTTTTTTAGGTTGTGAGATTTTTTTGGGGGGAAGAACTTACACCCAAAAAAAATTTATAAAGAAATACTAGGACACTTTTTTAGTAATTTTACGCAGTTAAAGAAAAAATATATATATAAATGTGACTATTTAAAGGCATCGTCGTGTTTAGTGTAGTTGGAGTTCAAACATAAAGTAAACGTAATTGAAAACATTAAAATTTATTTTTTTGAAATTTAAAGGCAAAGTGTTGAATTGGGAATGTGAGAACTTTATGTGTTGATTTTAAATGAGTTTTGATAATAAAAATGACGGTGTAAATTAAAGAAAAATATTTTGATTGAGTATAGATTATTTGCTTGAAAGTCATTATTTTTTGGAAGAAAAGAGTTTCGAGAAAAAGTTTGAAAGTGAGTAGTTCATTTCGTTAATTAAAAGTGGTTAATGAGAACTTTGATTTGGAAATTATGGTTGAATGAAATTACGAAAAGTTGAATACTTCGGGAATGAAGAAAATTGTTAATTTTTTTTAAAGTGGAAATATTTATTTTAGGTTGAATATGGTGATCTCGAATGAGAGAGTTGTTGGAATCTAGAGGCTAGGCGAGACCCTACTGACCGGCAGTATTTATTAATCAGATTTAAGGAGTAACCAGTTGGGTGGATTCCCTTTGAGAAGTAGCCAGTGTAGGGCTGACTTGCTCTTGTGTTGGTTTAAGTCCGGTAGGGTAAGCTAGCTCTAGGTTGTGATGATTTTAACTAAACTTAAGGACGAGGCACTAGTTGGTGACATGATGAAATAAGTGCAAACGTGAGTTATGGACTCCAGGATGATCCTTGGAGGAGAGTCCACAGTATTCCGGGATGTTGGACGTAAGGGCCACAGAATGATCCACGAAGTGGGAATGATCTCCAGAATTTCGGGATGAGAGTGACGCTCATGGGACAATTGTGCAATGAGGGCCACAGGATTCCGGAATGATGGACGTAAGGGCCACAGGATGATCCACGAAGTGGGATTGGTCTCCAGTATTCCAAGGGCGAGAGCCAATACTTGCAAAGTGTCTAAATCTTGTAGTAGTCATAGTAGGTTGCGTGGCGAGGGATTCAACCCTATAATATGGAGTACGTAGGTGCTTGCCCTCGGACCTATGTAGAATAGGATGCATAGAATCCGAACAAGTATGCAATAGTGTCATCATAGTGTCGACACCTGCATTAGTCATTAAGTCATTGTATACACTGACATATTTAGGATAGTCACTTTTCACACTTTGTTTTACATTCAAGTTTGTGGTTGTTAAGTATTTTGAATCATTATATTATGGCATAGCATGGATCGCTATTTTATAATATTGCGTCGGTTGTAAGCAACTGACGTGCCCACAGTTTTCAGTGCAGGGTGGGATTGGCAAAAATCACAAAGATTGATTTGGTGCTAAAGATTACTTGCAGACTTTGGTTGTTGTCTTTCAAGCTATATTTTCATGTAGTAATTATTTATTTTCCGCTGCGTTAATGTAAAATAACAGTGTTGTATGAAAAAAATTTAAATTCTTGGTAAAATTGTACGAATTTGAAGTAAAAGATCCTGTTGTGCTATGAATTACCGTTTTTTGGAATTCGGGGCATTACATACCCATTCTGTATACATGTTGCTGGAAGATGGCATTTGGCAGAAGCTTAGTGAAAATTTCAGCTAGGTTGTCACTGGAACGAACTTGTTTTACTTCAATCTCATTGTTCTTCTGAAGTTCGTGAGTAAAGAAGAATTTTGGTGAAATATGTTTGGTCCGGTCTTCTTTGATGAAATCTTCTTTAATCTGTGCTATACATACAACATTGTCTTCAAAGATAATGCTTGGAACATTTGTAATATAAGGTAACTGACAAGAACTACGAATATGGTGAATTAAAGATCTCAACCATACACATTCATGACTAGCTTCATGAAGAGCTAAAATTTCAAAGTTTGATGAAGAGCTAGGTATAGTAGAATACCAATAATACTTAATTATGATACTTCAGGTCCCAATACTTTTTCATTTTCCTCTTGAGGACGGTATGGATCTTTCTTTATGTTCAAATATCAGACTATCGTGGGAGTACTTAGTGGGTGTGCCCTGTCCATACCAAACATTTTTAAAACATTCTCGGTATAATCGGACTGATGGACTAATATCCCACTAGAAATTCTCTTGATCTGCAAGCCGAGAAAATTTTGTTTTCCGAAGATATTTCATTTTGAATTCCTTCTTCAAGTGGTCAGCAGTTTTCTCGAGCTCTTCCTGAGTCCCGATTAAATTTATATCATCCACATAAACTGCTACAACTGCAAATCCATTAAAAAAATTCTTGATAAAATGCACGGGCAAATTAGATTGTTTCTATATTATTCCTTAGACAAGTATTCTCTAAGACGATTGTATCACATTCTTCCAGCTTACTTCAGGCCGAACAATGAACGTCTTAAATGAACAACTGAGTACGTACTCGTTGACTTTACTTCGGGTAAAGTAAATCCTTCTGGAATTTTCATATAAATATCCATGGCTAAGTCCGCATATAAATAAGCAGTTACAACATCCATGTAACCACGGCTTTTCATTTTATGTATTTTTGGAATGTATTTTTTTTCTTTCTTTTTGGGTATTTATTCATCTTGTATTTCTCCATCTCTTTTGAACCGTGTATTTGAGCTTCATTATCAATATATTCATCCATTTGATCTGTTGTGTCTTGATTTAATCTTCTTGATTCATTGTCTACCATTGTTTCATATCTGGTTGGTCGAGCTACCATTTTTCACCCTCATTAATAGATTGCCATGTCATATTTTATTCATTCATTCTAAATCCTATTCTATTTCTAGATGGATTTTTATACCTTAAAAACCCTAATTGCTAGTAGATTTTTTTTAATTTAACCCAAAATCCAATTTAACCCTAAAAATAACCCAACCCAATAGCTCGTAAGACCCAATTCTATTGGATCCACTACTTCTATACTGCCCAACCCGTTGGCCCACACTCACCCGAAACCCTAATACTCATGTGTATATATATATCCGCTGTATTTTACCCTAACCTCATCTACAGCCGCTTCTACTCATCCCCTACCTTCAACCCTTCAACCTCCCGAAACCCACGCCTGACTGCAACCCCATCTTTCCGGTGCCCTCCGCCTCTCTCCTCCCTTCCCCCCGTCGCCCTAGCAGCTGCCGCAGCGCAACCCAGTACAACGACCCCCCTGCGCTGTGCCTCCCCTCACCGACTGCAGCTGCCGCACCGCTCCAGTCGCCGACCCCTCCTGCAGCGCCTCCTGTTACGATGCGCACCAACTCCCCCAACCCCTGTGCACTGTGTTCCTCTGATGACAGCAGCAAAAGCAGCTGCACTGCTCTCCTTCCTCCTGGCGATAGGACAACGGCAACAGCAGCCATCAACCGCTGCCGCACCGACCGTAGCTCACTGCCATCATCCGTGCCGACTCCTTCTCTCTTTAATAGAACATGCTTGGGATTGCACGTGTTATTTTGTTCGTTGCCCAAGAACCCTTTCCCTTTATTCTCGCTCTTTGCATCGTTTCCGTCATCGACTATAAGGCAAGTAACTTGTATACTTTTCTATTGCATAAACAATTACTAAATACCGCATGTAGTGTAGTTACTTCAAGATCTATTCTCATAAAAACCCTTGTTATATCATGTCTCTATGTGTTGATCCGCCCGTAGTTGTTCCATTACACACGCGACATGAAATTACTTAGAACGAATCAATTCTTGATGTATACATGCATGTTATTCGTGAGTTATGAAGTGTTGTATGAATCTTGCGTGCTTGATGTGTTAGTGGTAGTATAATTCGTTGTAAACTAGTTAAATACCCTATACCATGTTTCTGGGACATCTAGTGCACCATATTTCACACTTTGTTATGATTTGGATGTGTTACCTATGGGCTAGTTGATTTCATGCATAAGGAATATTTCTGTTTTTCTTGTTACCCCATTTTTGTTCAGTATTTTAGACCTTATTAAGTTCATTATATGAAAATTATTTGTGAATATGAATTATAGATAATTCTGTCTACTTTCCAGAGTTTCTGACATATCTCAGATTCGATTTGTGAGTTGCAAGTTATTGTTGTTTTACTACAAAGGTGTAGAAAATTATAGATTTGGCTTTATGTGATTTCTGGAGAGTAATTTATTCTTATACTGATGTTAAAGATAATATTTTGATCCAATATTTTTCTGGATGTAACTAGACTTGATTGGGATTAATCCCTAATTTTTTGGATTTAATTGATGAATTTTATAAACTATTCTATGTTTGCAAATAACAACTATACATGCAGAATTTTCGTGTTGTTCAGTAAAGAACCTTGATTTCAACCTGATTCTTTTTGCTGTTTATAAAACTTTGTGAATATGTATTGTAGCCTGATGTATCTACTTTATTACCCTTTTGACAGATCTGAATTTCAATTTGTATTTTGTAATCTATTACTGTTTTCGTACTGTTGTGTTTAAAGTTTCAGATTTACAAAATTTATGTATCTTGCTGTCTTCTGATTTTATTTGACTAAACTATCTATGTTGAAAAATTATGAAATTACATTTTCTGATACTAGACATACTAGGGAATGCCCCAGATTTTTCTTAGATTTAATCAGTGAGTTTTTATGCCGTTTTCCTGTTATAAATACAAACTTCTGATTTTTGGCTGAACATGTTTTTTGGATACAATTCTGTTTTGAGTCCTATTCTTGTAAAACACCATATGACTTATATATATTTGCTGGATTCAGCCGAGAGTCTATTTTTGAGATTTTCCTGACGGATCCAGGTTTGCATATGTGTGGCAATGGAAATCCCAGATTTGGTGCAGTACTGTTTTGCTGTCTTGAACTAGAATTTTCGTTGTCCTACGCTTTTATGAGTTGTCTTTCACCTGTGCATAATTATGTCTGACCCGAACCTATTCCCTTGTTCATGCCATGTTATTCTTGCCATATTTTGTACACGTACATGTCTGTTTGATAACAATATCAAATAACCAAGCCGGGGTTAAGGGAAAGACCTTAGTAGTGGACAATATAGGTATGTGTATTCAGAAGGGGGCCCATGTTTCCCATTACTTGATGCCATGATTTCATGATTACATAATTCATTCTTGTTATTACTATATGATGCCATAATTTCATGATTACATAATTCATGCTTGTTATTACTATATGATGCCGCGAGTTCACGATTACGTAATTTGTGCTTGTTACCTGACGACTGAGTACACGGCCCTATAGAAACCACCACTAGATGTAAACGTAATTTTTATGAATGTAGAAAAAAGGTGGTAAAAATCTGGGATGCATGATGTGCTACCTAGATAGAGATAATTACAAGACTTGAAAATAACACGATCACTTGACACTTGTTACTAGTTACGTGTACATGGAACTTGATCACTTGACACTTGCTATTTGTTACTTGTATATGATACTTTATTACTTGATACTTATTACTTGTTACTTGTTACTCGTTTACTTGTTACTTGACACTTGTTACATGCCACTTGCACTCGTTCATCTTACTCTACTAGTTGTTTCTGTTCTTGATTTTAGAGTTAGTTCTCTATTTTGTTGTTACATCCTTTCTATGCAATGCTTGCTTCTGCTGTTACTCTATACTTGTTTATTTTTTCTTGTACTACAAGCGTCCCGTAACTTGCATTGACGGACGTTTTGTTTCTCTTTCCTTTTCCTGCAATTTGTTAAATTGCAGATTATGGTGATCAGCTGCCCGATGGAGTAGGTGATCTGAGATTCTAGTTGGCTAGAGATTTTTGCTATATCTATTTATTTCTTGTTGCTTATCTTGAATAATTGTAACTTGCCACATGGATTATTTGTATTGGGCATTTTTGTCCCAGACTTGTGTTTTTGTTCCAGACATGATTATTTGAAATTCAGCATTCTTGTTCCTTTTCAAGTAATCTTGTTGACTATATTAATTCAGTTATGCATGCGTGGTTGACTATTCTTCTTGTATCTCTCTTGTTTATACATGTGCTTGTTGTAAAGATCCTGACAGCTTACGAATGGTGAAAGCCATTCGATAGACCCGTATTCCGTATCTCCTTTTTGGGAAGCGGGGCGTGACAAGGTTTTTAGTGGTATCAGAGCTCTAGGTTTGGCTAATGTATTAGTTTGACTAATATGTTAGACAAATTTGGGCTCGATCTGGGATTGGCTCAATAGTACACAGACCATGTATAACATGAATGAATTATAATCAACTTTGATCTGGATGCTAATTATTTTTTATTTTGTGCAGACCATGGCTGGCAGTGGTTCCACTTCCCGCCCTCTGGAAGATCAGCCTGGGCTTGAGGTCGTTACTAATGTATTGGAACGGTTGATTAATATGCAGCAAAACCACAGTGACCTTGTGATGGCTGCTTTGGATGCTGCTCGGGTTCCGCCTCCCGCTGTGCCTATGAAGGCAGCTCTCTCTCCTCAACCAGGTACAATCACAGATTTTATGAGGCTGCATCGTGACAGATCTCGGGCACTAAAACGTCTTTTGAGGTAGAACAGTGGCTGATCAGGACAGAGCAATTACTTTTGGCAGCAAGAGTTGCCGATACTGATAGAGTAGATGTAGTGACCATCCAACTGGTGGATTTGGCCCACATTTGGTGAAGGTCTGAGTCCGAAAGACTCATGTGGCCTATTTCTTGGGCCACGTTAACTAGGAGCTTTTTGGAGAAGTTCTTCCCTAGCAACACTCGAGTTGAAATGGAGCAACAGTTCCTGGCCCTGAAACAGGTTGGTCGTTGTTCTATTATTGGAATTTTGTTACATGTTGTCCATGCAATGTTGTAACATGAGACTTTCTTGAAACAGGGATCCAGGTCTGTGGGTGAGTATGCAGTGGAATTTACCAGACATAGCCCCTTCGCAACTGTTCTTGTGGCGAACGAAAATGACAAGGCTCGTAGATTCACGCTGGGACATGAGCGAGATATTCGGGTACAGCTCGTCTCCCTTCGCTTGCATACTTATGCTGAGGCTCTTGAGCCAGCTCGAGCTCAGGAACAGGCTCGTGGCAGGTTGATTCCTCCCCGGCGGACTGTTTCACACTCTATTGTTGTTAGGCCTTCTGGTAGGCCGATTCGGAGGCCTGTCCCAGCCCATCCTGTCAGGGCTGCTCCTTACCCTTCTGTCGCTCCTTGGAGAGAAGGATTCTGCGATTTCTACCAGATGACCGGGCATGTGCGCAGAGACTGCAGGCGTGCCGATCGCCGCTATTTTGGTTGTGGTGTTGTTGACCATTCAGTGCAGGATTGCCCGCAGTAGTGTATGGCTCTTCCATCCGGGGTTCCAGTTCAGCAGGTTGCCCCAGTTCGTGGTCTAGTCAGGACACCGCTTCCTCCACAGCGCTAGATTGTCGGTCAGAGGACCACTGCCCCTAGGAGAGGTCAGGCTTTCAACCTGATAGCTGTAGATGTTGAGTCAGCAGAAGGTGTTGTTGCAGGTATATTTTGCATTTTGTTGTTTTGTTGTTTTGTTGTTTTTGTTGTTTCCATTTTGCTTCTTCCATTTCTCTTGCATTATTCCTTCATATTATCTGTCTACATTGTGTTTTCCTCACCCTTGATCATCAAAACTTTTTCTCTTGCTTTTGATTCTATCTTAGGTGTTGTCCTTATTTACTCTTTCCCTGCTTATGTTCTCTTTGATTCCGGGGCAACCCATTCCTTCGTCTCTTCCCGCTTCCTGGCTCACCATCAGTTACAGTGCTGCATTATGTCAGAGGCTTGAAACATTGTGACAAGTGGCGGTGTTGTCATTTGTTCCCGGGAGTGCAGGCAGAGTCCTGTGGTTATTGGTGGCACAGATTTCAAGGCCGACCTGATCGTAATTGAGAATTCAGGATTCGACGTTATTCTCGGTATGGATTGGTTGGGTGAGCCCCATGCCGTCTTTGTTTGTCGTGCCAAGAAAGTTGTATTCCGAATCCCACACCGCGCAGAGTTTGAGTTCCATGCCGGGGAGATGCCCCTTGGCCGAGCTAAGACTGCAGTTGAATAGAAGGTTTGTGTGATGGATTTGCATTTAGGCTGTCAGGTTGTGCCTCTAGTAGTGCGGGAATTCCTGGATGTTTTTTCAAAGGAGTTGTCTGGCTTACCCCCTGATAGGGATGTGGAGTTCGGTATTGAAGTTCAGCCTGGTACGGCGCCGATATCGAAGAGTCCCCACAGGATGGCACCGGCTGAGTTAGCAGACCTTAAGGTGCAAATTCAGGAGTTGCTTTATTTGGGTTTCATCAGACCCAGTGTTTCGTCGTGGGGTGATCCAGTCATTTTTGTCAACAAGAAGGATGGTACTTGTCGACTGTGCATTGATTATCGGGAATTGAACAGTGTTGCTGTGAAGAACCGGTATCCGCTGCCCAGGATCGATGACTTATTTGATCAGTTGAGCGGAGCAGCTATTTTCTCGAAGTTGTATATTTGTTTTGGGTATCATCTGGTCAAGGTGAAGGTGACTGATGTGTAGAAGACTACGTTCAGGACCATATATGGGCACTATGAGTATCTTGTGATGTCGTTCAGGGTAACCAATGCGCCAGCTGTATTTATGAGTCTGATGAACAGGGTTTTTTCCCCGTTCCTGGATAGATTTGTGGTGGTCTTCATTGATGACATTTTGGTGTATTCTCGGAACCGGGAGGTTCAAGCTGAGCATCTTAGGTTGATTCTGCAAACCTTGAGGAAGAATCAGCTCTATGGGAAACTCAGCAAGTGTGAGTTTTGGCTCGATAGAGTTACTTTCTTGGGGCACATTATCTCAGGCAGTGCCATTTCTGTGCATCCGTGTAACCCCTTTTTTCCCAAAATTGTATTTTTCGTGTATTTTCTGTATTTAAAATTTTTGTAAATTATTTTCGTTTTCAAATTCTTTTCGTTAAAATGTATTTTTGAAACTTCCACTAAAGTTTATTTTTAATCTATAATTTATTTGTAACTATTTCCTATGATTTTTATACAAATCTTATTATTTAAATTGTTACCTTGATTTCTATTATTGATATTATTACGGTTATTTTTAACACTATTATTGTTATTGTTATTGTTATTGTTATTGTTATTGTTATTGTTATTATTATTATTATTATTATTATTATTATTATTATTATTATTATTATTATTATTATTATTATTATTATTATTATTATTATTTCTATAAAATCCTAAATTGTATATTTTATTTGTTATTTTATTCTAAAACCCTATAATTTTCTTAATGGATTTTTTTAAAACCCATTACCTATAACCCATTACCCTGTTAACCTAAAATCCTATTTTTTAAAAACCCAATACCCATTTCCCTAACCACCCAAACCCGTTTGCAATCTTACTCGAAACCCATATTTCACTTAAACCCGAAACCCCTACCAGCCTAACCCTAATATATTAATTGTATAAGTACCCCTGTGTTCTCTTCCTGTTCATCCCTTCAGCCGTTTTGCCTCCCTCTCGCCCTCTTCAACATCAAAACCCATCACCCCTGTCCCTCCTGCATCTCCGGCGTCTCCTGCCCTCCCAGTCCACATCCTCATCCACCTCGTCAGCCACCGTCCTCTCCTTCACTACGTCGACGCACCACAGCACAACAACGGTGTGTTGTGCTCTCCGACAACAGCCGATGCTCCTCCCGAGCGCCTGTGCACCACCTCCCGACCTGCAGTGCCGCCTTCACAACCCTACCTCTCGCTCCTCTCGACGTGCAGCAACCAGCAAGCCGCGACAGCAGCTCCCTCTTCCTCTCCACCCTGTGACAGCAACTGCAGTCTGAGCGACGACCATCATCGTTGTCCTCATCATGCCGCCTATCCCCTGGCAGCCGGTGCTCACCCCTACAGTGCTGCAGCAACTCCCCACGGTGCTTTCCTCCTCCCGTCAACCAGTGCAGCCATAAGTTGCTATGTTTTGATGATTGGTTGATGGTTTGAATGTGGGCCGTTGATCAACATCTCGATCATCATGGAATTCTTTAATCACTTTGATTGGTGGTCGTTAGATCGTCAATCTGATCCGATCATCATCATCATCATCAAGATACTGATCACATCTAGATCTTGATCTTGATCTTCGATCAGAGTCGTTCGATCTAATCCGATCGCCATGATATCTTGATCCCTTGATCTCAGTCTTCCGATCGTGTTCGCGATCTGTTGTTCTTTGTGACCGTGTGTTCGTGATCTTGTTCGTGTTTGCTCGTATTCGTTCAGTTGTGTTCATGCCCGGGAACCTGTTCTCGTTATTCTTGCTTTTATGCCGTTTCCGTCGTCGTCTCAGGCAAGTAACTTGTACTCCAATTCCTTTTGTATGATACAAGTCAAAAATACCACTTATAGTGTAATTGGGTTCTAGAGACAACTTGTGTGTATTATTTTTGATTGGTTTTGTATCTATTGTGCTGTTTGACCATAGTTGCCTCACGACACAAAAAAAATCGACATGAAATAACTAGGTTTGACCGTTCTTGATCTATTCATATATGTGAGATAATTAGGGGAATTATGTGTTTGATGAGATCCATATGATATGATGGTTGTGAATATGTTATATACCCTATCTCATGTTGTTTGGACACTTAGTAGACTCTATACCATGTTTGATTGTGATTGTAACAAGTTTCGTATGATTTAAGTTGGTTTTGTTGTTAGAGAGAAACCTGTAAATTGTCGATGATCAGTTTTGAATTGTATTTTAGACCATATTAAGGTCAGAATTCTTAATTTTTGTATTAGACAAGAATTGTAGAGAAATCTGTCTTCTTTCCAACTCCTCTGACCTTGATTGATTTTGTTTTCGTATGAGTGAGTTATAGCTGTTTTACTGCAGAGGTGTAGATCAATTCTAGATTTCGTTTCTTGATGATTTTGATGATTAAACTATTTTGATACTATTTTTAATTATATTATTTTGATTTGAAACTTTGCACGGTATTTCAATACCTATCTAGAGATTATCTAGAATTTTGGTGAATTTTATTGATGAGCTTTATACGCCGTTTCATGCTTGTTTATGAAAGATATACTTGCCATATTTTGCTCGTTGTTCTGTAAAGAATCGTAAAGAAATTATTTATGAAATATGAAAGTTAGATTATTTTTTCTATTTTCATCTCCCTTTGCCGGATTTGGAATTCGTTTCACGGTTTGCGAGATATCACAGTTTTCGTACAGCAGTGTTGGGAAGTCCAGATTTGCCAAACTATCGTTTCTTGATGTTTTTTGACTTTTGTTGACTAAACAAATTTTACTGGAATATTATGAAACTTTATATTCTGATACTAGACATATAGGGAATTAACCCATATTTTTTTTGAATTTATTTGAGAAGTTTTAATGCTGTTTTTCTGACTGAGAATTCGTTTTACTGGTTTCTGACTGAAACGTATTTTCTGGATTCAAATCCATTTTGAGTTATGATTTTGTGAAATACTACATGGCTTATTTATAATCGCTGGATTCGTGTAGAAGTCTATTTTCCAGATTCTTCGACGGATTTAGATTTGGATTTCTGTAGTAACGGGAATCACTGTTTTAGTACTGTACAATCTTGCTGTGCTAAATATGAACATACACTGTTTTGCTCATTTATGTGACTGTATATCATCTATGCTTGTTTATTTGTTTTCCTGAACCTAATACTGATTATAGCATATTAGTTTGACACTATTTCATGCACATTTATGCCTGTTTGATAGCCATAATAAAAGTAATCAAACCGGGATTTCTTAAGGAAAGATCTAGTAGTGGAAAATATGAAAACGTGTACTTGGAAGGAAACTAGTGTTCCATACTGCTACTGTTACTACTACTGCTACTGTTACTGTTATCTGATCCTGTCTACACTACTTCCTATAGGAAGGTGTAGAGGAGAAGAGAACCACTAGGTTCTTACTGTTACTGTTACTGTTATTGCTACTGCTACTGCTACTGTTACTGATACCTAAGTACACTGCCCCATTATGGTCCACTACGAAATCTAAAAGTGAAACTGTTTGTTGTAGCAACCATGTGTTATGTTTTTGGGGCGAATGAAGTGCTACCTAGCTAGTAATACACACAAGACTGTAAGAACATAAGACTGATACTGTTAGACTATACCGTTAAACTAAGACTGTTAGACTAATACTGTTATACTATTACACTGATATACTGAGCTTACTATTACTGGACACTGTTAGTTGCCATATGACACTATACTTCACACATTCATTTGTACTGTTAGTATACCATGCTAGTTGACTTTGACTTACTGATTCACATTAGACATTACTTTTGATGCATTATTCCATGCTATTTGTTTACCTATCCCATGTGCTTGTATCCTATATTATAAGTGGCCCGTAACTTACAATTGACGGGTACTTGTTTTCTCTTTCCTTCTCCTGCAATTATTAATTGCAGATTTTGGTAATCAGCTACCCGATGTAGTATGTGATCTAAAGTTCTAGTTGGCTGGAGCTTTTGCTATCTTCATTTATCTCATGTTGCACATTTTGATTAATGTATCTGTTACTTGGATTCTTTGTATTTGGGCAGTATGACCTAGGATTTTTTTGACTTGTTCAGATCTGATTTATTTGAAATTAATACATTTTGTTTCAAGTAAATTCTATTGGTATATTGATTCAATTATGCATGTGTGGTTGATTCTCTTGCTTCCGACTCTGATTATTTTGTGAGATGTTGTAAGGATTCCTGAACAGCTTATGAATGATGAAAATCATTCGCTGGGCTAATGTTACGTGCTCGTATTCCGTATTTTTGGAAGCAGGGCGTGACAATCCGTCCAAGGTTGAAGCTTGAAGGATTGGCTAGTTCCCAAGTCAGTTTCAGAGGTTAGGAGTTTCCTTAGTCTGGCTGGCAATTATCGAAAATTTATCCAAGACTTTTCGAAGATAGCAGGACCATTGACTAAGCTGACAGGGAAGGATCAGAAGTTCTGTTGATCTGAGGCTTTCGGTGAGGCTTTTGCTGAGTTAAAGAACAGGTTGATGTCAGCGCCAGTGTTGACTATTCCAGATGGTTTAGGCAGATTGGTAGTTTACTGTGATGCTTCTGGCAAGGGTCTTGGAGCAGTTCTGATACAGAAGGGCTGAGTTGTTGCTTATGCATCAAGACAGTTGAGGCCGCATGAGAACTATCCGACTCATGACTTGGAGTTAGCGACAGTGATCTTTCCTTTGAAGCTGTGGAGGCACTATTTACTTGGGGACCGAGTGGAGATCTTTACAGACCACAAAAGTCTCAAGTACGTCTTCATCCAGAATGAATTGAACATGAGGCAAAGGCGTTGTTTGGAGCTTATGGCCGATTATGACATCAGTTTGCAATACCACCCTGGTAAACTAAACTTGGTGCTAGATGCTTTGAGTAGAAGACCGGTAGCTATGTTCCTGACTCAGCAGAGATAATTGGTTGAGCAGATGCGGAGGTTGGAGTTGAATGTGTCGTTGCCGAGTTCCGATCGGAGTTGTTTGGTGCTTCAGCTTCAGTCGTCTCTTGTTAACCAGATCAAAGAGACTCGGGATGGTGATGAGCAGTTGCAGGGATTTAGGGCAGAGGTTGAGTCTAGTTCCCGAACGGATATGGTTATTCATGGAGATGGATCGCTTCATTTTGGGTCCAGGTTGTGTGTTCCGAAGGGTGAGGTTCGTCAGAGGTTGCTTGAGGAAACCCACCAGTCATCGTATTCTATTCATCCTAGAGGTACTAAGATGTACCTGGACTTGAAGCTTAATTTTCGATGGCATGGTATGAACAGGGCTGTGGCTCGATTTGTGTCTCAGTGTTTGATCTGCTAGCAGGTAAAGGCAGAGCATCAGAGAACCGCCAGACTTCTTCAACCGCTTCCCATTCCGGAGTGGAAGTGGAAACACCTCACTATGGACTTTGTGACCGCTTTTCCTAGGATTCCTAAGTGTCACAATGCCATTTCGGTGATTGTTGACCGACTGACGAAGAGTGCTCACTTCATTCCCTTCCGAGTCGGACAGTCTACTGAGAGCCTAGCTGAAAAGTACATACAAGAGATCGTCAGACTTCATGAGATTCCATTCAGTATTATATCTGATAGGGATACGAGATTCAGGTCTCAGTTCTGGGAGAGTCTTCAGAGTAGTTTGGGGAGAAAATTGAAGCACAGTACATCTTTTCATTCCTAGACTGATGGACAATTAGAGAGTACCATCGAGACTCTTGAGGACATGTTGAGGTCCTATATGTTGAAGTTTGGTGGATCATGGGAGGACCATTTGCATCTCATAGAGTTCTCGTACAATAACAGCTTTCAAGCCAGTCTTAAAGTTGCACCGTTCGAGGCACTGTATGGGCGGAAGTGCAAGTCACCAGTGTGCTGGGATGGCATTGGTGAGAAAAAGTTGTTGGGTCCAGAGTTGATCACCAGGACAGTTGATGCGGTGACTCAGATCAGGAAGCACTTCAGGCAACTCAAGATAAGCAGAGGCGATGGGAAGATGTCCATCGGAAAGCTTTGGAGTTTGATGTTGGTGACCATGTTTTCCTAAAGGTATTGCCTTGGCGAGGTGTCATTCGGTTTAGTGGTAGGGAGCATGCTCAGCCCTAGGTTTATTGGACCGTTTGATATTGTGGAGCGAGTAAGCAAGGTAGCCTATTGTCTTGCATTGCCGCCAGCTTTATCAGGAGTGCACGATGTTTTCCATGTCTCACAACTCAGGAGATACGTCCGCGATGAGAGCCACGTGATCGACTATTCTGAGTTGACTGTGCGGCCGGATTTGACTTGTGAGATTCTGCCAGTTGCTATTTTGGATCGGCGGGAGAAAGCGCCTAAGAACAAGGTCATTAAGCTGGTTCGTGCTTCTTGGAATCCTAACTCGCCGGGTGAGTCGACTTGGGAGTTAGAGGAGGAGATTCAGCAGAACTTTCCTCATCTGTTTGAGTAGCTTTTTGTTTTGTTCTTTCATTTTTCTTTTCAGGGTTACCCTATGTATCTCTTGTTTGAATTTCGAGGACGAAATTCTTCTTGTTACGTGGGTAGAATTTGTAACCCCTATTTTTCATTTTATTAATTTTTGGGACGTACTTTTTCTTTCTTTCTATTTGGGTATTTATTCATCTTGTATTTTCCCGTCTCTTTTGAATCGTGTATTTAATCCCTCATTATCAATATATTCATCCATTTGATCTGTCATCTCTTGGTTTGATCTTCTTGATTCATTGTCTGCCATTTTTTCATATCTGGTTGGTCGAGCTATCATTTTTTATCCTCATTAATGGATTGCCATGTCCTATTTTATTCATTCATTCTAAATCCTATTCTATTTCTGGATGAAACTTTATACCCTAAAAACCCTAATTACTAGTTGATTTTTTTTAATTTAACCCAAAATCCAATTTAACACTAAATAAACCCAACCCAATAGCTCTTAATACCCAATTCTATTGGATCCACTACTCCTATACTGTCCAACCCGTTGGCCCACACTCACCTTAAACCTAATACTCATGTGTATATATATCTCCACTGTATTTTACCCTAATTTCATCTACAGCAGCTTCGACTCATCCCCTACCTTCAACCCTTCAACCTCCAGAAACCCACTCCCGACTGCAACCCCATCCTTCTGGTGCCCTCCGTTTCTCTCCTCCCTTCCCCCCCGTCGCCCTAGCAGCCGATGCAGCGCAGCCCAGTACAGCGACCCCCCTGTGCTGTGCCTCCCCTCACCGACTGCAGCTGCCGCACCACTTCAGTCGCCGACCCGACAACAATACAACGACAACAGCAGCCATCAACTGCTGCCGTGCCGACCGTAGCTCGCTGCCATCATCTATGCCGATTCCTTCTCTCTCTTATAGTACGTGTGTAGGATTGCACGTGTTATTGTGTTCGTTTCTCTGGAACCCGTTCCCGTTATTCTCGCTCTTTGCATCGTTTCCGTCATCAACTATAGGGCAAGTAACTTGTATACTTTTCTGTTGCATATATAAATACTAAATACTGTCTGTAGTGTAGTTGCTTCAAGATTTACTCTCATAAAAACTCTTGTTATATCTTGTCTCTATATGTTGATCCGCCCGTAGTTGTTCCATTACACACACGACATGAAATAACTTAGAACTAATCAATTCTTGATGTATACATGCATGTTGTTCGTGAGTTATGAGGTGTTGTATGAATCTTTCTTGCTTGATGTGTTAGTGGTAGTATAATTCGTTGAAGACTTGTTAAATACCCAATACCATGTTGCTTGGACATCTAGTGCATCATATTTCACACTTTGTTATGATTTGGATGTGTTACCTATGAGCTAGTTGATTTCATGCATGAGGAATATTTTTGTTTTTCTTGTTACTCCGTTTTTGTTCAGTATTTTAGACCCTATTAAGGTCAGTATATGAAAATTATTTTTGATTATGAATTATAGAGAATTCTGTCTACTTTCCAGAATTTCTGACAGATCTCAGTTTTGATTTGTGAGTTGCAAGTTACTGCTGTTTTACGACAAAGGTGTAGAAAATTATAGATTTGGCTTTTTGTGAATTCTGGAGAGCAATTTGTTTTTATACTTATATTGAAGATAATATTTTGATCCAATATTTTGCTGGGTATAACTAGACTTGATTGGGATTAACCCCTAATTTTTTGGATTTAATTGATGACTTCTAAAAACTATTCTATGCTTACAAACAACTACTATACATGCAAAATTTTCGTATTGTTCAGTAAAGAACCTTGATTTCAACCTGATTCTTTTTTCTGTTTATAAAAATTTTGTGAAAATGAATTGTAGCCTATTGTATCTACTTTATCACCCTTTTGACGGATCTGGATTTTGATTTGTATTTAATAATCTATTGTTGTTTTAGTACTGCTGTGTTTAAAGTTTCAAATTTACAAAATTTCTATATCTTGCTGTCTTCTGATTTTATTTGACTAAACTACCTATGTTGGAAAATTATGAAATTACATTTGCTGATTCTAGACATACTAGGTAATACCCCAGGTTTTTCTTGGATTTAATCAGTGAGTTTTTATGTCGTTTTCCTGTTATAAATACAAACTTCTGATTTCTGGCTGAACATGTTTTCTGGATACAATTCTGTTTTGAGTCATGTTCTTGTGAAACACCATATGACTTATATATATTTGCTGGATTCGACCGAGAGTCTATTTTTCAGATTTTCTGATGGATCCAGGTTTGCATATGTGTGGCAACGGAAATCCCAGATTTGGTGCAGTACTGTTTTGCTGTTCTGAACTAGAATTTTCGTTGTCCTGCCCTTTATGAGTGATCTTTCACCTATGCATACTCATGTCTGATCCGAACCTGTTCCCTTATTCATGCCATGTTATTCTTGCTATATTTTGTACATGTACATGCCTGTTTGATAACAATAATAAATAACCAAGTTGAGGTTATGGGAACGACCTTAGTAGTGGATAATATAGGTACGTGTACTCAGAAGTGGGCTGTGTTTACCATTACTTGATGCCATAATTACATGATTCATACTTGTTATTACTTGATGCCATGATTTCATGATTACATGATTCATGCTTGTTATTATTATATGATGCCATGATTTCATGATTACATTATTCATGCTTGTTATTACTATATGATGCCACGAGTTCACGATTACATGATTTGTGCTTGTTACTTGTTACTTGATGCCTGAGTACACTGCCCTATAGAAACCCACCACTAGATCTAAACGTAATTTGTATGAATGTACCAATCATGTGGTAAAAATCTGGGACTCATGAAGTGCTACATAGATAGAGATAAATACAAGACTTGAAAACAACACGATCATTTGACACTTATTACTTGTTACTTGTACATAAAACTTGATCACTTGACACTTGTTATTTATTACTTGTATATGATACTTGATTACTTGACACTTGTTACTTGTTACTCGTTTACATGTTACGTGACACTTGTTACATGCCACTTGCACTCGTTCATCTTGCCCTGCTAATTGTTTCTGTTCTTGATTTTAGAGTTAGTTATCTATTTTGTTGTTACATCATTTCCATGCTAAGCTTGCTTTCGCTGTTACTCTATACTTGTTTTTCTATTCCTGCACTTATTGCCTGTACTACAAGCGGCCCGTAACTTGCATTGACGGAAGTTTTGTTTCTCTTTCCTTTTCCTGCAATTTGTTAAATTGTAGATTATGGTGATCAGCTGCCCGATGGAGTAGGTGATCTGAGATTCTAGTTGGCTAGAGATTTTTGCTATATCTATTTATTTCCTGTTTCTTATCTTGAATATTGTAACTTGCTACATAGATTATTTGTATTAGGCGTTTTTGTCCCAAACTTGTGTTTTTGTTCCAGACATGATCATTTGTAATTCAATATTCTTGTTTCTTTTCAAGTAATCGTATTGACTATATTAATTCAGTTATGCATGCGTGGTTGACTATTCTTCTTGTATCTCTCTTGTTTATACTTGTGCTTGTTGTAAAGATCCTGACAGCTTACGAATGGTGAAAGCCATTCGCTAGACTTAGTCACGTATCCGTATTCCATATCTTCTTTTTGGGAAGCGAGGTGTGACAATCCATGAGTCTCATATCTAAAATTTCATGAACTGCTAGACTTATCACATAAATGGAAGTTACTACATCCATGAAGGGGGAGTATGTTTCATCATATCAATCCCAGGTTTCTGCGAGAAACCTTGTGCCACAAGTCGTGCTTTTGATAATTTCAATACTTTCATATATTTTTCTTACAAACACCCATTTGCAACCGACATGGTTAACATCCTTTGGGATTGGTACTATAGGTCCATATACACCACGTTTATTGGGAGACTCTAATTCTGCTTTGATGGCATCTTTTCATTTTGGCCAATTTGCTCTTTGTCGATATTCATTTATAGTACGTGGTTCAGTATCATCATTATCATTTTCCTTTGATACTTGTGTAGCTACAGCATATGTACATTGTCATCGATGACTGTATCTTTTATGTCCCACATCTCTCCCTGAACTAGTGTAAAGCATAAAGATTTCTTTATTATTAGGTACCTTTGTCTCTTCAGGGACCTCCAAAATCTCTTTGGGGACTTGTGTCTTTTTCAAGACAATAACTTCTTCTGGAGATTTGAAAAGAGTAGACTTTTGCATAACTTCTTCTCGAATGAAATGACTAACATCTTTAGGAGTGTTATTTGGGCACATTTTCTCATTTCTACTTTTCCGAGGAGTATAGTCTTTTGAACATATAGGTCTGCCACATTTCTGGTGCGCTGCAGATTCATTTGCTGCATATTTGAGTTTTGTCCTACCGGGAAAGTAACTCTGGCAGGTGCATTCATAGTTGCACGTGTGGCTTGGTCACTTTCACTGCATCATTAAATGTGTCAGGTAATCTATTTGCATTTTCTTGTAAGTGTAATATTTCTGTACTTCATTCTCACATTGTGAAGTACGTGGATCTAGATGAGACAAAATGGAAGTATTCCACGTTAATTCTCGTTGTTCTGCTGGAACATATTTGCGGAAACTATGTGTTCTTCAGGAACTTTCTTATCTCCCTCTATGACGGAAATACTATCTCATCAAAGTGACAAATCTGCAAAAAGGATAGTAAATACATCTCATGTCATTGGTTCCAAATATCAAATAATAGAGGGTGAGTCAAAACCTACTTAAATCCCCCACCTCCATTGAGGTCCCATTTTAGACCGTCCAGAAGGTGGAATAGGAACTTGAACTGCATAGCCAAAATTACGCAAATGGGATATTTTGGCTGATTACTTGACACAAGTTGTTGTGAAGAGAAACTGTGATATGCTGTGGGCCTAAGTCTTATAAGCACTGTTGCATGCAGTACAACATGTCCCCAAGCACTAAAAGGTAATCTATACTGCATTAGTAAAGGTCTAGCAATAGTTGAAAATGCTTAATCAAGGATTCTGCTAAGCAATTTTGTGTGCAAACATGTGGAACGGGATGCTCAACATCAATCCCTATCGATGAACAATAGTTATCAAAACTTGATATGTGAATTCAGCCGCATTATCAAATCATATAGATTTAATAGGATGGTCAGGGAAATGAGCTCTAAGTTTAATGATTTGAGCTAGTAGATGAGAAAAGCTGTATTTCTAATACAAAGTAGGCAAACATAGGACCAATGAGTGGAGGCATCAATTAGAACCATGAAATATCTAAAAGGTCAACTAGGAGGATTTATAGACTCACAAATATCACCTTGTATTCTCTTGAGAAATGATAGCGATTCAGATGCAATCTTAAGAAAAGAAAGTTTGGTGATGAGTTTTACCTTGTGAACACGGGATACATAAGTACCCACTAGGTATAGTCAACTGATGGTTTGCTAAGGGATGTCCACATGAGTTACCTATTATTTTTCTTAACATAGTGTTCCCAGGGTGTCCTAACCTATCATTCCAAAGATTTAAGATCGAGGGGTCACTAAATTTAGAGTATGATTTAAGCTTCTGACTTGGCTTTAGCTTCTAGCTCATAACAGATTGTGATTCAGTATTTGAAATTCTTGTGCAGTATAGACCCAAGAAGAATGCACATTTCGAATCGTGAGTTTCTGACTTCCAACACTAGTAATGATGTATAAGAATTCTTTCTTATCTTCACCTATAATTTCTATGTGGTGCCCATCTATTCTGATGTCTTTGAAACTAAGCAAATTTATTCGAGAATTGCTAGAAAATAAAGCATCTTTAATAAATATATGGGTACCATTTGGTAACATTATATTGGCTCTTCCAGAATCTTCAATTATTTGTACAGGTCCAGCTATGGTGGATACTTTGCATGTATTCAATACTAATTCTAAGAAAAATTACTGAATTTTAGTATAGTATGTGTTGTGTTGTCTAATAGATCTAGATTATCTTCAGCTTCAAGCATTCCATAATCCATACTGCTAAAATAAAAGAAAATTAATACATTACTTAAACAGAAAAAAAAATAACTTGATCATTCAAAGCAAAGATAATATATTATCATGAAATAAAAACAAACAATTCTCCAAAATCATAAACTAAATACTGAATTTAATGAAACGATAACAACTATTTTTAGGTCTTCTAGACCCAACTTGGTGGTTCTCCCAATTTTGCTTCAAATGCTTCAGTTTTAATAGGGTAGCTGTCAGAATCTTCAAAGAAATCTTCAAGATTCCAGTTTGTAGATCCCATTGGCATATTAGAAATCATCAGCTCTTTACTATCGAGCATATTTGTATTTGCAGGATTGACATAAGCCTTGTATTGATCTACCACATGTTTTGGTGCAAAACAGATCCTTGACCAATGTCCACTTTTTCTCATTTATAGCAAGTATCGTCTAGATACTTAGTAGAATTACTAGGTAGATTTTGATTCTTCAAAATATGGGGTGCAGATTTCTTCTCGTGACTTTTGAATTTTGCATTATTTGGACTTTTATAACCTCCTCGAATGGAGTAATTATTATGTCCACCTCTACTGGAGGAATTATTGTATCCACCTCTTCTGAAGTAATTATTTCGCCCACATCCCCTACCTCTGCCTATGTTTTTAGCAAAGTTGGCGTTGCTTCAGGAATTTCCATAGACCCGGTTGGTCTTGAATTATGATTTTTAATTAAAACTTTGCTATTTTGTTCTGCAACAAGGGGACAAGTTATCAATTCAGAATACTTAGAAAAATGTTGCTCTCGATACTGCTATTGCAGGAGCACATTCGAGGCGTGAAATGTAGAAAGAGTTTTTTCTATCATTTGATCATCAGTAATTGTTTCACCACACAATCTCAAACGGGAAACAATATTAAATATAGCAAAGTTGTATTTAGAAACTGTCTTATGATCTTAGAATCTTAAATTCAGCCAAGCATTTTAAGTATTGGGTAATATGACCATCTTTTGGTGATCATATCTATCCTTCAGGGATTTCCAAAGACCTGAGGAATCTTCCTCTGTCAAATACTCATTTTTCAGATCATCATGTATATGATGAAGGAGAAAAATAAGAGCGGATACTTTATCCTCTGGGAACATCTTATTTCCTTTAGCAATAGTATCACCAAATTTTTTCGATCGCAAATGGATCTTAGCTTCCAATTACCATGATAATGAATTTTCATTATTGATCGCAAGAGCCTTAAAGTCGAGTTTAGCAATGTTCGGCATCTTTTCAGTAACTGAGCTAATATATATATAATTAGGAGGGTATAAATGAACATAAAGAAAAAAAATGTTAATTGAAGTGAGAACTTCAGGTTGTGCCAAGATATTAGTCTTACTTTTGAATATAGAGAACTTCCGGTCCCAATCTAATTATAATATCAAAACTTCAGATTTTATATATGATATTGAGAGTATAGAACTTCAGGTTCTAAATAAAATACTAACAGAGCTTCTTGTCCGAATTATTAGACTAGTCTATACTTGTCTGATTACCAAAAAAAATTTATATGATTCTGTAAACTCATAAAAGAATGTCATATAAAAATTTTCAGAATTTTTCAACGGTTGGATTTAAATTTTTAGAATTATGATGTTCCTATGAGAAACTACATTCAAACCTAGAAAAATGATAATAAATTCAATTAAAATGTAAAGATAATAAGAAATTTGTTTCTCACAAACCTACTATCAGATTGTTCTGAATTTTTGATATGTTTCTCTCCAATATGTTGCATATGATAAAGTCCCTAGAGACATAATATGGTGGGCGTTAAATAATAAAAGACTAACTATTCAGTATGTTGAGGTAATTAAGAATATGTCTGAAGGGGCAAAAACCACAATTAGAAGAACCACAGGAGAGACCAGTGATTTTCCTATTACAGTAGGTTTACACCAAGGTTCATCTTTAAACCCCAACTTTTTTGCTTTGGTAATGGATGAATTGACGCGAGGAATACAAGATGAGGTGCCTTGGTGTATGCTTTTTACCAATGAAGTCATCTTAGTGGATGAGACTAGAGCAGGAATCAATGCTAATTAAAATTGTGGAGAGAAACTTTAGAAGCTAGAGGCTTTAGAATAAGCAGAACTAAAACAGAGTATGTGGATTGTAATTTTAGGGATATTTGAAACACAAATGATGAAGTAGTGAAGCTTGATGGTCATGAGTTACCTAAGAGAGACCGTTTCCGATATTTAGGCTTGAAGATTTGAGAAGATGTTATACATAGGATCTAAGCATAGTGGCTTAAGTGGAGAAGTGTCAGTGGTGTTTTGTGTGAAAAATGTACACCTTTAAAGTTAAAGGAAAAATTTTATAGGATGATTGTTAGACCATCAATGATATATGGAGCGGAGTGTTTGACAACAAAGAAACAACATGACCAAAAAATGAGAGTAGTGGAGATAAGAATGCTAAGATGGATGTATGGTAAAACCAAGAAGGATAGAATTAGAAATGAGCATATACGAGACATGATAAATGTAGCTCTTATCCCAGATAATTTAAGAGAGAATCGCCTCAGGTGGTTTGGACATATCACACGTAAATCTAGTAGTGCCCCCCACTGGAAAGAGTGATTTGATAAGTATTGAAGGTAGAGTTAGGGGTAGGGAAAGACCTAAACTTACTTGGGTGATAACAGCTAGAAAAGATATGATAGCTTGTGTCCTTACAAAAGATATTTCACTAAACCGAGAATAATGGAATACCAGGATTCATGTAGTTGACCCAAACTAGTTGGGAAAAAGGCTTTGTTGTTGTTGTTGTTGTTGTTCACTCCAATATGTTGTGCTCCTGCTCTAAAAATTTGAGGTTGATCAGACTCCGGGAAGGCATGAGAGAATCGTACTGATAACGTATTATAAAACTAAAAGAAAGAAATATTGATAGAATAGAGAAGATTGTATTCTAACAAATACTTCTCTAATTGGAAGCTCTTTATTTCTAGTTATTCTTCCACACTTACTTGCTCTTACATATCCACATCTATTTATAGTAATTCCTAAACATGAATCATATGGGGATAAAGCAAACATTGCTCCATTATTATGTGTTAGGTAGCCACAATTTTTGACTCACGTTTTCAGAATTGTTTACCAAAATGACCCACTTTTTTAAAGTATGTATCAAATTGACCCACTTTTGAAACTAATTACCAAAACGACCCACTCACTATCTCAGATTGCGAGTTTGGTTAAAACCACATCGCTATCTGAGATAGCGAGTGTATGGTCATTTGTTTGAAAGCAAAATGTCAAGTGTAGACTCGTTATCTCAAATAGCGTGTGTATTTGTACAACACTTGCCAACTAGGATAGCGAGTGTAGGGTCTTGAAGAAAAGTTCCCTAATCTACACTCGCTATCACAGATGTGTTTGTACCACACTCGCTAACTAAGATAGCGAGTGTTGGTTGGGGAAGTTTTAAATAGTCGTTGTTTTGGTCTCTCTCTCACTTGTCTCTTTCCACTCTTTTTCAACTCCTAAAGAAACCCAAAACGCCAAAACCCTAGCCTCCCAAATTCATTATTTCATCAACAAAATCTGAATCAAATCTATTGAGATCCAATTCATCACTCACAACCCTCTCTACTCTCACTCTCAAAACCCTAAACTCATCATCAAAGATCCTTTATAGCTCAATATTCCCGATCATTGATTCGAAGGTATGATTTGTATAACCTTTTATCATGTACACTTGGGTAGATTAGATAATGTGTCTCATATTTGTATAAATATGTTGTCATGCCCCGCTTCCCAAAAATACGGAACACAAGCACGTGACATTGGCCAAGCGAATGACTTTCTTCATCCATAAGCCGTTACTGATTCAACTCAACAATATGAACAAGAAAGCGATACAACCACGCATGCATATAAGAAAAATCACATGAATCATAATACGAATTGAAACATGAAATAACAATATGATAACCAAATCTGGAAAAGAATAACAATTCTAGTTCAATTGCCCATAATACAATAAAATAACAATATTCGATGTTTTAGGTCACCCAAAACATAAACAATAAATAAATAATTAAACGTCGATGCTATCAATTTCATCACCAATGTAGTTCTCCCAATCCATCAGACGATTCTCCTCGATTACCTATAAGCTGTTCATCTAAAAAGAGAGAATAATATGTCCTTAGAGCAATTCATGGACAACAAGCAGAGGAAAGCAGGGAACAATAAGAAACATGGTGTATCTGTAACGCCCCGAATACCAAAATGTGGTATTTCGTAGCTTAACAGAATCTACACTTCACTTCGTACAATTTTATAAGGAATTTTGAAACTTTTATTACAACATGGTTCTTTTATATCAATAACGCAGTGAAAAATAAATGAAGTACAACATGATAAATATACAATATTAAAAACTTTAGTATGTAAGTAATCATCAGCATCACATTAATCTTTATATCTTCTTGTAAGTTCCAAGTCCTGCATATGAAACTGTGGGCACGTCAGTTGCTTACAACCAAAGAAATATTATAAACGGCGATCCTGACTATGTCGTAATATAACGATACTTTAATGCTTTAACAACCATTAACTTGAATGAAGAAAAAGTGTAAAAGAGTGACTACATAGGTTACAATGACTTAATACCTAATGCGGATGTTTACGCTAGGATGATACTAATACATACTTGTTCGGATTCTATGCATCACATACTACATAGGTCCGAGGGCAAGCACCTACGTACTCCACATTGTAGGTTTTGATCCCTCCCCATGCAGCCTACTACGATGACTACTACAAGTTTTAGACACTTTGCAAGTATTGGCTCTCGCCCTTGGAAATGGAGACCACTCCCTCTCCGTGGATCATTCTGTGGCTCTTACGTCCATCGTCCCGGAATACTGAGGATCGTCTCATTTCGCAGGTCATTCTGAGCCCTCATTGCACAAGCATCCCATGAGCGTCGCTCTCGTCCCGGAATACTGGAGATCGTTCCCACTCCATGGATCATTCTGTGGTCCTTACGTCCATCGTCCCGGAATACTGGGGACCGTCTCTCTCCAAGGATCATTCTGGAGTCTATAACTCACGTTTGCACTCATTTTGTCATATCTCCAACAAGTGCCTATCCTTAATTTTATTGTTATTAAAAATTAAAGTTTAGCTTACCCACCGGTCTTAAACATAAATACTAAGACAGTCAACCCATACTAGTTACTTCTCAAAATAAATTTTCCATTTTCATTTCTTTGCCGGTACCTGGGCCTCACTAAGCCTCTAGAATCAATATCTTTTCATGTTTAACAACTTTGGGTACTCATCCCCTTGTTACTCATGTTCTCAATTTTCATGTATTCATATTTTATTCAAATTCTTTCATTCCTTCTTATTTATTCATCCATAAGTACAATCTCAACCTATTCATTTTCACAATACACATTTCATATTCATCAAAACTTTCTCAATACAAGTTAATTAAGATTAAAACATAATCTTTTAAAAATTCATCATTTGAAAATTCATCTCATCATTTTTCTTTGATTTATTTTGAACCAATTCTTAACATCATTAACCATATATATATATATATATATATATATATATATATATATATATATATATATATATATATATATATATATATATATATATATTTCTTGAGTTCATATCTCATCTAAGCATGAATATGATCTTTATTTTCCCAAAATATAACTTAAAACAGCGAGAATATATTTTCAATCACTTCGTTTAAGTATCATTTGCAAAACAGTAAATTCAAAATCAAAAAACTGAATTTCATGCCATTTGGAAAAAATCATTGAAAATTACATAATTCACCAAACTTTTCATTCTTTATATCAAGGTATACAAGTCTACTAAAACTTCTTAGTTATAATTTTCCTCAAAATACTATATCTATAACTCTGAATTCTTCGAAATATATAGTATGGCCGAAATACTGAAATATTGTCAATTGTACAATCTTGTAAAATTCATATAAAATTTAATTCTTTGTGAAATTTTAATTTCTTAGACTTTTAAGAAAGTTTAACGAGTCTACTACAATATCTTAATTCTGAATTTTCTCAAATTATTTCATTTACAATGCTGAATTGATAAAAAACCGAAATGTGTACAGATTTTCAGCAACCAGTCAACTACTAACCAGTTTTGAGTTTAGATTTTATTAAAATAGTAAACAACCTACAAATCTTATGAAATTTTAAAGGGATGTTCCTGACACAAACAAGATGCTCTCCAAAATGTTTTAGTTCTAGATTCCAACTATTTTATTAGATACGATTTTCTAATGTGCAAACAAAATTCAAAATAGTAACTTTTTTTTGCATGAATTAGCAACTTTGTGTACAAATTCATATCACACTCATATAATGTATTACTATGCACCGAAACAACATCATTTCAACTTATATACAAGATAATCTTTCAATTAACCACTACTCATATTTATGATCAATTTTATATAACAATCTTCCTCTACATGTATGATACTATAAAATTTAGAAAGCATTCAAGAAACACCCACCTTATTTGAAGAAAGAAAATGAACTTCTAGTAAATGGCTCCTAGCTCCAAGAATAGGACTCCCTTCTCCTCCTAGCAAGCTTTCCAAGTAAGAACTCAAACAACTCTTTTTTTCTTTTCTTCTCTTTCTTATCTTTTATTTCTTTTGATTTTTAGTGCAAGATTTCATGAAGAAAATAGGTGGTATTTATAGGGTTTGAGAAGACTCTTCTACTACTCAAATTAAGTTTTCAAATTCATAACCTACATAACCCCCCTTACTTAAATGCCCACTCACACAGCTCTAACCCTATCCCTTCTAACCTATGGCCGGCCAACCCCCATTTGTGGCTCTTGGGTTGCACTACGTGCACGTGCAACCCACAAGCACACACTCTCATTTAGTTCGTTGTTATTTATTTGATTGTACATGTTGTTACATGACAAGTGTAAGAGTGTGTACTACTAGATGTAGGATTTTCTTAGTGGGCTTCCTCTTTTTAACGAATTTCACGTGGGCTTGAAAAGAGACTTTAGGCCTATGGATTAAAAATCAAAATAATAACTTAGATAAAAATGAGAATAGATATCATTCTTAGAAAATTCTTTTTGGATTAAAATTGCTTGAAATTTGCAAATGCAATTTATGTATAAAATATTAAAAATTAATTTGGGAGGAAAATAGTCAAAATACAAAATACGTAGAAAAATAATGTTACGGATATTTCACGTAACGGAAAATATACGTAATCGACACGTGTATTGAAAGCACGTGCAATGTACGTAAAACACAGAGATTAAAATAAATGTACATGTTGGCTTAAAATAGAATGAAAAATAAGTTTTAAGAAGACGGAAATGTATAAATAGTCAAAATACAAAATACGTATGACATTTAATTTAAAATATGCTACGGATGTTATCCGTAATGGTACAAATATACATACGTTACACACGAGATGCAAAATTTTCATTACTCAATTTTGTAAGGTGTTACAGTATCAAGAATAAATGACGGGATCAAAGTCAAGAAAAAAATCAAGAATTGGCAATAATGTCAAGGGTCCATGTTTAATTATGCAATAATTAATTATTTCAATTCAAGTTTAATATTGATGACAGTATACGGGTTCAAGCATGAAATGTCAAATAAGAGTTATTTTCATTTATTAACCTATCTAATGCACGTACTACTGTGTCCCATTCCACAAGTTCGATGCATACAATCAATGTCATTTAGACTATAGTGGTGTACTTTATAGATCATGTACTCGGGTCTTGCAATAACAATATTCCATCCATAATGAGAATTTATCCACAAGGTACTACTAGATCACAAGAACACAAGATCACAAGATAACGATATAGGGAACCACGGGCCCCTCATCCGAGTACAGTCCCTATATTATCCACTACTAAAGTCAACCCTTAATCCTTGGCTTGATTAATATTTTATTTGATCCTATGTGAGCATTCAAGAAGGTGTCAAGGTTGTATAATGCAAGGTGTGACTAATTCCACTCATTACAGACAAAGCAAAAAATCTTTATATTAAATCAACATAATTCATACAATCTGGATAGCAGGATGTTACTATACGAAAACAGAGATTCCCGTTGCTACAGAAAAGAAAATCTAGATCTGTCAGAAGTTCTAGAAACTAGACTCTCTGCCGATTCCAGCGAATATACACACGATATATAGAAATCACAGAAACTAGGTTCAAATTCTTATTCTTTACAGATTTTATGTTCAGGCAGCAGGTTATAGATTGTGTTCACATATATCTATCACGTCTGAATACTCATCAATTAATTCCACAAAAATTTAGGGTGATACCTACACATGTCTAGTCTCAGCCAAATTAATTTCACATTTTAACTTTACTATTAACATGTTCTACTTATTAATACATCAGAATGATACGCATGAAATTGGGAATCTGGAAATCCAGACCCAGCAGTACTAAAAGACTGATAACTAGCAGATTATATATCGGAATTCAATTCCATCAAATTTTATGGAAAATAGACACAATGAGATACAATTTCTGTTTACAAAGTTTATTTAAATTATTACAACAACAGGTTCGAAAGCATGATACAAAAAGAAGTATACAGCAGGCCAGAAAATAATTTAATATGAATAGGCAATAATTTCATCATACAAGCATATAATTCATGATAATTAATAAACAAGGTGTTGTTTGACGATTAACATGCGATTTTCAAGAATAACGATGCAATTTACAATCAAGGAAATTAATTCATGGAAGAAAAAAAATATTCAATCGACAACATTCTAGTCATCCAACAACTCTATAACATAATTCGATTGTATTTATAATTTACGTGCACATGCAATGTGCAATAGGGACTAGGGTTTGAATCAGTGATAAAGGCACGAAGTCAACGATATCTTCGGTTAGCTCGTATAAACCCTCAATATACTCAACGGAAAATGAATAGTATGACAATACAATAAAAGGATCTACTTGTGGGGATCAAAAGAGCTCTTGAATAAGAAAAATAAACTAGTTCAAGAGAGACTTACCTGTTAGACGGTAAATTTGAATATATTAGAATATCGGGATGAGAATCCCAATAGTGACACGTACATGACACATACCCACAAGAGTACGTGCATACTAAGTGTGAGCGAACACAGCAGCAACACAACAAGAGACCCACACAACGGTAAATGACAAAAACTCCCCCACCCACAAAACAGCAAACAGCAAATCGGCAACAACAACCATGAGCGGGATCAACGGTAGCAATGGCGAGAGGGTGGCAGTGGGGATAGCGGCGGTCAGGGCTTCGAATTGGCTCGACTTTGGTGGCGGCGGCTGGCCGCTGACTGGCGACGAGAAGGGAAGAGCATCGAGTGAAGGTGGAGGAGTGACGGACTTTGTTTTAGAAGAAAACAGAGGAAGAGGAGGGGAATGGCGACTGGTGGTGGCGAGGTCGATGATGGTGCTGGGGGGTGCAGTCGAGGAGGGAGGTGCTGTTCGACGAGGTGCATAGGGATGAAGATAGGGCTCGGGAAAAGCTGGCGATGGGTTTCTCCACGAAACAAGGGGACAAGGTCGAAGGCGGAGGATGGCGACTGGAGGTAGGGGATGACGAGGATGAGGACAAAGACGGAGGTTCACGTGAGGAGGATGAGTGTCATGCCCCGATTTTCAAAAATATGGAATACAAGCACGTAACATTGGCCCAGCGAATGATTTTCATCATCCATAAGATGTTCAGAAATCTTTACAACATCTCACAATATAATCAGAGTCGGAAGCCAGAAAAGTCAACCACATGCACATATGAACCAAATACCAACAAGAATACTTGAAATAAATTATATTAATCTCAAATAATCATGATCTGAATAACACAAATATCCTGGGTCATATTGCCCAAATACAAGAATAAATCCAAATACATGAATACAATTATTGTTCAAAGCAAGAAAACAAGAAATAATAATAGCAAATCCAGCACTAATATCTCATGTCACCGATACCATCTAGAACCTGTTCTCCACAATCTACAATTCAACGAATGCAGGGAAGAGAGAAAGAGAAAAATAAATACCCGTCAATTTCAAGTTACGGGCCACTTATAATGTAGGATACAAGTACATGGAAAAACTAACTAGCAACATGGTATAAGCATGATGTCAAAATAAACAATTAGCATGGTAAAGTAACAAGTGTAAATGACATGAATCAAGTGTCAAGTAATCAAGTATCATGTAAATATGCATCAAGTGTCAAGTATCATGTAATCATGTATCAAGTGTCAAGCTTTCAAGTCTCAAGTATCATGTAGTCAAGTATCAACCAAGCATGTATCATGTTCAAGTATAATGTTCAACTATCATGTGTTAAGTCTTGTGGTGATTACTATCTAGGTAGCACTTCATGCATCCATCTTTTTACTATATGGTTGCTACAGTCAATGCAATTTCATTTTAGATTTCGTAGGGGACCATACAGGGTGGTGTACTCGGTTATTCACAGAATCACAGAACTTGGTCGGTAAACTTTATCGGTCACTTGATCGGTAACAGAATATTAACTTGATCGGTAAACTTAATCGGTAACTTGATCAGTGAACTTGATCGGTAAACTTGATCGGTAAACATGTAATACAGAAAACACAAGTCTCCTTCCGAGTACACGTTTATGCACTATCCACTACTAGATCTTTCCCATTAAAAATTCCGGTTTGATTATTTATTATTATTCTCAAACAGGCAGGTATAAACATGAAACCGTGTCAAACTAACATAGCATAATCAGTATCAGGTCTAGGGTAACAAATAAGCACGCATAGATGATAGACAGTCACATAACCGAGCAAAACAGTGTATGTTCATATTCAGGACAGCATGATAGTGCCGTACTAAAACAGTGATTCCCGTTACTACAAACATCCAAATTTGGATCCGTTGAAGAATCTGGAAAATAGACTTCCACACGAATCCAGAGAATATAAATAAGTCATATAGTAATTCACAACAACATAGCTCAAAACTGATTCGAATACGGAAAATAGGTTCAGCCAGAAATCAAGAAAACGAATTCAAGAACAGGAAAACAGCATGAAAACTCAATAAATAAATCCACGAAAAATCTGGAGTATTCCCCTATACGTATAGAATCAAAATATAAAGTTTCATAATATTCTAGTAAAATTAGTTCAGTCATCAAAAATAAAAAAACATCAAGAAACGATAGTTTGGCAAATCTGGAATTCCCAACACTGCTGTACGAAAACTAGAATATCTCGTAAGCCGTAAAACGAAATCATAATCCGCCAAAGGGAGATAAAAATAGACAAAATATATTAACTTTCATATTTCACGAATATTTTTCATACAGTAAAAGGAATCAGGGTGAAAATACGATTCTTTACAGAACATCAAGTATAGTTTTCATAAACGAGCATGAAACGACATCTAAAACGCATCAACAAAATCCTCCAAAATTATGGGTAATTCCTAACTAGATAAAGAAACACTGACCAAAGTTTTGGATCAAAATAATATACATAGCATTAGTATCAAAATCATTTAGTCATCAAAATCATCGAAAAACAAAATCTTGAAAAGATCGACACTTCAGTAGTAAAACAGTCATAACTCAGTCACAAGAAAGCAAAATCAAGCAAGGTCAGAAGGATTTGAAAATAGACGAAATTATCTAAAACTCATGTTTTATATCGAAATTAAGATACTGACTTTAAGATAGTCCAAAATAGTAAACAAAGCAGATCAGCGACAGAATACAAAATTTTCCCTTAAAAACAAAATCAACATAGATTCAAGAAAATTGATCCAAACACACCCAAATATGAAATGGAGTCTACCAAGTGTCTAAACATCATAATTTAGGGTATCTAACATGTCCACACCAAATATATCACGTGGGTCTCAACCAAAATACGAATTCTCACAAAAATCTCACATACATGATCAAATTCAAGAACGGGCAAATCCTAGGTTAAGTCATGCCCATATTGTGTCGTGAGTCATCTATGGTCAAGTTTTCACAATAGAGACAAAACCCATCAAGAAAAACACAAACAAGAGTCGTCTCTAGACCCAACTACACTATAGGTGAATTTTTGACTTGTATCAAACAAATGAATTGGAGTACAATTTACTTGCCTGAGAGACGACGAAAACAATGAAGCCCAAAGACAGAATAATGGGAACGGATTCCCGACAACGAGAAAAATCCATGAACGAAAGTCCACGAACGAATGAATCCATGCAAACTTGAGCGAAAATCTCCACACGAACAATTCCACCAAAAGAGAGATGATCCAAGAGGGATGATGACAATAGTGGCTTGCGGCCACAAGAGAACACCAAGAAAGAAAGACAAGGGATGAGAGATATATATATAAGGGGATTAGGGTTAATGGGTATTTGGGTTGTGGGTAATTAGGAGTAGTAATAGGATTCATTAATGGGTATGGATAATGATTAATTTCATAGGATAACAAATAGGATTTAAATAAAAGATCAAACCGAATAGATGAAGTAATAAATAATAGTAGGATTATATATCAAAATATATATTGATCTACAAGATAGAAATTATTTGAAATATTACAAATACAAATAACAATAGAAATAGATTTTTAAATCAATAATCAAGAGCAAAAGATAAAATAACATGAATAACAAAAATAACAATAATCATGAAAAAAATAATAAACATAAACATAATAATCCAAAGCATAATAAAAATATTTGTATTATATAAAAAATATCATTGGGAACTAGTTATAAATAAACTATTGATTAAAAATAGGTTTTAACAGAAGATCTAACAACACATTTTTACAATGAATTTGAAAGCAGAAAAAGTAATTTACAAAAATTTTAAATATAGAAAAATACACATAAAATTCGGGTTTGGGAAACTAGGGGTTACAATCCTACCCACCTTACAATATAATTTCGTCCTCGAAATTTGCTTAGGCGGTACATAGGACAAGGCAAAAACAAACTGGGGAAGGGTAACAAAGCAGAGGGTTAAAGGGAAAGGAACAAAGCAAGGGCAAAACCAGAAATAGAATGAAGGGGATAACAATGGGATCAAATAGAACGCAAAAAGAGAATAAACAGTCTCAAAAAGAAAAGAATCAACACCAGATAACAAAGCAATAAGGGAGTCGGCAGAACTGAAATCAAAGAGAGAAAGATAGGGAAGAATTGAATCAAACAATAAGTCAACGGATGAGAACAATTGCAAGAGATAGGAGAAACCGAAACAATGCAAGGAAGGGGAAGCAACAATATGATCCTGGGACCTGTGGGTTATGGGCCCACAACGCTTCTGCTACGCAACTCTGATGGTGACGTTCCAAGCTGCAGACATGTCGTTGTAGACCACGCGACACCAAGTAACGATCCGAGCAGGAAGAAAAGAATGAGACACCAGCATCAAAGGGAATATAGGTAAGAGAAATTGGGTTGGGCTCGAGTTAGATATTAATAAATACAAAAATCAACTCATATTAATAATAAAATAATAATAACAAAATAATAAAAATAATAATAACAATAATAATCATCATACTCATACTGGTAAAAATAATAATAATAATAATATATTAACAATATTGGTAAGGATAATAATACAAGACATAAAATAATTTGGGGTTCATCATTTTTGTGAAAATAATTCAATATTAACAACAAAAATAAAATAGTAAGAAAAATACAATAATAATAATAGTAATGGTAATAACAATAATAATAATAATACTAATAATAATAAAGAAAACAATAATAATAATAGTAGAAATGCTTTGATGAGGATCCACCTCATTTATATCCATCTGTAGACGTGCTTTCTCGACATCAAGTTGCAAGTTTGCCTCCATGACATTAGGTTGAAGGTTGCCATCTGGATATTCGGTTGCACATTATGCCTCACCGATATCCAGTTGCAATTTGCCTCTATTGACGTCTAGTTGCATGTTTGCCATCTCGACATCCAGTTGCAACAAAACGATGAACGAGATGATGCAATCTTCCACACGTACTTAGATATTGATTGCTCAATTTAAGTACGAAGTTAAATTTTGAAATTTGTGATATTAAAATACACGGTTATTCGAAATATAAAAAAAAATTCATTTTAGAAAACAATTTTATAGAAGATCCAAAATATAATATATAATAATCGAAATACACAAAATATTTGAAAATACATATACATATAAAGAAAATACAGGGAGGAGAAAAATGAATTTTGTACTCAAAAAAGAGTCAACAAAGGAGGACGAGTAAAAGGGATGAAAGAAAATAAGAAATCAAAGAATCGAATATGAAGGAAGAGGAACGAGGGGACACAAGCAGAATTTCAAGAGAATATAGCAGGAAAAGAATAGCTAGCATGATACACAAAATGAGTAAACAAATGAAGATGAATGAAAGAATCAAAGAAATATGGGTACAGAAAGAACGAAACTATACCCAATAAAGAATCAACAAATGAGAACGACTGAAAAAGAGACGGAAGAAACAAGGAATCAAGGAAATCGAATAAGAAGGGATCAAAAAGAAAGGAATAAGACTAGTATCCAGATCGATGTTGATTATGATTCATTTATGCATGAATGGTTGGTGAAATGTTGAGCAGATCCCAGTTCGAGCGAAGCTTGTCTAATATATTAGGCCACAAATACATTAGCCAAATCTGGGCTCTGATACCACTAAAAATCCTGTCACGTCCGGCTTCCCAAAAATACGGAATACGAGCACATAATATTGGCCCAGCGAATGATTTTCATCATCCATAAGCTGTTCCGGAATCTTTACAATATATCACAATATAATCAGAGTCGAAAGCCAGAAAAGTCAACCACATGCACATATGAACCAAATACAAACAAGAATACTTGAAATAAAATATATTAATCCCAAATAATCATTATTTGAATAATATAAATATCTTGGGTCACATTGCTCAAATATAACAATAAATCCAAATACATGAATACAATTATTGTTCAAAGCAAGAAAACTTGAAATAATAATAGCAAATCCAGCACTAATATCTCATGTCACCGATACTATCTGGAACCTGTTCTCCAAAATCTGCAATTCAACGAATACAAGGAAGAGGAAAAGAGAAAAACAAGTAACCGTCAATTGCAAGTTATGGGCCACTTATAATGTAGGATACAAGTACATGGAGAAACTAACTAGCAACATGGTATAAGTATGATGTCAAAATAAACAACAAGCATGGTAAAGTAAACAAGTGTAAATGGCATGAATCAAGTGTCAAGTAATCAAGTATCATGTAAACATGCATCAAGTGTCAAGTATCATGTAATCACATATCAAGTGTCAAGCTTTCAAGTCTAAAGTATCATGTAGTCAAGTATCAACTAAGCATGTATCATGGTCAAGTACCATGTATTGTCTTGTGGTGATTACTATCTAGGTAGCACTTCATGCATCCATTCTTATACTACATAGTTGCTACAGTCAATGCAATTTTGTTTTAGATTTCGTAGGGGACCATACAGGGCAGTGTACTCGGTTATTCACAGAATTACAGAACTTGGTCAGTAAACTTGATCGGTAACAGAATATTAACTTGATCGGTAAACTTGATCGTAAACTTGATCGGTAAACTTGATCGGTAAACATGTAATACAGAAAACACAAGTCTCCTTCCGAGTACACGTTTCTGCACTATCCACTACTAGATCTTTCCCATCAAAAACCACGGCTTGATTATTTATTATTAATCTCAAACAGGCAGGTATAAACATGAAACAGTGTCAAACTAACATAGCATAATCGGTATCAGGTCTAGGGTAACAAATAAGCACACATAGATGATAGGCAGTCACATAACCGAGCAAAACAGTGTATGTTCATATTCAGGACAGCATGATAGTACCGTACAAAAACAGTGATTCCCGCTACTACAAACATCCAAATCTGGATCCGTCGAAGAATCTGGAAAATAGACTTCCATACGAATCCAGAGAATATAAATAAGTCATATAGTAATTCACAACAACATAGCTCAAAACTGATTCGAAGACGGAAAATAGGTTCAGCTGGAAATCAAGAAAACAAATTCAAGAACAGGAAAACAGCATGAAAACTCAATAAATAAATCCACGAAAAATCTGGAGTATTCCCCTATACGTATAGAATCAAAATATAAATTTTCATAATATTTTAGTAAAATTAGTTCAGTCATCAAAAATAAGAAAACATCAAGAAACGATAGTTTGGCAAATCTGGAATTCCCAACACTGCTGTACGAAAACTAGAATATCTCGTAAGCCGTAAAACGAAATCATAATCCGCCAATGGGAGATGAAAATAGACAAAATATATTAACTTTCATATTTCACGAATATTTTTCATACAGTAAAAGGAATCAGGGTGAAAATACGATTCTTTACAGAACAGCAAGCAAAATACAGCAAGCAAAATACAGCAAGTATAGTTTTCATCAATGAGCATGAAACGACATCTAAAATGTATCAATAAAATCCTCTAAAATTCTGGGTAATCCATAAATAGATAAAGAAACACTGACCAAAGTTTTGGATCAAAATAATATACGTAGCATCAGTATCAAAATCATTTAGTCATCAAAATCATCGAAAAACAAAATCTAGAAAAGATCGACACTTCTGTAGTAAAACAGTCATAACTCAGTCATACGAAAACAAAATCAAGCAAGATCAGAGGGTTTGAAAATAGACTAAATTCTCTAAAACTCATGTTTTATATCGAAATTAAGATACTGACTTTAAGATAGTCCAAAACAGTAAACAAAGCAGATCAGCGACAGAATACAAAATTTTCCCTTAAAAACAAAATCAACATAGATTCAAGAAAATTGATCTAAACACACCCAAACATGAAATCGAGTCTACCAAGTGTCTAAACATCATAATTTAGGGTATCTAACATGTCAACACCAAATATATCACGTGGGTCTCAACCAAAACACGAATTCTCACAAAAGTCTCACATACATGATCAAATTCAAGAACGGGTGAATCCTAAGTTAAGTCATGTCCATATTGTGTCGCGAGTCATCTATGGTCAAGTTTTCATAATAGAGATAAAACCCATCAAGAAAATCACAAAAAAGAGTCGTCTCTAGACCCAACTACACTATAGGTGAACTTTTTGACTTGTATCAAACAAATGAATTGGAGTAAAAGTTACTTGCCTGAGAGATATTGAAAACAACGAAGCCTAAAAGCAGAATAACGGGAACGGATTCTCGACAACAAGAAAAATCCACGAACGAATGAATCCAAACAAACTTGAGCAAAAATCTCCACATGAACAATTCCACCAAAAGAGAGATGATGACAATAGTGGTTTACGGCCACAAGAGAACACCAAGAAAAAGAGACTAGGAATGAGATATATATATATATATAAGGGGATTAGGGTTAATGGGTAATTGGGTTGTGGGTAATTAGGAGTAGTAATAGGATTGATTAATGGGTATGGATGATGATTAATTTCATAGGATAACAAAGAGGATTTAAATAAAAGATCAAATCAAATTGATAAAGTAATAAATAAAAGTAGGATTATATATCAAAATATATATTGATCTATAAGATAGAAATTATTTGAAATACTACAAATACAAATAACAATAGAAATAGATTTTTAAATCAATAATCAAGAGTAAAAGATAAAATAAGACGAATAATAAAAATAACAATAATCATGAAAAAAATCATAAACATAAACATAATAATCCAAAGCATATTAAAAATATTTGTATTATAAAACAAAATATCATTGGGAACTAGTTATAAATAAACTATTGATTAAAAATAGGTTTTAATAGAAGATTTAATAACACATTTTAACAAAGAATTTGAAAGCAGAAAAATTAATTTATAAAAATTTTAAATATAGAAAAATACACATAAAATACGGGTATGGGGAACTAGGGGTTACAATGTCCCTAAAAAAAAACTAGGGGTTACAATGAGGCTCAGGGGCGATGGTGACAAGGAGTGAGGGAGGCGATGAAGGAGGTGAGTTCGACAAAGGCGGTTGCATTTCTGAAGAGAAACAGAGGAGGAAGGGATGTGAACATGGATAGGCGGCTTTGTCACGCCCCACTTCCCAAAAATACGGAATACGAACACATGACATTCGCCTAGCGAATGACTAACGTCATCCATAAGCTGTTTAATCGATCAACTCAACAATATAATCAATACAGAATAATTTCGCAAGCAACAATAATAATCTCATGAACAATAATACTTGAAATGAAGCAATATATAATATCCAAGTACAATAAACCAACGTCTGGAAACAATAATAAAATCCGGGACATAAGCCCAATACAATAATAATCCAATCACAAATAGATATTAAGTCTCAATACATTAAGTTTGATAAAACAATAAGAAATTAAAAGCATTATATCTTCAGAGTCTTTGTTCTCCAATTTCAGCAAGCAATTCTCCTCTATTACCTGTGTATACTTCATCTAAAAAGAGGAGAAAAATTGTCCTTAGAGCAAGTCATGAACAGCAAAAAGAGAAAGCATGGAACAATGAAATAACGGTATAATACTGAATCAATGGATCAATAGGAATCAATAACATGGGACAATAATCAATAAACAATATCACGATAATCGATGCAATGGTATAGACAATGATTCAATATTCAATAACAATATTCAATGGTATCAATAACACTTAAACAATATTTGGTATCAATAAGAACAATGATGTACAATATGTAGTGTCGATGTTGTGTCAATCCTTATGTCTATTAATCATTTTAATCCTAACTAATGCATGTACTACTGCATCCCATACTACAGGTTCGATACATACAATCAATTTCGTTTAGACCAAGTGGTGAATTCTATAGATCATGTGTCGGTATGATAATCACTGATACAATATAATATTATTGCATGATACATTACGATGATTCACTGATTCATTGATACGATTCATTGATGCAATACACGAAAGATTGGGGTGCCATAGTCAGCGCTCCATAATCAATCGATAAACAGTGGTAGACACAATCACTATATTATTCACTACTCAAGTCATTACCTTAAATCCCGGCTTATTAATTATTTTATTAATGCAACAATACAATATGAGATTTGAGACATTGGGTGAACAATAGTAACAATAAAGGGACAATAAGATAATAACATGAAGTGGGATAGTTAGAATGATGACAATAACTCATTGGGATCATGCAATGTGACATACATACATTAATTCATGGAATAGTACGATATAGGAATAGCTAATCTATTAAAAACTGAAATTTAAAATTCTGGACAGCAAGAGTAGTCTATATAAAAATACAAGTTCCCGCTGTTTTAGAACTCGAAACCGAATCCATCAGGAATTCAAGAAACTTGACTTTCACATGGTTCCAATGCATATTTAAAGTTCAAAATCTCACAATAGTAGCTAGGTCAACCACACCATTCTTTACAGATTTCATGTTCAGGTAGAATCTCGATATCAAGTTATTATAATTTTAGAATAAACAAAAACTCTATAATAAATTCATAAAAAATATTTTCTAGACTCCTAAACATGTTAAGTAACAATTTGAAAATTTTCAGAGCAAAATTTTATCATTTGATCAGCCTTTTTACTGTTTGAACATGGAATGTACAATAATCTGAGAATCTGGAATTAAAAACACAGCTGTGGTGAAACAGGCATAACTTTTGCTGCACAACTCAGAATTTAAAAATTCAAAATGTTCTGAAAACTAGAAAGATAAGGCTACAATTCTTATTCAGAAGATTATTCATTTTAAGATTATTTACTGGTTCAAAAATAGCTGTCAACATACAGGCCAACAAGCAATATACAGGTTTTAGGGTATTATTCATAAAATAATTTAATTAAACATGATGAGTATCAATTCCATTAGTCAATAAATTATGCAATCAGCATGATGAGTGTAAAAACATAATAAATAAAATTAGAACACATACATAAAACAATTTATCATCAATCAACCATCAATCGATCAAACAACATACAACCTAACAATTCTCTCTACTATAATTTAATTGTGTGACAATTATAGGAACAACCCTATTATCAATTCCATATGCACACATGAAAGATTCAATCTTTGGAGTCAAAAGTGGCACGATATCAAGTAAATTGGGGTTAGCTCGTGTAAACCCTCAATATATCCAACGAAAGAGATGAACAATGTATAATACGATAAACAAGGAATCAACTTGCAAGAGTTTCAACAAAACTTGAATTTGATAAAATTAACAATTCAAGAGGACAGTGACTTGCCTTTTGGACGACAAAATTGAATACTAAGAATAACGAGATAAGGATCCCGAAACAACGAACCCACAAACACACAAATTACGTGCACAAAAGAAATCCAAGCAACCACAGCAACACACAAATAAAGAGACAGCAGCAACAGTAAAAGAGACAGCAGCAAGAGCAGAGGCAAGGGGCAGCAGCATCGCAGGTGGCGGCGCGGCGGGGAAATGGCTGCGCGGCGATGGCAGTGCTCAGGTAGCGCTATAGTGCTTGCGTCGATAGAAAGGGAAGCAAGGGAAGGTCGGGGTTGGGGTTTGGTCGTTGTTAATGTCGAGGACAGAGGAGAAAGGGTCAGGGGAGTGCTGGCGATGAGGTCGCCGGAGGTTGGGATAGCAACGGTGGAGGGTTTCGCCGGAGATGGCGCCGGAGGAGATGAACAGTGAGGGGGTTTTGGAGTTTGGGGGGGAAACTTGATGGGGAGAGAGAAACGGGAGAGGAGAGAGAATTAGAGTGAGAGAATAAGCGGCTAGGGTTTCGAATTACACAATCTTTAGAGTTTGCAGTTGAGTTGTATTTATAGGATACAATTAGGATACTGGGTTGGTGATTTAAGGTCCAATAATAGCGGTTTTGGGTCAAGAACAAATGAAATTGGGTTGTAGGGTTCAACAAGAGATAGATCTAAATCAATGGGGTTCAAATAAAATTACTCACAACTAAATAGAATAAAATAGAATCAATGAGAACAGCTCAACAAGAAAAATGGAGAATTTCATGAACACTATTTAATTAAAATAATCAAGAAATAAAAATAGAGTATTTTATACAATTACAAATAAAATATTACTAAGGGGGGAAAATGAAAATAGCGGGAACAGTAGTTATAGGCTGTGTAATTAAGATGGGATTAATTAGGTTTAGGGTTAAGAAGAAGATTAGTATATATAGGGTAAGTTAGGATATTGGGGTTAAAGGGTTAAGTTCCAATAGGAGATTAGGCTTGGGTTGCGGGTTTAAATCCAATAGAAAAATAAATAGAAATATGTATTAGATAAATTAGAGTATTCAACATACAAAATTTGTGAATAGGCTGTACAAAAATTTCAGGGTTCAACAAAATAAAATTAATTGGAAGAATACAATTGAATTAAGATTTAGCTTTTCACAATAATTAGAATAGTCATTGATATGGCTAAAAATGGGGTTAAATCGGAACCGTCCAGACTGGGCGCGAATCTTGAAGATCGGGGGTAAAACGGTAATTTCACATACAAACGGGTTCGAAACGGGTACTGGATCTCCTTCTCACAGATCCAATAACCCACAAACGGATCCACTCCAATTGGGTTCGGGTCCCGACCCGAGGCGAACCCAGACCAACAAGAGGCAAATTAGGGCCACTGATTTGACCAAGTCAACGGGCCTGATTTGCTCTCACCGGGAATCAGGGATTAGTTTCCTAAACAGACTGTGAGAATTTTACTCCTGACAGTTACACAGGGAATCAGGCCCCTAATCATTCCTATGGTGACTATAAATACCTCCCCCCTACCACTGTGACCAGGTAATCACTCTTTTTCCACCTTAAGCTCTTTCATAATCAATACTGGTTACTGAAAAGAGCGTCGGAGGGTGCGTCGCCGGAATCAACCCCGGTGTATCGCGCTTCCTTGCAGGTTGCGGCAGGAATCAGAAGGCTTGGATCCGCTATTCAGGTTTTTCTCGAACTCACAAATCTCATCTGTTTACCCCCACACCGAAATCAGCGGTAACAGATTAGCGCCGTCTGTAGGAAATACCACACGAACAGCCTCCGCCTCTTCCTTGTCGTCTACCCCTTCTCCAACCATGCCTCCAAAGAAGGTCAGATCTAGAGGGTCCAACCGCAGACCTAATCCTGCCGATCAGCCAGAGGAAGTCCCTGTCAATCCTGCTCCACAGCCTGAACTTCCTCCCCCGGTCCAACAGGGCCAACCTCCTCTTCCCAAACAATAACCCCCCAATGGCCCTTCCGGCCATAACGGGCGGAGGCAGAAACAACCCCTACACCCAGACCACGTCTCGGTTCATAATGCCTCCTCGGATTCAATGGCTTCTCATCACCCCGACCTCCGCAACACCGTTCTGAACCGCCAAAAGGATGAGGACCTTCGCACCCACCTAGATGAGAGGCGGGACCGAGAGGGAGCCTCCCGCCAGCATCATGGTGACCGATCTCCTCATCGCTGAGACGGTAGGAGGTCTCCAGACCGACGGAGCCGAGCGGCATCTCCCGAGCGCCGTAGGAGGAGGCCACATTTCCCTGCGGATCGACATCATCCGAGGAACAATGAGGCACCTATCACTCGTGCCGAGTTCCTACAATTTCAGGAGACACTGCAGGCCCTCAACCTTCGCCCCAACAACCAAAATGCCCAGAGGGTTCCAACACCCCCGCGGGTTCCCAGTCCTCGCCACCGATCCAGAAGTCCTCTCCCGGCTCCCAGTCGCCAGCAGTACCACTATAGTCCCCGCCGATCCCAGGACTACCGGCACCGCAGTCCCCGCTCCCCTTCCTATGAAGAAGAGTCCAGGGGATCGTTTGATTACCAGCGGAGGGACGAGGCCCTCAACCGCCGTCTCCATGAGGTGGAGAGGCCCATCGGTCGCATGGACAGAGAGGAGGAGTCTAGAGCAAGGACCGTCCGTCCCAGCAGACCTCCCTTCTCTCGGACGATCATGGAGGCCCCCATACTGAGGGGTTTCAAACCTCCGCAGTTTGAAACGTACTCAGGGGAGTCCGACCCAGTTGATCACGTCGAAATTTTCAAGACCTTAATGCTAATCCATCAAGCTTCCGACGCCATGCTCTGCAAGACCTTCCCCACCACCCTTAGGGGGTCGGCTCAGGAATGGTACTCCAGGCTCGCCCCCTCTTCCATCTTCTCGTTCGAGCAGTTCGAAACGCTGTTCATAACTCACTTTGTGAGTAGCAGGCGAAGACGAGCCTCTCCCTACTCAACCTGCGGCACGAAAGGGGAGAGAAGCTGAGGGACTATGTGAAGAGATTCACCGCAGAGGTCAGGTCTATCGCCTTCCTAGACCAGTCGGTTGCGACCGTTGCGTTCCAGTCGAACGTCCTCAACTCCAACCTCCGGTCGTCCCTCGCCAAGAAGCCCCCGCACAACTTCGTCGATCTTCTCCTAAGGTGCGAGAAGTACATCCGGGCGGAAGAGGCCGAGTGCCTCCCAAATTTCGGAGGGTCGGCCTCCGGATCGAAGAGGAAGGCGACGGAGGAGGAGGGGTCCAAGAAGATGCAGAAGGACAAAGGCGGTCAGCGCCGTCCTCCTCCTAGGTTCGAGAAGTTCACACCCCTCACCACCAATGTCTCCACCATCCTGATGGAAGTGGAGAAGGAGGGGGTCATACCTCCGGCTCCGAGGATGAACACCCCGGCCAAGAGGAGGAACAAAGAAAAATGGTGCCGTTACCACCGGAACCACGGCCACGACACCAACGACTGCCGAGCGTTGAAAAATGAGATTGAGGCCCTCATCCAGAGGGGGCAGTTGGCCAAATTTGTGAAGGCAAACGATCGGGCGGATCGCAACACTCCTCCGCCTCGGGGGGCTAACAAGCACTCCGAGCGGCGCGATGAGACCCCCGAGTTCGAGGAAGAACGAGTTCTCCACCTCATCTACGGAGGTCCCATGGGGGGCTACTCCAACTCCTCTTGGAAGGCCTTCGTCCGAGAGGTAAACTCGGTTCACAGCACCCCTCCTCCCAAAGGTCTCGGCGTCCCAGTGACTTTCTCCGATGAAGACCTCGAGGGGGTCCGAACTCCCCACTGCGATGCTCTCGTCATCGACCTTCGCATGGCAAACTTCAAAGTGCAGAGGGTCCTGGTCGACAATGGGAGCTCGGTGAACATCCTCTTCCTCTCGGCCTTCCGAGGGCTGCAGCTGTCTCGGGACCGTCTCAAGCTGGCCGGTTACACGCTCCACGGGTTCACGGGGGTACCAGTAACTGTCGAGGGGGTTATAACCCTAGACGTAACTGCTGGAAAAACCCCTACTACCCGGACCGAGCCGATGGACTTCATGGTCGTTGATGTCCCGGCCGCATATAATGTCATCCTAGGCCGACCCGGCCTAGCTGCCCTGGAAGCTGTCCCATCAGCGTACCACCTTAAAATGAAGTTCCCCACTCGGTCGGGAGTGGGGGAAGTCAGGGGCAGCCAAGAGACGGCTCGGAAGTGCTACATGACTTCCACTGGGGGTCCGGTGCTCTCCCTGGAGACCCTAGAGATTCCCGAGCCGAATGTCCGACCCACGTCCGAGCCGGCGGACGAATTGGAAGAAGTACTCTTTTTGGACGAGGACCCGAGTTGGAAGTTCCTCATCAGCAAATTCCTGCCGACTGCACTTTGTTCCGACTTGGTGCAATGCATCCGGGATAACCGCGACCTGTTTGCTTGGTCAGCCGCAAATATGCCCGGGATTTCAGAGGAGCTGCTAGTCCACCGCCTAAGTGTCGAACCGGGATGCAAACCGGTTCAGCAGAATAGGCGAAAATTCGCTCCCGAGCGACAGCAGGCCATCAAGGAGGAGGTGGATAAACTCTTAAAGGCTCGGTTCATACAGGAGGTGAACTACCCCGAGTGGCTCTCCAATGTTGTAATGGTCAAGAAGTCCAACGGTTCTTGGAGGATATGCATCGACTTCACCAACCTGAATAAGGCGTGTCCGAAGGATCCATTCCCTCTCCTAAATATTGACACCCTCATTGATGCCACCTCGGGCCATGAGCTCCTCAGCTTCATGGATGCCTTTTCCGGCTATAATCAGATCCGAATGTTCCCCCCGGACATTCCTAAGACCTCCTTCATCACCGACCAGGGCCTCTATTGCTATAGAGTCATGCCGTTCGGCTTGAAGAACGCTGGAGCCACCTACCAGCACCTCGTCAACAAGGTCTTCCAGAGCCAGATAGGCCGCAACATGGAAGTGTACGTCGACGACATGCTCGTCAAGAGCATCCGAGGTACCGACCACGTGGACGACCTCCAGGAGGCCTTCGGCGTATTGAGGAAGCACAGCATGCGGCTGAACCCGAACAAGTGTGCGTTCGGGGTCTCGTCGGAAAAGTTCCTCGGCTTCATGCTGAGCCAGCGGGGGATCGAAGCAAATCCCGAGAAGATCAAGGCCATACTGGACATGGCCCCACCCCGGAACGTCAAGGAGGTGCAGAAGCTCACGGGCCGGCTCGCCGCTATTGGCTGCTTCCTCTCGAAGTCTGGGGAAAAGTGCCTCCCCTTCTTCAAGGCTCTCAGGGGGGCTAAGGGTTTCGAATGGGGCCAACCACAACAGGAGTCGTTCGACCAACTGAAGGCCTACTTGGTGAACCCCCTTCTCCTCAGCAAGCCCATTCCGGGGGAAACCCTCTTCGTCTACTTAGCTGCTTCCGAGCATACCCTAAGTGCTGTGTTGGTAAGGGAAGAAGATCGGGCTCAGAGGCCCATTTACTATGTGAGCATGGTGCTTCGGGACGCCGAGCTCCGTTATCCCAAGATAGAAAAGATGGCCTACGCTTTGGTCATGGCGGCGAGGAAGCTTCGTCCGTACTTTCAGTCCCACTCGGTGGTGGTCCTCACCGACCAACCCTTGAAGCAGGTCGTCCACAAGCCCGAAACCTCGGGTCGGCTTATGAAGTGGTCCATAGAGCTAAGCCAGCACGACATCTCCTACCAGCCTCAGACTGCTATCAAGGCTCAGGCCCTCGCCGACTTCATCGTCGAGTCTACTATTCCCGAGGTCAGCCATGTCCCGAACGGTCCCCCCATTTGGACAGTCTTCGTGGACGGATCGTCCTGCAGCGAAGGGAGCGGTGCCGGTATCATCCTGAACTGCCCTGACGACTTCGTCCTCCAGTATGCCCTCCGCATGAACTTCAAAGCCTCAAACAATGAGGCAGAGTATGAGGCATTAATCGCGGGCCTCGGACTTGCCCGGAGTGCCGGAGCACAGCGCCTCCGAGTCCATAGTGACTCTCAGCTAGTTGTGAACCAAGTCTTGGGTGAATACGAGGCACGAGACGAGCGGATGGCGAAGTACCTCGCCAAGGTCAGAGCCCTCATGAGCCACTTCGAAGAGGCACTCATCCAACGAGTCCCTCGTGAGGAGAATTCCCAGGCCGATGCTTTCTCCAAGTTGGCCTCGTCCTCCCTCCAAGGTCTCGAGCAGACCGTTTTGATCGAGGTCCTCTCAAGGCCGAGCATAGAAGACGAAACATCTAGCTCGGTGGAGTCATTGCCGGTCCTGCTGCAAGATAACTGGATGAAGCCGTTGGTGGAGTTCTTAAGGGACGGACTCCTCCCCGAAGACCCCAAAGAAGCACGCCGAGTCAGAACCAGGGCCGAGCGGTATGTCTTGATCGACGGAATCTTGTACAAGCGTTCCTTCTCGCAGGTTGATGACCGACCGTACCTGAGGTGCCTCTCCCCAGAACAGGCCGACTACGCTCTACAAGAGCTCCACGATGGTATCGGTGGAGCTCACTCAGGGTCTAGGTCCTTGGCTCGGAAAGCCTTGAATTATGGGTACTTCTGGCCGACTCTCCTCCAAGATGCCGAGCGTCACGTTCGGCAATGTGGCTCCTGTCAGAGACATTCCAATGTTCGTCGCCTCCCTCAAGCCAACCTTGCCTCTCTATCAAGTCATATCCCCTTTGCAATGTGGGGAATGGATTTACTAGGACCGTTCCCCCTAGCTCCCGGCCAGTTCAAGTTCTTGGTTGTTGCCATCGACTACTTCTCGAAGTGGATTGAGGCCGAGCCCCTTGCCACTATCACCGAGAATAAAGTGGTTCAATTCTTCTGGAAGAGCGTCATCTGTCGGTTCGGCGTCCCCCGCGTCATAGTAACTGACAACGGGACTCAGTTTACCGGGGCCGCGTTCCGAGCTCTGTGCGAGGACCTTGCTATCCACCAGTGCTTCTCTTCCGTCTCCCACCCTCAGTCGAACGGCCAAGCGGAAAATGCCAATCGGTAGATCCTCACAGGTATCAAGAAGAGGTTGGACAAATGTTCCAAAGGCCTATGGGTCGACCAGCTCCCCAATGTGCTGTGGAACTAACGCACGAACAAGCGGACGCCTACAGGAGAGTCCCCTTTCAACCTCACTTACGGGTCCGAGGCAGTGATACCCCTCGAGGTCGGAATACCTTCCCCTCGCCTCGCAGCCTATAATGAAGAACAGAACGCCAGAGACCTCAGGGCGAACTTAGATCTGGTGGACGAGCTGAGGGAAAGAGCGTCAATTCGGCAACGGAATTACCAAAGAAGGGTCGAGTTGGCATACAACAAGAAGGTCTGACCCACCAACCTTAAGCAAGGGGACCTAGTCTTGAGAAAACTGGCCATATCCTTCCCCAATCAGAAGAGCAAGCTGGCTCCGAACTGGGAAGGGCCTTACAAGATCACAAGGGTAGTTCGGCCCGGAGCATATCGTCTGGAAAATCTAGAGGGCAGAGAGATTCCGATGACCTGGAATGCCGACCACCTCCTGAAATACCAAGAAAGCGCCCCGGCGCCTCTCTAAGTATTGCAGGATATCGAGCCATTCCTCTCCTCTAACTTGTAATCTATTTCATAAGTTGTAATATGTAAAAACGGTTCGCCATCGATTATCAATGAAGAATGCTCTTTCATACTTATAAATTTGTTTACATCTCTCCACCTCTATCCTTCGTTTTTTATTCAACCAATGGTTCGGAGTCCAATGTCCGGCTCGACTTTACCTCCTCGGCTCGCCCCTGGACGAGCCAGAGGTAGATCGCCGTTCGGAACTGCTCCCACAACCGTTGAACTACACCGATGGTTCGAAGTCCAACACTCGGCTCGACTTTACCTCCTCGGCTCGCCCCCGGACGAGCCAGAGGTAGATCGCCATTCGGAACTGCTCCCACAACCGTTGAACTACACCGATGGTTCGGAGTCCAACACTCGGCTCGACTTTACCTCCTCAGCTCGCCCTCGGACGAGCCAAAGGTAGATCGCCGTTCGGAACTGCTCCCACAACCGTTGAACTACACCGATGGTTCGGAGTCCAACACTTGGCTCGACTTTACCTCCTCGGCTCGCCCCCGGACGAGCCAGAGATAGATCGCCGTTCAGAACTGCTCCCACAACCGTTGAACTACACGATGATTCCGGAGTCCAACACTTGGTTCAGTTCTACTCCCCAAGCTTGCTTCTCGGCAAGCTAGGGGTGGATCACCATTCGGAATTGCTCCTACAACCGTCGAACACTCGCTATGACCGGCGAGTCTCACCACGGAAAAGAGCTCGGCTCACCCCTCGACTTCGCAAGAAGAGGGAGACCGAAGCACTGTTCGGCACCACAATCCGAGCCATCTTGTCATGGAGACGAAAGCCCCAAGAAGAAGGGTCAAACCATGCTGCCACCGGTCGGACGCCGAGCAAGTGCTATTCCGACCCTGCAAACGGAGAAAACTCACTTTCTCCTCAACTCTCGTGTAAGATCTCGATCAGATGGATGAAGGGGAAAGCGGAGCCCGGCGCAGAGGGAGTCGAGAGGAAAGACGCACACGTCTGTTGAAGACTTGGTGTTGGCTCGGAAGCCCGGTCCGGGGAGGAGTAGCCCGTAGTTGGTGGGAATCTGGAATCCCTTTCGGATCAGATGTAGATCGGCCTCCGTAAGAGACGAGATGGTATGGTCCACCTCGGATAACTCTCTCGGTTAATTCTCCTCCACCGACTTGGCCGTGCCTTGGGTCACCTTCTCTAAGATGTCCTCGGCGTAATCCCGAACGCCACCCACGCTCGACAGAGCAATAGGCTGCCGACCGAATGCCCCCACCGTCTTCGGCATCTCGATGATCGTGACCACTCCTTTACCTTTCTGAGACGCCGCCGCGACCTCCTGAGGTGGCTCGGCTACTTCGCCCTCTATGTCCGGCCGAACGACGCACTGTTCGGTCGGCTCCACCACCTCCTTTCCTTTACTCGCTTGGCCTACGGCTTGCTCCGAGGCGGGGGTCTCATCCGAGGATGTAATCTTAACCATTTTCTAAAGAGAAAGGAAAGAGACTGACCTTGAAGTGACAGCTACGGTCGGAAAAGCTCACCGGAGACAAAGAACGCCTTGCCCCGACAGCTAGCAGGGCCACCAAGGAGCTAAAAACTTCGAAGGTGAAAGTAAAAACTGGAGAGAGAGAGTAAAAGTGAATAATGAGACTTGGATTAAGGGGGGTGAAGATTTATAGTAAAAAAGGAGCGTCCCTTGGACTTCCAAACATAAGGGCGCGACTTTTGGGCCGCTCTCGAAGCGTCGCGAAGGCCCAACATGACTCTGTCCTTTTCACCAAGTCAAGTAGCTCGGCACAACAGGATCTAAACCCGAATTACACACAATCTGAGCCCAGCAGCATAGAGCCCGGTCAGCTGCCGAGCAAGTGCCATTCCGAGCCTGCGAACGGAGAAAGCTCACTTTCTCCTTAACTTTCGTGTAGGATCTCGATCAGACGGCCCAGATCTTGCCAGCGACGCTAAACGACAAGATAGCATTTTCTTGGGAACTGAGCCCGTCTCGAGATTCTCCACACCATCTGACGGCTCAGATTGCGCCACGTCGCTCGGACAACCGTGCCTTCAGACGTCCCATCTCTGTCTGAAGAAGCCAGAAAAAATTTAGATTCAAAGTTTTAAGGCACCGCCCTCGGCGGGCCCCCCAGGCCCCAGGTCTCGGTCGGCATCCCTCTCACCCGTGAGCAAAACAAAGCCTCCGGCCTCAGAGCCGAAGCCACGAATTGCTCAGGAATTAGAGAGAAACCGCCGACCCACGGGGCCCAGTCAAAAGCAGATCGGCACGCCTCCCATCTCTAACTCCTCCGGGCTAACAACCATCAAAGCCATCAGCCCAGAAGGAAGACAGAGATCAGAAGAGACCCATCATTCTGAAGCTGCAGTCCCTCGGATCCGGACTTGGGTCATCACCTCTTCTACCATGATCTTCCCCGACCCTGACACCCACATCGGGGCAGTCAGAATCGGGAGAAGATCACGGTGGAAGAACGATCACCCGTCCTTTCGGAGCAAACTCTTCCCTCGGATACGGACTTGGGTCATGGGTCATCACCTCTTCTACCGTGATCTCCCCCGACCCTGACACCCACATCGGGGCAGTCAGAATCGGGAGAAGATCATGGTGGAAGAACGACCACCTGTCCTACCGAGACACACTGCCCCTCGGATTTGGACTTCGGTAGTCAACCCTTCTGCCAAAATCTCCCCTGACCCTGACACCTCTACCCGGGCCGTCAGAGTCAGGAGAAGATTTTGGCGGAAGAATGACCACCCGTCCTTCTGAAGCAATTCGCCCCTCGGGTTCGGACTACGGTCGTCACCACTTCTGCCCTATTCTCCCCCGACCTTGACACCCACTTCGGAGCCGTCAGGAACGGGAGAAGAACAAGGCAAAAGAGTAACCACCTCTTCGAACCTCGAGGATAAAATTTCTCGAAACGGGCGTCCGCCTTGACTCCGGTCGTCACCCCCTCTGCTATGATCTTCCCCGACCCTGACATCCGCATTGGGGCCGTCAGAGCCAGGAGAAGGCCATAGCCGAAGAGCAACCACCCAAGGCAGATACCTCCGAGGTCTCAAACTCTACATTGTTGCGACTGAAATGACAAGGGGAATGGGGTACTTATAATCACCCTTCAAAAACTAGCCATTATGGCCCTCGGAAGTTGAAACGCCACGCATTAATTAGGGGGCGCCATGTCTTAATGACCCTGGGAAGATGGAACGCCGCACGAATCCTGGGACGCCATTAATGCCCTTGAAAACTAAACCGTATCGGGATCCGTTCCCCCCCTCTACGGCTCGGAACGCGCTTCTACGCTCGGATTACCGCACCCCCAATCCTTCGGTCGAATGCCGAGCAAGTGCCTTTCCGATCCTGCAAACGGAGAAAACTCACTTTCTCCTCAACTTTCGTGTAAGATCTCGATCAGACGGCCCAGATCTTGCCGAAGGCACTAAACGACAAGATAGTGTTTTATTGAGAAATGTGCCTATCTCGAGATGCGTGCCATCATCCGACAGCTCAGATTGCGCCACGGTACTCGGACTGCCGAAACCCCAATCCCTCGGTCGGCTGCCGAGCAAGTGCCTTTCCGAGCATACACTCGCTCCATGTCATCCGACAGCTCAGATTGCGCCACGTCGCTCGGACTGCTGAAACCCCACGCCTTCGGTTGGCTGCCGAGCAAGTGCCTTTCTGATCCTGCAAATGGAGGAAAAAGCCACCGAGCAACCATGACCGTTGGATCTCTCAGAAATCCGTGCTTCTGATGATGAACGGTCCAGATCGCGCCACGCACGCTAAAAGACAAGATAGCGTTTTCTTGGGAGATGTGCCATCATCCGACGGCTCAGATTACGCCACGTCGCTCGGTTCGCCGAACCCCCCTGCCTCCGGTCGGCTGCCGAGCAAGTGCCATTCCGAGCTCGCAAACGGAGAAAAAGGCTGTCGAGCGATAACGACTGCCAGATCTCCCAGAAAATCGCGCTCGACGCTGATCAAAGGTCCAGATTGCGCCACGCCAATAATCGGTATTTAAAAATCAATTTTTATTTATTTAAATTGTTTTGTTTATTTAAAAATTGCGAAAAATTGCCCAAAATTTGGGAAAATTAACTAAAAATTCTAGGAAGTAATTATAAATTCGGGAGAATATTTTTGGGTCCCTGAATGAACAATTATTGCATAAAATATACGGTTAAGGCCCTCGAACAATTGGTTAATGCATCGCAAGATTAAATAAATAATCCGAAAAAATAGATAAAAACCATTGGATGTTCAACAAGGCTTCAGGACAGCTCACTTCTTCAAAAATCACCTCACTACCCCCTTTGAGGTTCAAAATCCTCCATTCGGACTCCAATACAACTCCACTAGCCACTAGAACAGTTAAACTACTCCTCAAAGCTGATCACACTCAGTCTTTAGGAGTGGGGGGCTCGTGATATGGCTAAAAATGGGGTTAAATCGGAACCGTCCAGACTGGGTGCGAATCTTGAAGCTCGGGGGTAAAACGGTAATTTCACATACAAACGGGTTCGAAACGGGTACTGGATCTCCTTCTCACAGATCCAATAACCCACAAACGGATCCACTCCAATTGGGTTCGGGTCCCGACCCGAGGCGAACCCAGACCAACAAGAGGCAAATTAGGGCCACTGATTTGACCAAGTCAACGGGCCTGATTTGCTCTCACCGGGAATCAGGAATTAGTTTCCTAAACAGACTGTGAGGATTTTACTCCTGACAGTTACACAGGGAATCAGGCCTCTAATCATTCCTATGGCGACTATAAATACCTCCCCACTACCACTGTGACCAGGTAATCACTCTTTTTCCACCTTAAGCTCTTTCATAATCAATACTGGTTACTGACAAGAGCGTCGGAGGGTGCGTCGCCGGAATCAACCCCAGTGTATCGCACTTCCTTGCAGGTTGCGGCAGGAATCAGAAGGCTTGGATCCGCTGTTCAGGTTTTCTCGAAGTCACAAATCTCATCTGTTTACCCCCACACCGAAATTAGTGGTAACAGTCATATATAAAACTAATATACTTGGTTTGTAATTTAAAGTAATAAGAATAATAATAGATAGATTAAAATCTGTGGGCTTTCACAATGACAAAAGAGAATTTTTAATATACACTCAAAAGTAATAATAATAATAATAACAATAGTAATAACAAGATTATATAACAAATAGGAATTGGGTTTAACAAATTTATTAAAATAATCCAAATAATAATAATAATATAAATAGTCGATCAATTAGGAATAGAAAATAATGTTAAAATATACCATTGTTCGAAATAAATATAATTATCGGTTAGAAGAACACTTTAATAGAATATCCAAAACGAATTCAACACAAAATAAATTTATAAATTATTGAAATCTAGAAAATATTCAAGAAATATGTATTTGCGGGAATGGGGGTTACCATCCTACCCACCTTACAATAGAATTTTTTCCTCGAAATTCATTTAGGCGGTACATGGGACAAGGCAAAAGCAAACTGATGAAATAACAAAACTAGGAATTAAAGGGAACGAAACAAAATGGTGGCAACACCAGAATAAGAAAGAACATGGATATGAATAGAGTGATCTAGAATGATGTTGAATAAAGATTCATTGAATGGTGACAAATGGAATGTATGAGGAAAAAAAGGGAGTAAACAATGCAAAGAAGAGAAACAACAAGAGAATCCTGGGGCATGTGGATTGTGGGGCCCAACATGCTTCCGTTGCGCCACTCTGATGGTGATGTTCCAAGCTGCAAACATATCACTGCACGTCAAGCGATGCTGATTGATGCATCGAGCAGAAGGTAAAAGAACGGATAACACCAGAATCAAAAGAATATGGGTACGAAAGGAATGAAATTATACCCAATGAGGAATCAATGAATGAGGACAACTGTAAGAGACGGAAGGAAATAAAAAATCAAAAAATTTAATACGAAGGGATAGAAAAGGAAGACCAGTGTCCAGATAGTTGGTTATCAGTTATTCATATGATTCCTGTATTGCACATAATGTTGAGTCAAACCGGTAAAACCCAGATCTGACAGATATATCAGTCAAAGCCAAACTCCATACGTTAGTCATGTTTGACTGATATATCATCCAAACCTGGACTCTGATACCACTAAAAACCATGTCATGCCTTACTTCCCAAAAATACAAAACACAAGCACGTGATATTGGCCCAACGAAAGACTTGCATCATCCATAATCTGTTACTAATTTAACTCAACAATATGAACAAGAAAGCGATACAACCACGCATGCATATCAGAATAATCACATGAATCACAACAAGAATTGAAACATAAAATAACAATATGATAACCAAATCTGGAAAAGAATAACAATTCTAGGTCAAATGCCCATAATACAGTAAAATAACAATATTCGATGTTTTAGGTCTCCCAAAACATAAACAATAAATAAATAAACGGCGATGCTATCAATTCCTTCACCAATGTAGTTCTCCCAATCCATCAGACGATTCTCCTCGATTACCTGTAAGCTGTTCATCTAAAAAGAGAGAATAATATATCCTTAGAGCAATTCATGGACAGCAAGTAGAGGAAAGCAGGGAACAATAAGAAACATGGTGTATCAAGAACAAATGACAGGATTAAAGTCAAGAACATAATCAAGAATTGGCAAGAATATCAAGTGTCTATGTTTAATTATGCAATAATTAATTATGTCAATTCAAGTTTAATATCGATGACAATATACAGGTTCAAGCATTAAAAATATCAAGTAAGAGTTATTATTCTTTTATAAACCTATCTAATGCACGTACTACTGCGTCACATTCCACAGGTTTGATGCATACAATCAATGTCGTTTAGACATAGTGGTGTACTCTATAGATCATGTACTCGGGTCCCGCAATAGCAATATTCCATCCATAATGAGAATTTATCCACAAGGTACTACAAGATCACAAGAACACAAGATCACAAGATAACGATATAGGAAACCACGGGCCCCTCATCCGAATACAGTCCCTATATTATCCACAACTAAAGTAAACCCTTAAACCCCCAGCTTGATTAATATTTTATTTGACTCTATGTGAGCATTCAAGAAGGTGTCAAGGTTGTATAATGCAAGGTGTGACTAATTCCACTCATTACAAACCAAGCATGAAATCAATATATTAAATCAACACAATTCATACAAGCTGGATAGCAGGACGTTACTGTACAAAAATAGAGAATTCTGCTGCTACAGAAAAGTAAATCTAGATCCGTCAGAAGTCCAAAAAACTAGACTCTCTGCCAGTTCCAATGAATATACACACGATATATAGAAATCACAGAAACTAGGTTCAAATTCTTATTCTTTATAGATTTTATGTTAAGGAAGCAGGTTATAGATTGTGTTCACATATATGTATCACGTTTGAATACTCATCAATTAATTCGACAAAAATTCAGGGTGATACCTACGCATGTCTAGTCTCAAAAAAATTAATTTCGCTTTTTAATTTTACTATTAACATGTTATGTTTATTAATACATCAGAATGATACGCATGAAATTGGGAATCTGGAAATCTAGACCCAGCAGTACTAAAAGATAGATAACTAGCAGATTATATATCGGAATTCAATTCTGTCGAATGTTATGAAAAATAGACATGTGGAGCTACAATTTCTGTTTACAAAGTTTATTTAAATTATTACATCAACAGGTTCGAAAGTATGATACAAAAAGAAGTAACAGCAGGCCAGAATATAATTTAATACGAATAGGAAATAATTTCATCATAGAAGCATATAATTCATGATAATTAATAAACAAGGTTCTATTAGAAGATTAACATGCAATTTTAAAGAATAACGATGCAATTTACAATCAAGGCAATTAATTCATGGAAAAAATATTCAATCGGCAACATTCTAGTCATCCAACAACTCTATAATATAATTTGACTGTATTTATAATTTACGTGCATATGCAATGTGCAATAGTGACTAAGGTTCGGAACAAAGATAAAGGCACGAAGTCAACGATATCTTGGGTTAGCTCATGTAAACATTCAATATACTCAATGGAAGATGAATTGTATAACAATACAATAAAAGGATCTACTTGCGGAGATCAAAAGAGTTCTTGAACAAGAGAAATAAACTAGTTCAAGAGAGACTTGCCTGTTAGACGGTAAATTCAAATATAATAGAATATCGGGATGAGAATCCCGACGGTGACACGTGCAAGACACGTACAACACACATACCCACAAGAGTACGTGCACACTACGTGCGAGCGAACACAGCAGCAACACAGCAAGAGACCCACACAACGACAAACAGAAAAAACTCCCCCACCCACAAAACAACGAATAGCAAATCGAAAATAACAACCACGACCGGGATCAACGGCAGAAATGGCGGGAGGGTGGCAGCGGGGATAGCTGGTGGCTGACTGGCGACGAGGAGTGCGGAACGTCGAGGGAAGGTGGAGGAGCGAAAGACTCTATTGCGGAAGAAAACAGAGGAAGATGAGTGGAATGGAGACTGGTGGTGGCAAGGGCAATGATGGTACTGGGGGGTGTAGTCGAGGAGGGAGGTGCTGCTCGACGAGGTGCACAAGGATGAAGGCAGGGCTCGGGAATAGCTGGCGATGGTTTCGGAACGAAACCATGGGAGAAGGTCGAAGGCGGAGGATGGCAACTGGATGTAGGGAAAGACGAAGATAAGGACGAAGACAGAGGTGCACGGGAGGATGATGAGGCTCAGGGCCGCTGGTGACGAGGAGGGAGGAAGGCGATGAAGGAGGTGAGTTTGGCAAAGGCGGTTGCGTTTATGAAGAGAAACAGAGGAAAGGAGGTGAACAGGGATAGGCGGCTTTGTAATTAAGATGGGATGAATTAGGTTTAGGGTTAAGAAGAAGATTAGTATATATAGGGTTAGTTAGGATATAGGGTTATAGGGTTAAAAGGTTAAGATCCAATAGGAGATTGGGCTTGGGTTGGGGGTTTAAATCCAATAAAAAAAAAATAGAAATATGTATTAGATAAATTAGAGTATTCAACATACAAAATTTAAATAGGTTGTACAAAAATTTCAGGGTTCAACAAAATAAAATTAATTGGAAGAATACAATTAGCTTAAGATTTAGCTTTTCACAATAATTAGAACAGTCATATATGCAACTAATATACTTGGTTTGTACTTGAAAGTGATAAGAATAATAATAGATGGATTAAAATCTACGGGCTTTCACAATAACAAAAGATGGAATTTTAATATGCAATCAAAAGTAATAATAATAATAACAATAATAAGAACATCCACAATGGTGTTTCTCATTTTTTAGAAAATGGCAGCTACAGTTGTAGCAAATAGCGAAAATGTCTGCAGTGGTTGTTTGCTATAATATTTTCATTTTTATAGTCAAACGATACATGTTGTATCGTCCGATAGCGGGTTTAAGAAAAATGAAAGAGACGAGACAACATGTCTCGTCCCTCTCAATTTTTTTAAAAATATTGCGTGGGACGGTACATGTTGTACCGTCCCTCAATTTTTTTAAAAAAAACCAAGAGAGACGAAACATGTTGTCTGGTCTCTTTCTTTTTTTTAAAAAAAATTCTTTAGAATTAATTAATTACTAATTAAATATTATAATAGGTTAATTAAATAAATTAATTAATATAATAATATCTAAAACCTAATTGAAAACACCCAAAACCTAATTAAAAAAACTAACCTACCACTAAACTAGCCTGCCACCTATGCTGGACGGGACAACACATGTTGTCCCGTCCCAAGCAAAAATGCTTGAGACGAGACAACATGTCTCGTTTCAGCATTTTTTTGAATTTTTTTTCAGACGGTACATGTTGTACCGTCCGATCAATTTTTTAGATAAAAAAAAATTGTTCAGACAAAACATGTTGTCTCGTCTTATCCCGTTAAAAAATTGAAAAAAATTGGGACGACACATGTTGTCTCGTCTCTTATCATTTGAAAATCGCAATTTCGTTTCTCAAAAATGAGAAGCGACTGCAACTACTTTGCCAAAAAATGGCAAACTAGCAAACAACTGCAGCAGCTTGTTTGCTAAAAAATGAGAAATTGGCAAATATAGCAAACGATTGTGGATGCTCTAACAATAGTAATAATAAGATTATATAACAAATAGGAATTGGGTTTAACAAATTTATTGAAATAATCCAAATAATAATAATATAAATGTTCAATTATGAATAGAAAATAAAGTTAATATATACAATTGTTTGAAATAAATATAATTGTCGGTTAGAAGAACACTTTAATAGAATATTCAAAACGAATTTAACACAAAATAAATTTATAAATAATTGAAATCTAGAAAATATTCAAGAAATCTGTGTTTGCCGGAATGGGGGTTACATATGTATAGGTATGGATTACGATATTTCTATATGGATTTATTTTGGTGGTGAAATTATTCGTGACGCAAAGCTAGGTTGTTGCTCTAGTGCTGATTATCCTGAAAAAATTTGGGCACCCCGTACAATTACAATGCATAATTAGTCGAGAAAATTTATGAGGTTACTAATTGGGCTAGAGATCAATGAAATTTAAAATTTTTAGCTCGATATGTAGTGGGAAAAGGTGGACGTCAATATTTTATGATTGTGCCCATAGCAAATTACAATGCTCTAAAGTCCATGATTGCTAGGACAGTTGATCCAATTTATAGTTGGTGCGCATTGGAATTATATATTCAGCAAATCCAAATAAATAATGTCCAATCACATGCTAATCCTAGTTCAAGCTTCGTACGAGAAGTGCAGACGCATGGATGAGTTCTAACCCAGTTCAAACATCACATGTAATCCCACCGTCCCCACAAGAAGATAAGTTCACAAATACAACAAGCCCAGATCCTACAGAAGTTGAGTTTCCATGTCAACCTAGTTTGGTTCAAGATGATGCTCAATCAGCCAATGTCTAAGGAATATTTCAAAATGCTACCGTCAACAATGAATTATTAGATAATGATGAAAAAGTGGAAGAAACCTGACGACGAAGTTGATGAGAGTGTAGAAAATGATGATGAAGTGGAAGAAGATGAAAATGTAAATGTTAATCTAAATGAGAGGAACGATAATGACGTGAACGTTAACGATGCCTTTAATAATGTTAATGTTTATGTTACCGAGGAGATGTCACAAAGTGCGAGAGTAAATCAAGTTCCACAAGAGTCGTCCGGTTCATCGAACGTCGATGAATTGTACATTGGGCAGGAGTTCCAAAGTAAAGAATCAATCCAGCATGCAGTGAAGCTATACTCCATCAAGAAACATCGGAAATTTGTCACATTGAAATCTACACCGACCCTATATACCGTGAAATATAAATTGGCACCTAGGAAACATACCATTGAGGAGATGGTGAAAATCCCACCAGTCGTAAGTGAGGGTGGTTGCCCGCGGAGATTACGTGCTATCGTTCCAAAGGGTGGGACAAATTTCGTGGTGAAGAAAATTGTAGGACCGCATACATGTTTGAATGCACATTGAATCAAGACCACTGTAAAGTTGACGCTGAACTTGTATGCAATTTGATTGTGAATGTCGTTAAGGCTGAGATAGGAATAACACCGCGGGCCATTATTGAGATAGTCAAACTACAGTTCAATTATCAGATTTCGTATAGAAGGCTTGGATTGCAAAACAAAAATCTATTAAGAGGTTATTTGGTACCTTTGAAGAAGCATATACTAAGTTGTTTTATGTACTATCAGCAATACATGCAGCAAATCCAAGAACCGTTGTCCATTGTGATAAGTATGAGTTCGGTCCTGGGGAGGAAACATTCAAAGGAGTATTTTGGGCTTTTGGTGCTTCGATTGATGTGTTCAAGTCTTGCAGACCTGTTATAAGCGTTGATGGAACACACTTGTGTGGAAAATACAAGGGATGTTTGTTAATTGCGGTTTCATCGTACGCAAATAATAGCCTTTTTCCATTTGCCTTTGCAATAGCTGATGGAGAGAGTGTATATACTTGGACATGGTTCATGAGCTTCATTTATTTTTTTGTCACCAATCGTGATGGGTTATGTGTCATCTCTGATCGTCATGCAGGTATTTTGGCCGCCAAGGAAATGCAAAACGGAGCATGGAACGAACAAAATGCATATCATCGTTATTTTATGCGACATTTCGCTACAAATTTCTTCACCAAATTTGGTAGAAAGGCTATGAGGAAAAAAATTAAAATAATAGCATGTCAAAACCAACTCAAAAAGTTCCATAGTAAACTCGCTGAGCTAAAAACTATCAATGTGGAGGCAGCTAATTGGCTGAAGGAGAAACCCGTTCAGAAATGGGCACTTCGTGACAAAGGAGGTCGTCGATATGGCATTATGACTACTAACCTATCAAAAGTTTTAACTCAGTTTTGAAAGGTATGCATAGTTTACCCGTAACTGCAATTGTAGAAATGATCTTTTACCGTCCATATTCTTACTTTGTCACTCGTCGCCAATTAGCAAACACACTTATAAGTGAAGGAAAAAAATTTGCTCCTAGAGTTCAGCATTTGATCGATTTCCGGCGTGAGAGAGAAAACTTGCATGAGGTCATAATATTTCATCATCAACCTGGAGTTTTTTCAGTCAAAACAGGTATACGAAGAGTAGGTGGCAATTCAATAGGTGGGAACCTGTACAGCGTGAATTTGGGTACTAAAACATGCACTTGTCAGAAATTTCAGCTGTATCATATTTCATGTTCCCACATATTGGCGGCTTGTGCATATCGTGTAATTGATTACAACCAGTATGTCGATACATTTTCCTCTACTTGTGCCTTAGCATAGACTTGGGCTCCCACCTTTCATTCAACACTAGATCCAGCATATTGGCCTGTTCTTAGTGGACCACGTCTCATTGCTAATACTAGCCTGAGTCATTCTAGGAAAGGACGGTCGAAGACCACGAGAATTCATAATGACATGGATGTAAGAGATGGGTCGAGCAAGGGTACGGGGATGACTTGTTTCAAATGTGATTTGAAAGGTCACAATATGCTCCGATGTCGGAAAAACTCAAGTTAAACTTCACAAAGCTGTCAAACTAATTAAATTTGGCATTTATTTCAAACTCATATTTCGGGTTATTGTGTTTTGTAATATTTTGGTAATGGAATTTTGTTATGTATTATTTAGGTTATAGATTTCTTTTGGTAACAAAGTCATTACTTTTGTGGACTTTTATTATGTACTATTTTGGTTGTGTGTGTGTATGAATGCAAGGAAGACTGCTCTTGGATTATTTTGGTTGTTTGTGTGTATGAATGCAAGGAAGACTGCTCTGAAATTATATGTATACATGGAAGAGTTCCAAATGTTCAAAAACTGTGTTGTGAAGAAAACAAGCCTCGCTATCTGAGATAACGACTGTGGGGAATTTCAATTTCTAGAGACTTTGAAGTCTCTGGAAATTAAAATTTCCACAATCGTCATCTCATATAACGACTGTGAGAAGTTCTAATTTTCAGAGACTTTGAAGTCTCTGGAAAATTTGAAATAACCACAGTCACTATCCCAAATAGCGACCCTGATTGAGACAGCGAGCCTAGTTATCTTCACAAACCAGTTTGTGAACTTCTCAAACTCTTCCCTGTATACATATATTTTCACACATATCATCTCAGACTTACACATTCTCATCCTAGGTTTTGAACTTCTCAATCATCAAACTTTCATATCTTCTCACACAGACAAACCCAAGTTTTCAACTTCTCAATCTCAAACTTTCATATCATCTCAAACACAGACAAACCCAAGTTTTCTCAATCTCAGTCTCAAACTCATACTTTCACATTCTGAATCTCAATCCTAGATCATCTCGATCTGAAACCTAGGTTTTTCTCAAACCTCTACATTCTTAAACACAGACACAAAAAATAAACAAACATAGACATAAAGATAAATATATACAAACACATACATAAAGCTAAAAAATGACAGACATAAAGCTAAATATATACAAACATAGACATAAAGCTAAACAAACAAAGCAAACAAAATAAACAAACACAGGGAAAAAAAAAAGTGGAAAGTTCTCATTGTCCCAAATTTATACAATCTAACAAAGATAACAAAATAAATAAAACTTATACAACAAATCTTCAATAGTTCATGGATCGTGGGTGAACAAGTCTGGGGGTCGCCTCAATCGTTTAGGACGCCTTGGAGTTGCTTGAGTAAGTCTGGAAAGAGAAATTTTATCATCATCACTTCTTCTGGCTTAGTGATGTGCTCCTCCTGTAACATCCCCGCAAAATTGAAAATGACAATTTCGCCCCTCGCGTGTTACGCAAGTGTATTTTGTACAGCTACGGGTAATATCCATAACGTATTTCACTATGTACTTTTGGATTCTGAGTATTTATGCATTTCCCGTCTTATAATTTTATCCTATTTTGAGTCAACTCAAATATTAAATTTCAATCTTTGTATTTTTACGTGCTTTATACGTATTATCGATGCACGTATCGATTATGTATTTTCCACCGTTAGGTGTAATAAATTTTTATGTTTTCAATTATTTATTTAATGACGCGTTCAAATTCGTTTTATAAATAGAAATTCATTTTTTCTCTTATTTTAATTAAAATATTTTATACGTGTGGTGCACGTGTTTTTAATATACGTATTGATTACATTATCGAATGTGTACATTAATTATATTCTCTTATATTGTATTTCAGTTATGTTTAAATATTTTTCCGTTGATAAATTCGATCTCGTATTTTGATATTTTACGTGCGACGCAGGTGTTTTCGATGCACGCATTTAGACGTATTCTTTTCAAAATAAAATTTTGAAGTGTGTGTATGTTTATTTTATTTGTACTTGAAAAACTATAATTTTTAATTAAAATAATTTTATTTATATATTATATACATATGTTTTAAATTAAATAAATAATTAATTTTGTGAAGTGTACTGTGTACACAAGCACGTGCACGTGCACACGTGCAATGTGCACACTCAAAGAAATGTTAGGCCGGCTGTTTTTAGGATGGATGGAGAAACACATTTTTGAATTGCATGAGTGGATTAGTGGATGTGTTAGTGGGTAATTAGTTATAATAACCACTCAATTAAAACCTCCTAATACCCCCTAAACCATCCTCACTTTCCTCATCTTCCCCTTCCTTCTTCATGTCTCTGCCGAAACCAAACTCCCCAGACAATTCCCTTTTGCTTCTCCACCTACTCCCATGCATACATATATATAACTCCTAATATATTCTATTATATACCCACATATAAATATGTATATATATGTAAATATGTATATATATAATCATGTAGATATATATATATACTAGGTTTGCCCGTTGATACGTGCCTACGGCACGTCTTCGGAACGGTGCACCTTGTTTGATCATATAAATTAGTTTTGGAGGTCTAGCAAATTAATTGAAGCAGCAAACATATTATATGAGAAACTTTTGGGGGTCCAGCAAAAAACATATTATATGATTTTTTATTTTTTTTTAAAAGTTTTTAAATTTTTATTTTTATTTTTAAATTTTAAAAATTTTTATTTTCTTAATTTTTTGAATAGAAGAGGGAGGGAGAGAGAGAGAGAATTTTTTTAAAAAAAATAAACATAGGAGTTGTTTTGGGTGGAGGATTTGAATTTGAGTTTTAGGGAAAAACTTTTAGGGGGGGAAATATGTTTTGTAAGGTTAGATCTGGACCTTTGATTTTTGGGGGGATTGAAGGAGAGCCACTTGATAGCTTTCTTTGTGTTTTATTATATAGATAGAGTTTTTTAATTTTTATTTTTATTTTTAAATTTTTAAAATTTTTATTTTCTTAATTTTTTGAATAGAAGAGGGAGGGACAGAGAGAGCGAGAAAAAAAAATTAAATAAACATAGGAGTTGTTTTGGGTGGAGGAATTTAAATTTGAGTTTTGGGGGAAAACTTTTAGGAGGGAAAATATGTTTTGTGAGGTTAGATCTGGACCTTTGATTTTTGGGGGGATTGAAGGAGAGCCACTTGATAGCTTTCTTTGTGTTTTATTTTATATATGGGTAAAAGGGATATGAGCAACTTGCTCATTTAGTAAATGAGCAAGTGATTATGTGGCATGCATGTGATACATTGAACAACTAACTCTTTTAAGAATTTTCCAATCACATGCATGCCACATCATTAATTGCTTATTTACTAATTAAGCAAGTTGCTCATACCCCTTTTCCCCTTTATATATATATATATATATATATATATATATATATATATATATATATATATATATATATATATATATGTATATGCATGCATGAAGATGAGATGAGGTGCTTCACTGTTGCCTTGCCGAAATGAGGGTGTTGTGCTTTCGGGAGTGCAATTGATGTTGGGATTCTTTCGGTGTATTGGTGCTTGCTTTTGTAGATTTTTGGAGTTTTGTGTAAAGGGATTTTGCTTCTACTACTCTTCTTTAGGTGGGTGTTTCTTAAATCCTTTCTAGTTTAGGAGTATGATGCATGCTAGTTGATAAATGGTTTACTTGTTAAATTTTGATTAGTGGGGTAAATGTAGATTGCATAATCTTACTTTAATTGCATCATGATTTTGTGATTCAAATAAATGGCTAGAGCATGGGTGTTTCTACATGCTTTCTAAATTGCAGTTTAATTGTGTGTTTAGGAGAATCATATTACAATGGTAGATGTGAATTGTTTAACTTACTCTCTAAAAATTTAATGCGATGCACGTTGTAAGAAAAAGCTAAAAATTTGTGATTGATGGAAAAAAATGCATGTTAGATGAAAATTTTATGAAGTAGATTGTAATTGAAATTAAAGTATGTGAAATTAGAAATTCAAATTGTCCAAAATAGTAGATAGAATGCCATGAAAAGTTCTAATTTTTGTATAAGAAGATTTTTAGGAAAATTGTGAAAAAAACTAAAATTTTGCTTGATTAGAATTGATATTGAAATTTTGGAAAAAATTCTCATCATGTTAATTGCCATTAAAAAGAAAAATAATTTTACGAATGTGTAGTAGAATAATACTTTACAATTTAGCGAACGCGTATGGCGTTTAGGATGTTCTTAATTTTGTTACGTATCTTTAAATTGCAGAAATTTTGCTTTGATACATAAACAATCAGTAAATATATGTTACTGTACTTTCGAAGTGTGTAGTATGAGTAAATAAAATTGGCGTGATGAATCGAAGTTCGGTTGATTGTTATGTTTTAAATAAATGAATTGGGCCGATACTGGATACTTAAAGAATTTAACCCTATTGATATCAGTTAGTCACTCTGGACTTATTGGTCTTCAGGTGCACTTTGGGTCTGTTACTGTAGCTGGGAGGGGGTTTCGCTCTGGGTTCGAGTCTTGTTAGAGGCTCTATATTTATTTTCGAAGTTTGATTTTTCCCCAATAGCACAGTGCGTCGGTATGTAAGGAAATTAACTGAACTTCCTTTCAGTTAGTCACTCTTGGACTTCTGGTCTTCGGGTGCGCTTTGGGTCTGTTACTGTAGCTAGGCAGGGTTTGGTCCTTGGTCTTGGGTTCGAAACCAGTAGCCCTCCTTTTAATTTTTTTTTTTTGAGTATATAGGAGTTTTTAAGAGAAATAAAAATTGGGAAAATTCTATTATTCCTCTAAAATTATTTAGACTTTATAAAAAATATTTCCACAATATTTTGATATATTTTTGTGAGAATTGGAAGTGGATTTCATAATAAAACTATGGGATGAAGAACTCGATAATTTTTCTTAAAGTGTGGCTTTTGTATAATTAAAGAAAAATGAAAATTTGGAATGCGATTAGATTTCTTCGCGATGAGATTCTATGGTTATTATTTTTTATTAAGATTATTTGAATTGCACACAATGTTGTAAGTGATTAAATTGATAAAAGAAGTTGAATTGAATTATTTCATATTATGAGATTATAAAAAAATGTTTCTCTTTGTGAAAGAGTTTGTGAATAAAGAAATTGAATTGTTATTTTGGGATTGAATGTAACATATTGTTGATCTCTAGAATGAGATAGTTGTTGAAATCTAGAGGCTAGGCGAGACCCTTAGAAACCGGTAGTTGTTATTATGAATTTGAGAGTTAACCAGTGTGGGTTTAGCATCTCTTGAGAAGTAGCCAGGTTGGGCTGATTGTCACTTTTGTTTGGTTAGCTCTAGGTTGTGATGACTTTCTTGTAAACAAACTAAAAACTTAAGGACAACACTATATTGAAGATGTGATAAAAGTAAGAGAAAAACACAAGTATGAGGGCCTCGGATCTACGGTGTGAGAGTGTTCACAGGCTGTCTGCATGATGCGTCATGTCATAACGTGGATACATCTCCGGAATTATCGGGACCGTGGTGACGCTTGTGGAGTGCTTGGTGACTACGTAGTGCCATCATTCCATGACGGAGGCAAATTGTCCATAGGTTGTCTGCATGATGCGTCATGTCTTGACGTGGGATTCCTCTCCAAGCTGTCTGGGCATGGGCTCGTAACTCATAAAACATCTAGGATACTTACCGTAGTTACCGTAGTAGTTAAACTCATAACGAATGATTCAACCCTACAAAATGAAGAACGGTTAAAGGCTTACCCTCGGATTTATGTAGAATTGGATGCATAAGTTTGAACAAGTGTGCATTAGTGTCATTTAATATAAGTAACTACATTGATGCATTACACGATATCAATAGGATAGTCCCTCTTTAGCTTTGTTTGTGATCAAGTTTGTGATTATTAAAGTATTAAAGAATCGTTATACTTTGGCATAGCGAGGATGGCCGTGTATAATATTTCGTCGATTGTAAGCAACTCACATGCCCACAGTTTTATATGCAGGACTTAGAATTTACAAAAAGATATAAAGATGAATTTGTTGCTGATGATAACTTAAATGCTAAAGTTGTTACAATTGTACATTTATCATTGTTGTATTTTATTTATTTTGCTACGTGTTGATGTAAAAGATTCTGATATAAATAAAGTTTTAAATTTCTTGTAAAATTGTACGAAGTGAAGTGTGAAGATCCTGTGGAACTTCGAATTCAGGCTTATTTGGAATTCGGGGTGTTACACCTCCTTTCCTCATTCTTGTAATACTCTTTGACGATACAGAGTTTTGTGGCCATTGTCTTTCGACGACCCGTTCGGTGCACCAGACTCGACAATATAGCGTCCATTCTATTTCCTTCGCCAACAAGGTCAGCTTGTGCCAGACAAGACTGGACCATTTTTCTTGCAAACTCCTTTAATGGTTCGACAACATTGCTCTTTAACACCTTCGCACATTCTTTTGTCTGAATCCATGTTTGGGCCAACTACACTCAAACAAAAGACATGTATTTAATGCAGAATGTATAATGTACATGTCTATGTGTAATGTAAAATGAATAGATACAAAATAAAACTTACGAGTTCCCGAATCATTGTTGACTTCGGTTAAAACAATGGTAAATGAACGGAACGGTCTTCAGCTGGATCACTGGCTCGTCGCTGAGTCAGTACTTGCACACCCGCAGGCATTTAATATGTAGGAGATATATAAAGTCGAGTCATTCTTCGATACCACATCATATACTAACAATCACGTGATCAAAACGGTGATTTTTACATATATCTACGTGGGTATGCAAACTAGTGGCCCAATCGTAATCGGGCTGTCGACCCATACTGGTAATACCATGCAAATCCGCATTAAAAGGTTCTGCAACTGGAATATTTTGACGGCGGCCAAATTGTCGAAGTACTCTATCGACATAATAGGACTCTACTGTGCCAAAGTTGACAAGAGATGTTTTTGTCAAGCACAGCTCACGAATCACCGTGCACAGAGGTGTCAATCTCTCTAAACGTCCATCTGTATAAGGCTCCCACTTAACACACTCATCTGTCAATATATCAAACTCGTCCTTGTAGTATGCCAAACAGCGATTTGGGTTCACCTTCCATGTTAGGGATCCAGTCCAGTGTACACCCTGTGGTGGTTTCATGTGCGGGTCATCGGGAACATGCAACTACTTTTATGATTGCCTACTAACTACAGGTCTACCAATTCCCAACTCCATACTTGTAACAACAACATCGGTCCATTCATCTGACTAGCACCAAGAGAGCATTTGCACAAACTTCGATATAATATAGCCAGTGCTGCACTACCCCAACTGTATGCCCCAACGATTCCGAGATCAGCGATTAGAGGTAAGTACATAAGGGGAAGGGAAATATCAGTGGAGTTCGGGAACATTAGACCTCCAAACAATGACATAATATACGCTTTGCAATAGCACTGGACTTCGAAGTCGCTCGAATCTTCATTCAACTTATCAGCGAAAGTATCCTTCAACCATTTTAATCGAAGAGACTTCCCAACAATAGCCTTATGATCCGGCTCAACCCCAAGATACTCTGTGATCAAATACTGTGGATCGAAGTCCATCGTTCCAATTACGACCTGTCCATTGATGGGAAGACTTTTGATCACGCAGTGTGACAGTTATCTCCCCTACCGGCAAATGAAAACTGTGCGTTTTCGGATGCCAGCATTCTTGAAGGGCGGTTAGAAGAGGACGGTCGGCCTTAATTGAACTCATGAGGCCGATGTCATACAGCCCGCAATTTCGTAACAGCTCGTGGATACGTGGATGCATTGACAATGTGGCATGCCCCCAAAAGTACACTCCTTTGATTGTCTGTCCCAAATATCCTTAGAATGATGTTGCCCTTGCAATGTCAATAGCCTTGGGTCGAGAGGATCGGGACCCACCGATGGAACATAAGATGATGAAGAAAGGCCAGGTTCATTTGGCAAAGAAGACGGGCCAGGTTGATTGGGCGAAGTAGACGGACCCGGCTCAACCTACACAACAAATAATAATAAACATCAATTTCACATTATACTATTTTATGAAAGCAAAATCAAATTAATCGAAAAAAAGACAATCATCTTACATTTGTGTGTCTTTGTCCACACCGCGACCACTACCTGGGGGTAGTCCATAACAAATTCGTGGTCCCTCGCGGCCTCGGTTACTTGGGGGTCTACTACTCGTTCATTCTTCATGGATATTCCGCGTTCGTGCCATATTCTACAATTTTATATGTATTTCGGTACAGTATAATTACATACTCTAAAAACAAAAAATATAACATCAAGAAAACACACACATATAATTTAAGAATTTAACAATAATATGGACAATTGTTTAATAATCATATTTGTTACCGCTGATTTCGGTGTGGGGGTAAACAGATAGAATTTGTGAGTCCGAGAAAAACCTGAACAGTTGACTCGGCCTTCTTGCTCCTGCCGCAACCTGCAAGGAAGTGCGAGACACCGGGGTTGATTCCGGCGACGCACCCTCCGACGCTCTTGTCAGTAATCAGAAAAAGATTAAGAAAGAGCTTAAGTGGTGAAAAAGCGATTAACCTGGTCTTGGTGGTAGAGGGGTGATATTTATAGTCGCCTGTGGAGCTGTTAGGGGGTCGGATTTCCTGCGTAACAGCCAGGAGGGAAATCCTCCTATTCTGTTTTGGGAAATTGGCCCCTGATTCCCGGTGGGAGCTAATCAGGTCTGTTGAATTGATTTAGTCAAATCAAGGACCCTGATTCTCCTCTTGGTGAGCTGGGTTCATATCGGGTCGGGACCCGTACCCAGTTAAAGTGGATCCATTCGCGGGAGGTTGGTTCTGCGAGAAGGAGACCCGATACCCGTTTTGGATCCATCTGTATGTGAAATTACCTTTTTACCCCTGTGCTTCAAGATTCGTGCTCGATCTGGACGGTCCCGATTTAACCCCATTTTTAGCCATATCACGAGCCCCCCACTCCTAAAGACTGAGTGTGATCAGACTTTGAGGAGTAGTCTAACTGTTTTAGTGGCTGGTGGAGTTGTATCGGAGTCCAAATGTGGGATCTTGAATCTAGAAAGGGGGTAGTGAGGTAATTTTTCGACGCCGCTTGCTGTTCTCTGGTCACATCGGGTATTTGAGGGTTTTTATCTATTTTTTCGGACTATTTATTTAATTTTGCGACGTGTTCACTAATCTTTCGGGGGCCTTTAGCAGTACATTCTAGGCAATAATTCTTCGTTCAGGGGTTCGAAAATGTGCCCCCAAATTTCCAATTATTTTCCAGAATTTTTAGTTAATTTTCCCGAATTTTTAGCAATTTTTTCACAATTTTTAAATAAATAAAACGATTTAAATAGATAAAAAACGATTTTAATACCGATTAATGACGTGGCTCGATCTGAACCGTTGATCGTGGACGAGCACAAATTTCGGAAAGATCTGACGGCTGTTACCGCTCGGCAGCATTTTTCTCCGTTTACGAGCTCGGAAAGGCGCTTGCTCGGCTGCCGACCGGAGGTAAGGGGTTCGGCAGGCCGAGCGACGTGGCGCTATCTGAGCTGTCGGATGCTGGTGCGCATCTCGAGACCGGCGCGGTTCCCAAGAAAACGCTATCTTGTCTTTTAGCGCACGTGGCACAATCTGGGCCGTTCATCATTGGGAGCGCGAATTTCTGAGAGATCCATCAGTCTAAGTAGCTCGGTGTCTTTTTTCTCCATTTACCAGCTCGGGAAGGCACTTGCTCGGAAGCCGACCGAGGAAGTGTGGCCTCGGTCGTCCGAGCGGCGTGGCGCTATCTGAGCTGTTGGATGTTGGCACACATCTCGAGACGGGCGCAGCTCCCAAGGAAATACTATCTTGTCGTTTAGTGCTCTCAGCGAGATCTGGGCCGTCTGATCGAGATCAGGCGCGAAAGATGAGGGCAAAGTGAGTTTTCCCCGTTTACACGCTCGGGAAGGCACTTGCTCGGTGGCCGACCGGAGCCCTGTGGCTTCGGCAGTCCGGGCGACGTGGCGCAATCTTGGCCGTCGGATGTTGGCGCTCATCTCGAGGCGGGCGTAGTTCCCAAGAAAACACTATCTTTTCGTTTAGTGTCTTCGGAGAGATCTGGGCCGTCTGATTGAGATCCAGTGCGAAAATTGAGGAGAAAGTGCGTTTTCCCCATTTACACGCTCGGGAAGGCACTTGCTCGGTTTCCGACCGAGGGCCTGTGGTCTTGGCAATCCGAGATGACTCTGTTCCCAAGGGTATTAATGGTGCTTCGAGACTTGCGCGGCGTTCCGCCTTCCCAGGGTCATTAAGGATGACCCCCTCAATTAATACGCGGCGTTTCAACTTCCGAGGGTCATAATGGCTGGTTCTTGGAGGTAGGCTATAAGTACTCCACTCGCTTTGTCATTTCAGCCGCAGCAATGTTGAATTTTAGCCCTCGGTGGTATCTGCCTTGGGTAACATCTCTTTTGAGGTCCGGAGGGGTGGTTGCTCTTCTGCCTGGTTTTCCCTCTGTTCCTGACGGCCCCAAAGTGGATGTCAGGGGCGGGGGGGAACGAGGCAGTAGTGGTGACGACCGTAGTCCGGACCCAAGGGATGAGTTACTTCGGAAGGACGGGTGGTCGTTCCTCCACCAAGATCTTCTGCCTACTTTGGTTGCTCCACAGGGGTGCCAAGGTCGGCGGAGACCTTGGTGGAGGAGGTGATGATCCATGTCCGAATCCTTGTTCCGGACCATCTGAGCTCGTTGTTTGCCACTGTGAAGGCGTTATTGCCAGAGTCCTCTGACAAGCCGAGCCTTCCAGTTGCAACCAACTAGCTCGGAATGGTGCGCTTTTCCACCATGAGTCGTGGCTCGGACTTCCGGACCGTCTGAGCTCGTTGTTGGCAACTGTGAAGGCGCTGTTGCTAGAGTCCTCTGACAAGCCGAGCCTTCCAGTTGCCACCAACTAGCTCGGAATGGTGCGCTTCTCTTGATCTCTGAGTGTTGATGGGCCCCCTCCCATCTCTGTCTTCCTTCCAGGCTGACGGCTTCTGATGGATGTCAGCCCTGGAGGAGTTAGAGATGGGGGGAGCGCCGATCTGTTTTTGACCGGGGCCCATGGGTCGGCGGCCCATGGGTCGGCGGAATACCGACCGAGACTAGGGCCCGGGGGGTGCCCGCCGAGGGCGGCACCTTAAAACTTTGAATCAAAACTTTTTCTGGTTCCTCTAGATATAGGTGGGGCGTCCGAGGGATCTGGAGTCCGAGCGGCGTGGTGCAATTCGAGCCGTTGGATGGTGGCGCGCATCTCAAGACGGGCACCATTCTCCAGAAAACACTATCTTGTCGTCTAGTGTTTTCGGCGAGATCTGGGCCGTCTGATCGAGATCATGCGCGAAAGTTGAGGAGAAAGTGTGTTTTCTCCGTTTGCAGGCTCGGGAAGGCACTTGCTCGGATTCCAACCGAACCCTGTTGCAGATAAGTTCGGATTGCTTGTAGCTCGGATTCAGATCCCCTGGAGCCGAACTAATTGACTTGGTGATGGAGACAGTGGTAATGGGCCTTCGCGACGTTTCGAGAGCAGCCCAAAAGTCGCAAACTTTCGTTTGGAAGTCCAAGGGACGTTCCATTTTTACTATAAATCTTCACCCCCCCCCCCTTAGACCAAGTCTCACTTTTCACTTTTACTCTCTCTCTTCAGTTTTTACTTTGCTTCGAAGTTTTTAGTTCTCTGGTGGCGTTGCTAGCTGTCGCGGTAGCGTTCCTTGTTTCCGGCAAACTTTCCGACCGCACCTGTCACTTCAAGGTCAGTCTCTTTCCCTTCTCTTTTAGGAAAAATGGTTAAGATTTCGGATGAGACCCCCGCCTCGGAGCAAGCCGTTGGCCGAGGGGATAAAGGGAAGGGAGGTGTTGAGCCGAGTGAGCAGGACGTCGTTCGTCCGGACAAAGAGGGCGAAGTGGCCGAGCTACCCAAGGAAGTCGTGGCGGAGTCCCGAAAGGGTAAAGGCGTGGTCACGATAGTGGAAACACCGAAGAGAGCTGGGGCGTTCGGTCGGCAGCCTATCGCCCTGTCGAGCGTGGGAGGCGTCCGGGACTACGCCGAGGATACCTTGGAGAGAGTCACCCAAGGTACGGCTAAGCTGGTGGAGGAGAACGAGCCTAGGGAGCTGTCCGAGGTGGACCATAGGATCTCGACTCTTACCGAGACCGATCTTCGTCTGATCCGAGAGGGTTTCCGGATCCCGCTTGAGTATGTACTGCTCCTCCCTGGGTCGGGATTCCGAGCCAACACAAAGTCCTCGTCGGACGTGTGCGTCTTTCCGGTCGACTCCCTTATTGCCGGACTCCGCTTTCCCCTCCACCCGTTCGTGGTTGAAGTCCTAGTCTGGTACGGTTTGAGTCCCGCCCAACTGATGCCGAACACATGGAGGCACGTCGTGGCGTTCGTCCTCCGATGCCAAGAGGTCGGCGCCAAGCCGACTATGTTCCTCTTTCGGTGTCTCTTCCGACCTTGCCAGCCGAGGCGGGACGAGCAGAGGTTTTTCCTTTCTCCTCGGACGGGAGTTAAGTTGATCGAAAACCCGGACTCGATCAAACATTGGAAGGAGAAGTACTTCCTCGTCCGAGCCCTGACACCCTGGGTGATACCGACGATTTGGGCGAAGGAAGGTCTACCCAAGCGGACCAAGAGAGAGGCGCCGCTGAGTGCTGAGGAGGCGGAGGTCCAGAAGAAGCTCCTCGCCCTGCCAGCGCTAAGCTGGAAAGATATTACGGAGGAGCATCTGTTCCGTGGGGGTCTCAGTCCGATCGACCCTCGTATGCTTCTGGTATTTATACTCTTTGTTTAAAGTTCATGAAAATTTTTCTAAGTTTTTTCATTCGGCTTTTGCAGAGACGATGAAGCTTGATTACAAGGCTCTGGTGACGAAGGGCAGGTCAGAGCAGGAGAAGAAGAAAAGGCCGTCGGCAGCGCCTCAGGACAGCCGAGCTTCGAAGAAGCCCTCGGTCGTGAAGGCTGCCGACCAACCGAAGGTCGCGGTCCTCAAGGAGGGGGAGATCGAGGTCCTCGTCTCTCCGACGAAGGTCGTGGTCCCCGAGCAGGGGGGAGTCGTGGTCTCCGATCCCCCTACCTCAGATGCACCTGCGCCGACCCCGAAGGCGGATGCTCCCAGTTCGTCGAGCAGCGTGTTCGGGGTGAAGGATGCGCTGTCCCTCCATGTTCCGCCCCTCACTGCCGATGCGGAGAAGATCTTGACCGAGCGTCATAAGCAGATCTTCGTCCCCGACTGGCAGGTGATGAACGTCGATGGCTTCTTGGGCGACGGGAACATCTGCATGGAGGCGGTGAGGCACCTGCCGACCCCGAAGGATCGAGCGACCCTGAAGGCCGGGATGACAGGGGACGCCGTGATGCAGATTGCCCGGAATACCATGTCGGTAAGTAGGCCGAGCTCTTCTTCATCCAAATTTCTTCCTTAGAATTTCTCCAAGTTCTTGGATTCGGATTTTAACGTGTTGTTCTCTTTCAGACCCTCTGCCACTTCAATTTCCTGGTCGAGGAGTTGGCGAACAAGGAGCAGGAGAAGGAGCGAGAGAGGGTGGAGCGCGTCAAGGTCGCGAAGCAGCTTGATGCCGAGCTGCTACTCTCGACAAAGAGGGCTACCGAAGTGGGGGGGTTGGAAAGGCAGCTGGCCGATGCCATTCAGCTGTCGAAGGACACGGCGGCCAAGCTTGAGGCCTCGGAGAAGGAGGCGGCCGAGCTGAAGGATATGACGGCCAAGCTCGAGGCGTCGGTGAAGGAGGCAGCCGAGCTGAAGGAGGAGCTGGCCAACGCTCGGTCAGAAGCGGAGAAGGCTCGGAAGAGGGCCGAGAAGATCAAGGCCAAACACCTCAGGAAGGTGAAGAAGGTGAAGAAGGCCGTGCAGGAGGGAGAGAAGCAGGCTTCCGAACTGGAGAAAGCGTCAACCGAGCGCAAGAGGCTATCGACCGAAGTCGACAGGCTCAGAAGGATCACGATAGATAGGGGGATCGAGGTCACCCATTACCGATGGCTTGCGACCGATAGTGCCAACGCCTCGGGCTCGTTGAGGGCCCCTCGACCGAAGAAGTTGGCGAAGGACGACGTCTTGAGGGATAGAATCATCGAACTAGAGGAGGAGATCGCGTCGCTCAAGCCCGTGCCGGAGAGGGCTAATGTTCGCAGCACGTCGTGCACCCGCGAGGAGAGCGAGAGGGGGATTACGTTTTACGAACTTGCGACGCGCTCGCCTATGACCAGGCGGAGTCCGGCCGATGCTCAGAGCAGCGCGGCTGTCTCGTCGAGCGGTGCCTCGGTCGGCGTCGCAGTTAGAGCCAGCAGCGAAGGGGGGTCGCGCTTCGTTGGTTTAGGGTCGAGCTCGGAGGGCAGGCCTCGTCGTCCTCGCGTTTCGCTAAACCGAAGCATTCCCCTTCCGAAGAGGCCCTGATCCCATCGTTTTTCATCCCTTCTGACTTATTGTAAAATGTTGTAGTGGAGTCGGTCCTGATGTATGCGAAACCACCATATGTATACATGAATGCAAATCTGAAAGTTTTTTCAGAAAATTTCCAAGTGTCAGACTCCGGCAGCGCATTGAAACTTTGTTATTTGTTTTCCCCTTTTTTTCAGCTCGAGGCGTCCGATTCATATGCTGATCTGTACGGCTCGAATGATGATTCTGAATCCGAAGCTTCTTCTGGGACGGCGGCTCCGAGTCCTAGGAGCGTCGAGGTGGAGTTACGCCGAGCTGAAGGTGAGCGGGCTCACCTTTTGTCCGTCCTCGGCCTTCGGGAAGCCGAGATCCAGCGTCTGGAGAACAGGATTACCGAGCTGAACCATGCAGAAGGGGACGAGGACTCGCAAACCGCATTCAGCAACGCTCTTCGGGTCAAGTGTATTCGGCACAACCAGTCGAAGATTATAGCCGAGCGGGATGATTTGCTTTCGGAGATTCGGCATTTGCAGACTGTGGTGGCAAAGCTCCGGAAAGATCCAGGGGAGCTACCATCCGAGGGGGACGAACAGTCGGCCGAACAGACTAGTGAGGGTTTCTCCACATGAAGGCTAAGTGTTGGGGGTCGGTGTCGTGTGTTTTGTTTCTAAACACTTTGTAACCATGTGCTTTGTATTGTGGCCTGATTGCTTAATAAAATATCTTTTTCATTGCTCTGCGTATTTGTCTTGTTTATAACTGTGTCGGTCGTGCCGAGGTCTTTGAGACGAGCACGTTATTTTCTTCGGCGAGAGTGTTGAACCGAACGGGTTCCAACGAGTACAGCATTTTGTCGTTTAGCAACTCTGACAACGTACGGTACGAATCCCTAGGCGGCTCTGCCTCCAAGAAAGTGCTATTTTGTCGTTTAGAACAGGTGGCAAGATCTGAGCAGTCGAACGTAGGCACGAATCTCGAGGCGGCTCAGTTCCCAAGAAAACGTTATCTTGTCGTTTAGCGCAGGTGGCCAGATCTGAGCCGTCTGATCGAGATCATGCACGAAAGTTGAGGAGAAAGTGAGTTTTCTCCGTTTGCGAGCTCGGGAAGGCACTTGCTCGGCGCCCGACCGGACACGTAGGGCTTCGGTCTTCAGCAAGTGGCCAAGATCGCTCGGATTACATGGCCGAATCGAGTTTGGGGGGACTGGGGGCCAAGTGTTGGGTTCCGGACCATTGGTATAGTTCAACGGTTGTGGGAGCAATTCCGAACGGCGATCTACCCCTGTTTCGTCCGGAGACGAGCCGAGGAAGTAAAGTCGAGCCGAGTGTTGGACTCCGAACCATCGGTATAGTTCAACGGCTGTGGGAGCAATTCCGAATGGCGATCTACCCCTGTTTCGTCCGGAGACGAGCCGAGGAAGTAAAGTCGAGCCGAGTGTTGGACTCCGAACCATCGGTATAGTTCAACGGCTGTGGGAGCAATTCCGAACGGCGATCTACCCCTATTTCGTCCGGAGACGAGCCGAGGAAGTAAAGTCGAGCCGAGTGTTGGACTCCGAACCATCGGTATAGTTCAACGGTTGTGGGAGCAATTCCGAACGGCGATCTACCCCTGGTTCGTCTGGAGACGAGCCGAGGAGGTAAAGTCGAGCCGAGTGTTGGACTCCGAACCATCGGTGTAGTTCAACGGTTGTGGGAGCAGTTCGGAACGGCGGTCTAGCTCTGGTCCGTCCGGAGACGAGCCGAGGGGATGAGGCCGAGCCGAACGTGGACTCCGAACCATTGGTTGAAATCACAATATAAAAAGCAGGTGATAAGAGGGGAGAAAAACATGCGGATTCACAAACATAATAGAGCTTTCTTTATTGATATTTAACGGTGAACCATTTTACATAGTACAATTTGTGAAAAATGGGTTACAAGTCGGAGGACTGGAATGGCTCGATACTCCATGTTACTCAGAGCGGTGCCGGAGCGCTTTCTTGGTATTTCAGGAGGTGGTCGGCATTCCAAGTCCTCGGAAGCTCTCTGCCCTCCAGGTCTTCGAGGCGATATGTTCCTGGCCGAACAACTTTCGTGATCCTGTACGGCCCTTCCCAGTTCGGGACTAGCTTGTTCTTCTGACTGGGGAGGGATATAGCTAGCTTTCTCAAGACCAAATCTCCCTGTTTAAGGTTGGCGGGCCGGACCTTCCTGTTGTACGCCAATTCAACTCTTCTTCGGTAGATCTGCTGCCGAATCGATGCCCTTTCCCTCAGCTCATCTATCAAGTCCAATTCTGCTCTGAGGTCTCTGGCATTCTGTGCTTCGTCATAGGCTGTGAGCCGAGGGGAAGGTATTCCGACCTCAAGAGGTATCACAGCCTCGGACCCATAGGTGAGGTTGAAGGGGGACTCGCCTGTGGGGGTCCGTTTGCTCGTGCGGTAGTTCCATAGGACGTTGGGGAGTTGGTCGACCCATAAGCCCTTGGAACTTTTGTCGAGCCTTTTCTTGATACCTGCGAGGATCTGCCGGTTGGCATTTTCTGCCTGTCCGTTCGACTGAGGATGGGAGACGGATGAGAAGCGCTGCTGAATGGCCAGGTCGTCGCATAGAGCTCGGAACGCTGCGCCTGTGAACTGAGTCCCGTTGTCCGTTACGAGGACGCGGGGGACTCCGAACCTGCATATGATGCTCTTCCAGAAGAACTGTACCACTTTGTTCTCGGTTATAGTGGCGAGGGGCTCGGCCTCGACCCACTTCGAGAAGTAGTCAATGGCTACGACCAAGAACCTGAACTGACCCGGAGCTGGAGGGAAGGGCCCTAGTAAGTCCATGCCCCACATTGCGAAGGGGATGGGACTTGATAGGGAGGCGAGGTTGGCCTGAGGGAGGCGTCGGATGCTAGAGTGTCTCTGACAGGAACTGCATTGCCGAACGTGTCGCTCGGCGTCTTGAAGGAGGGTCGGCCAGAAATACCCATAATTCAAAGCTTTTCGGGCCAAGGACCTAAATCCTGAGTGCGCCCCTCCGATGCCTTCGTGGAGCTCTTGCAGGGCATATTCGGCCTGATCCGGAGAGAGGCACCTTAGGTACGGTCGGCCGTCTATCTGAGAGAAAGAGCGTTTGTACAGGATACCCTCGATCAGGACAAACCGCTCGGCCCGGGTCCTGACTCGGCGAGCCTCTTTGGGATCCGAGGGCAGAACTCCATCCCTTAAGAATTCTATCAATGGCTTCATCCAATTGTCTTGTAGCATGACTGGCAACGACTCCGCCGAGGCAGGCGTCTCGTCTTCGATGCTCGGCTTAGAGAGGACTTCGATCAGCACGGTCTGTTCGAGACCTTGAAGTGAGGACGAAGCCAATTTGGAGAGGGCATCAGCCTGTGAGTTTTCTTCCCGAGGGACTCGTTCGATGGTGGCCTCTTCGAACCGGCTCAGGAGGTCCCGGACCTTGGCGAGGTACTTCGCCATTCGCTCGTCTCGGGCCTCATATTCGCCCGAGACCTGGTTCACGACTAGTTGGGAGTCACTGTGAATCCGGAGGCGTTGGGCTCCAGCACTTCGGGCGAGTCCGAGCCCGGCGATGAGTGCTTCGTACTCCGCCTCGTTGTTCGAGGCCTTGAAGTTCATGCGGATTGCGTACTGGAGGACGAAGTTGTCAGGGCCATTCAGTATGATGCCGGCGCCGCTTCCTTCGTTACAGGACGATCCGTCCACAAAGACTGTCCAGACGGGGGGTCCTTTCGGGTCGTGGCCGGCCTCAGGGATAGTGGACTCCACGATGAAATCGGCGAGGGCCTGCCCCTTAATTGTCGTCCGAGGCTGATAAGAGATGTCATGCTGACTCAGCTCTATGGACCACTTCATTAGCCGACCCGAGGTCTCGGGCTTGTAGAGGACCTGCTTTAGAGGTTGGTCGGTGGGGACGACGATGGAGTGGGACTGGAAGTATGGCCGAAGTTTCCTCGCCGCTGTGACTAGTGAGTAGGCCATCTTCTCTATCTTCGGATAACGGAGCTCGGCGTCCTGGAGGACCTTGCTCACGTAGTAGATAGGCCTTTGGGTTCGGTCCTCCTCTCTCACTAAGACAGCGCTCAAGGTCTGCTCGGAAGCAGCCAAATAGACGAAGAGGGTCTCGTCCGGGACAGGTTTGCTGAGTAGAGGGGGGGTTCATCAAGTACGCCTTCAACTGGTCGAATGATTCCTGTTGTGGTTGGCCCCATTCAAAACCCTTAGCTCCCCTGAGTGCTTTGAAGAAGGGGAGGCACTTTTCCCCCGACTTCGAGAGGAACCGACCGATAGCTGCGAGCCGACCGGTGAGCTTCTGCACCTCCTTGATGTTCCGAGGCGGGGCCATGTCTAATATGGCCTTAATCTTCTCGGGGTTAGCTTCGATTCCTCCCTGGCTTACCATGAAGCCGAGGAATTTTCCCGAGGAGACCCCGAACGCACACTTGTTCGGGTTCAGCCGCATGCTGTGCTTCCTCAACACGCCGAAGGCCTCCTGGAGGTCGGCTACATGATCGGTGCCGTGGATGCTCTTGACGAGCATGTCATCAACGTACACCTCCATGTTTCGGCCGATCTGGCTCTGGAAGACTTTGTTGATGAGGCGCTGGTAGGTGGCGCCTGCGTTCTTCAAGCCGAACGGCATTACCCGGTAGCAATAGAGGCCTTGGTCGGTGACGAAGGAGGTCTTCGGAATGTCCGGAGGGAACATTCGGATTTGATTGTACCCCGAGAAGGCATCCATGAAGCTGAGGAGTTCATGGCCCGAGGTGGCGTCGATAAGGGTGTCGATGTTCGGGAGCGGGAAGGGATCCTTCGGACACGCCTTGTTCAGGTCGGTGAAGTCAATGCATATCCTCCACGAGCCATTGGACTTCTTGACCATTACAACGTTCGACAGCCACTCAGGGTAATTTACCTCCTGTATGAACTTGGCTTTTAGAAGTTTATCAACCTCCTCCTTGATGGCCTGCTGTCGTTCGGGAGCGAACTTTCGCCTCTTCTGCTGGACCAGTTTGCACCCCGGTTCGACACTTAGGCGATGGACGAGGAGCTCCTCGGAAATGCCGGGCATGTCCGCGGCTGACCATGCAAACAGGTCACGGTTGTCCCGGATGCATTTAATCAGGTCTGAACACAGTGCGGTCGGCAAGGATTTGCTGATGAGGAATTTCTGGCTCGGATCCTCGTCCGAGAAGAGCACTTCTTCTAATTCGTCCGCCGGCTCGGACGTCTGGCGGGCCTTCGGCTCGGGGAATTCCAGTGTCTCGAGCGAGAGCACTGGTCCCCCGGTGGAAGTCATGTAGCACTTCCGGGCTGTTTCCTGGTTTCTCCTGACTTCCCCTACTCCCGACCGAGTGGGGAACTTCATTTTCAAATGGTATGCCGAGGGGACAGCTTCCAGGACGGCTAGGCCGGGGCAGCCTAGGATGACATTATATGCTGCCGGGACGTCGACGACCATGAAGTCCATCGGCTCGGTCCGGGTAGTAGGGGTGCTTCCCGCAGTAACGTCTAGGGTTATCACCCCCTCGACGGTCACCGGGACCCCCGTGAACCCGTGGAGAGTGTAACCGGCCGGCTTGAGACGGTCTCGGGACAGCTGCAGGCCTCGGAAGGCCGAGAGGAAGAGGATATTGACCGAACTCCCGTTGTCCACCAAAATCCTCTGCACCTTGAAGTTGGCCATGCGGAGGTCGATGACGAGGGCATCACAGTGTAGGGTTCGGACCCCTTCGAGGTCGGCATCGGAGAAAGATACGGGGACGCCGAGACCTTTGGGAGGAGGAGCACTGTGAACCGAGTTGACCTCTCGGATGAAGGCCTTCCGGGAGGTATTAGAGGAGCCCCCCATGGGGCCTCCATGGATCAGGTGCAGAATTCTTTCCTCCTCGAACTCGGGTGTTTCCTCGCGCCGCTCGGAGCGCTTGTTAGCCCCCCGAGCCGGAGGAGAACTGCGATCCGCCCGATCGTTCGCCTTCACGAACTTGGCCAATTGGCCCCTCCGGATGAGGGCTTCAATCTCATCTCTCAGAGCCCGGCAATCATTCGTGTCGTGGCCGTGGTCTCGGTGGTAACGACACCACTTATCTTTGTTCCTTCTCTTCGTTGGGGTGTGCATCCTCGGAGCCGGAGGAATGACTCCCTCCTTCTCCACCTCCATTAGGATAGTAGAGACATTAGTGGTGAGGGGAGTGAATTTTTCGAACCTGGGGGGAGGGCGGCGCTGGCCGCCAATGTCCTTTTGAGCTTTCTTGGACCCCTCTTCCCCCGTCGCCTTCCTCTTCGACCCTGCGGAGGGCCCCCCGAAGCTTGGAAGGGCTTCGGCCTCCTCTTCTCGGATGTACTTCTCGCACCTCAGGAGGAGGTCGGCAAAGTCATGCGGGGGCTTCTTGGCCAGGGATGATCGGAGGTTGGCGTTAAGGACGTTCGACTGGAACGCCACGGTGGCCACGGACTGGTCTAAGGAGGCGATAGACCTGACCTCTGCGGTGAATCTCTTCACATAATCCCGTAGCTTCTCTTCCCTTTCCTGCCGCAGGTTCAGTAGGGAAAGACTTGTCTTCTCGGCTCGCCGGCTACTCACGAAGTGAGTTATGAACAGCGTCTCGAACTGCTCGAATGAGAAGATGGATGAGGGGGCGAGCCTGGAATACCATTCCCGAGCCGACCCCCTAAGGGTGGCAGGGAAGGTCCTGCAGAGCACTGCGTCGGAAGCTTGATGGATCAGCATCAGGGTCTTGAAGCTTTCGACGTGATCGACCGGGTTGGATTCCCCTGAGTATGTTTCAAACTGTGGTGGTTTGAAACTCCTCGGTATGTGGGCCTCCATGATCGACCGTGAGAAGGGGGGTCGGCTGGGACGGAAGGTTCCTGCTCGGGACTCTTCCTCCCTGTCCATGCGGCCGATACACCTTTCCACCTCATGGAGACGGCGGATGAGGGCGTCGTCCCTCTGCTGGTAATTGTACGACCCCCCGGACTCCTCTTCATAGGAAGGGGAGCGTGGACTGCGGCACCGGTAGTCCTGGGACCGGCGAGGGCTTTGTTGCCGCTGCTGGCGGCTGGGAGCCGGGGAAGAGCTCCGGGTTCGGCGACGAGGACTGGGATCCCTGGGGGGCGTCGGAGCCCTCTGAGCATTCTGGACGTTCTGCCGAAAATTGAGAGCCTGCAGAACGGTCTCCTGAAACTGGAGGAATTCGGCTCGACTGATAGGCACATCTCGGTCTCTCGGATGACGCCGATCCCCGGGGGAACGGGACCTCCTCCTTCGGCGCTCGGGGGACGCCGCTCGGCCTCTGCGGTCCGGAGACCTTCTGCCGTCCCGGCGATGTGGGGACCGCTCACCTTGACGCTGGCGGGAGGCTCCCTCTCGGGCCCGCCTCTCGTCGAGATGGGTGCGGAGGTCGTCGTCCTTCTGGCGGTTCAGAAGTGTGATGCGGAGGTCGGGATGATGAGAAGCCATCGAGTCCGAGGACCCATTATGGACCGAGACATGGCCCGGATTGAGGGGCTGCTTCTCCTTCCGACCGTTATGACCGGACGGACCATTGTTGGGCTGCTGCTTGGGAGGAGGAGGTGGGACCTACTGGGTCGGCGGAGGGAGGTCGGACTGAGGAATAGGATTGACTGGGACTTCATTCGCCGGGTCGGCGAGGTTGCCCACATGGTTCGACCCTCAGGATCTGACCTTCTTCGGCGGCATGATTTCAGAGGACGACGGAGAATAGGCTGAGGCTGTTCGTGTGGTTTTCCCACAGACAGTGCCAATCTGTTACCGCTGATTTCGGTGTGGGGGTAAACAGATAGAATTTGTGAGTCCGAGAAAAACCTGAACAGTTGACTCGGCCTTCTTGCTCCTGCCGCAACCTGCAAGGAAGTGCGAGACACCGGGGTTGATTCCGGCGACGCACCCTCCGACGCTCTTGTCAGTAATCAGAAAAAGATTAAGAAAGAGCTTAAGTGGTGAAAAAGCGATTAACCTGGTCTTGGTGGTAGAGGGGTGATATTTATAGTCGCCTGTGGAGCTGTTAGGGGGCCGGATTTCCTGCGTAACAACCAGGAGGGAAATCCTCCTATTCTGTTTTGGGAAATTGGCCCCTGATTCCCGGTGGGAGCTAATCAGGTCTGTTGAATTGATTTAGTCAAATCAAGGACCCTGATTCTCCTCTTGGTGAGCTGGGTTCATATCGGGTCGGGACCCGTACCCAGTTAAAGTGGATCCATTCGCGGGAGGTTGGTTCTGCGAGAAGGAGACCCGATACCCGTTTTGGATCCATCTATATGTGAAATTACCTTTTTACCCCTGTGCTTCAAGATTCGTGCTCGATCTGGACGGTCCCAATTTAACCCCCTTTTGTAGCCATATCAATATTTATAACAAAAGCTCTCAACATGCTAGTTCAAAGTTAAATTATATGTCGATAATCTTATTTACATCAAAATTAAATTATATCTCAAAGTAGCATTTCGTTCAATTTAACGCACAATGCATAAAACCTACACATTCCGTTAAACTATATCTCAAAGTAGCATTTCGTTAAATTATATCTCATGAGATCTCAACATTCCGTTCATTTTAACACACAATCAAAATTAATCCAAAACTTTATCACCAATATCACAACTCCTTATCAACAAAAACACCAATAAAACCTACACATCTAATCTACCAATTAATAACTGAAAGAAGAATGAAGAAATAATTATGAACAACTTACACATATTTTTTAAAAATTGTGTTCTAAATTTCTCAACCCCAATCAACAATTCGGACTACACTAATCATCACACAAATCACCAATTCTCAACAGTACGTTCTAATTGCAAAATCTAATTGCGAACAAAATTAATCCAAAATTTAATTGCAAACGTATGAAGACTTAACGAACGATGATATGAGATGAATGTATGAGGTGGATAATGAGCATGAGATGAATGCATCCGCTTCTACCACTATCCTCTTCACCGTTCACGAAATCAACAAATTTTGGGATCGACGATGTTGGGTTTAGGGTTTTGAGATTGAGAGTAGAGAGGGTTAAGAGTTATGAAGTGGATTTTAACAGATTTTGGATGGATTTTGTTGGGAAAATCACGAATTTGGGAGGCTAGGGTTTTGGATTTCTTTCGGATACGGAGAGAAGAGAGAACGAGTTTCGAGTGAAGTGAGAGAGATCTAAGATAGCGACTCTTTAAAAACTTTCACAATCAACACTCGCTATCTCATTTAACGAGGGTGGTATAAACACATTCGCTATCTGAGACAGCGAGTCTAAGCCCAATGGTTTTTAACTTCATCCCCAATCTACACTCGCTATCTCAGTTAGCAAGTGTGGTACAAAAGCACACGCTATCTGATATAGCGAGTATGAACTTGCTATTTTTCTTCGCTATCTCAGTTAACGAGTGTAGTACAAATACACTCGCTATCTGAGATAGCGAGTAAGTACTTGGTATTTTTCTATATTTTTTCTCCTAAGTGTGGAGAAACACATGACCATATACTCGTTGTCTAGATAGCGACGAGGTTTTAACCAAACTCATAGCGAGTTGGTCATTTTGGTAATTAGTTTCAAAAGTGGGTCAGTTTGGTACATATTTTTAAAAAGTGGGTCATCCTGGTAAAAAGTTTCATTTTCATGATCACTTCGTGTGATTTATGTATCACTTCTAAAAATCATAAGCACTTATTTATAGATTTAAAAGTTACAAAAATTTATAATTAAAAGATATGATCCACAATCATAATATTTTACAACAACAACCTAATTGTTGTTGAAGTTGACTTATTAGGTATGAATTATCTTTTAATTGTGAAGATTGTGTTAAATATATATTCTTTTGACCATAAACAAATAAAAGATTAACAAATTTGGCTAGATTCACCGCGGCACCTCACTTAATTATACATCAAAAACCAAAAAAAAAATTAATGAATGAATTGAACAATATTTCTTTTCTGTCTGTTGTACCATTTTTTTTTTTTCTTTTTCTAACTTTACTAGGTTTGTTTCATGATTTCAATGGAAAGAGTGGCTTGTGGCCGTTGTTATCTATTTTCTAAAAAATAATTAATTAATTAATTAATTAAATAACCAACCATCTATATAATAAATTACAATGAAAGCTATCAAGTGGCTCACATTCAATCTCTCCCAAAATCAATGGACCAGATCTATTCTCACAAAACATATTTTTCCGTCCAAAATTTTAAACTCCACATATTCAAAACCCACACTCTCTCTCTCTTTTCCCCAAAATAAACCCATTCTCTCTCTCTCTCTCTTCTCCCCGCTCTCTATCCCTAATCCCGCCCATTCTCTCTCTCACTGTCTCCCTCTCACTCCCCCGCTCTCTCCCTCTATCTCCCTGCTCTCTCCGTCACCTCTTCAGCGCCCCCCCATATTTGGCACGTCTTCAGCCCCCCCCCCCCCACTCCAGACCCTAACCCCCTCCTCCTCCCTTCCACTCTCATCCATCAGCGACCACCTCTCCGCCGGCCACCTCCGCCGCCTCTTCAGCGCCCCACCACCTCCGCCGCCTCTTCAGCGCCCTACCACCTCCGCCGCCTCTTCAGCGCCCCCCACCTCCAGTCGCCAACTCCCCTCCTCCTCCCTTCCGCTCTCATACCTCCAGTCGCCAACCTTCAGTCGGCAATCAGCAACCCCATCCAACCATCGATTTCACCATCTCAGGTATACAAAATGCTTGGGGTTTTGGGGTTTTGGGGTTTTGGGGTAATTAGAAGAATTGTGATGTTTTTGTTGGTTATGATATTTGGGTATTGAGAGAGAATGACTAATTTCAGGCTGATTCGATGAAGGAAGGCAATGTGGGTGGTTTGGGAGGGATTAAGGGGAATTTTGTTGATGTGGGTATCAATAAGCCAACGAATTTTGTCCGAATTTTGTTTTATTTCTTTCTTTAACTGGCAAAAATGTTCCATACGATTTGGTCCTAGGGATTATCCGCAGTGTTCATGGTTTAAGTTGATTGATTAATCAATCAATCAGTCAGTCAGTCTCTCAGAATTTGGGAGGATTGTGAATTGATCAATTTCGATCTTCTCCTCCTTTTCAGGTACGTTTTTACTCGCTTCTTTTTCAGCTCCAATTTTCGTATTTGTTTATAGGATTTACTTATTTTAAATTCAAGGAAAAATGGTGAAGAATCTATTTGGTTTCAATTGCAATACGCACCACGTGATTTGTTGGTGGAGCGATGATTATAGTGTTATTTATAGACACTTTGATAAGTGTTTTTTATTTGATTAATAGATGATTTGTTAAATACTATGTATATATGCCAACAAAATAGGCAACAAGAAACATCTCCTATTCAAGATCTTATCGGATCTTAAATTATGAGTTACACATTTGAGTCAGACCGCCGCATGAGGAACCTGATATTGTGACTTGATTTATACTCAAAAATTGTTTTCTGTCAAACCCTTATACATCAATGTTGTCGTCTGAGTCTTTTGGTCGTTTACTTGCTACCCGCCATCATTTTCGTTCTTAAAAACTTTCAAGAACTCATGAGCTAAAGCAGAGTTCATATTTTATAGGCAATGGTGTCAATGAATGCTTATTCTTAATGCAGGTGCATATTGGTAGCATTTAAAACAATTAGTTGGAACAATGCTTTATTAAGTCCATACCCATTAATCGAATGAAGAAATTGCCAGACATTTGTACTCTTTCTCTCATCTAGCAACTGTAAAGATGACAATGTTTATTATGTAAAATAAGAGTTAAAATAGAACGAGTAATTTAAGTAGGAAATAATTTACTTACACTTCTGAAAGCCTGAACTATATCTGAATCTAGGGCTTGGGGACCACCCCGCACTTCCTGTCCGTACCAAAGACAAAAATGAAACCCAATTACTGAACATAACTCTGAAGGTTAAAAGCTAGATCAAGCAAGCTATTTTATTGTACCTTACTGAAGTATCTTTGAAGCAAGTATTCTTTAATCAAATTACACATGCCATAATAATAGAGCATATTCAACATCACCTAAGGATAGTATTTCATTAGTCAGCATAAAATCAGGATCCCCTCCTAGAATATACCTTACTGTACAACCATTATGTCCATGTAGGTGCCTTACATAGAGGTGAAATAAGTATGAGACCAAGAACCCGTTGCCTATATTAATTCGGCTAAATTAGTTTAAAGGGAAAAAATACATCAAGATATCAGAATATGCAGGAATACAGATATCAGTAAATAATTACAGCTTACACATTTCATCATGGAAACTTACAGCAAAAAGTGTAAGAATGTAAGCACCAGCAGTAACACCCATGCACATCACTGAATCTATCCTGCAAACAAAGATAATTTTAAGCTTCATGAGGGCAATATTCCAAGCTCCAAGTTCCAAGTTGACGATGTTCATCAGACATTTCCAAGATGTTAATGTTATGTTAAAAAGTTACAAATGATGGGTATTGTATCTACTGTGCCTAACAGTTCTTTAGTGATAATTTTCTTTTTCGTTGGGCATTTCTTGATGCAGTATTCTTTTGCCACAAAGCAACTTTTGTAAAGTTGGAGTTTTTGTTTTTCTTACTAATTTTTAATACTACATTCATTGTCCCGACCACAGCCTGAGTTGATCCCGACCACCGATTTTACCGTCTCTAGATCTCTACACTTCAATCAAAATTTGTTGGGTTTGTGTTACATTTAGTTGATCCCAACCACTGACTGCATTTGTTTTGTTGGGTTTGTGTTAGGTTTGAGTTTTCATGTGTTACTTTTTTTATGCTTAACCTAATTCTCATCTAAAGATTGGATTGTAACCTAATTCTCATCTAAACAAAACTGACTGCATTGTAGATTGGATTTTTAGGTGCATTGTAAATTGGATTTTAGGTGAATTGTAGTTGGAATTTTGGTTAGAACTGTTAAAATTTTTAGTTGGAATTTTTCGTTTGCAAACCTTGGGTTTTGATTGAGTTGGTGTTAGAGGATAGTTTATGGCTTGAGTATTATATGTACAATTATATGTAGGATAGTTTCTGCCTTGAGTATTGTTTTTGAGAGTGGTGTAATTAGGGGAAGGCACAGTCTTTCTTATATTCACTCTAACTAAAGAAGTTAACTACAGTATCCGGATTTTAGCTACTTGATTGTAATAGTCTGATTTAGCCATAGCTTAGTATTGCAATTCCGATACAATATCTAATATTTTTATTTTATTTTATGTTATTCCAATTGCGAAGTAGTGTTTCTTAAACTGTCCTTATATTACTTGCAGCCGGACCCAAGGGACTTCCCGCTCCAATGTTTTATTAAGAGGAATCGAACTACTCAGACATACAACCTTTACCTTTGTCTTACGTCAGGTATGCTTGCTTCCTATCTATGATGGATAAACATCAATGTGTGGAGATAGAGGAAGTCGAATGCGGAATTGTAGTAAGGAACTTGGTAGTGTTCTGGATGATGATGCTCAATTATTTCGTGTGCACTATTAACTTTATTTTGTTCTTGCCCTATTGGGTAATGAATTTGCCAATTATATAATGGGACTGTTGTGACTTAACTGTTAATAATTCTCATTTTTAAAACAAATTTTAGATGTAGCTTTGCAATTTTTAAATGCTTGACTATTTTTTTTCTTATGAACAATTCATTTAATTTAATGACCATATACTTTTGTAGGCGTTTATAGCATGTGCATTATACTTTTGTCTGCTTGAGCATCATTGCTAAAAAATGATTTACTGAATCAACACTCAAAAGTAGTAGACGAAGCTATTTTAGGTAAGCATCTCATTTCATTGCCCTACAATTCTGCTAAATATTTAAATTTGAAGTGGTTATTATTTTAATACTTAAGCAGTACCTATTGTTTTTATTTGTATGTATAACTTACCAGATTCTTACCTAAAGTAGTATGTATGATAGTTATGCCATTGTTTTATGTTGATCTAGAAATGTCATTTGGCTTTATGTATAATCTTTCTCCTAATACTATATGTGATTGAATTGGACTAAATTTTGATGGTATTATGTACATGCATTAACTAACACATGTGGATATACCTTTTAATGAAGTCTACTAGCAGTATATAACTTAGTAGTAAGTTTTAACTTTTACACGCCAAAATATAATAGGTTTTGTTTATGACGTTTTTGACAACACATATGCTGAGGGACAGTAGACATGCTTACATTATTTCCTGCATCATTTACATGATTTTTCATATGTTGCATCTAATTTTAGGATTGATACTGTTTTGCAGCTCCGTCAACCCTAACTTTCACCTCAGCTCATGTTTTTCAAGAAATGTGAGCAATCATCTTGCCAGAAAAAAAAAGTTTTTTTTGTTTTTAGGTGACTATTGATTACTTGAGAAATGTGAGAAATGTGAGAAATGTGACTATTGATTACTTGAGAATTATTTTTAGGTGACCCATTTAAAATAAAACAATGTATGATATTATGATAATGCTTTGTTTTTAGGTGAAGAACCATCAACGCAAGCTGTAATAGTTCATTATTAATGTAGTAATGTGGATCATTTTTCCTTTTCTTATTTGCTCCTCTTATATATTTCTGTTCTGGCTCCGCCAGGCAAGTTGATGATTGTTTCAATGATGTTTGCAGGAACTGGAGAAATCAAAGCCTGTGATTGAAACCAGCGACCTGAATTGTGCTAACCAAGAAATTGATATCTTTAACTCTACTGTAAGTGATATCTGTAACTCTGTTTTTTTTAATTGTTCTGCTTTATTAATAGGCTAATTTCTGTGGGCTATGAGAAGATGATTTAATATGTAAATATCAAATTTGTTTCACTCAGCAATGGGGTACTAGAAACAGAAAAGATAAAGTGGGATAATTTGTTAGTCTAACACTGATTATTTATTAGACTAAGCAATGAGGTACGAGAAACAGAAGAAAGAAGGTCGATAAATTTATCTAACACCATTCAATAGGAAAATTGTGACCTCAGACCTCCCTAGAATCACCCCCTTATAGACTTTGACAATTAAAATTATGCTTTTACCGCTGTTGTTTCCTAATATAGGCTTTTTAGATAGGCTTGCATAATTCCCAACTCCACCTCATTAAAAGCAAAAAAAATGGGGGTCAACACCTTTAATGATTTGCTTTTGAACCAAGATATTAAACACTACAAATAAAACTCATTGGTGCATAGTATCAAGAAAACTAATCATTAACTAATCCAAAGAAAACAAATTAAATAAACTGCATGTTTATGATAGTTTCGTAACCAACATGTGTAAAACCTATAGTTCTCTCTTCTTTCTTTTGTTTTTAGCTGAGTACTATGTGGAATTACTCTATTTGCAAAGATCTAGCCTTTCAGAAATGAGGAGGATTAGGTGGAAAAGTGATGGATTTGTAGTGATGAGTTGCAAAAGACTTGATCATTCAAATTGTAGATAAAAGGAGAACTGGTAAGGAAAAGTGATGAATTGTAGTTACTGTAGCAATGATCAGGTTTACCCCTAAATGATACACTATTCAGTGCCTTGATTTCTCATTACTTTCTCATTAATTAAGGTCACTTTAGTCTAGCTTGCAAGATAAGGCAAGTTTAGATGCTTTCTCTCAGTTTTGATAGCAACTATTTGTTTGATGATAGTGATCAATTGTTTGAATGGTATATTCCTTAATTGATCATATAACCTGCACAAAATTTCTTACAGTTCCTTAGATGGTATTCTTAATATTGAATATAAAATATTATTCTGTAATTTCCTTAATATGCACACTTTACAAATAAGTGGGGACTATTAGAACTATCAAAAAGTTCTAATAGAACTATTAGAACTATGCACAATTTTCATGTGTCAATAATTTTCTTAATTCACTCCATGCAACTATCAAAAAGCAATGCAAGTGAATACTTTATACTTAACAATATATACCAATTTTCTTCATAAAGTTTCTACCATCTGAAAATTTATTTTGAACTTCTTATCTGATCTGTATTCTATTCCAAAAAAATTTTTTGTTTGTGATTGTCCTAAAATGTATTTAAAGGTTTTGAATGAGAACATTTTTTGTGTAAAGTATCTAACTGAAACTTAGAATTAAACACTTTAAATTAGATCAAATGCATAATTGCCACAGGAAAAACATACGTGATGGATTTCAACGTCCCGACCACGGCCTGAGTTGATCCCGACCATCGATTTCACCATCTCAGGTATACTTAGTTTTTAGAATTCATCAAAATTTTCACTGCACACCGATCAAATTTTTACTGCACAACTGATCATAGTGGCTGTAGCACACTTTACAAATAAGTGGGAACTATTAGAACTATCAAAAAGTTCTAATAGAACTATTAGAACTGTGCACAATTTTCATGTGTTTTTAATTCACTCCATGCAACTATCAAAAAGCAATGCCAGTGAAGACTTTATATTGAACAATATATACCAATTTTCTTCATAAAGTTTCTACCATCTGAAAATTTATTTTGAACTTCTTCAAGTTTCTACCATCTGAAAATTTATTTTCAACTTCTTATCTGATCTGTATTCTATTCTAAAATTTTCTTTCATTTGTGATTGTCCTAACATGTATTCAAAGGTTTTGAATGAGTACATTTTTGTTGCGTAAAGTATCTAACTAAAACTTAGAATTAAACACTTTAAATTAGTTCAAATGCATAATTGGTACAGAAAAAATACTGATACAAACCTATAAATGTATTATACAACTAGAACCTGATCCAGTTGTTCTTCATGTAGCAAAGAACATAGTTGTTCTTTTTTTTCTTTCCAAAAGTGATAATTGGAGAAAAAGAAAGTCAGTGTTATCTTCTCATAACTGATCAATTAAATAAGAAATCTCTTTGTTGCATTTACATAAAATTCGAACCACATCAAACTAATCAAAAGCACGTAACATTTACTTAAGATAGATACTAGCAACAAGTTAATTATTTCATCTTCAAGACAAAAACAGATCTTTCCACTCACAAGACAGCAGTATCTTTAGTTCAAACATCTTACCTCTCAATATTGAAAAAAAAGGAAAGAGAACAAAAAGAAAAAAAGTGAAGATACCCTTAATAGAGCTAACTGTATGTGTTTTTTTTACCTTTTTTCAAAGAAGGTTCCAAAAAGTTAACAGATTTTGCATTATTTCATCTAAAGGTTTTGTTTGCTGTTTGTTGTTAGCTGTTGTTGAGCTATGGCAAGAAACTCTATGTGATTCCCATATACATCTACTTCCGACCAAAATCTCCCATCCAAGTTATATACTTTGGTTTCATTATCCTCATTGGTCGATACTCGGTGTTCTAAATATCCTTATTTTACAAACTGATTTTGATGCATTTAATTATACATTTTGAAGAAATTTATTATATAGGAAGTTTTATTGGTCCATAAGTGAACCTATGGTATTTGTTGTTCTAAACATCCTTCCATATTATAGTGAGACTGAATAGTTTTAACATCGCTTGATAAGTTTTTTTGCTTGGTGCTGCCAATTTTTTTGTTCTAAATATCTCTTGATAAGTACCTTTAGATTGTCGTTTACACTCAGAACTGTTATGTAAATATTGACAGTTTAACTTTTGGTAGGGTGATGAAGAACATATTGGGTTGAAAGCATTGAGTTAAAATGCATTGTCCTATTTGAAAGGTAATGGTTTCAAAACTCTTACTATTGTTTTAAAACTCGCATTATTTTGATTGATTATTGTAAACTCTTACTATTTATTTCAAAACTCTTACTTTTTTTTAGGCTCACTGTTTGGTCCCATTTTTGAAGACTTGAAGCATTGTGTTTTCCTAAAACCCAGTAAAGTTTTTTTTCGTCATTCAGTTGGTTGGTGTATATTTTGGTGGAGGATATAATAGTTGTAATATTTAGCATTTTGGGAGATGATGTAAGTATTTGTATATAATGATGATATAATATAGTTATGTTAATACCCTTACCTGCAAAGTTGTGGAGTATCGGGTTCTGTGTTTGGTTTTTGAAAGGTTTTTCAATGGTTTTTCTAAAAATCCATTGTGTTTTCAAACGAAATTTTGGTTTTTATTTTGTAACTTGCATTATATTATGATTTTTTTTCCCCAGAGCCTGATATATATGATGCATGTGTGATGTTGCTTGTTTTGGCCTGGGAAGGATTGATATTTATTGCCTGTGATGTTATATTTTTAATTGTTAGCAGAATTCCGTAAGAAATTGCTGTAAAAGGGCTAATATTTTAGGGGAGATTCTGTCGAAATTTTTACTAAATTTCTTAAAATCTATTATGTTTTCAAACGATATCTTAGTTTTTTATTTTGTATCTTTAGTCATATGAAGATTTTTCCCCCCAGAGCCTTTATATATATGATGTCTGTGTGATGTTGCTTGGATTTGCATGGGGAGATTGATATTTATTGCATGTGATGTTAATTTTTTAATTGTGAGCAAAATTCCGTAAGGAATTGTTCTTTAAGGGCTAATATTTAAGGGGATATTCTGTCAAAACTTTTACTACAATTCCTAAAAATTTCTTACGTTTTTAAATGAAATCTTGGTTTTTATTTTGTATCTTGGCTAATATGAAAATTTTAGGGTAGGATTAATATTAACTGTCTGTAAAATTTAAGAGGAGACTGTTGAAATTTTTACTAAACAACTTAATTAATTAATCATTCTTAGGGATGACGTGCCGTAGGAAATAATTTAAAGGTGATTGTATTAGAAAACAATTAGGAAACAATAACATTTCGAAAATGGGCTGTATAAAGAAGATGATTGTATTAGAAAGGTGGTTGTATTTGTTTACACTCAGAATTTTTTTTTTCTGTCATGGTGCATATTTTTAATAGATGTGCATACATTTCTTGAAAAATAGGTAGGTCTTGGGAGAATTAGATAAGTCAATACAAGGAATACAGCCCTCCTTGAGAAATCTAAGGGCAATAAATATGAAATAACTAAAATAATAAAACAATTTAACAAATATTTGTTAAAGAGGTATAGTGAATGATTTCGAATAAATTTATGCATAAATTTATATGCAGTTCACACAACTAAATCACTCCAAATAAATTTATATGCAGCTCCGAATACGTGTCGTAGGCACGTGCCCACGGGCATACCTAGTAATACAACAAAACAGAAACCACAAGACTCACCAACACGAAGAATTTACCACCTAAGAGCATTTGTAGTCATTTTGTCCAAAAAAATGGGTATATAGAAATTTTGGAAATAAAAATTAGTGCATTCGCTACAGTCATCGATACTTATAAATTGGGCTTTTTTTTAACAAACGACATATGATACACAGTCCCATTGTTTTCTCAAATTTTTGGGGAAAAAAAATTTTTTTTTAAAAGATTTTGGGGAAGGACGGCAGATCATCCCATCCCTTTTTTCAAACTTTTTTTTTCTTGTGAAGGAAGGGATATCATATCCCGTCGGACACAGTTTTGAATTTTATTTTTCCCAAACAGTACATGATATACCGTCCGACCGTTCCCAAAAAAAAAAACCTCCAACGACAAATGATCTACCGTCCGACTAACAAACGGTAAATCATCTTCCGAATTCCAAAATATGGAAAAAGCCAAATCCTCTCCCAAATTTGGTCGTCTCCTGTTCATGCCATACCCAACATATGGGTATATAGACGACGACTGCAGATCGTTTTTTTCCAAAATATACATTTTTAGGATATATAGCCAACGACTACAGATTTAGGATATATAGCCAACGACTACAGATGCTCTTAGAAGTTAAAATTTGGGTATTTGACAAAAAGGAATAGAAAATTTGAAAATGAGTTGTAGTCTTAAACCAAAAAATGACTTTTGAGTTTAAAAAAGAAACGGAAGGGAGATGATTTCCTTTCTCGTTAATAAATTTTATGTTTTTTTTATTATTTTCCCCTCTTTTGAGTTAAGGACAGGATATCATTTTTCTTTTCATTTTTTTTTAAATTTGGGACGGGATATCATTTCTCATTTCTTTTTTTTTTAATTAAATGCGTTTAATTTTTTTTTAAAAATTCGACGAAATATCATTTATCGTCCTACACATTTTGGGAGAATCTGAGCAACGGACGACTAATCATATTCCAATTGCCAAATTTTACAAAATCCTATATCGCCTCTCAAATATGGCTAGTGACTGCTCATCCCAAACTAAAAAAAATGGAAATTGGCCAACGACTACGGTTCATTTTTTAGCCAAATTTTGAGTTATTTGAAAAAATGGCCAAGGACGGTAGATGCTCTAAGGGCACGAGATTTTTTCCAAAATAACCTACTTTTTGAAATTATTTACGAGACTGGCCCACTTTTGAACTATTTACCAAATTGTCCTATTCGCTGTTTGAAACAGCGAGTTATTTGAAAATAAGCTCGCTGTTTCAAACAGCGAGTGTAGTCCTACAGTTTTCTCCAACACTTAGAGAAGTCTCACGAAGATATAAAGGTGTAAAAACAAACTTGGAATTTCCAACAGCGAGTTTGGTTTGTAGTTTTGGTTTTTTTTTCTTTCTAAAACCAACTCTTTGGAAAAATGAGTACAGCGAGTGATTGAGACTTACTATCTCAGATAGCGAGTGTAGTTGTACTCATTTTTCAAAGAAATTTTGAACATACAATTTCTACTTGAAATGTATACAACTACACACGCTATCTGAGATAGCGAATGTAGTTGTACTCATTTTTTCCAGAGAAATTTTAAACATGCAATTTATACCAAAAATGTATACACTCACTATCCAAGATAGCGAAGTTAGTTGAACTATACTTGCCATCTCAAATAGAGAGTAGGTCATTTTGGTAAATAGTTTCCAAAGTGGGTCAGTTTGATAATTACTTTCGAAAAGTGGGTCATCTTGGGGGGAAATTCAGGGCACGACTTGTCCCCAAACCGAGCAGAATAATTAGACAACACCATCCAAGGCTGGCTGGCAACAGGCTATGCTTGGGCTGGACTTATACAAGCCCGAGCCCAATTTTTTTGTAGGGTCCAAGTCCAACCCAATTTTCTGTTGCAGTCCAAAACTTAGGCTGGCCCGAGTCCGAACTCGAATAAAACCAAAAAGCCAGCCCAACCCAATTCCTTTAAAAAAGACAATTACATAACAAAAATGTATGGAAAGTAATTATCGAATTAAACAAAAAAGCCCGAGCCCCACCCAATTCCTTCAAAAAAGACAAATACATAACAAAAATGTATTGAAAGTAATTATCGTTCATCGTTTTACGTATATTTTATATTAAAATATGTACATTAAATTCATTACATAAAAAACAATTACAAAGATGTATATTAAGATTTACAACAATTGTCTACTTGATAGTTACAAAAGAATCATTGACGATGTAAACTGATGTTGCTAAATGAATCAGTTGCAAACTTGCAAATTTGAGTTCGTGCAAGGAAAACCTTTTAAGCACCAGATGAATCAGCTGCAAAAAAAAAAAAAAGAGGCCCAATGAGCATATATTCTATTTGCATTAATCAACTCATATATAGTGGTCACATAAATTTGGTATCTGTTCATGTATCATGTATTCCTGTGGCTTTACTGCAATACAAAATGGAGGCAATCTCAATTATTGAACATTTTGCTTAATTTGAGCATAAATTCCCAATGATAATCACAGAATTTTAACTTTCAACCGGCAAGTAAACTTTGGTTATGATTGAGACCAAATGTACAAACTACTCATTTCAATCTTCTCAAAAAATTGAAACAATCAAATTACAAAAACATCATTGTTTGGCACAAGTCAGAAGTATAATTACTCATGCCTATAAGATTTTTTTTACATGAGTTTAGGTCATCTACATGTCCATAGATCACTACTGTCACAAAATGTTTTGTTTTTATGACATCAATATGCCCCAATTGTGTCTATCCCCACCTCTCAGTTTACAAACAAAATTCTTTCAGTTTTTGCATGAAACAAAACAATTGCATGAAGGGAACATCAGAACTTTCGAAAAATTATTTAAACACTCACAAAGCCGATACCAAAAAATTCCCATACTCAGCGTTGATAACACTCACAAAGCCGATACCAAAAAATTCCAATACTCACAAAGTTGATAACACTCACAAAGTTGATACCCCCAATATTTTCGAGGGTGCCTAGACTGATACCAAGAATAGAAGGCTGATACAAAAAGTGATACCGTGATTTTTGAACCCTATCTTACAGGCTCCAACAAATTGATACACCAGCGAAAACTAAAGTTAGGAATGTTCGGTAATAACTAATTGTAATTTCTCCAAACACATCGAAGAGGATGAGATACTCTCTAAAACCATATTCAAATATCAAAATAGTTTTCAGTAGGTGATTCAAACTCAATTAGATGACTTTTCAGTAGGTGATTCAAACTCAATTAGATGACTTTTCAAGATTATGTTCAACAATAAAATTAGTAACCACACAATAAAATTATGTTCAACACTCTGACTGTCCTAATCCAAAGTCTGAGCTATCTTGTTATCCTAGTAGGACAGATCATCATTCAGAAATGTTCGTTAAGTGAAGTAAGCAATATGCATTGGGATGTTTTCATGATTTCATCAAACAAATTGTTTGAAATGTGCAGGTATCAGTAGTAGCAAAGTATTCTCGTACTGTGGGGAAACAAGAACTTACCCAAGTCCTCTGTATATATTGTGTCGAAGAGTTAGCCAGCTGCACTATCTTCATATCCTTCAATAACTGAGAGAGAGAGAAACATGTCATATGTTACTTTTATTTTTAGATAAATTGATGAACTATAAAGTATAGCCAATAATTTGAACTTCTCAAGTATAATCTAGCTACAGAAGATGAAAATGAATAAGCCGGACTCAATTTCTATTTAGACAGTTTGTCGCATACATGTGAAGATCCTTATCTTCACAAGTTTTGAAGGATTTGAGAGACCTACCAAAGAATAGAAGTAATCAACCAAAAAATGGATCAAAATCCATAAAAAAGATACATGCAAGCAATATCCACAAAGCAACAAAAATTGTTGCCACCATCATTTCCAACTCCACCAATGATTCCAGCAAATTTACTCCCCTCCAATCTTCAACCCAAATTTACCAGCTAAAAGTCCATAATTTCTTCTTATCTACTCATCAGATTGCAAAAGCCCTAACTTTGATATCGCAAACCCTAGTATTAGCAATTGATCTGGGATCAAAATCAGACCTTTTTACGTTTGGGCCTAAAATTCTTCCAAAAAGGTACTTTCACCAATTTTGAAACTTTGAAACCCTAGAAATGGGGGTTTGCCGGATCTGAGAGTAGAGAGCGCGGTTTTTAGGAAACATACCTCGATCGGGAGGTGATCGGACAGCGAAGAAGCGGTGGAGCTAAAATTAAGGTCATGGTTTGAAAATTTGGGAGGAAACCAGCGGCCTCAACCAACGACTGGGGAAACGACCAAAGAGAGAGAGATCTTGAAGTCGGTCGTTTTTTGTTTTGATTTTGGATTAATAAATAGATGAGAATGTTTAGAAGGGATACAATAGAGAAGGTGCTTGGGAATAGGGCTGTTAGTTGGACCAGATGGGACCTGAAAACCATATGTTCAAATTCGGATCGAAATTCTACTCGGACGGGCTTATGTCCGACTCGGTCCAGGTCGGACAAAAATTTTATAGTCCAGACTCGGTTCGGTAAAGTATCGGACCGCAATAATACTCGGACGGACTTATCTCCGGCTCGAGCTCGGTAAAACATCGAACCTAATAATTTGTTCAAATTTGGTTCGTATAACAGTTCGGACGGTCCACGGTCGGACCATTTCTCAAGCCGGATTCGGACAGACGACGGTCCTGTTCATTTTAGACCCCTTAGACCCCAGCATGGGAAGGAGGGGCAGCGTTCATGATTTCATGATAGAGAGAAGCGAAGGGCAACGGCGCAGGGCTCATATTCTGAGTATAAACATATGTGGTATAATATATATTGATAAATCGGGTTGGGTTTGGGTCGAACCTATATAAACCCGAACCCGGCCCAAAAATTAGTTCGGGCTTAATTGTTGAGCCCAGGTCTGAAAATATTGAAAAAAATCATGCCTGAATCCTCCTAAAAGTGGGTGGACTTGATCGGGCTCGGGTCAATTGCCAACCTTTGCATCCAAGTGAGACCGAGTAAGCATATGCAGAGGCAAGAAAACCCTGATATCCACATTGGCCCTCATACACAGCGGGCCCCAAACATAATAAAATATAAAAATTAACCAATAATGCAAGAAAAAGGAGCAATATTCTTAAGAAAAACATGCCTATTACGTTCATTCCTTCAAACCCAAAGCCATAATTACCAGAATCAAACAAAAAGACTTATCGAACTCAGTACCCGCCCACCCCTCCACCACACACCCCAAGCAACATTCATAGAAATCAGGAAACCACTAAGCCTCAAAACCAACTTATTAACAAGCAACAGAGTACTAGTACACAACTGATCGGCACAAACCATACAACCACCACACTCAACACAATGTTGCGCCAACGGCCCAAAACTATACAACACTTGTATAAATTATAAAAAGTGAGAACTCCCATTCCCCCCAAAAAATATATATACACAAAAGTAAAAAAAAAACAGCAAAAACCAATTATGAACCAAATAAAATGTGGAAATTAAATGAGGCAATGTTTGCCAACTGTGCTTATTAAGAAACTTATTTCAGTACAAAAAGCCAAGCCGACACATCGAATTACATCACCTGGTTAACAAAAATAATTAATATTCATGAATATAAAATACACATTTTTGAAAAGTGTACACATAATAGCATTATTAAATAACTTGGTAGTTCTCTTCAGAAAATACTAAAATGAAGTGTAAAGTAGCAGCCACACATTTAATAAATATGTGAGTTAAGAAAATTGGTTAAAAAAAATCTTTAAGAGAAAAGTTTTTGACTCAGGACTTCAAAATAAATAAGTTTGTTGTAAAAAATAAATCCGACTTTTACCAAAAGCTTCTAAACATCTTTTCCCAAAATAAAGATTACAAAAATGTGAATAAGCACAAACAGATATCCAATATAGTCAACGAAATCATTTTGACAATGCATATGGCGGTGCGTACAGATATCCAGACAACTTAAAGGCTCAGACCAATAGTTATCATTCATCCAAGTCTACATCATATATGGATAAAATGCTTTATAATACTACCATTACCCTAAAAGAGTATATCTGCAAAAAGACCAACGTTGTCTAACGAAAATAAATGTTAGCTTTAGACATAAGCAAGAAGCTATCAATTTAATGGGAAAACTAAAACAGTTACTTAAATTAAATAAAAAATTCGATCCCTTAGAGCATCCACAATCGTTTGCTAAAAAATATGGCAAAATGGCAAATGAAAATAGCAATATGAGAATTTCAGTGCAACGGTGATTTGCTCAAATTTGAGAAAGACGAGACATGTTTCGTCCATTTTTTTATACCGTTAATTAATTAATGATTAGATATTAAAATTAGCTAATTAAATAAATTAGATAATAAAATATAACCTAGCCTACTTAATTATACACTAACCTAACAATTAACAACTAACCTAATCCTAACTTTGGACTGGACGGGACATGTCCCGTCCAAGCCAAAATAGCTTGAAACGGGACAACATGTCCCGTTTGAGCGATTTTTGAAATTTTTTTTTATTCGGACGGTACATGTTGTACCGTCAGATCATTAAAAAAAAAAGTCAGACTAAACAACATGTTCCGTCTGATCCCATTAAAAAAAAAATAGGGACGGAACGTTCCCTATAATTTGAGAATCGCTAGCTCGTTTCTCAAATATGAGAAGCGACTATAGCGATTTTGCCAAAAAATGGCAAAATAGCAAACGACTGCAGGCCATCGTTACTCAAAATATGAGAAAATGGCAAATATAGCAAACGATTGTGGATGCTCTTAGAAGATGGACGTTGACTCAAATCTCAATGCAGGGTAACTTTTTTACAAGGTCATTACATAATGTCTTGAGCTCACAATTGCTTGAAGGCTAATTCAAATTTATGGACACTCATTGTAAATTATGTAAGCAACACGAGGACAACTTAGAATCTTTAACACTTGATAAATTTCACCCAGTCTGCCATTTAAGTGAGCGCTTTTCCCTAATAATGTTTATTTCAAGAAGCTTCATGTCCCTTAATGAATTAAGATATAAGGTTACAGGCCTTTCTAAAAAAGGTTGAAACAAATAAAAAGAAAGAAATTAGCACCCTCGGCATCCTATTCAAAATGGTCTAACCCTCACTCACAACGCCTTTAAATAGACAATCACTAACCACTAAACCCCTCAAAACTTACAAGAAACAAACCTCTCCCTAGTTTGACTTTCGTTTTTGCCTTACTAATATTACTACTGCATTCTCAGGTTAATTTGAACACATCCAAGTATGAGCAGAAATGAAAGGAAAAAAAAAGTACTAAATTAATTTCCACCATCTCAAGGAAAGCTGGTAACTGTACTCAGCATCGATGGCGGTGGAGTCGGGCCACTTTTACCCACACAGACAATCTGTTCGTAATAAGGTTTTGCCCACAAATATCCTACTAATCCCTACAAATTTTGCCCGTGGGTAGAAGTGACTTTTCCTGTAGTGTACCCATTTGAGATATCTCATCTTTAAGAGGTTGAAAGTACACAGGTCAGAATGAATGCATTTCACCAAGAACTAAGAAATGCTTTCCGGTGGTGGTGGTGGTGGTGGTGGTGGCCTTCTCTGTGTGTTAGTAGGGGGCCTGCAAAAGAAAACAGAGACTGAAATATGAGGAAGCAAATAATTTAAGGTTTACGCAATAAAAATGTTTTTTTTCCTTTCCCTTTCATATCAGGGTGATGAAGAACTGTCATCCCTAGAAACCCAAATCTTGAACATTTTCCATTCTCCGTGTCAAGCCAACAGCAGAAACCTTCGAAAACAATGCAATCCAACAACTACAGTTCCAAGAAGTGATCACAACTGAAATGCCAGGTAACTTTCATGTGAACCGAACAACCTCTAATAGTCTGCATGTTAACTGATCCGACACTGAATGCTATAAGCAAGGAGGAGGAGATTTTCAAGTAAAATGGATGTTTATCAACGATTAAGCCCTCAGAGTATGGCGAGTTCCTAGTTCTATCAGTACAGGGCCAGCTAAGGAAGAAGGTAAATTCAGTGCACAAGATGCCTCCAGTTAGGGTACTGGGGTAGTGTCCTTACAAAGCCATCCAAGTACTCCCTATCTGGAGGCATCTTGTGCACTGAATTTACCTTCCTCCTTAGCTGATTGACATGTTCACTAATGCAAGTGGGGACATGGTGGAGATTCATTTATGTGTGGAATTCCAAGGACAGCATAGTGAGAAAAATTATCTTCACATTCAGGAACGAAGTAAATCCTTCAATTATATGAAAAAATGTAAAATTGAGTATTGTCTTGCAGTAAAAACTAAGAACTCTCACACATTTGATTGCTTCCGACCACAACTGCATTGTAGCTATTTGTGGATAGCATGTGATCTGCATGTGTAAAAGACTATCCTCACACAATTGCAAAAGCTTTCTTGATTAATGCGCAAAACAAGCACTTTCCTTTATTGATGCTTGGTGCATTGAAAAAATATAGATCATCTAGTACCAAGCCAACTACCCGGATATACACTAATAATCACACTCCTAATCGTGTAATTAACTAGAAATTGTTAATAGACTGATTTGTATAACATAATAGGACTATAACTTTGTTTGGAACACGACATTAGTAGACATCTCAACAAAGGACTTGCTAGAGCTCGTCAAAATTGGCGACAAGCTCCTAAACAAGCCAGTGTCCAAGTGAAACCTTAACACAAGTTTTTACGTGCCAGTTAAAGGAGGAACAAATGAAGAATAGCTCCAACGTTTTGCATAGCTTCTCTCAGATGAAAGAAAGCTGAGGCATTCTAAAGTTGAAGGTAGATAGTTAAGTTCTGATAAACACAGTATTCTTCTGGTGAAAAATAAAATTCATGTTATGTGTTGGTCTCCAATATATCACTGTCCTCCAATTGTGAGATTTGTCTGTGCACAATCACATGTGGAGTGAAAAAGGTTCCTGTAAATTGTAATGTATCAAGGAGTGGAAATGTGAGATTGAAATAAATTACTACCCATCACCAAGCAGTTATGCACGATGATATTTCCAACCATGGACATATTTCATGATTATCTCCTTTAATTTAACTTAGTTTACAGAACATGATAATATGACATTTTATATTTATGATTATGATATGATTCATTTTCTTCATATGTAGTTAAACATTAGTTCGAAAATCTGTGAAGTCTTGAATTTTATATGCTAATAAAATTACTAGACAGTAGCTTTAGTCACAAGACTCATAACAGCTAAGGAAAATTCTAAAATGAAATTAAAAAACAAGGATTAATGTACAACAACAACAACAAAGCCTCTTTCCTATCTAGTTGGGGTCGGCTACATAAATCCTGGTTTTCTATTCTGCTAAGTTTTAGCGCAATATCTTCTGTAAGGCCACAAACTATCATATATTTTTTCACAATTTCAACCTAAGTAAGGTGAGGTCTGCCCCAACCCCTAACTCTACTCTCAATATTTATCAAATCACTCTTTCTAACGACGACACTACTAAATCTACATGTGACATATCCAAATAACCTGAGGCGACTCTCTCTTAATTTATCTTGGATAGGAGCTACCTTTACTGCTAAAGTATTCTTAGTTTAGGGGGGTGTATTGGATTAAGATTTCATGAGATTTTAAAAGACTTTTTTGTGATAAAAAGGTCTTGTGATATTCAATCAAAACTTTTAAATAATCTAAAAAGTCTTTTAGTATTCAATCAAGACTATCATGATTTTTTAATGAGTATGTCCAAATCTAGTGGTATTCAATCAAAACTTTTTATAACTTAAAAAAAGTCTTCTGGTATTCAAAAGTCGCTAATTTCCATGGATTGTTTTGAAGAGTGAATTCTGTGAGACTTTTTTGTGAGATGTATAAATACCAAATCAATCACAAAATTCCATCCAAACCCATGAGACTATTCCTACTCTTTCATTTCAAGTTAGAAACTTCTTTCTCTCATACCCTCTTTCTTTCTCTCAAACCCTTTTTCTTCTTTCTCTAAGGATTCATCCTCTGACAACCTACAAATTAACCAATCCTCTTCAACTCTCACAGCCCGACAACAACACATCTCCAATGAATTCATTCAGGGCTTATGCAAGGACTGTCAGACCCAACAACTTGCCTTCAGTTGCTACCGAAAGGCAAAAAAACCAGCCCAATTTCGGTCCAGAACAACCAACATTAAACCTTTTGGCCAGTAGTCTAAGCAAATCTAAGCAGTGGAGCACTATCGCATCTCTATATGAAGATTTCACAGACTACGGTGTGTACCCCAGCCGAGTCACATCGGGTAGATTGATCACTAGCTGCATTCAGGCACGAAAGTTAAAGGCCTTGGAGACATTGATCAGGGTTTCTGAAACTGAGAAGGGAACTGCTGTATTTGCCTTTGGCTCGGCAATGTGAGCTATAACAAGCTCCACATGTAAAAGATCACTGTGTTAGTGTTTGCGTACAGGATCACCCAATGTCAGTTGCTACTTCTGGATTATGGATGCGTACAGGAAGCTTGGATTATGGTATTTCACCCAATGCCAGTTCCCTCTTTTCGGATGAATTTAATATTTCTACTTTTACTATCCAAATTTATTCAGTATTACGTGATTCATTGGGGAAATCAGGTAGAGCCTTCAAAGCACTTCAGGGAGATGGTTGCTAAGGGGAGCCCTCCCATCCCTTCTTTCTATGCATCTTTGATCTGCTCTTTTGCAGGGATTAAAGAAGAAGAGATCGCCGAGGATCTCTTTCACGAAGCAAAGCAGAAGGGGATGGTTAAAGATCCGGTAGTCTTTTTTGAAACTGGTATTGATATATATTGACTTGGGGCTGATGAAGAGGAAGTTGTTGTGGCAACGAAGGACATGAGAATCAAGGTCTCGGATTGCATTCTATGTGGAGTTGTCAACGGTTATGCATCAAAAAGAGGGATCCATGCTTCACATGAGAATCAAGATCTCATGATTCCAAGCTACTAAGTGATGCTTTGACAAGGAGGAATGGACTTAAATTGGCCCAAGGTAAGCACTTATTTTTTAAATGATAAATATGTTTTTTTTATTTTTTACTTTTCATACTAATTTTATATGTATTGTATTTGTAATTAGGTAACTATTTCCTAATCGACGCCAATTTTTAGCTCCATTTCGAGGTGTGATAAATATGTTTTTTTATTTTTTACTTTTCATACTAATTTTATATGTATTGTATTTGTAATTAGGTAACTATTTCCTAGTGGATTGTGGATTTCCTAATCGACGCCAATTTTTAGCTCCATTTCGAGGTGTGCGATATCATCTACAAGATTTTGCAGGGACCCTCAAAATGGAAATGAATTGTTCAATCTTCGCCATGCATCCTTGAGGAACGTGATTGAAAGGATATTTGGTATTTTTAAATTGCGATTCACAATTTTTAAATCAGCGCCTCCTTTTCTATTTAAGACACAAGCAGAACTTGTGTTAGCATGTGCAGCACTACATAACTTTCTTCGCAAAGAATGTCGTTCTGATGAATTTCCAATTGAACCAATAGACGAATCTCCATCTTCATCGTTAACAGTTAATGAAGACAATAATTTTGAACCTATTGCTCAATCCCAAGGGCAGGAACGAGAAGATGCTAATGCATGGAGGGCTAGCATAGCTTTAGATATGTGGAGAAATGCTACTTAGGAGAACATGAAGCTATATCAAATTGGATATTAAAAGATTGAAAATTTTGTATTGGGTTTAATTTTTTAGTATTTTAATTATACTTTGGTTTAATTTTGATTATACTATGGAGAAATGCTAATGTTTTGATTATACTTTGGTGTAATTTTGATTATATTGAAAATTGATAATTGAATATTTGCTAAAAATCCATGTATTTTTTCAAATCTTATAAATCTATATAATCCTTTTAAATCATATAAATTCTTATGACACAAATCTTTTAAAATCCCAACAAGACAATCTGGATTATAACAATCTTAAAAAAAATCTTATAAGTCATTACATTCCTACATAGTCTTTTAAAATTCATAAGACTTTTTTAAGCCAAAAAAGTCTTTTAAAATCCTAATCCAATACACCTCCTTAGTCTCACATCTGAAATAAATTTAGATTACTCTTTGTACTCTCTTATATATAGGAGGCAGTGTATTCAGTTATTAGTATCCAATAAAGTATTCTTTTTTGTCTCTATAATATACTTCATATGGTAACAGAGCTGAAAAGGTACACACAAAAAATTTTCACGAAAATTTAGGGTTTCTTTCTCTCCCAAAAAAAAAAACAAAAACTACTGTTCTTCCTCCAAACTCAAACCCTAATTCCTCCAAAACCCAAACCCTAATCCCGCCGCCAACCCTCCACGCCACCCTCCTTTGCACATCCTGACACCGCCGTCCTCTGCTCCTCCCGATGCCGCCCCCCTCTACCGTGTCATCATCCTCTGCTCCTCGCCTCCTAACGTCCTCCAACCTCCTTCACCTTTCCGTAGCCTCCCCAGCCACCGTCGTCGTCATTCCCTACACCTTCCCTCCATGTCGTAGCCTCCCTCCCCCCCAAATATCTGCCAGCGGCCGCCGCCCGCAACCTCATCCCCTCTCCAAACCCAAACCTTAATCTTCACTCTCCTCTCCACACCCAAACCCTCATCCACAACCCGAACCCGTCTGCACCCGAAACTCGAAAGTTGTAACCCGCTCTCTCCCTTTTTTCCTAAAAAAGTCAAAAAACTGCCTTGTGATGTGCGATGTTCTATAATGTGTGCTGTTTTTTTATGCCCTCCTCAATCACCATCTACCATTCTCACCCATTTTCTCCTTCAGATCAACTCTAGATATGTTCATATGACGACCTTCGATACTTTCACGGCAACCTCTCCTCCTCCAATGGCAACTCCCTCCCCTCACACGGCGACTGATTTACCTTCTCTCTTGAAGGTCGAACGCATGACTACCAAGAATCTCTCCGGTCGCAGCAATTTCATGACATGGTCCAGTTTTGTCATGCGTTTCGTCAAAGGAGGTGAGATGTACCAACACTTCACTGAACCAACACCTCTGCATACAGATCCCACATTCAAAGTAATAGATCGCGATTATAACTTGATTGTAATATGATGACCAATTATATAGACCTGGACATCTGCACCTCCATCACTTTTCTCAACACAGCCAAAGAGATCTGGGATACCCTTCATAACATGTACTCCAATAACATGCAGTGCATGAATGATATCTTTCGTGATGCGATCGAGACCAAGCAAGGTGACGACATTCATGCTTATCTATCACGCTTTAATTAGTTCTTAGAAGAATGGAAGATCTATCACTCATACTCTGCCGATTTCGCTATCCAGCAACAACATGAGGCCATTCTCGCCGTTCTTGCCTTGAGCAATATTCGCCCCTATCTTGAAGGTGTTCGCTCTCAATCCTCGCCACCAACATTAGTCACTCTCTACGTGATCTCCATATTCAGCTGTCACGAGTACCCCCTCCTGCTCTTATTGAAACCCCAACACCGTCTGCACTCGTCTCTGGCCGTGGTCGTATTTTTTCTGATCCCTCGCAACAATTTCCTGCTTCATCTAGGGGTAGTGGTTCTTATCATTCACGACTTTGTAATGATTGTGGCCATGGTGACAGTCATCGCAACACTAAGTATTGTATCTATTGTCAGGGCCGGTCTTACGAGTATGCGACATGTTGGAAACACATTAGTCGTCCTCCTGCTGCTCATCAGTCTTCCACTGTAAAATATTCTTCCGCTACTGCTCCTACAGATGTGACAACCTCCTCCTAGTATACCCTCTCTGCTGAAGAGGATCAGGCATTCTGCAATTTGCTATCTTCTCCTCATGGTAATTCTGTTCATTCACATATTGCTTGTCATGTTTCTTCACATCAATGAATTATTGATTCAGGTGCTTTTGAACATGCCTCCTTCACTGCTTTCTTCTTTTTTCTTTTTCTTTGCTTTCCAATTATCATGTGTGTATTATTGAAGGATCTCCTGTCCCTATTGAAGAAAAGGGTAATATCTCACTTTCTCTGGATCTCTCTTTTACATCTATTTTACGTGTTCATTCATTTTCTAACAGCCTGTTAACGGTTCCTAAAATTTCTAAGGATTTAAAGTGTTCAGTAACATTTTTTCCATCTCACTATATGTTTCAGGATATTACGATGAGGAAGGTGATTAGCACCGGTCGTAAATAACATGGGTTATGCATCTTAGATTCACCAGTCTTAGTTTTTCATTATTCTACAGATCTTGCATTGTGGCACCAATGACTGGGGCATTCCTCCCTTACTACTCTCAAGCACATAATTTTTGGTTGTGAGTCTTCTTTTTAATTATCTTGTAAGTCATGCGAGTTAGGCAAACATCATCGAGTTCCCTACCCGGGACGCGTCAATAAACATAATCAACATTTATTTGATTTAGTGCATTCTGATGTTTATGGACCTCTTGGTTTTTCACGTTTAATAAATATCGTTATTTTGTTATGTTTATTGATGATTTATCTCGCATGATATGGTTGTTTATCTTGAAAGACCGTTCTGAAGTTTTTAAAGTTTTTCAAGAATTTTTCTTTGAGATACAAACACAATTTGGCATAACTCTTAAATGTTTTCGTTCTGATAATGCTAAAGAATACATTAGTTTTAATTTTCAACAATTTTTTTCTCAACATGGAATAATACACCAAACCTCTTGCGCCTCTACTCCTCAACAAAATAGTGGCAGAATGCAAAAATCAACATTTACTTAGCACTACTCGCTCATTGATGTTTGAAATGAACGTTCCAAAGTTTTATTGAAGTTTTGCAGTTCTTACTACTTGTTTTCTTATTAATCGTATGCCTACTCCTCTTCTTCAAAATCAATCACTTTTCCATTTTTCAATCACCTCGTATTTTTGGTTGCACGTACTTTGTTCAAAATCTCTACCCGGGCACTAATAAACTTGGCCCATGTACTACTAAATGTACGTTTTTTGGATATTCACGCTTTTCGAAAGGTTATCTTGCTATTGCCCTTCATGAAAGAAAAAGTTTAGCCAGGCAGATGTATCATTTTTTTAACAAATTTTTTGAACAAATTTCTTCCAAAACTCCCGATTTACCAAGGGCTGTTGTTGAGAGTCTTGATTTCCCAACACCACCACCACTTTCATCAACATCACCACCACCGCCACTATCATCACCATTGCCGCCGCCACCTCCTCCGTCACTTTAGGTTTATGTCAGAAGACGAAAGACTCGTTCAGACTTGACCATCCAAGCAATACCCTCTGTTGTTCAACCAGTGCCAAGCACTTTTATCGGTAATATCCCTAACACAGATGATTTACCTATTGCTTAATGTAAGTTTAAGCATGTTTGTGCTCAATATCCTATTGCCCAGTTTGTTTGTTTTTCTAAACTTAACAGACTTTTCCAGCCTATACATCTTTCTTGGATTCCGTCTCTATTCCTAATAATGTTCAGGAAGCACTCAAGCACCTGGTTGGACAGGAGCCATGAAAGAAAAATACAAGCTCTTTAGCAAAATGGTACTTGACAGTTGATTCGCCTCTCTGTAGGTGGTAAGACGGTTGTACGTGGATATTCACAGTAAAATAAAATTCTGAGGGCACAATTGAACAACTCAGTTCACATTGTCACTAAAGAATATACACAGAAATTTGGAGTCGGCTATGCAGCGACTTTTTCTCCAATTGCGAAACTTACGTCTGTTCATGTTCTTATCTCTCTTGCTGGAATTGTTCTTGACCCCTTCATCAACTTGATGTCAAGAATGCATTTCTCAATGGAGATTTGAAAAGGGTGGTGTATAGGAGAGAATCTTGTATGTTCGCTCAAGAAGTCTCTTTATAGCCTCAAACAGTCTTCTCGAACTTGGTTTGAAAAGTTCGGCAAAGTTGTATGCTCTTATGGGTTCTCAAGAAGTAAGGCAGATCATTCTCTCTTCACAAACAAAGGAAGCAAAGACATTATTATTTTGTTAGTCTATGTTGATAATATCATTATCATAGGTAGTGATTCGCAAGGTATTACAGACATCAAGCAGCAGTTAGCTCAAATATTTCAAATAAAGAATCTTGGTCTGCTCTGATATTTTCTTGGCATTGAGGTTGCACGCACAAAGGATGATATCTTTCTTTCTCAAAGAAAGTATGTCCTTGATATTCTTACTAAGACAGGAATGTTGAGATGTTGCCCCAGTGACACATTATGGATCTCAATATTAAGTTCTCATTCTCCAATGATGCATTGTTCTCTGATCCAGGACGATATCGTGTGTTGGTTGAAAAACTCAGATCTCTCAGTGACTAGGCCCGATATTGTCTTCGCAGTTAGTCGAGTCAGCCAGTTTATGCATGCACCAACCATCAATCATTGGGAAGCAGTGCTTCACATTCTTTGCTATCTTAAGAAAGCCCTAAAGCAAGAACTTCTCTTCAGGCCTAATATTCTCTATCTTTACGAGGATATTATGATGCTGACTGGACGGGATCGGTTGATGATATACGCTCAACTAGTGGGTACTTTATATTCTTTGGAAGAAATCTCGTAGCTTGAAAAAGTAAGAAACAACTCGTGATATCCAAATCAAGTGCAGGGTCTGAATACCGAGCCATCGAGCATTTGGTTTCTAAAGTGTTATAGCTCAAATCTCTTCTTCAAGACTTGGCAATCCCATTGTTATCTCCAATTCCTCACTACTATGACAACAAGGCTGCTCTGCATAATTCTGAAAATTTGGTGTTTCATAAGCGCACAAAACATATCGAAGTTGATTGTCACTTCGTTCAAGATGAGGGAGGGAAGGTGATTTTATTTTCATATGTCCGGTCTGGTGAACTTGCTGATATCCTAACTAAAGTACTTCCACCTAAGCTTTTCCAAACTTTCTTGAGCAAGCTTGGCTTTGACAAAATCTACGCACCAGCTTGAAGGGGAGTGTTACTCTTAGTTTAGTCCCACATATGAAATAAATCTAGATTACTTCTTATACTCTCCTATATATAGGAGGCAGTGTATTCAGTTATTAGTATCCAATAAAATATTATTTTCTGTCTCTATACTATTCTTCAACATTTACCATATCTCGAATATGCTCATTTCTAATTATGTCCTTCATGGTTTACCACACATCCATCTTTGTTGCCCAACACTCTGCTCCATACATCAATACAGGTCTAACAGCCGTCCTATAAAAAACTAAGGATAAATGTAATATTCAAAAAAATATTATTTAATGTAATTACACAAAGAATTTCATAAGACATCCTCTCAAAAACAGTTTAATACTGATAAAAGAAAATCAAAATAATAATTATAATTATCATCACAAACAATCTGTACATACCTTATAACTATTAAATAAGACATTTGGGCTTTGATAAAGTAACTAGAAACAATATCAAAGAAAATAATTAGAGGTAACATAATACAAGAAAATAATAGTTAAAATGATCAAGCAAATACTCTTCAAATTATTATTATTATCTTAATGATAAAACATATAAATAAAAACAAGTCTAGCTCCCAAGCGGGACATTACCCTTGCCTCGACTCACTTCTTCCTCTATGGAATCCCTTCACTAATAAAAATATAAGTTCCAGGATGAATATGTCCTGGATTCGCAGATTCATTCTCGTCCTGATCCACCACTGAATTTTGGAAATCTAACAAAACATTAACGGAGAGGGCTAACAATGATCTTTGTGAAGGTCGCGAGTGTTGTCTGGCTTGAGCGGGTGGGTAATACAAACAAATACAGGAAAAAGAATATCAAACTTTTTTCTCTTAAAGGCCATTGGGCAAACTTATGCAACAACTATTTTAAAATCGGTTTTCGTAAGTAATCAGTCTAGGGATTAGTGATTAATCAGCGATTTTTCCGATTAATCACTGATTAACCGCCTTAGGAACTAATTGGACCTACACCGATTTCCAATTTTACCTGCTTAAACCATTTTGATAATACTGACTAACACTTACAGTATAAAGTGTGCATTAATATTTATTACCACAACATTATATTCGGACATTCAAATGAACAACTATATATCAACCAAATATATAAATTAGAAACAACAAGCTACCGAAACTGGAAAATCAGAATGAACAAATATGATGTACACGGATATTACCAGCAAACGTTAAATAGAAAACAACACGATAAGAAAGCAGAAAAAAGCAAGCACGAACAAAAAATAGAAATAAGACGTCCATGAGATATACCTGATCGTGGAAGTTATTCCCCTCAAGGAACTGGTTGCATATCTTCTTCAACTTGCATAAATCACCTGAAAACAGAAAGGCAGAGCAGAACTGTAAAACAATGAGTTAATAAAATGATCTATTGTAGCCACATTTATAAACCGTAATGAAAATATATGGACCAATCTGAATCGTTGAAGCCAAGGATTTTCTTATCCCACCATAGCATGAAGACATCAGAATGTTGTAGACTTGAAAGCGAAAAAGGAACAAATAAATACATAGATTATATCACAACAAATACAAGGAAGTTATATTACTAAACAGTCTATTCATTCCACTAATTAAGTGAGGGCAAACACATCAGAATCTTATTCGAAAGATGTGAACAAAGTTGTGACGAAGAATTCATACTATGATAGGATCTATGAGTTTAGTAATATTCAATTAACTTCGTCTCTCATGTAAGCATGTTTACTCAAAACAGAATAAAATACAAAATTAAAGACAAATTTAAATTATATATATTAAATCAAAATAAGTTCAAGCATGGTCACATATATGTTTTTCATCAGTCATATTTTCCCACATGGAATACATATATGGTTTGATTAGACAGAAAATATGTCCCATGTACGTTCTAGTAAAATTAGTTATTGCGATGTTTCGGAGATATTTTGGAAATATTTTGAAGACACTGTTTCTAAGAGATTAAGGCATAATGCAGTTTGGTGTGGAGATCATTAAATATTTTAACTGGTAGATAACTAGATATATAATATGTAGAATTTAATTAAGTATTAAGTATGTGTGGCTTAGTTCGAATATGGTCAAAAGACATCAGTAGTTAAATATATTAAATTATTCTAGCTAGAATTTGAAACATGCGTAGATGTTCAACTACTAAATGACCTCATGCATTAGATTTTACATTAATTACATAGCTAAGTTGTCAACTTACAAAAATTTCACTATGGTCAAATATGATAGATGTGAATATTCCTCAACTTGTATACTATATAATAGTAAAGAAACATAGATAGTAATCATATAATATAGCTTGAATGTTTGCTACTTACACGCATTGCACAAGCTAGGAAACTAGCCCACCTAATATACAACTCCTACTCAGTAACTATAACTCCCTCTTAAATTATATGAAATTGCAACTTGTTTTCACATATTGCACTTAAACATAGAAATATTATATCAACAGAAACTATTTACAATAATCTCGTCAACAAAAGAAAATATTGCAAACACTCCGCGTACTTATCTAGAGAATGTTTAGCAAAAGTAGGAAATAGCGATGAATCTTACCATTTTAACACCTTCGGCAAGGTAAACTTTCAGCACCCGCACAATTCATGATTCCGTTACCTAATATTTTGCTTTCAATTGCTTGAAAACATTGTGAATTGGAACACATTATTAATGTAACCAAACAAAAATAAGATTTTTATTTACTCCATATTAAAAACCACCATAGTTCTCATGTTTGCACAGCATTGAATCCAGAATTAAGGACGAAACATGCAATAGACAGATCGTTTTCTTTCCAAACGAGGAAACAGTTAAAACTTCTGAACTAGTCAAACATTCAGCAACAAAACACCAGATCTCTTCATTAGAAACATTACATCTAAAAGATGCATCAAGAAAACCTAATTTCAAAAAAAAAAAAATGATTTTAGAAAAAGGAGGCTCAGATTCACCTTTAAATAATCCATCAAAAAGTGTGAACAAAAGAAAAAACCCAAACTCTCCTCCTCTGTACATTCTCTCTCTCTCTCTCTCTCTCAATCTCTCTTTTCTCCTCTACCAACGAGTGGCTGCAGCTATCAGCCACCTCGCCATCGCTGTACAATAGTTTGATGCTTGTTGGGTGAAGGAAAAAAAGAGTTGGGGATTTTCTTTTCCAACACTAGATCTGAGAAATTCCACAAACAATGCAGTCTGTTTCTTCGATTCCAATCATCATCGCCTCTTTAAAAACAAAACCACAAACAAATCATATCAAATCAAGAATATAAAAAAAGGGAGAAGGGGGTGCCATTTTTGGCAGCCACAACCCTTCTCAACTCCGAATTTTTCTTCCCAGTAAAATGGGGGAGGAAATTCATATGCACCAGGTCGTGCTAGAATGACTTATACTTTGGAACGGAGGGATTAATTCGTAGGAAATTTTATGCATAATTGGACATAAAAACTTCTATGACAATATGAAACAAGCCTCTGGAGATGAAAATTGTACGGTATTTTATTTCCAGAGGATTGATTCCGTTGCCATTTCGGATTTTTTTTTTTTTTCAATTTTTTTTGGTTCCAGAATCTTTCGTTCATATAGGAGTTTTAGTACGGTTTCAGGTATGTGGGCTGTAAATGGGCCGGGTCAGGCACGTTTTTAGGAAACAATTTGAACTGATTCTAAATGAGAACTATGTGGAGTCCTTAATGGACCGTTTGAGAAGATATAGGCTATTTTGTGTTCAACTACTCAGGGCATCCACAGTCTTGATTGTCAAAAAAAAGATAAAATGCATATTTACATATAGTTTATACAGCGTTTTTGCTGCAGTCGTCGAATACTATATTTATAGTAATTTAAAATTAAGAAATATAAGACGGACTTCGGAGATCCGTCGGAGGGCGAAATGCATATAAAATGAATTATTTAATATATTTTTTTCGTTAGACGGATCTTGAAGATCCGTGGGAAGGAAAAAAAAAATTTCCAAAAAAACGACAGACGAACTTTGAAAATCCGTCCCAAATTTTTTAAATAATTTGTTTGAATTTTCTAATAATTAAAACGATTTTTTTAGTTGAAAAAATAATAATAAATAAATGCCCCCCCCCCCCCCCCCCCCCCCCCCCCGGGATCTTCAAGATCCATCCAAGGGAGGGGAAATTGGTTTTTTTGCAATTTTTTAGCAGAAATATTAAAAAACACGTCGGACAGACTTTCAAGTTTCGTCCGACCAATTAAAAAACTATTTTTTTCGTGGGACAGATCTTCAAGATCCATCCTGTATAATATGCATTTTTCTTATATCCGCTCTTATATATAGTCATCTACTATTGCGAAATCGTCAAAATATGCATAAATAGCAAACGACTGTGTTGTTTCGTTTGCTATAAAATGTGGATAAATAGCGAACGACTGTGGATGCTCTCATACCCTATAAATATAGCCGAAGGACATACTCTTGATGTTAGCATTGTATTAGTTGGATAAATTTCCCCCCCCCCCCCCGGATTGAAGTTTTTTCCTGATAATCTTCAAGTCGAAGATATCATAGCAGTAAAATTCCTTCAACTCCCCCAACAATGTATTCAACTTCTATTAGAAATGAGAGACTTCGGAGAGCAACAGACTTTCGAGGAAGACAACTACTCGATACGAAAGCGCGAGAGGGAGGAGACAGAGGAACAAAGACTACCTAGGGGAGAATCAGTATTGACTATAAACGGAATAGGGGACGAGCATCTTCGAGAGGCCTTCGAGCGGATCTGAGAGATAGCTCGAGGACCAGGGAGATAGAGCGTCATGATGGGAGCACGACTACGGTTCAGGCGTCGCTCGCCGGAGAGGAACGTAGAAGTCATTTGTGCTCCGGCAAGTTGTAGGAGATCTTATGCTGCGGTTGCAAATGAATGAAAAGTAAGCTCCGGTAGGGATAGAGAGTACATCGAATGGAGTTCATCTAAAATACAGAAAGTTAAGAAGACAAAAGATGAAGAGGGTGAGTGGATTCTATACCATTCGAAGAGGGTGAAGAAGGCGGCAATGAAAAGTTCCACGGAATCAGCTCCGGTGAAAAAGGATAAAGGGGTCCAATGCCATAAATGCGCCGCTAGGGGTCACACCATCAACGAGTGCAAGGGAAAGTGGTTAAGCTAAGCCTAAGGAGTCGGCGACACACTTCAATCACACTCAAAGCCGCCATCGGAGAAACCTGTTGCCTCAAGCCTTAGCAAAACGGAGAAGAACATCACGGGAAGGAGAAGAATTATCAAGGTCGTGATCACACTGATGCCCATTATGGCAGAATTTTAGAGAAGATTTAAGCTTTGTGTGGTGATCAAAGCACATACATGCAATCCATCGGTGAGTGAGATAGAGAAGCTACTTTCAACTAACACCTCAGTGGCGAGGGGGATGGAAATGGGTGGTGTAGAAAATTGCTCAACACTCGTTTATGGCACATTGTAAAACGGAAAAAAGAAATAAGGAGGTATTGTCACTCGGTGGGTTAGAGGGTGATGATTGGTACATCACTTTCTTGAGATGGAATAGAGCTATGGTGCATTGAAAGTGAATTCATTTCCTTCGATTTGAATTAGATTGTTTAACTTTCCCTACCAATGTTGGGATAGGTCTGGATTCCAAAACCTAGTGTGTGGATTTGGACATGTAGTAGCCATCGATCATAGTAAAAATTTGCAAACTCAAAGGGATTTTGCTCGGATTCGAATTAGGGTTGAGAGTGTCGATGCTATTCCGTAAATTATTCAAGAGGAGTTCGATGATGAGTGTTATGAAGTTAAGTTCATAGTGGATAGAAGAAATTCGGTGTTGTTCCAAGGAACTCCAGCGAATGTTGGTGCGAATTCAGATACAAAGAACTCCAAGGAACCAGAGGTAGAAGATACATATAGATCGTTGGATATAGGTGAAAGAAATCTGGGGCTTTCACTAGGGATCGAAACCAAGTACAAAGGTAGAGTGTCGGATCAAAGGCAATGTAATCAAGATCGTTCAATTCAATATAGGGTTCATATTAGAGTCCGGGAATCTGGAAAAGTTGGAGAAAAAAAGGACAGTAGACACATGGCAGATATAGAAGGCAAGCTCGGTGGGTGAAAAGAAAAGAAAGGAAGTGGGGAATAGCAAGGAGTTAAATCAAGCAGGTGGCATAGAAAGGTCAGCAGAGTTGGAGTGCAGGTTGAGTCCAATGTTGGATTGGGAGCCAGTTTGATAGTGATGGTTCATAAGGGCACAGTGATAGTTTGACAGTTGGATTGGAAGCCAGTTTGACAGCGATACGAAATAGCGGCATGTCCCAGATGATGCCGAAATCTATCGTAGTATGCTCAGAAAAGCAAGTGAGGATGGGGACAAATGTAACAGGCGTGGGGCCCACAGAGCAAGAGACATTAATTCTGACCAAAGCCCAATTTCAACAATCTGTTCAAAGGGCAATTTGGGTTATGACTCAAAAGGCCCAAGTCTATGGATTTGACCCATGTTGGGAATACTTAGTCGGGCCACAAGATAAATCATCAAATAGGGAGATAGAGGTGGGCCAGGGGAGTCAGGTAAAGGAGGGATTGGAAGAGGTGCACAATAATGAAGAATCACAGAAATAGAAGAAGATAATATTGAGATTAGTTAGAGAACAGTGACAGTAAATGAGGAGCTAGAGAAGATTGGGTATGAAGAAGAAGGGGAGGAGGATCTTGGTGTTGATCAGCTGGTTACGATGAGCGATGAGGGGGTGGTTGGGAACGATGAAGATGAAGGGGAGTATCAAGGGGTGAGCATAATGAGAAAGAAATTATCAGCGATTTGGAGGGAGTTCGAGATGATGCCTAAGTGTCATCAAATGATAACGACAGATGGGTGGAGCAGGTAAGGGCTTTGGCAGGCAGTAACAAAGGTCAGATGATCAAACTAAGAGTGCGAGGGTTCTTGAAGGGGGAGTTAATAGGCTTTGCATTTAGGTTGTCCATATGACTCCATGGAGTATTAAATGTGTAGAAGTTAAATGTTTTTATAATGTTATTCATGATTTACATGTAACGCCCCGAATTCCAAACACATGTAATTTGTAGCACAACTAGAATTTTTACTTCAATTTCGTACAAAATACAAGGAATTTAAAACTTTTTCATTACAACATTATTCTTTACAGTGCACAGTAGAAATACACATATATAATACATCCTATATCATCATCAATCTCTAATCTTGAAACATCCTTCGTCACAAGCATGCGTCCACGCTACTCGCTAATTCGAGTCCCGCAACACTTGAGAACTGTGGGCATGTCAGTTGAATGCAACTGACGTAATACTATAACAAAGCGATCCTCAACTTTAACAATCACAAACTTGAATGCAGATAACAAAGTACAAAAGTGATTATCCTAAGTATGTCAATGTATGCCATGAATCTAATGACTAATGCAAACGTTTATGTGCACAATGCAATTCTAATGCGTGCTTGTTCGGATTATATGTCACTAATACAACATAGGTCCGAGGGCACGCCCTTAACGTTCTTCTCATTATAGGGTTGAATCGCTCTCTATGCAATCCTAACTCGATGACCGTACTCCAACGTGTAATCACGTGCGAATCACACCCCTAGGATTCTTTTTCTTTTCTTTTCTCTTTGAAATAATTTCTAATGCAAGTAATGAAGAAGACCGGGGGGAGGGGGGTATTTATACATATTTCAAGAGTGAATGGAGGATTGAGATGAGTTTAGATGAGAGGCTAGGATACATTTGGGAGTTAGAAGAACTACTCATCATCAAGCAACCACCTCACCTGTGATCCCTGTTTTCCATTTTCTATATTTTTTGGGTGTATTTTTTTTTCTTCTTTGTGTATTTCTCTTATTGTATCCCTTTTTGGACCGTATATTGGATCTTCTTTTTCAATATATTTATCTATTTGATTGTCGTCTTTTTAATTGATCTCCTCACTTCATTTGTCATCTGTTGTTCGTCTCTGTTGATCGAGCCAGTATTTTGATCCTCATTGTTAAATTTTTCATATCCTATTTTTTTCAATCATTTTATTCACTTTGCTCTATCTTGATATTTGGATCTATTCAACCTAAACCCATTTAAAATCCTAATACCCTAGACCCACTTAAAAGCCTATACCCTGTTTTAACTCTAATACCCATCAACTAACTACCCAAACCCTATAATACTCAACCCATTACCATTATAAGACCCGAAACCCACCTAAGCCTACCCTGTTCATAACCGAAACCCTAATAACTACCCCTATATAAACATTGTTCCTATTCCCTGTTCTCTTACTTCACCCTAGCCGCCTACCTCTTCATCTTCTACCTCCCGTTCTCTTCTAACCCATCCTGCAACCCCCGAAACCCTACTTCAACCCATCTTCCGACCATCCCTGCTCCCGGTGCCCCCGTGCCCCCGTGCACCTACTCTTGATCATTCTTCCCTGTCGCGACCTCTCCGCATCTTTCCTTCTCCTCTCGACACAGTGACAGCCAGCAGCAGCGGTGCTGTGCCTCACCTTCGGCAACAGTCAGCCGCAACGACAGCGTAGCCGACATCCAGCTCCTACGGCGCACCTCCTTTGTGCTACTCCCCTTCCGTCCTCTGCCAGCAGCAGCCGACAGCATCAGCACAGTGGCAGCCACTATTGCTGTCATCCCCGTGCCCCGTTCGGCTTCCCTTCGTGCACCCCATCCGTCCCTTACTCTCTCTTTGTGTGCGAGTTTGGTTTCGTGGTGTTCGTGTGCTCGTTATTGTGGTTCGTGACTTGTTCGTGTTTGAGTTCGTGCCTAGGAATCTGTTCCCGTTATTCTTGCTTTGTGCCGTTTTCGTCGTCGTCCATAAGGCAAGTAACTTGTATTTTTTTCTTTGTGTAATACAAGTACTAAATACCGCCTGTAGTGTAGTTGTGTTCTAGAGATAATTCTTGTGTGAAACCCCTGTTATATCTTATCTCTATTGTGTTGACCCGCCCGTAGTTATCACATGACACCCATGACATGAAATAACTTAGGGATGACCACTTTATGTTGTATACATGCATGTTATTCATATGATATAGTGTGCTCGGTTGTGTAATTCGTAGTATACTTGTTGTGGACTTGTAAAATACCCAATACCATGTTGCTTGGACATTTAGTACACTATATTTTATGTTTGGTTGTGTTTTGGATGAGTTTCATATGAACTAGTTGATTTTGTGCAAGAAGGATATTTTCTGTTTTGTCGATTTTCCATTTTTGTTCAGTATTTTAGACCCTATTAAGGTCAGTATATAAAAATATTTTGTGAACATAGATTATAGAGAATTCTGTCTACTTTCCAGATTTTTTGCAGATCTCAATTGCGATTTACGCGTTGCGAGTTATGACTATTTTACTACAGATGTGTTTAAAATTTCAGATCTAGTTTTGTGTGAATTTTGTATGACTATTTATTTCCTACTGATGCTAAAGATAATATTTTGATCCAATATTTTGCTGGTTACGACTAGACTTGATTGAGATTAACCCCAAATTTTTATGGATTTAATTGATAACTTTTATAAACTATTTTGTGCTTATGAACAACTACTTTACATGCAGAATTTTCATACTTTTCAGTAAAGATACATAATTTTGACATGTTTCTACTTGTTGTCTCTAAAAACTTTGTGAATATGAATTATAGCCTGCTGTATCTAGTTTATCACACTTTTGACGGATTTGGATTTAAAAAAATTTTTTGTGAGATATCGTTGTTTTAGTGCTGCAATGTTTATGATTCAAGATTTGCAAAACTGTCGTGTCTTGCTATTTTCTGATTTTACTTGATTATTCTATCTATGTTGGAAAATTATAAAAATTTATTTTCTGTTACTAAACATACTAGGGAATATCCCATATTTTTCGTGGATTTAATTATTAAGTTTTTGTGCTGTTTCCCTGTTCTTGAATACAAACTTCTGATTTTTGGCTGAATATGTTTTCTGGATTCAAACCTGTTTTGAGACTTGTTGTTGTGAAATAACATATGAATTATATATATTTGCTGGATTCAGACAAGAGTCTATTTTTTAGATTCTTTGACGGATCCAGGTTTGCATGTTTGTAGCAATGGGAATTCTAGATTTAGTGCAGTATTGTCCTGCTGTCCTGAACTAGAATTTTCGTTGTTATATCCTTTTATGAGTTATCCTCACCTGTACATGTTTATCTTGCAACCTGAACCTGTTACTTATTTATACCATGTTATTCTTACCCTGTTTGTGACACATACATGCCTGTTTGATAATAATAACAAAATAACCAAGTCGGGGTTAAGGAAAAGATCTAGTTGTGGAAAATATAGAAATGTGTACTCAGAACGGGGCCCGTGTTTCCCACTTGTTACGTGTTCATGACTACATGATACACGATCCTGTTTACCTGATTTCCAGACTACATGCTTCACTATAGGAAGGTGTGCTCGGAAGAGAACCATTGGGTTCTACTTGTACCTGTTTACCTGATTACCTGACTGCACATTTCCTTATAGGAAGGAGTACTCAAAAGAGAACCACTAGGTTCTACCTGTTCTTGTTTCCTGTTTTCCTGATCCCTGAGTACAAGGCTCTATGGACTCTACTACGAAATCTAAACGTAACTTGTTTGAATGTAGCAACTATGTGGTAAATACCTGTGACACATAAAGTACTACCTAGATAGTAATAATACAAGACTTGACATAACCTGATACCTGTTACATGCTTACCTGTACATGTACCTATATACCTGTTCACCTGATTACCTGTTTACCTGTTACATGTTTACCTTTTTACCCGTTCATTTGTATACCTATTTACCTGCTTGCTTGACACTTGATACATGTTACCTGTACCTATTAGTATATCCTGCTACTGTTTATGTTTCTTGATTCTTGTTAGTTATCCTGTTCTATTGACATGCCTATACCATGCTATATTTATTTCTGCTGTTATTCTATATTTGTTATTCTTTCCCACGTACTTGTGCCTGCACTACAAGCGGCCCGTAACTTGCATTGATGGGAGTTTGTTTTCTTTTTCCTCTTCCTGCAATTTATTAAATTGTAGATCATGGAGATCAGCTGCCTGATGGGGTTGGTGACATGAGATACTAGTTGCTGGTGCTTTTCTATTATCATTTCCTGCTATTATTATTATTATTTCCTGTTGCTACTAGAATAATGTATCTGTTACTTAGATTATTTTGTATTGGGCAATGTGACCTAGGATTATTGACTTGTTTAGATCTGATTTATTTGAGATTATAATATTTTGATTTCAAGTAAATTCTAGTTGTTACTTTGATTCATATATGCATGCGTGGTTGACTTTTCTTGCTTCCACTCTGATTATTCTTGTGAAATATTGTAAAGATCCTGACAGCTTATCAATGATAAAAATCATTTGCTGGGCTTAGTCACGTATCCGTATTCCGTATTCTCTTTTTGGGAAGCGGGGCGTGACAAGGTTTTTAGTGGTATCAGAGCCGGGTTTGGCTAATGTATTAGTTTGACTGATATATTAGACAAACTTGGCTCAATCTGGGATTGGCCAACACTTCACAGATCATACATACATAAATGAATTATAATCAACTTTGTTCTGGATGCTAATTATTTTTGATTTTGTGCAGACTATGGCTCGCAGAAGTTCTACTTCTCGTCCCTAGGATGATCTGCCCGGGCTTGAGGCCGTTACCAATGTGTTGGAACAGCTAATCAATATGCAGCAGAACCACAGTGACTTGGTGATAGCTACTTTGAAAGCTGCTCGGGTTCCACCACCCGCTGTGCCTATGCAGGTAGCGCTCCCTCCCTATCCGGGTACAGTCACAAACTTCATGAGGCTGCATCCCGACAGATTCTCCGACACTGAAACACCTTTGGAGGCTGAGCAGTGGTTGATCCGGACTGAGCAGTTGCTTTTGGCAGCAAGAGTTACCGATGCTGATTGAGTGGATATGGTAGCCATCCAGCTGGTGGACCTGGCTCACATTTGGTGGAGGTCCGAGTCCGAAAGGCTCGAGCGACCGATTTCTTGGGTCACTTTCACTAGGAGCTTCTTGGAGAAGTTCTTCCCTAGCAGCACCCAAGTGGAAATGGAGCAACAGTTCTTAGCCCTGAAACAGGTTGGTCATTATTCTATTATTAGAATTTTGTTACATATTGTTCATGCAATGTTGTAACATGAGACTTTCTTGAAACATGGTTCCAGGTCTGTGGATGAGTATGCAGCTGAATTTATAAGACTTAGCCGCTTCGCAGCCATTCCTGTGGTGAACGAAGAGAACAGGGCTCGTAGATTCATATTGGGACTTGCGCGAGACATTAAGGTGCAGCTTGTCTCCCTCCGCTTGCGTACTTATGCTGAGGCTCTTGAAGCAGCTCGAGCTCAGGAGCAGGCTCGTGGTGGATTGGCTCCTTCCCAGTGGACTCTTCTGCACTCTGCTGTTGCTAGGCCTTCTGGTAGGCTGGTTCAGAGGCCTGTTCCCGCCCATCCTGCCAGGGCAGCTCCCTACTCTTCTACTAGTTCCCAGAGGGTTGGTTTCTATGACTTCCATCAGTTGGTTGAGCATGATCGCAGGAAATGTAGGCGTGCCAATCGCCGATGTTTCAAGTGTGGCGCTACTGACCATTCAGTGCGAGATTGTCTGCAGCCGTAGCAACAGATGGCTCTTCCAGCCAGGGGTCCAGTTCAGCAGGTAGCACCAGCTCATGGTCCAGTCAGGCCACCACTTCCTCCTCAGCACCAGATTGTCGGTCAGAGGATCGCTGCCACCAGGAGGGGTCAGGCTTTCAACCTGACTACTGCTGATACTGAATCAGTAGAGGGTGTTGTTGCAGGTATATATTGCTTTTGTTGTTTTTGTTGTTTCTTTTTTGCTTCTTTTCATTTCTCTTGTATTATCCTTTCATGTTATCTTTCTGCAATGTACTTTTCCTCACCCCTTGTTCATCCATTCTTTTTCCCTTGTCTTTTTGATTCTATCTTAGATGTTGTCCTTATTTGCTCTTTCCCTACTTATGTTCTTTTTGATTCCGGGGCAACCCATTCCTTCGTCTCTTCTCGGTTCGTGGCTCGCCATCAGTTGGAGTGCAGCTTCATGTCAGAGGCTTGGAACATTGTGACATATGGTGGTGTTGTCATTTGTTCTCGGGAGTGCAGGTAGTGTCCCGTGATTATGGGTGGTGCAGGTTTCAAGGCCAACCTGATTGTAATTGGGAATTCAGGATTCAACATCATTCTCGCATGGATTGGTTGGGTGAATCCCATGCTATTATTGATTGCCGTGCCAAGAAAGTTGTGTTCCGGATCCTAAATCGCGTAGAGTTTGAGTTCCATGCTGGGGAGATGTTCCTTGGCCGAGCTGAGACTGCAGTTGATCAGGAGGTTTGTGCGATGGAATTGCATTCAGGTTGTGAGGCTGCGCCTCTAGTAGTGCGGGATTTCCTGGATGTTTTTCTAGAGCAGTTGCCTGGCTTACCCCTTGATAGGGATGTTGAGTTCGGTATTGAAGTTCATCCTGGTACGACGCCGATATCGAAGAGTTCCTACCAGATGGCACCGGTTGAGTTAGCAAAGCTTAAGGTGCAGATTCAGGAGTTGCTGGATTTGGGGTCATCAGACCCAGTGTTTCGCCTTGGGTGCTCCAGTCCTTTTTGTCAACAAGAAGGATGGTAGTCATCGACTGTGCTTGGATTATCGGGAACTGAACAGTGTTACTGTGAAGAAACGGTATCCATTTCCCAGGACTGATGACCTATTTGATCAGTTGAGCGGAGCTACTGTTTTCACGAAGTTGGATCTTCGTTCCGGGTATCATCATGTCAAAGTGAAGGCGACTAATGTACAGAAGACTGCATTTAGGACCAGACATGGGCACTATGAGTATCTTGTGATGCCGTTCGGGGTCACGAACGTGCCTGTTGTACTCATGAGTCTCATGAACTGGGTCTTTCTCAGTTCTTGGATAGATTTTTGGTGATCTTCATTAATGACATTTTGGTGTATTCTCGGAATCGGGAATATCATGCTAAGCATCTTAGGTTGGTTCTACAGACTTTGAGAGAGAATCAGCTATATGGAAAACTCAGCATGTGTGAGTTTTGGCTCGATAGGATCACTTTCTTGGGGCATATTATTTCGAGCGATGCTACTCCTAGTAGAAGTGGTAGAATTATCCCTTTCCCGCTTTCAAACTCGGTGACTCTAATTTAGAATTTCTGAAAATCCTAAGAGTCTCATATGACCCCTTCCCCTATGGGAAATGGGACACTCGATTTGGGGCCCCCGATTGAACCCTATTTTTTATGAATTAATACAAGACAAATCCCCTAACACCTGTAATGTGTATTTTTGTCCCGCTTTCAAACTCGGTGACTCTAATTTAGAATTTCTAAAAATCCTAAGAGTCTTATATGACCCCTTCCCCTATGGGAAATGGGACACTCGATTTGGGGCCCCCGATTGAACCCTATTTTTTATGAATTAATACAAGACAAATCCCCTAAATACACATTACAGGTGTTAGGGGATTTGTCTTGTAATAATTCATAAAAAATAGGGTTCAATCGGGGGCCCCAAATTGAGTGTCCCATTTCCCATAGGGGAAGGGGTCATATGAGACTCTTAGGATTTTCAGAAATTCTAAACGCGAGCGAGTCACCGAGTTTGAAAGCGGGCCCCTTTCCCGCTTTCAAACTCGGTGACTCTAATTTAGAATTTCTGAAAATCCTAAGAGTCTCATATGACCCCTTCCCCTATGGGAAATGGGACACTCGATTTGGGGCCCCCGATTGAACCCTATTTTTTATGAATTAATACAAGACAAATCCCCTAACACCTGTAATGTGTATTTTAGGTATTTCTGTGGATCCGGCCAAGGTTGAGGCTGTGAAGGATTGGCCAGTTCCCAAGTCAGTTTCAGAGGTGGGGAGTTTTCTTGGTCTAGCTGGCTATTATCGAAAATTCGTCCAAGATTTTCAAAGATAGCAGGACCATTGACTAAGCTGACTGGGAAGGATCAGAAGTTCTGTTGGTCTGAGGCTTGTAGTGAGGCTTTTGCTGAGTTGAAGAGCAGGTTGACGTCAGCGCCATTGTTGACTATTCCAGATGGTTCAGGCATATTTGTAATTCATTGTAATGCTTCTAGTAAGGGTCTTGGAGCAGTTCTGATGTAGAAGGGTCGAGTTGTTGCATATGCATCTAGGCAGTTGAGGCCGCATGAGAAGAACTATCCGACTCATGACTTGGATTTAGCGGCAGTGATCTTTGCTTTGAAGCTGTGGAGATATTATTTACTTGGGGATTGAGTGGAGATCTTTACAGACCACAAAAGTCTCAAGTACGTCTTCACCCAGAAGGAGTTGAACATGAGGCAAAGGTGTTGGTTGGAACTTACGACCGATTATGACATCAATTTGCAATACCATCCTGCTAGAGTGAACTTGGTGCCAGATGCTTTGAGCAGGAGACCGGCAGCTATGTTCCTAACTCATCAGAGTGATTTGGTTGAGCAGATCCGGAGGTTGGAGTTGGATGTGTTGTTGCCGAGTTCTGATGGGAGTTGTTTGGTGCTCTAGCTTCAGTCGTCTCTTGTTTATCAGATCAAAGAGGCGCATGTTAGTGATGTGCAGTTGCAGGGTTTTCGAGCTGAGGTTGTGTCTGGTTCCAGAACGGACATGGTTATTCATGCTGATGGATCGCTTCGTTTTGGGTCCAGATTGTGTGTTCCGAAGGGTGAAGTTCGTCATAGGTTGCTTGAGGAAGCCCACCAGTCATCGTATTCTATCCATCCTGGCGGTACTAAGATGTATCGGGATTTGAAGCTTCATTTCTGGTGGCATGGTATGAAGAGGGCTGTGGCTCGGTTTGTATCTCAGTGTTTTGATCTTCCAGTAGGTTAAGGCAGGGCATCAGAGGACCGTTGGACTTCTTCAACTGCTTCCCATTCCGAATAGGAAGTTGGAACATATCACTATGGATTTTGTGATCGCTTTGCCGAGAAGTCCTAAGGGTCATAATGCCATTTGGGTGATTATCGACCGATTGACGAAGAGTGCTCACTTCATTCCCTTCTGTGTCGGACAGTCTACTGAGAAACTAGCTGAGAAGTACATGCAAGAGATCTTCAGACTTCATGGGGTTCCAGTCAGTATTGTATCCGACAGGGATACGAGATTCAGATATCAGTTTTGGAAGAGTCTTCAGACCAGTATGCTACAGTTCGGTGGATCATAGGAGGACAATTTGTATCTCATAGAGTTCTCGTACAATAACAACTTTCAGGACATTCTTAAAGCTGTACCGTTCGAGGCACTTTATGGGTAGAAGTGCAGATCACCAGTGTGCTGGGATGACATTGGTGATAGGAAGTTGTTGGGTCCAGAATTGATCACCAGGACAGTTGATGCAGTGGTTCAAATCAGCAAGCACTTGCAGGCAGCTCAGGATAGGCAGAGGCGATGGGCTGATGTCTATCGGAGAGCTTTGGAGTTTGAGGTTGGTGACCATGTTTTCCTAAAGGTATCACCTTGGCGCGGTGTCATTCGGTTTGGTGGTGGGGGCAAGCTCCGCCCTAGGTTTATTGGACCATTTGACATTGTGGAGCGAGTAGGCAAGGTGTCCTATCATATTGCATTGCCGCCAGCTTTATCAGGAGTGCACGATGTTTTCCATGTCTCATAACTCAGAAAATATATCCGAGATGAGAGCCACGTGATCGACTATTTCGAGTTGACCGTTCGGCCGGATTTGACTTGTGAGATTCCGCCAGTTGCTATTTTGGATCGGCGGAAGAAAGTGCTTAAGAACAAGGTCATCAAGCTGGTTTGTGTTTCTTGGAATCCTCACTCGCTGGATGATTCGACTTGGGAGTAGGCGGAAGAGATTCAGCAGAAGTTTCCTCATCTGTTTGAGTAGCTTTTGTTTTGTTCTTTCTTTTCTTTTTGGGGTTACCCTATGTACCTCTTGTTTGAATTTTGAGGACGAAATTCTTCTTGTTAGGTGGGTATGATTTGTAACCCCCTTTTTCCATTTACTGTATTTTTGGGTGTATTTTTTTTTGTGTATTTCTCTAATTGTATCCCTTTTTGGACTGTATATTGGATCTTATTTTTCAATATATTTATCTATTTGATTGTCGTCTTTTTAATTGATCTCCTTACTTCATTTGTCATCTGTTGTTCGTCTCTGTTGATCGAGCCAGTATTCTGATCCTCATTGTTAAAATTTTCAAATCTTTTTTTTTCAATCATTTTATTCACTTTGCTCCATCTTGATATTTGGATCTATTAAACCTAAACCCATTTAAAATCCTAATACCCTAGACCCACTTAAAAGCCTATACCCTGTTTTAACTCTAATACCCATCAACTATCCAAACCCTATAATACTCAACCCATTACCATTATAAGACCCGAAACCCAACTAACCCTACCCTATTCATCACCGAAACCCTAATAACTACCCCTATATAAACCTTGTACATATTCCCTGTTCTCCTACTTCACCATAGCCACCTACCTCTTCATCTTCTACCTCCCGTTCTCTTCTAACCCATCCTGCAACCCCCGAAACTCTACTTCAACCCATCTTCCGACCATCCTTGCTCCCGGTGCCCCCCGTGCACCTACTCCCAATCATCCTCCCCTGTTGTGACCTCCCCCCATCTTCCCTTCTCCTCTCGACATAGCGATAGCCAGCAGTAGCGGTGCTGTGCCTCACCTCTGTCAACAGTCAGCCGCAACGACAGCATTGCCGACGTCCAGCTCCTACGGTGCACCTCCTGTGTGCTGCTCCCCTTCCGTCCTCCGCCAGCAGCAATCGACAGCATCAGCACAGCGGCAGCCACTGTTGCTGTCATCCCCGTGCGCCGTTCGCCTTCCCTTCTTGCACCCCATCCGTCCCTCGCTCTCTCTTTGTGTGCGTGTTTGGTTCTGTGGTGTTTGTGTGCTCGTTATTGTGGTTCGTGATTTGTTCGTGTTTGAGTTCGTGTCCGAAAATCCGTTCCTGTTATTCTTGCTTTGTGTCGTTTCCATCGTCGTCCATAATGCAAGTAACTTGTATTCTTTTCTTTGTGTAATACAAGTACTAAATACCGCCTGTAGTATAGTTTTGTTCTAGAGACAATTCTTATGTGAAACTCCTGTTGTATCTTGTTTCTATTGTGTTGACCTGCCTGTAGTTGCCACATGAAATAACCTAGGGATGACCACTTTATGTTGTATACATGCATGTTGTTCATATGATATCGTGTGCTCGGTTGTGTTATTCGTAGTATACTTGTTGTGGACTTGTAAAATATCTTATTCCATATTGCTTGGACATCTAGTACACCATATTTCATGTTTGGTTGTGTTTTGGATGAGTTTCATATGAACTAGTTGATTTTGTGCATGAAGGATATTTTCTGTTTTGTCGATTCCCCATTTTTGTTCAGTATTTTAGACCCTATTAAGGTTGGTATATGAAAATATTTTGTGAACATAGATTATAGAGAATTCTGTCTACTTTCTAGATTTTCTGGCAGATCTCAGTTTCAATTTTTGAGTTGCGAGTTATGACTATTTTACTACAGATGTGTTTAAAATTCCAGATCCAATTTTATATGAATTCTGTATGACTATTTATTTTTCTACTGATGCTAAAGATAATATTTTGATCCAATATTTTATTGGTTACAACTAGACTTGATTGGGATTAACCCCTAATTTTTATGGATTTTGGGTAACTTTTATAAACCATTTTGTGCTTATGAACAACTACTTTACATGCAGAATTTTCATACTGTTCAGTAAAGATACATAATTTCGACCTGTTTCTACTCGCTGTCTCTAAATATTTTGTGAATATGAATTATAGCCTGCTGTATCTAGTTTATCAACCTTTTGACGGATCTAGATTTCGATTTGTATTTTGTGAGATATCATTGTTTTAGTGCTGTAGTGTTCATGATTCCAGATTTGCAAAACTATCGTGTCTTGCTGTTTTCTGATTTTACTTGACTATTCTATCTATGTTGGAAAATTATGAAACTTTATTTTCTGTTACTAAACATACTAGGAAATTCCTCCATATTTTTCATGGATTTAATTATTATGTTTTTGTGCTGTTTCCCTGTTCTTGAATATAAACTTCTGATTTCTGGCTGAACATATTTTCTGAATTCAAACATGTTTTGAGACTTGTTGTTGTGAAATACCATATGACATATATATTTGCTGGATTTGGTCAGGAGTCTATTTTCCAGATTCTTTGACGGATCCAGGTTTGCATGTTGGTAGAACCGGGAATTCCAGATTTAGTGCAGTACTGTCTTGCTGTCCTGAACTAGAATCTTCGTTGTTATGTCTTTTTATGAGCTATCTTTTACCTATACATATTTATCTTGCAACTTGAACCTGTTGAATACCCTGAATTTTTATCAAATGAGAAATTGTTGATCTTATGTGTTGTGCACGTACAAATTTTTGTATAAATGTTTTCTTATAAAATTATCTTTTATAATATGAAAAAACAATTGTTTTCTCTCTTTCTCCTTATTTTCTAGAAGCCTATTTTTAAAAAGCCTAACCTTGTTTTTCTAATTTAAGCCCAACCTAATTAATTAAATATTTTATTTTGACCCATGAGTTTAAAAGCCCACTATTTTGAAAGCCCACAAATTAATTATCCTTTTAATTGTCATAACTTGTAGTGTAGACACAATTAGTAGACAATTAATAATGTACAACTTATTAATGGGGGACACTAGTTGGGGCACGTGCATGCACTAGTGTGTGCATTGCACACCCTAGGGGAGGCCGGATTGTGGCTAGAGAAGAGTGGGGGAGTGGAGTTGAGTTGAGGGGTGGTTATGAGATCATGGAAGTTACTACAACTTCCCTTTTTCATCTTGATCCTTGATCTCTAACTTCTTGATTAAATCCTATCCATCTATTCTCATTTGTACACTACAAATTATTAGGAAAGAAAAGATTAAAGTGAGAAAAGATTGAGAAGTGATAGTGAGTAAAAGATTAGAGTGTTCTTGTGTGTGTGTTCCCTCAACAAGAAGCCGGCCAACATCGAAGGAGCAAGGGTGGTCTCGGGTTCCAACCTAGCATCAAGGAGGAGACGTTTGACAACACAATCTAGGAGGAGAAGGCTACTTTCTTGCATTCCAGGAGATTCTAGGAGTGTTCATTTCATTTTCTTCAAATAGGTGGGTGTTTCTCATGCTTCTAAATCTAGATACCATGCTAGGAATGATTTGATAAATACTAAGGAATAACTAAGTGAAATTGGACTCATGTTTGCTTAATTAGAGATGAAAAGGCAATTTATAGAATGATTGATAAAATGATTGCTAGTTGATAAATAGTGAACTAAAGTGCTAGAATCTTTCATGTTGTCATGCTATGTGTTTATGAATTATGATTTGTGGAGAAATTTATGTTTATGAGACAAATTGTGATTAAATGCATCATGAAAATGTTGATTTCTTAATTAGAGTAACACTATTGTAGAAAAGATGGGAATTTGTGTTCTAAAATATTGTAGATAAGTGAGGGAATAAAGAAATAAAGTATTTTTTGTAGAAATCTAGATTGTGAATTATGTACAAATGGAAATTGTTCTCAATGTCGAAATTATGGACATTGAACATAAAAATAGGACCAAAATGCATGTTTTATAAAGTAAATAATAATTATAAAAATACTGGTTTACTGTATTTTCATATGGATTAAAATCTGGAAAGTTTTGATTCAAAAAAGAGAAGAAAAAGAACTAAAAACATTTTTGAAAATTATGAAATTTAGAAATGAACAGAGAACTGGGTTATAAACAACCCAACTCCTTTTGAAACAATCTAGTCCCTTAGACCAAGTGGTTAGCGGTGCGGTGGCATTTTACTGTAGCCATGGACTGACCATAGTGGTCTTGGGTTCGAAACCTAGGTCTTGCCTTTTAATTGCTGTTTTTGAATAAAAACCCAAAACCCGAAACAAAACTCACCTTATTAAATCCCCTGCACATACCGCATTGGCGCCTTAGCCCATTTGGTTTTCAGTGGCTGTTGACTAGGCTCAGGTCGCAGGTTCGAAACCTGGCTTCGGCAGGTTTAAAATTTTGATTTTTTTTTGGAGTTTTAAAATTGAATTCTTGACTTTTAAAAAAATTCAAAAAAAATACTACAATTATTCTAAAAATATGTAGATCTTATGAAAAAAAAATATGTGCACTATTTAAATAAAATAAAAGTGAGTTAGAGGTGAAAAATTGGGTAGAATTCCATGGAAATTTGCATTTGGATAATTATAAAAGTAATCTATTTTTATGAGAAATTATACTAAGTGATAAAGGAAATTTTCTTTTGAATGAGAAAATTTAAATGTGCTATCTATGGACTCTCATTGTTAAATTGAGTATTGTTTATGAATGAAAATACGACTTTGTGACCTTTTGAATTAAATAAATGAAATGAACATTAGTATGAGAATCAAATGAAATTAGTATTGATTAAAATAAGATTAAGAGAGTTATGTGGAAAGAATAAACTATTGAGTATGACAAGTTGAATTTATTTGTTTATGCATGGTATTGTACATGGAATTGGAATTGAATGACTTGATGAATTATTATGAGTATGAATATACAAATGCTATGATCATGAAATGAAAATTATTGTTAATCATGAAAAAGACTTTATGAGTATGAAAAACTCGATGCTGAAACTATGAGATGAAATTAAGAACTAGGGTGTAGCTAAGGCTCATACCAGCAATGAAAGAAATGTTGAGATGATATTTGAAAATGAAAAGACCAAGATATGGGTCATATGAAATGAATGAATAAGACCGGTATAGTGGGAGTGCTAACCCTAAAGGATTAATTTTGTTCATGATTCAATTAAATTAAGGACTAGATACATAGTGAAGATGTGATAAAAGTAAGAAAAAAATGAGTATGAGGGCCATTGGATTGGCGACGTGAGAGTATTCACAGGATGCCCCATGATGCGTCATGAGTAGGGCGTGGATACTGCTCCAGAGTACCGTCCCGGTGGCGACACTCGTGGGGTGTTTGGTGATTGCGGGTGGTGTCATGTCTATGGTAGGAGGTGAATTACCACAGAATGCCAGCATGATGAGTCATGTGGCAGTGCATTGGGATTCTCTCCAGGGTGCCTAGACGTGAGCTCGTAACTCAGAGGACATCTAGGATACTTACCATAGTTACAGTAGTAGCTTAAGTCATGGCGAGGATTGAACCTTACAAGATGAAAAACGGTTAAGGGCTTGCCCTCGGACCTATGTAGTATGGACTGCATAGACTCTGAACAAGTGCGCATTAGTGTCATATAACATAAATAATTGCATTTAGGACTAAGTGCACATTCACAATACGACATCAATAGGATAGTCCCCTTAGCTTTGTCTGTGAACAAGTTTGTGGTGTGTTAAGTATTGAGAATCGTTATACTGTTTCCGGCATAGAGAGGATGACCGTGTATAATATTTCGTCAGTTGAAACTGACGTGCCCACATTTTTCTATGCAGGATAAAGCACATGAAAAAGACTAAGGAGGAATTGATGCTTAAAGATTATTCAACTGTTGTTGTATTTCATTCATTGCTGTAAAATTTGCTTCCGCTGTATAAGTGTTAATGTAAATGTAACTCTGCTGTAAAGTAAAGTTTTAATTTCCTTGTAAAATTGTACAAAGTGAAGTGTAAAGTTCCTGTGGAACTTCGAATTCAGTATGTTTTGGAATTCGGGGTGTTACACCTGTTACTTGTTTATACCAAGTTATTCTTGCCCTGTTTGTGACACATACATGCCTGTTTGATAATAATAACAAAATAACCAAGCCGGGGTTAAGGGAAAAATTTAGTAGTGGAAAATATAGAAATGCGTACTTAGAAGGGGGCCGTGTTTCCCACATATTACGTGTTCATAACTACATGATACATGATCCTGTTTACCTGATTACCCAAATGCATGCTTTCCTATAGGAAGGTGTACTCGGAAGAGGACCACTAGGTTCTACCTGTACCTGTTTACTTGATTACCTGACTGCACACTTCCCTATAGGAAGGTGTACTCAAAAAAGAACCACTAGGTTCTACCTATTCCTGTTTCTTGTTTTCCTGATCCATGAGTACACGGCCTTATGGACTCCACTACGAAATCTAAACGTAACTTGTTTCAATGTAGTAACTATATGGTAAAAACCTGTGACGCATGAAGTGCTACCTAGATAGTATTAATACAAGACTTGACATAACTTGATATCTGTTACATGCTTACCTGTACCGGTATCTGTATACCTGTTCACCTGTTCACCTGATTATCTGTTACATGTTTACCTGTTTACCCGTTCATCTGTATACCTGTTACCTGCTTGCTTGGCACTTGATACTTGTTACCTATACCTGTTAGTATATCCTGCTACTTGTTTATGTTTCTTGATTCATGTTAGTTATCGTGTTCTGTTGACATGCCTATATCATGCTATATTTATTTCTGCTGTTATTCTATATTTTTTATTCTTTCCCATGTACTTGTGCCTGCACTACAAGCGGCCCGTAACTTGCATTGATAGGAGTTTGTTTTCTTTTTCCTCTTCTTGCAATTTATTAAATTGTAGATCATAGAGATCAGCTGCGTGATGGAGTTGGTGACATGAGATACTAGTTGTTGGAGTTTTTCTATTATCATTTCCTGCTATTATTATTATTATTTCCTGTTGCTACTTGAATAATGTATCTGTTACTTGGATTATTTTGTATTGACCAATGTGACCCAGGATTATTGATTTGTTCAGTTTTGATTTATTTGAGATTATAATATTTTGGTTTCAAGTAAATTCATGTTGGTATTTTGATTCATATATGCATGCGTGGTTGACTTTTTCTTACTTCGGACTCTGATTATTCTTGTGAAATGTTGTAAAGATCCCGACAGCTTATGGATGATGAAAATCATTCGCTGGGCTTAGTCATGTATCCGTATTCCGTATTATCTTTTTGGGAAGCGGGGCATGACATCACCACTCTTCCACTCTCTCCCTCCACTCTCAATATGGCCAGCCTCTAGTCCTTGTCCCCATTGCACATGCATGTGCAATGCACGTGCCATCACATGCACACTAGATAAAGTTGTACAATTATTAATTGTTCATTTATTTGACACATGATCAAGTCTACCCTACAATTTGTATTAATTACTAATAGAATTAACTAGTGGGCTAAAATCCATGGGCTCTTTAATTAATTAATTAATTAATTAATTTAAGTGGGCTAGAATTAGACTATTAGGCATAAAGATTAAAAATAGGCTTTAATTTTTAAAAAGTAGAAAATATTTATTCATGACATAAAAATAATTTTTAAAGCTAAATACACATATTAAATTGTTTGTGCAAAACACATGAAAACAAATGAAAAACTTTATACTTAATTATTTAAAAAATTCAGGATGTTACAGTAACACTATCTCTCTTGTTATGTTTTTATCTCATGGATGTGTAGTATCATGCTAGAGATGAAAGTTTTAGTGATCCATGGATGTATGTTAGCATGATTGTGGTATTTGGTATGAGATACTTGTAGAGATGTATAGTTGATATGAGATAGTTGATTATAGGACATAAAAAATTGAATCTTGATTGTATGTTGATCTAAAATAAGTTGTTCTTGATGTAATGAAGTTTCTTTGCACGAAGAGTCAAGTTTTTATTTATGGAAAGTGATTTAATAAACCCATAAATTGTTGAAGATGATTAGAATTTGTCATATGTTCTTAAAATTCATGTTGATCATTAAAAGATGAGATTTTTAGGGTATATTCACTGTTTTAATACAAAATAATTTTTATATGTTGAATCTTACTTGTTTGAGCATGCTAAGATGTGTAAATTGCAACAAAAAAAAATTCAAATATTGGGGGTCAGGGTTTTGGCCACCAAGGGTTAGGGTTTGGCTGCTAACCCTATGGGGTAAGGGTTTCGGTTTGGAGGGTTGCACAGTAACCTAGGTTTGCATAGTGCAAACTTGAGCACTATGCAAACCCTGGCTGTGCTGTGCTGGCTTTCGGTGTGAGCTTGTGGCTCGAGTTTTGATGTATTTTGTGAAGGGTTTTGGGTGTTAGGGTTGGGGACCCTAGTGTGCATATAGATGAGTATATGTATATGTTTAAATTTTGTATTTGTATGAAGTTTAATTAGTTCTTTTGATCAAGTTCTGAATGCGCAAATTTCAGATTTTGTAGAAATGTAGCCTCAATTTTTAATGTATTTAAGTAATAATTTTGAGGGAGCAAATCTATATTTTTGTAGAAAAAATTCTCAGTTTTGAGAGATATAAGTTCCAGCTTTGAAAGACGAAAAATCGAGTTCTAAAAGGAATTTTCCTGTTTCCAAAGAGGTGGCATTTCAGATTTTTAGAATTAAAGAATTGCAGATTTTAGGGATAAGATCCCAGATAGTAAAGATACTTGTTTCAGTTTAAGTTGATTGGATTAAAGAGAAATTTCTGGGTTTTATGTATGTATTGAAAGTGAGATTTAAAAGTGAAATTTAAAGGCTTTCGTGGATTGGATTTTGTTTCCATAAAAGAAAGAATTTATATGGTAGTAATGGTTTATTCAAATAAATGTGAATAATGAAGGGATTTGTGGATGTACAAGTGTTATTTTTTGGAATAAAGTATTTCATGTTTGAGATTTTGAATCACAACCGTGTTGTTGTGGGAAAGGTATTGTTTTTTCATAAAGAGTATTTTGAATGATTGAACCAAGTGGAGTTTTTATTGCGATTAAGGTTATTATGAGAACCCTGGATAGACGCTTAAGGCGTTGAGTTGGGAGCACTAGATACTAAGCGAACCCAAGAGTACCGACAGTGGATATTTTGATTGTAGGGAAATTAGCCTGCGGGGCTAGTGCTGCTGGTTAGGCAAGTGAAATCTGGTAGGGCAGAGCTAATTCTAGGTGGCTTAGTTGTCATTATTACAGATCTAAGGATAGGTACTAGATTGAGAGTTGTGACGGAACTTGGGCAACATAAGTATGGGCTCTATTTTCAGTCGGACGGATGTATTCAGGGACTATGTATTTGTTGTGTCTCTCTAGTATGTTTGAGCGTTGTGTAACATCCTGAATTTTCATCTATAATTAATATGAGTTTGTTTGATTTCACGTGTTTTGCAAGTGCAAATTTATGTACATTTTCTCTTAAAAATTATTTATTTTTATATCATGAACAAGTATTTTACATTCTTCTCTTTTTATTATTTACAAGTATTTTACATTCTTCTCTTTTTATTATTTAAAGCCTATATTAAATTTCTAGGCCTAATTGTTTAATTTTAGCCCACCTAATTAATTTAATTATTTTAATTAATAAGCTCATGGATTTTTAGCCCACCAAAACAAACCGAATAGTTTATTCTCATTTAAGTGAGACAACTTGTAGGGTAGACTTATTTTGTAACAAATTAATTAAAGAAAAACATGAACAATCAGTAACTAGGTGTGCATTGTGTGGCACGTGCATTGCACATGCACGTGCAAGTGTGCATGAGGGGAGGCCGGCCACACTTGAGGGGAGATAGGGGAGTGGATTAAGTGAATGTGTAGTTATGTGTTCATGGGTAGTTCTTTTAACTCCCTAGTACATCCTAGCCCCTAATCTACTTTCATCAAAACTAATCTACACCCTTCATTTGGCCCTAAGAAGTTATAAATAGCCCCCCCTAGCTATTCATTTCTCTTGCGCCATTAGAATTTGTAAAGAGTGAGAATAAAAGATAGAGTTGTAGAAAAGATTGTGTGAGGAATATAAAGATTGAGTTGTGCATTCTTGTGTGTTCCTTTCACTAAAGGAGGCCGGCCTAGCATTCCAACAAGGAGGGAGCTCGGGTTCATCTACGTCAAGGAGGAGGAGAGCTTTGGGTGCACAAGCAAGGAGGAGAAGGCTCACAACTAAGAGAGGATCGTGTGTTCAAGGAGTTTCCCTAGGAGTTTTTCTTGTTTTCTTCAATTAAGGTGAGTGATTTCTCTACTTCTAATGTAGATATCATGCTAGGGATTGAGTTGATGAAATTGCTAAGAAAAACTAGTTAATTTGGCCATGTGTGTTTAAGAAGAGACTAATTAGAAATGAAGTGAATGTTGATGAATTGATTGATAGTTGATAAAAAATGTGATTATTACATTGGAAATTATCATGTTGCTATGAAATATGTGTTTTTGAACCATGCTGGATTAAGAAAATTTGCTTGTGAAACGACTAGTTGATTAATTGAACCATTGATATGTATTATCTTAATTAATGTAACACTAGTGTGGAAAAGGGAATTATGTTGTAGAAATATTTGTAGAATAAAAGAAAGTAAGAAAATAGTCTTGTGTGAAAATTGTGGTGCCAAATTATGTAGAAATCATGGTTGCTTTTCAATGTCGAAAATGTATACATAGAATATAAAGTAGAAAGAAAAATTCATGTTTTTATGTCAAAAAATAATTTTAAAATACCGTTATGCTGCAAATTTCTAAGATTAATAATCTGGAAATTTTTGGATACAAAATAGAGGAGAAAAGAATTTAAGAGACTTTGAATAAAGAAATTTTTGTAACAAATAGTGAGTTGAGTTATAAATAACTCAACCCTTTTCTCATCGATTAGTCACCTTGGCCTTACTGGTCTTCGGTTGCATTTTAAAACGTCACTGTAGCAGTGCGGAGCTCTTAGTCTCAGGTTCGAGTCTCTTCAGAGAATTTATTTTTTGAAATTCGATTTTTAACTCAACACCGAAACCCAAAGATTAAGTACACACTGAGTTCTCTATTAGACAGTAGTCACCCTTGGACTTACTGGTCTTCGGATGCAGTTTAAAACCGTTACTGTAGCACAGCAGGGGCTCTGTGTGTGGGTTCGAATATGGTCTTGGCCATTTTTTTTGGAAAAATTGAATTTTTTTTCCTATTTTTATTATTTTAAACAGTTTTTAAGTGTTTTAAAAAATTGAGAAAAAAATATTATAATTATTCTAAAAATGCCTAGACTTCATGAAAATTATTTCTATAGATTTTGACTTATTATAATGATAATTAGAGGCTATTTTGAGAAAAGAACTTGATACAAATTACTTAGAATAAAATATTGATTAATTAAAGAAAATAAATATTTTTCTTTTAAAAGAAATTTTGAGTAGAGATCTTAAATGAGATTGTATCTTGGAAAATTTAAGTAAGATAAATGTGATTTTTGGCTTATAAGTGGAAGATTGACATTATGAAAGTAAAAGAATTATGTGAAATTAAATTATGAATGTGGTAAGTTTGAAAAATGAAATTGTCGTATTATACATGAAATTTGTACATGAAAATGGAATAAAAGATCATGATGAATTATGAGAAAAATTTGTGGGTATGACTACTCAATTTTTATGAACATGAAATGAGATTAAAGACTAGAGTGTAGCTAAGTCCTTATACCGGCATTGAATAAATTCTTTGAGATAAAATATTGAAATAAAAGACCAAGTTTGGGTCGTTATTGTTGATTGATGGTTAAGACCGGTATAGAGGAAGTGCTACCTCTAGGGTGTTGATTTTATTCATGATTCTATTAACTAAGTATTAGACACATACTGGAGATGTAATGAAAGTAAGAGAAAAACACGAGTATGAGGGTCTCGGATCGACGGTGTGAGAGTATTCATAGGTTGCCTGCTTGATGAGTCATGTCATGGCGTGGATACATCTCCGAAATTATCGGGACCGTGGTGACTCTTGTGGGGGTTTTGGTGACTACGGTTGGTTCCATCGTTCCATGACGGAGGCTGGATTGTCTATAGGCTTTGCATGATGTGTCATGTCGCGACGTGGGATTCTCCTCCAAGCTGTCTGGACATGGGCTCATAACTCATAGAACACTTAGGATACTTACCGTAGTTATCGTAGTAGTTTAAGTCATAGCGAGGGATCCAACCCTACAAAATGAAGAACGATTAAGGGCTTGCTCTTGGACCTATGTAGTATGAGATGCATAGAATCCGAACAAGTGCGCATTAGTGTCATGTAATATAAATAACTACATTAAGGACTAAGTTCACACTCACACACGACATCAATAGGATAGTCCCCCTTAGCTTTGTTTGTGATAAGTGTGTGCTTTCTAAGTAAGAGAAATTGATGTATTATATCCTAGCGTCAGTTGTATGCTACTAACGTGCCCACAGTTTCTCTGCAGGATAAAGTGAATGACAAGACTAACGAATGATTGCTGGTTAAAGAAATGTTGAAGTTGTTATTTAAATTCATGTATAATGTTGTAGTTTGCTTCCGCTATGTAAAATGTAAACGTTATTGTATAAAAGTTTTCAATTCCTTGTAAAATTGTACGAAGTGAAGTGTACAGATCCTGTGGAACTTCGAATTCAGTCTTATTTGGAATTCGGGGTGTTACACATTGAGGGTCGGCAGGCCTATTCGCGGAATGTCTAGAAGTGAGATGGACTTGGTATGTTTGTGCGTTAAGGGTCAGCAGACCTATTCGTGAAATGTACGGTATGTTTGCGCGTTGAGGATTGGCAGGCCTATCGCGAAATGTACTGCAGGGAGGTGATTTCCGAAGTTAGAGCGATGCTTGCAGGATACTTGCGTGTTTACACTTGTACAGCTCGGCAGGATGCGTACCGGCGCTGGGGTCTATTCACGGTGAGTCTAATCATGTCTCTGTCACCGATGTAGTTTTCATGGAGAGTGATTGAACCCAGTAATGTGGTGAATGCTAAGGGCTTGTAATATGGGATGCATAGAATCCGAATAAGTATGCATTATTGTGCATTGTGTTTTCTTGGATATTATTTTATGCATTTTTCCTTTGTTTTATTGACACACACTTATTCATTTAGTGTAGTTTCACTTGTTGACTTTATGATTCTTTTATCGTTTTTTTAATTTATGTTGTGCGACAAGTTTGTAATTGTGAGACTTTGGAGGGTTACTTTTATTATAGTATTGCGTCAGTTGTATTCAACTGACGTGCCAACTTTTCTTGTCTCTTTGCAGGATTTACGAGTAAGTGACTTGAGCAAGGTTAAAGCTTGGACCTTGAGATGAATGGAGTTTAAAGGTTGAGATGTATTGTAATAAATGTGTTTAATTTTTCGCTGTGCATTGTAATAAAGAACTGTTGTAAAGTTTTCCCTGTGTTTTATACTGTGTTTGGATTACATTGAAGTAAATATTCTGGAGTTGTGTCTCTTATTTCTATTATTGAAATTCAGGGCGCTACAAGCTTGTCATCGAACCTATGTAGTATGGGATGCATAAAATCTGGACAAGTGTGCATTAGAGTTGCATGGTAAGTATAAGTGTCTGCATTAGGCATCAGGATCATATCACACACCGACATGTTTAGGGTAGTCACATTTTTTGTTTTTGCATTCAAGTTTGTGATTTTTAAAATAGAGGAATCACTATATTATAGCATTGCGTCAGTTGTGACGTGCCCGCAGTTTTCAAGTTGTAGGACTCAGATTAGCGACCAACGTGGACACGAATTTGATGTCGATGTCTGTTGCAGATTGAATATGTTTGATGATATAAATTGTACTTTTATGTAAATTTCTGCTATGTATTGTAAAGAATAACATAATAATGAAAAAGTTTAAATTCCTTGTATTTTTGTATGAAAATGAAGTAATGATTCTGGTTGTTCTACGAATTACCTGTATTTGGGATTCGGGGCATTATAGAGTGGTATCAGAGCGAACTTCAATAAGTAGTACAAAGATTATAAGGGAAACAAAATTAGGGTGGAAATTAGAGTGTGAGTGTTAGTTTGGAGTCATGAATCTTATAGTTATTGAACTTTCATTCATGATACTCTCCTCGTATACATTGATGTGATGTTGTATGCGAGCATGTTTTCTTTTGTATCACGATTGCTATGGTTGGTTTGAATCCACATTCACGATACCTTATACGTAGACCAATTTTTCTATTTTATTTTCTTCGTCTATATTTCTTTATATTACTTCCCATCTTTAACGCTTAATATTTTTTCAAAGAATTCTTTTCTTTTACTATTAATTCACTTCGATAGTATTATTTTTATCTACATTTCTTAGTCTTAATCTTTTAATTTTGTCTTACTCATTTATCCTTCTTAATGTTTTGTCCTTCTTACTTTTATCTGTTTTTACATTACTCATTTATTTTTGCTATTACTTTTATGTATTTTATTAGTTTTTACGATTATTATTGTCTTTTATTATTATTTCTATTCTATTTGAAATATTTTAGTATATTTAAATTCATTTTATATATGCTTTGATTTTACGATACTATATTTTAAAAAAAAAATTCTATTCTCTTATTTATTTGAATACATTTTAACATGATTTTAATATATTTACCTATATAAATATACTATACTTCTACACATTATAATTTTTCTTTTTGTTACTATTTTTCTTTTTACATCTTATATTCAATACCATTGTTATTACTTATTATTTACAACTTGCTGTTCTATTTATTTTTCAATATTAATAGATACTTATTGAATTTTGTTGATCTATTTTATTATTTTTATACTTTTACTTCCCTAATATACTATATTCACTTACTACCTATAATGTCTACTATTTACTATAAATATTATATACATTTTAACATACTTACCATACATACTATTTTACACTTATCTAATTACTACATTACTGTATATTTCATAATGTATAATTATTTATGTTTATTATGCTAACGTACTAAACTACATATTCATTTTCTCATTCGCATTTACATTTAAGCTCATGCATTTATTTTATTCTATCTTTGTCTTAATTTTATAAATTATTTTCATTACTAGTATTTTCATATTCGATATTTATAATCTATATTTCTATTTTAATATTCCATCGTTGTCATTTTCTACTTCATTTTCTACTTTTACTATCCCGCACTTTCATTTTTATTTTTATATCACTATTCTATTCTTTTGTACTAGTTTAGACTATTTTGTAGTATTTTACAACTTATACTATACTACTTCAACTTTATTATTTATAAATCAATTATACTTATTTACTTAACTACATTTATTATTTATACTTGCTTCTTTGTCTATCCTATATGTGTTACTATTTTTTTTCCCCAAGTTATATTATTACAGTTTACTATTAATTATTTTTGTTATCTTAATCTTGTATTTATACTTTATTTTTACACTAGGTATGCCAGTGGGCACGTGCCTACGCCACGTATTCGGAACGATACAACATATGAAAAATCATGAAAATAGTAAGGTTTGATTTATATAGATATTTATTTGGTAGTAGATGTTGATGTATTGATATACTTTGAAGTAGGATTATGAAGTGACCTTGATGTTTATTGGTTTGTATATTGCAGTATTATTTGTCAGCAGCTCGGGATTCAAAAATAGTATTGTGAATCTACAACAGTAGTGAATCGGAAATTCCTTGCTATGTGTGACTTGAGAATAAGAGATTTCTTTTTTTATTTGAGTCTAACATAAGTAGCAATTCCTTTTCAACTGCATGAGTTACGGTTAACGCCTCAAACTGCATGAGTTAGTTTCCCCTTGTTTGTTTTTATATGTAGTTAACCATGTATGAATTTAAAAGATAAAATTTGTTGTGATGTATATGTGAAGTGAAATTGTAGTAAAGCAGATCAAGATACAATTTTGCAACTACAAAAACCCGAAATATAGGGATTTAGCATGAATTTTTCCATAAAAGCACGATCAAGCGAGTCAATTAAAAAATTTGCAACAATCTTTAAAAGCAACAAATGCCCAAATATTCAAGAAAAGCATAATCCAAAATTGCATAATAAAAAAAAAGCTTTCTAATCAAAATTAACTCAGTGAAGCATTCTAATCTAAAGCAATTACTCAGTGAAGTATTCTAGAATCAAATCAATATGGTAATTCAAAAATAATTAAATGGAAGTGGATGTTACTGAGATATGAAAGCATAATCCCGAAAAAAAACATAATTAAAAATTTGAAAAAAAAAGCATAATCCGAAATTGCATAACAAAAAAAATTCACTGTTTTTTTTTGTCATTTTTTTTTGACATACCTGGGTAAAAAAAGTGAAGAAAGAGAAAGAATTATGAAAACGGAGAAAAGAGGAGGAAGGGAGAGAGTAATAAATGAAGGAGTTATTCTTTTTACATTATTATTATTATTATTATTATTTTTGGGGGGGAGGGGGAATCTAGAGTGTTGATATGAATGAAAGTACTTAATAGCTTTCTTGGTGTTTTATTGTATAGATATGAAGGCATAATCCAAAAAAAAAAAACATAATTAAAAATTTGAAATAATAAAGAAAAACATTATCTGAAATTGCATAACAAAAAAACATTCACTATTTTTATTTGTTTTGTTGACGTACTGTGTAAAAAAAAGTGAAGAAAGAGATAAAGAATTATGAAAAAAGAGAAAAGAGGGGGAAGAGAGAGAGAGAGAGTAATAATTGAAAGAATTTGTTTTATTCGGGGGGGGGGGGGGGATTTTGAAATTTGGGGGGGGGGGGGGGGGGGGGGAGATATCTTTTGGGAGCAAAAATCTAGACCGTTGATTTTCTTCCAAATGAATGAGAGTCACTTGATAGCTTTCTTTGTGTTTTATTATATAGATATGTTAGTATTCTTGTATTTTTATACCACTTCATTTTATTTTATATTTTATCACTAACTTATCTTATATTTGATTGCTACTCATATAATACAACTTTTATTATTTATACTTTTATTCACTATTTACATTTTATTTCTATATAATTAATATTGTATATTATTTCAATAATATATTATTACTTTACTGCTATTATGATTTGTTTTACTACTACAACCATTTATAATTTTCATATTATAGTATTACTAGTTTTGTTATATACTTTTACGCTTGTCTACGTGTATAATACTATATGTTAATATTCTTACTGTACTTGACAATTTATAAATATTTTAATATATGCTAATTACTATTCTATGTATATAATTTTAAGTCGTATATATAGTCATTATATTAAATGATTTTAATTATATCATTTTCATACACATCATTATAATTTTTTTTCTATTGTACTTATCTTAGATTGTTCGTACTTTTAAACTAAATTTAGCACTCTTATATTTTTCAAATTTTTCATCCAACAGTCTTATTTTAAATTGCTATCTTCATTTTATTTCTTAATATAAAATCCTAGTGTAGTTTATTATTTTAATCATTATATTCTTCACGTTTACTTCTACTTAACTTCTCTTTCCTTGAATTTTTTCAAATTCTTATTAGCTACTGCCAACTACTTTTCAATTATTATGATTGTCTCAACTATTTACCAGTTTGCTTTATATTTCGATATTTTTTTATACTATTTATTTCTTTATCAAAACACTGCTCTTCTTATCATAGTCAATTTTTAAAGCTACTTAATCTTTATTTTTGCTCTTAGTGTATTTTGTTTCCATCATTTCCCTACTTCATTACAATTTATTTCTACTATTTCAATTCTTCTATTTTTTAGTCTTTTGTTCTTAGTTGCCTAAATTATTTTACATTTTTAATATACTTTATTAAGCTAAACTTTCTATTTTTATTTCTTTATATACTTTATACATTTACTTGTGCATTTCAACTGTGTTAATTTCACTATATTTCTAACTATCTTTCTTCTTAACTCTTTTACTACTTTAGTTATGAATCCCTACTTTTTTTTTAAAACTATTTTTTTTAACCTTTGTGTCTTTATTACTTCACTATAATCTTTATTTAATTTTTCTTCAAGTATATTTTCATTCTTCTTCTTCTTGCTTTTATTAATTTTGCTTACTAAACTTCTAGTTAATTTATCAATGTATCTATTTTTTACTATACCTTTCTTTATTCTTTTCAATCTATTTTGATTTTTCAGTCACTTTCACAATTGATGATTTAGTTTATATTTCTTTTATATTATCTAATACTTAACCTATTATTTTTTTCCTTCAATCTATATTCTTTTTCTATCACATTTCTTTTCTACAAACCATTCTATTTCATTTAATACTTTCGTGTTCCAATCTTATTTTTATACTCATATTTTCTTCATTTAAGTTTATTTTGTTTTCTATATTATGTATTATTATACTACTAGGTTTGCTTGTGGATACGTGCCTACGGCACATTGTCGTGAACAATGCAGCATATAAAAAACCTGTAAAAAGTTAAATATATGCACGTCTTTGTGTAGAATGGTTTATATAGATGTGTATTTAGTAGTAGATATTGATGTATTATGAATTAAGTTGTTTATTGGTTTATATCTTGCAGGATAATTTGTCAGGAGATCGGGATCGAAATCAATTGCTATGTGTCACTTAAACATAAGAGCTAATGCAGTTATCGCCTAAAATTACATGAGTTAATTCCCCGTTGTCATATTTTCATGTAGTTAACCAAGTATAATTTTAAAAGAGGTTAATATATATATATATATATATATATATATATATATAGAGAGAGAGAGAGAGAGAGAGAGAGAGAGAGAGAGAGAGAGAGAGAGAGCTTATTGTGATGTACATGTGAAGATCTTTTGTTAAATGTGATCAAGTACAATTACTGGAGTGCTTACTGTAAATTTGATATGAAACAGGCTTGTTAGCCCCAATTTTTGATATATTTCAGTGTATGAGATATTGTTATTTTTTGAAACATGTATCTTTATTTTCTAATCTATAACTTACACCATCTCTCACACAAAACACATAAGCCTAACTATCAGGCATTTCAATCATTAAGAAAAAATGAAGATTGCAGATGGATTGACGACTAAACCCGCAAAAAATCACGATCAAGGATGAAAAATCATTATAAGGAAAAAGGAATCAATCAAGTCAAAACCAATGGTCATTTCTATTTTAGAATTCTAATAGGAATTTTAGTAAAAATTTTGACAGAGTGTCTCCTTAAAATATTAGCCATTTTACAGCAATTCCTTACAGAATTCTGCTAACAATTAAAAATATAACATCACAAATAGTTAATATCAATCCTCCCCAGGCCAATCCAACTAACATAATACAGGCATGTCACAAATAGCTAATATCAATCATCCCCAGGCCAATCCAAGCAACATCATACAGGCATGATATATAAGGCTCCAGGGGAAAAATCTTCATATGATGCAAGATATAACATAAAAACCAAGATTTCGTTTGAAAAGTAATGAATTTTTAGAAATTTTAGTAAAAATTTCGACAAAGTCCCCCATAAAATATTAGCCCTTTCACAACAATTTCTTATGGAATTTTGCTAACAATTAAAAATATAACATCACAGGCAGTTAATATCAATCCTCCCCAGGCCAATCCAAGCAACATCACACATGCATCATATATATAAGACTCTAGGGGCAAAAATCTTCATATAATGCAAGATACAAAATAAAAATCAAGGTTTTGTTTAAAAACGTAATGGATTTTAAAAAAAAAACCTTTGAAAAACCACACAAAACCCAATACTCCACAACATTGCGGGTACGAGTTTTAACATCATGATATTACATCATCATCCTATACAAATACTTACATCACCTCCCAAACTACTAAATATTACACAGATTTACATAACCTCTTGTTCGACATAACTTAAGGGAACAAAATATACAACTAATACATCATCCACCAACCCAACTACAAAAAAAAGGATTACAGGGTCGTAGGAAAACACAATGCTTCGAGTCTTCAATATGTGACGAAACAGTGTGCCTAAACAAACAGTAGGAGTTTTTCAAGAATCAGTCAAAACCAATGATAATTAAAGAAACAAATACTAAGAGTTTGTAGGAAAATGATAGCTTTCAAACTAATACATTTCAAACCGGATGATGTACAAAAAAGGTTGCCTTTTAACACGATGGTTTCAACTGAACATGTTCTTCATCACCCTACCAAAAGTTAAAGTGTCAATATGTACATAACGGTTCTGAGTGTAGACGACAATCTAGCCATCAATGAAAAATATTAAATTAGCGGCAAACATAAGATGTAGTTGCAGTAAATATCAATTTACCTTATTGCAATCCTATTTGATCAATGTAGTTGCATTTATAAATTTGAGGTCCATGTGAGCTTCATCCCAGTCCTATTACAGTTCAAATACGAATTTCATACAAAAGTTAGACAATAATGTAAAAAGTTCATTGAAAGAATTGGATAAATTTGTTACTTTTTAATCAAATTACCTATATTTTATGAAATAACTATAAAAGAACTTCAGGATAAACAATATTTGTTGTTCATCTCAAATAATATTCTGGTAGGAGTAAAAAGTAAGATCATAACTTGTACACTAGAGAGTGCAACATAAAGTTGTCCATGACTGAAAACTAGTCAGTGTAGATCTATTCCCACAATATCAACAGACTGTTCTTGTGCTTTATTTTTCGTTATAGCATATGCTAATCGAACTAAAAATTGGCGTCTTGTCATTTCAAAAGGTAGATCCGAAGATGAAGGTTTAGGGGTTAGAGGTATTCTTGGAATAAATACCAAATTTTCAGCTTTATCGCCAGTTAAAATCATAGCCTCAATTACACGCGACGATTGAGCACACCGAACTACAATTAATCGGATGCCATTACACATACCATCCTTTGGTGCAACATTCCTCGACAATATGATTGGGCACCCCACTCCCAGCTCGAGTTTAAATGGTGGTAGCCCGGGAAGATCTAAAGAGTTCAAAAACTCGTTAGGGTATCGATTGGTGATGTTTCGATCAACTCCATCCTCCTCAGACATTTTATCTGCAACAAGAAATGTAAATTTTGGCCCCAGATAAAGATTTAATGCAGCAGCATTGATGAAATTGACATCATCATTTCTCACTGATAGAATTGTCTGCTCTGTGCGATATTTGGGAATGATAGTGCCGAAAATGTTTAGGTGTGGGTAAACGGTAGATACAAGTTCATATAGTGTGCGACACCTACGAATTGTTGAAGGAAGTTGTACGGTCTCATCGGGTTTGGAGCCAATCTATATAATAAAAAAGACTTATTTGTTAGTAAGAGTAATCAGAAAAGATTTGTTTAGTTATTACAAAAAATATGTAAGAATATAATCTCATTTGGAAATTTGGCAAATGAAACATTTCTGATATCGGGTGAATCTAGGCGTATGTTCAAGTTCAAAGTTAAGACTTGTGCTACATTCCAAAGTAATGATTTTTTTAGCGATGCACCAACAATTTGTTCTTGAATTCCTTTCGGTACTACTGGTAGGATTTGTCAAAAGTCCCCACCGAGCACCATAGTGATACCCCCAAACAGATTTTATTATCACGGATATCTTGAAGTATACGATCAACAGCTTCAACACAAAACCTATGTTGCATAGGGACCTCATCCCAAATGATTAGCTTTGCTTCCATGAACAAATCTGACTGAGGTGATTAGTTAGTGAGCCCACATAAGAATTGTCTAACACATCAAGTGGAATGGAAAATGTTGAGTGTGCAGTTCTACCTCCTATCAGTAACAATGAAGCGTTGCCAGAAGAAGCAACAATTATAACAATGAAACCATCACGACGGCATTTCGTTGCTAGTGTATTGTATAAAAAGGTTTTTCCCGTACCGGCCCCTCCATTCAAGAAGAAAGTATTTCCCTTACCGCCCATAACTGATGTGATTATTGTAAAGTACGCAGTACATTGTTCATCGTTAAGTGAATCTATGCTTGCTTGTATATTAGCTTGTCGGGCTTCAACTTGCAGTACTCTATGTTCCCAAATAAACTTGTTGCTAACAACTATACTCTGATTTTGCATAGGGTGGGGTATGGGTGGGAAGTTATCTAAGCTCTTGCCTGATTCTTGAAGCATTTGGTTTAACAGATATAGACCATAACCTTGAACTTGAGCTTGGGTAGGATTGGGAATGAAAAATAATGTACGCAGCTTATGCTTAAGATCATCACATATATGCATTGAGAATTGGTTCCATAAGGTATGTGGTTCCAACGAAGAGCATTCCATAAGAATGACACTAAATAACCTTCTAAGTTGGTAGCCGGTGCTCATAATTGCAGCTTCCTCGAGACATTGTACCCACTCGCCATCATCTTCTAATAATCTCTGACAACACATGCTAATTTGAAAGTAGCATACTCAACATTGTGGACTGTACGTAAGCAATAAAATGATTGTGGTCCCTTGACAACTGTTAGTAGCAAACGCAAATAAAATAGCTCACCTGAATTTGGACTTGCAAAGTACATTCTACAGATTGCGTACCCCTTCTTTCTCGACGTCCACATCTTCGAAGACTTATTCCAAACAAAATATTGCGGGAACTGTTGGTAAGTGAATGTGCATGCAGCTAAATCGGATGAGCAACATGCAAAAAAACCCATACGAGTTGTCATTTCTAGTTCGGCTCTAGCTACGATGGCGTCCATCCTATCAGCCAAATTATAAACAGCACGATGCATTCCAGGCAAATTTAGTGCCAAGCGTATAACCGCTGGCACCTCTTCATGTAAAGAGTGTCCAGAAATTCGCCACGCAACTTCTGGAGGGCCAATATACCATGCGTCGAGATATTTCTTGATCTCATCTACTCCTCCCAACACAATTGTTGCGCGGTCATTTTCTTTGAAAATATATTTGTGGATATATTTAACACATCTCACCCCAAGACAAACTTCAACATTAATATGATAATTAAACATTTTAGAAAGGTAAGCATTATAAGGTACAATATCTCTATTATCAACCTACTTCCCCCTCACAGTATAAAAATGTTTAGTATCACGGCGATGGTAGATTGGATAGCCAACTTGATTCATAGTTGTTGCCTCAGAGAACACTCTAGGATACCTCTTTTGACATTTTCCATTTTCCATGCATGATGCTTAAGGATTTCTTTCACCACACTGGCCATGCACCATACAATTTTTGACAGTTTCAAAGAGTAGGGGATCCTTTATTGGATTTGGAAATTCAGCATAAACTACTTCATCTAGTTGTTGGCATATCCGAATTTTGTCTGAATTTGCAAGAAAGAAAAGAGCGTGCATATTAGGTTGCCCGCATTTCTGAAACTCAATGGTAAAGACATGCGTAACTTTTTGACCAAATACTTTTGCTTTCTCTATCCCCTTCATCAAAGCATTTTTCTTCAACTCAAAAACGCAAGAAACTAAATCATGGCGATCAGTGGCTTTCTGATGTGGCAATAGAGCTGCAGTTATTTCTGGCCATTTTGGATTTGCAATCATGGTAAGGAAAATATATGGGTGTTGGTAGTGGTGTGTAAAAGCCATTGAATCTTGAAAGATTTCAAACATATGTCTTGAACTGCCAATGAATGAAGATGGAAAAATGATTCGTTGTCCGACTTGATCAAGTCCTACCCCATCTGCAGCGATGTCGATAAGACCTTGGTAAAGTTCAGCTCGAAGTTTTACCTGATTAAGCTTATGATATGTCAGTCAATTCTGCTCAGTGGCTGCCCAAGCATCTACCAAAAATTCTTGCAAAAGTTTTTCTGCTCTCAGAATAGTTGAATACTCTGTATTGCGTTGAAATAAGCGATAACTATAGAATTGCATTTAAGTTAGTCTAGAAGTTGAAGGTCTTCCATTGATGACATCCCATTGTTTCAAATCTGGTTCTCATCCCAACTCACCATAAGGGAATAGCAAGACAAAATGCAAGGGCAAATATGCTAGGTGGCACTCGTTAATTTGCATTAACTCGTTGTTTCCTTTCAAATGCACTATGATAACTCTCATACCACTAATTTTAGTTCCATCACCAGGTATAATCACTGGAATCTCATCAGTAGTTGGAAGATTATACCTACGTCAGTCATTTGCTGAATTGTAGTGTAGATTTGCAGGTAAGGTGTGATTTGAAGAACTTGCCTAGTTTAAAATTGCATAAGCTTGACGGAACTTATATGAAAATTCATTGAACTCCAAACAATCCTGAATAATACGGAGAACATCAGCTCTCAAATGAGGATTTCGAGAGGTACGAAAATCTAAAGTAGAATCTGGATCGTAAATGTAGAGTTGTGCATAAACAGCAGCTTGGCCTGGCTAAGGTATTAATGATCCCGTTCGGTGGCGTAGCTCTCCATGTATGTTGAATGAGGTAGGCCCCCGACCATGGAGGACCCTTTCATCCATTCGGACACCCAAACTCGTAAAAGCATTTGCTGCATTGTACTCTCGCGTATAAGTCTGAAATGAAGTCGATTGTACACTATCACCATCATATAATTCTTGAAGTGGTGGGGGTGGAGTAATAAGCAAAGGTAGCTTCACTTTTCCTTGTAAACAACTTTTTCTGAAATAATTATTTTTGGCAGATGAGACCGATAACTTTTCATCATTCCAATGCAATTCTTAACAATAAGAGCAGGTTACATTCATCATGCCGAGAAAGTGTCGTTCTGGATTTAACCTATTCGATATGATGGCCATGTAAGTTTACACTTGACATATTTGTATTTAAGTTTATGCCATGGATAATATGATTGTTACAACAATATACACGGGTTAAAGGTTAAGATTTTTTAACCTATTCGTTATGGCGTTTGATTTTGACGTAGGAGCTCAATATTGTCCCCCACGTTATGCCAATTGACGCGGAGTGCACTCTTCATATCTCCCTACTTGTGAATCAATCATTTGGCTTAACATGGAGAGAAACTAACTAAAGACATTTTGAAAAAGTTAAAATTTCAAAAGCAATATAAACAATATTTTACCTAACAACGTCAGAAGATTGAGAGGTTCTTTGCAGGCCAATATTTGGCAGTAGGGAAGAAGTTTGTCCATCAGACGTATTATTTTGATGAGGAAAAAAGTAGATGAAACCAAATATGTAGTTATCCGTGGTACATTAGAAGGAATTTTGAATAACAGAAGACTTGTTCGAGCTAAACAATCGTCAGTTGCATCAAATACTCGTGTGGAGCACCTTTCAAGTTTCTCTCGTTCTCTTCGTGTACGTTGGGCCAACATAGCTTTCGATATAATATGAAAATTATGAGCCTAAAAATGTGAAAATAAATTGTTATAAATGACTTTTTCAAAAGAGAACCCATATATATATCCCCTCATCTACTCCATGCAGCCGCTATCCTCCATCGCCCGTCCTCTCAGCCCTTCCGTTCACCCTCTCCTTCCGAGCCCCTGCTCTCCCGTCTATCTCTCTCTCCCTGTGTCCCTGAGCCCAGTGCTCAACCAAATCCCGGTGAGACCTTCCATTCTCTGCCTTCCGATGCCAGCAGCAACATCGCAACGCGTCCCCGGCACTGCCCTGCCTCCTCTCGATGTCGCCACAGTCTATAGCAGCTCCGATAACGAGCTGCTGCTGTGGTACTCGATGCCGCTCGGTTTTCCTCTAAGTCGTGCCGTTCCCGTTGTTCTCTTATTGTGCGCGTGATCCGTAGTTTTTTGGTGTGGTGTGCACATGCTTCCCCTCGTTCGTGCTACCGATTGGAGTGGTTCTTGTTCTTGGCTCGTGGTGATTTATGTTCGTTCGATTGTATTCGTGGCCGAGAATCCGTTCCCGTTATTCTTGCTTTGCACCATTTTCGTCCAAGTAACTTGTATTCTTTTCTTGTGTAATACAAGTACTAAATACCGCCTGTAGTATAGTTGGGTTCTAAAGACAATTTGTGTGTGAATCCCCTTGTTGATATTGTTTCGTACTGCAGTATTTGTGATTTTAGATTTACAAAACTACTGCATTTCGATATTTTCTGATTTTACTTGATTACTCTATTTATATTGGAAAATTATGAAACATGATTTTCTGTTACTATACATATAGGGGAATACCCCAAATTTTTCGTGGATTTAATTCGTGAGTTTTCATGCTGTTTCCCTGTTCTTGAATATGATGTTCTGATTTCTGGCTGAACATATTTTCTGGTTTCAATTCAGTTTTGAGTTATATTTTTGTAAAATAATATATGACTTATATATATTCGATGGATTCAGCCGAGAGTCTATTTTCCAGATTCTTTGACAGATTCAAATTTTCATGTTTGTAGCAATGGAAATCCCTATTTTAGTGCAGTACTGTCTCTCTGTCCTGAACTAGAATTCTCGTTGTTCTAATCTTTTATGAGTTATCTTTCGCCCGTACATGTTTATCCTATGACCTGAACTTGTTACATGATCATGACATGTTATTCTTGCAATTTTTTGCATACATACATGCTTGTTTGATAACAATAATAAATAACCAAGCCGGGGTTTAAGGGAAAGATCTAATAGTGGATAATTTAGAAACGAGTACTCGGAAGGGAATCCACCGATCCTACGTGATGACTTGATACATGATACTTGACACATGATTACTTGACACTTGCACGCTTGATACGCGATTACTTACCACTTGCACAACTTGACACGTGATACACGATACATGATACATGATACTTGGAGCTTGGAGCTCGCTACTTGATACTTGACCCTGAGTACACTGCCCTCTATGGTCTACTATGAAATCTAAAGCGAAACTGTTTGATGTAACAACCTTGTATTAAAAACCGGGATACATGAAGTGCTACCTAGATAGTAATAACTATAAGACTTAATACATGACACTTGATACTTGATTACATGATACTTGATACTTGTTACTTGTTTACATGATACTTGTTCACTTGACACTTGATACATGCTACTTACACTTGTTTATCTTGCCATGCTAGTTATTTTATTTTATTATCATGCCTATTCCATGTTATTAGTTATTCTTTTTTCCATGTACTTGTATCCTGCACTACAAGCGGCCCGTAACTTGCATTGACGGGAGTTTGTTTTCTTTTATCTATTTATGCAATTTATTTAATTGCATACCAGGATGATCAACTGCCAGATGGAGTTGGTGATATGAGATATTAGTACTGGGATTTTGCTATTATTATTTCTTGTTGCTTGTTTGGAACAATTGTATCTTGATTACTTGGATTTATTTGTAATTGGGCAATGTGACCCAGGATATTGACTTTTTTAGATCTAGATTATTTGAGATTAATATATTTTGTTTCAAGTATTCTTGTTGGTTTTGACTCATATGTGCATGCTTGATTGATTCTTTTGCTTCCGACTCTGATTATTCTTGTGAGATGTTGTAAAGATTCCGAACAGCTTATGGATGATGAAAATCATTCGCTGGGCTTAGTCACGTATCCGTATTCCGTATTCTCTTTTTGGGACGCGGGGCGTGACAAGGTTTTTAGTGGTATCAGAGTACCAGGTTTGGCTAATGTATTAGTTGCCTATATATTAGACAAATTGGGCTCGATCTGGGATTGGCTCAACATTTCACCAACCATGCATACATAAATGAATTGTAAATCAACTTTGGTCTGGATGCTAATTGTTTTTGGTTTTGTGTAGACTATGGCTCGTAGAGGTTCTACTTTTCGTCTTCAGGATGAACATCCTGGGTTTGAGGCTGTCACCACTGTATTGGAACAACTGATTAACATGCAACAGAACCACAGTGACTTGGTGATGGCTGCTTTGGAAGCTGCTCGGGTTCCGCCGCCCACTGTGCCTGTGCAAACAGCTCTTCCTCCCTGCCCGGGTACAGTCACAGACTTCATGAGGCTGCATCTCGACAGGTTTTCAGGCACTAAGATGCCTTTGGAGGCTGAATAGTGGTTGATTCGGACTGAGCAACTGCTCTTAGCAGCTAGCATGGTAAATGCAGATAGAGTGGATGTGGTGGCCATCCAGCTGGTGGACTTGGCTCATATCTGGTAGAGGTCCGAGTCCGAAATGCTCGAACGACCGATCACGTGGGCCACTTTCACTAGGAGCTTCTAGGAGAAGTTCTTTCCTAGCAGGACTAGAGTTGTGACGGAGCAACAATTCCTGACCCTGAAACAAGTTGTTCATTATTTTTATTAATAGAATTTTGTTACATATTTTCCATGCAAGGTTGTAACATGAGACTTTCTTGAAACAGGGGTCCAGGTCTGTGGATGAGTACGTAGCTGAATTTATAAAACTTAGCCGCTTCGCAGCCGTTCTTGTGGCAAACGAAGAGGATAGGGCTCGTAGATTTAATTTGGGGCTTGAGCGAGACATCAAGGTGCAACTTGTCTCTCTTCGCTTGCATACTTATGCTGAGGCTCTCGAGGCAACTCAAGCTCAGGAGCAGGCTCGTGGTGGATTGGCTCCTTCTCAGCGGAATGTTCTGCACTCTGTTGCAAGGCATTCTCGTGGGCCTATTCGGAGGCCTGTCCCAGCCCCTCCAGTTAGGTCAGCTCCTTACTCTGCTGCGGGTCCTCAGAAGGTTGGTTTTTGTGACTTTTCCGACTTCCAGGGCATGAGCACAAGGATTGCCGACATGCCAATCGTCTCTGTTTTGGATGTGGTACTGCTGACCATTAAGTGTGGGACTGCCCACAATTGGCTCTACCAGCTAGGGGTCCAGTTCAGCAAGTTACCCTAGCTCGTGGTCCAGTCAAGCCACCGCTTTCTCCGTAGTGCCAGATTGTCGGTCAGAGGACCGCTGCTCCCAGGAGAGGTCAGGCTTTCAACCTGACTGCTGCTGATGATGAGTCAGCAGAGGATGTGGTTACAGGTATATTTTGCTTTTATTGTTTTTGCTGTTTTGTTGTTCCTCTTTTGTTCCTTCATTTCTTTTTGCATTTATTTCGTTCATATTTATCTTTCTGCATTTTGTTTTTTCTCACCCCGGTTCAACCATTCTTTTCTCTATCTCTTTTGATTCTGCCTTAGGTGTCGTCCTTGTTTGCTCTTTTCCTGCTCATGTTCATTTTGATTCCGGGGCAACCTATTCTTTTGTCTCCTCTCGATTTGTGGCTCGCCATCAGTTGGAGTGCAGCAACATGTCAGAGGCTTGAAACATTGTGACAGGTGGTGGAGTTGTCATTTTTTTCCGGGAGTGCATGCAGTGTCCCATGATTATTGGTAACGCAAATTTCAAGGCCAATCTGATTGTAATTGGGAATTCAGGATTCGACGTCATTCTGGTATGGATTGGTTGGGTGAAAGCCACGCCATTATTGGTTGCCATGCCAAGAAAGTTGTATTCCGGATTCCAGATCGCACAGAGTTTGAGTTCCATGCCATGGAGTTATTCCTTGGCCGAACTGCAGTTGATCAGGAGGTTTGTACGATGGAATTGCACTCAAGCTATGAGACTGTGCCTCTAGTAGTTCGGGATTTCCTAGATGTTTTTCCAGAGGAGTTGCCTGGCTTACCGCCCGATAGGGATGTAGATTTTGGTATTGAAGTTTAGCCTGGGACGACGCCTATATCGAAGAGTCCCTACATGATGACACCGGTTGAGTTAGCAGAGCTTAAGGTGTTTATTCAGGAGTTGCTTGATTTGGGGTTCATTAGATTCAGTGTTTCGCCTTGGGGTGCTCCAGTCCTTTTTTCCAACAAGAAGGATGTTAGTCATCGACTGTGCGTGGATTATCGAGAACTGAACAGTGTTACTGTAAAGAACCGGTATCTGTTGCCTAGGATCGATGATTTGTTTTATCAGTTGAGTGGAGCTTTTGTTTTATCAAATTTGGATCTTCGTTCTGGGTATCATCAAGTCAAAGTGAAGGCGACTGATGTACAGAAGACTGCATTCAGGACCAGATATGGCCACTATGAGTATCTTGTGATGTGGTTCGGGGTTACGAACGCACCTGCTGTATTCATGATTCTTATGAACTGGGTCTTTTTTCAGTTCTTAGATAGATTTGTGGTGGTCTTCATTGATGATATTTTGTTGCATTCTCGGAATCGGGAAGATCATGCTGAGCATCTCATAATGGTTCTGCAGACTTTGCGAGAGAATCAGCTATATGGGAAACTCAGCAAGTGTGAATTCTGGCTCGACAGGGTTTCTTTCTTGGGGCACATTATCTCGGGCGATGGTATTTTCGTAGATCCGGCCAAGGTTGAGGCTGTGAAGGATTGGCATGTTCCCAAGTCAGTTTTGGAATTCAAGAGTTTTCTTGGTTTAGCTGGCTATTATCGAAAATTCGTCCAAGATTTTTCGAAGATAGCAGGACAGTTGACTAAGCTGACTGGGAAGGATCAGAAGTTTTGTTGGTCTGATGAGTGTGGTGTGGTTTTTGTTGAGTTGAAGAACAGATTGACGTCAGTGCCTGTGTTGACTATTCTAGATGGTTCAGGCAGATTTGTAATTCACTGTGATTCTTTTGGTAAGGGTCTTGGAGCGGTTCTGATGCAGAAGGGCCGTGTCGTTGCTTATGCATCGAGGTAGTTGAGGCCGCATGAGAAGAACTACCCGACTCATGACTTGGAGTTAGCGACAGTGATCTATGCTTTGAAGCTGTAGAGATATTATTTACTTGGGGACCAAGTGGAGATCCTTATGGACCACAAAAGTCCCAAGTATGTCTTCACCCAGAAGGAGTGTTAAATATGAGGCAAAGGCATTGGTTGGAACTTATGGCCGATTATGACATCAGTTTGCAATACCATCCTGGTAAAGTGAACTTGGTGTCAGATGCTTTGAGCAGGAGACTGGCAGTTATGTTCTTGACTCAGCAGAGGGATCTGATTGAGTAGATGCGGAGGTTGGAATTGGAAGTTTTGTTGCCGACTTCTGATCGGAGTTGTTTGGTTCTCCAGCTTCAGTCGTCTCTTGTTGATCAGATTAAAGAGGCACAGGCTGGTGATGCACAATTGCTGGGTTTTCTTACTGAGGTTGAGTCTGGGTCCAAAACGGACATGCTTATTCATGTTGATGGATCGCTTCGTTTTGGGTCCAGGGTATGTGTCCCAAAAGGGTGAAGTTCGTCAGAGGTTGCTTGAGGAAGCCCACTAGTCTTCATATTCTATCCATCCTGGCAGTACTAATATGTCTCGGGATTTGAAGCTTCATTTCTGGTGGCATGGTATGAAGGGGGCTGTGGCTCGGTTTGTTTCTCAGCGTTTGATCTGCCAGAAGGTTAAGGCAGAGCATCAGAGGACTGTTGAATTTCTTCAACCGCTTCCTATTTCGGATTGGAAGTGGGAACATATCACTATGGATTTTGTGACTGCTTTGCCGAGGAGTCCTAAGGGACATAATGCCATTTGAGTGATTGTCGACCGTTTGACGAAAAGTGCTCACTTCTTTCCTTTTCGTGTCAGACAGTCTACTGAAAGCCTAGCTGAGAGGTACATGCAAGAGATTGTCAGACTTCATGGGGTTCCAGTTAGTATTGTATCTGACAGGGATACGAGATACAGATTTCAGTTCTGGGAGAGTCTTCAGAAAAGTTTGGGGATTAAATTAAAGTACAATAAAGCTTTTCATCCTCAGACTAATGGACAGTCAGAGAGGACCATCCAGATTCTGGAGGACATGTTGAGGTCCTGTATGCTTCCGTTCGGTGGATCATGGGAGGACCATTTGCATCTCTTAGAGTTTTCGTACAATAACCGCATTCAAGCCAGTATTAAAGCTACACCGTTCGAGGTACTCTATGGGCAGAAGTGCTGATCACCAGTGTGCTGGGATGACATTGGTGAGAGGAAGTTGTTGGGTCCGGAGTTGATCACCAGGACAATTGATGCGGTGGTTCAGATCAAGAAGCATTTGCAGGCTGCTCAGGATAGGCAGAGGCGATGAGCCATGTCCATCGGAAAGCTTTGGAGTTTGAGGTTGGTGACCATGTTTTCCTAAAGGTATCGCCTTGGCGGGGTGTCATTCAGTTTGGTGGTGGGGGCAAGCTCAGCCCTAGACTTATTGGACCGTTTGATATTATGGAGCGAGTAGGCAAGGTGATCTATCATCTTGCATTGCCGCCAGCTTTATCAGGAGTGCACGATGTTTTCCACATCTCACAACTCAGAAGATATATCCGAGATGAGAACCACGTGATCGACTATTCTGAGTTGACCGTTCGGCCGGATTTGACTTGTGAGATTCCGCCAGTTTCTATAGTGGATCGGCCGGATTTGACTTAAAAACAAGGTCATTAAGTTGGTTCGTGTATCATGGAATCCTCACTCGCCCGGTGAGTCGACTTGGGAGCTAGAGGAGGAGATTCAGCAGAAGTTTCCTCATTTGTTTGAGTAGTTTTGTTTTGTTCTTTTTGTTTGTTTTTGGGGTTACCCTATGTATCTTCTTGTTGAATTTCGAGGACGAAATTCTTCTTGTTAGATGGGTAGGATTTGTAACCACTGTTTTCCATTTTATGTATTTTTGAGTGTATTTTTCTTTTTGGAGTATTTTCCTCTTATTATATCTCTCTTTGGACCGTATATTGGATTTTATTTTCAATATATTCATTTTACTTTTTTTTTGTCTTCTTTTATTTGAGTTCTTGGTTCTGTCGTCTCTTTCTGTTTCGTCCTTGCTTGTTCGTGCCGGTATTTTTGATCCTCATTGATTGATTGATCTGTACCCTATTTAATTCTTTTTATTCATTTTTCCCTGTTTATATATATATATATATATATATATATATATATATATATATATATGTGTGTGTGTGTGTGTGTGTGTGTGTGTGTGTGTGTGTGTGTGTGTGTGTGTTTGGATCCCTAATACCTATTTAAAACTCCTAAACCCCTATTAAGACCAAATCCATTCACATTTTATACCCATACCCATTTATACACAATCATATACTCTATTCATACCCATTAAAACCATACCCTATAGTTTCCAAATCCCCTACCTGTTACCCTCACCTAACTCCTACCCGGTTGCACTTTGGACCCGAAACCCATTGGTTTTACCTGAGCCGACCCGTTAACCTCCCCTACCGTGCCGCCTCTTTCTCTCACCTAACCCTAATACTATTAAACCATATATATATCCCCTCATCTACTTCATGCAGCTGCTATCCTCCATCTCCCATCCTCTCAGCCCTTCCATTCACCCTCTCTGTCCGAGCCCCGGCTGTCCCATCTATCTCTCTCTCCCTGTGTCCCTGAGTGCAGTGCCCGACCAAACCCCGGTGAGTCATTCCATTCTCTGCCCTCCGACGCCAGCAGCAGCATCACGACGCGTCCCTGGCACCTTCTTGCCTCCTCTCGACGTCACCACAGTCGATAGCAGCTCCGACAGCGAGCCACGGCCGTGCTACTCGACGCTGCTCGGTTTCCCTCTAAGCCATGCCATTCCCATTGTTCTCTTGGTGTGTGCATGTGATCCATCATTTTTGGTGTGGTGTGCACGTGCTACCCTGCATTCGTGCTACCGATTGGAGTGGTTCTCGTTCTTGGCTCGTGGTGATTCGTGTTCGTTCGATCGTATTCGTGCCCGGGAATCCTTTCCCGTTATTCTTGCTTTGCACCGTTTTCGTCGTCGGTTTTAAGGCAAGTAACTTGTATTCTTTTCTTGTGTAATATAAGTACTAAATACCGCCTGTAGTGTATTTGGGTTCTAGAGACAATTTGTGTGTGAATCCCCTTGTTGATATTGTCTCTATTGTGTTGATTTGACCATAGTTGCCTCATGACATACATGACATAAAATGACCTAGGATCGACCACTTCTTGTTGTATATATGCTTGTTATTCATATGATATCATGTGCTCGTTTGTGTTATTCGTGGTAGACATATTGTGGAGTTGTGAAATACCCCATACCATGTTGCTTGGACAACTAGTACACTGTATTTCATGTTTGGTTATGATTTGGACGAGTTTTATGTGAACTAGTTGATTTTGTGCATGAGTGATATTTTCAGTTTTGCCGATTTTTTCCGTTTTGTTCAGTAATTTAAACCCTATTAAGGTCAGTATTTGAAAATATTTTGTGAATATGATTTGTAGAGAATTTTGTCTATTTTATAACACTTTTGATGGATCTCAGTTTCAATTTACGAGTTGTGAGTTATGCCTATTTTACTATAGAAGTGTAGAGTGATTTCCAGATTGTGTTTTCTGTAAATTCTGAAGAGTAATATATTTTTATCATGATGTTAAAGTATTATTTTGATATAAAATTTTGCACAGTATCGCTAGACCTAATTGGGATTAACTCTGAATTTTTGTGAATTTATTTGATGAGTTTTACACACTATCCTATACTTGTAAATAATTACTATACTAGTAGATTTTGTATACTGTTCAGTAAAGAACCTAATTTTCGACCTATTTCTACTTACTGTTTGTAAAATATTTGTGAATATGAAAGTTAGCCTACTGTATCTATTTTATCATCCTTTTGATGGATTTGGATTTCGGTTTATGGTTTGTGAGATATTACTGTTTTCGTACTGCAGTGTTTGTGATTTCAGCTTTACAAAACTACTGCATTTCGATGTTTTCTGATTTACTTGACTACTCTATTTATATTGAAAAATTATGAAACTTGATTTTCTGTTATTATACATATAGGGGAATACCCCAGTTTTTTCGTTGATTTAATTCGTGAGTTTCCATGCTGTTTTCCTGTTCTTGAATACGATGTTCTGATTTCTGGCTGAACATATTTTCTGCTTTCAATTCAGTTTTGAGTTATGTTTTTGTGAAATACTATATGACTTATATATGTTCTCTGGATTCATTCGGGAGTCTATTTTCCAGATTCTTTGACGAATTCAGATTTGCATGTTTGTAGCAATGGAAATCCCTGTTTTAGTGCAGTACTGTCTTACAGTCCTAAACTAGAATTCTCTTTGTTCTAATCTTTTATGAGTTATCTTTTGCATGTACATGTTTATCCTATGACCTGAACTTGTTAATTGATCATGCCATGTTGTTCTTGCTATTTTTTGCACACATACATGCTTGTTTGATAATAATAATAAATAACCAAGCCGGGATTTAAGGGAAAGATCTAATAGTGGATAATTCAGAAACGTATATTCGGAAGGGGATCCACCGATCCTACGTGATGACTTAATACATGATACTTGACACGTGATTACTTGACACTTGCACTCTTGACACGTGATTACTTGCCACTTGCACAACTTGACACGTGATACAGGATACGCGATACATGATACATGATACTTGGAGCTTGGAGCTCGATACTTGATACATGTCCCTGAGTACACTGTCCTCTTTGGTCCACTATGAAATCTAGAGTGAAACTGTTTGATGTAGCAACCATTTAGTAGAAAACAGCATGCATGAAGTGCTAGCTAGATAGTAATAACTACAAAACTTAATACATGACGCTTGGTACTTGATTACATGATACTTGATACTTGTTATTTGTTTACATGATATTTGTTCACTTGACACTTGATATATGCCACTTACACTTGTTTATCTTGCCATGCTAGTTGTTTTATTTTATTATCATGCCTATTCCATGTTATTAGTTATTCCTTTTCCCATGTACTTTTATCCAGTACTACAAGCGGACCGTAACTTCCATTGACAGGAGTTTGTTTTCTTTTTCCTATTCCTGTAATTTATTTAATTGCAGACCAGGATGATTAGCTGCCAGATGGAGTTGGTGATATGAGATATTAGTACTGGGATTTTGCTATTATTATTTCTTGTTGCTTGTTTTGAACAATTGTATCTTGATTACTTGGATTTATTTGTAATTGGGTAATGTGACCCAGGATATTGATTTATTCAGATGTGAATTATTTGAGATTAATATGTTTTGTTTCAAGTATTCTTTTTGGTTTTGACTCAAATGTGCATGCTTGGTTGATTCTTTTGCTTCCGACTTTGATTATTCTTGTGAGATGTTGTAAAGATTCTGAATAGCTTATGGATGATGAAAATCATTCGCTAGACTTAGTCATGTATCCGTATTCCATATTCTCATTTTGGGAAGCGGGGCGTGACATATGTAGTATGGGATGCATAGAATCTGATATGGCTAAAAAATGGGATTAAATCGGAACCGTCCAAATCGGGCGCGAATCTTAAAGCCTAGGGGCAAAATGGTAATTTCACTCCACAAACGGGTCTGAAGTGGGTCTGGGGTCTTTTCCCCAAAAATCCAATAACCCACGAACGGATCCACCTTAACTGGGTACGGGCCCCAACCCGAAATAAACCCGGTCCAGCAGGATAGAATTAGGATTTCTGATTAATACTAATCAACGGCCCTGATTCACATCTATCCTTTCACTGGGGATTAGGGATTACATTCCTTATCTGATCATAGGGATTACATTCCTAATCTGATCCCAACGGCAGCTATAAATACCCCCCATCCACCACCATTAAGAGGTAATCAATCTTTTGCTAGTTTATGCTCTCTCATAATCTTTTCTGGTTTTTGACTTGAGCATCGGAGGGTGCGTCGCTGGGATCAATCCCGGTGTCTCGCACTTTTTGCAGGTGTACGGCGAGAGTCAACGGCCAAGCTCCGGCGGAACAGGTTTCAGGTTTGCTATTTAAGTTTTCCAAGAATCCACAAATTCATCTGTTTGCCCCCACACCAGATTTAGCGGTAACAGATTGACGCCGTTTGTGGGAATCAACAAATAGCAGCCCTTTCTCTTCCCGTCAGGTCAGACCTACCCAGCCATGCCTCCCCGAAGGCTGAGATCCCGAGGGTCCAACTGCGGACCCACTCCCCCTCAACCACAACAGGAGGTCCCTCTCCAAACAGTCCAGGCACAGGGACTTCCTCCTCAACCCGACCAAGCTCCGCAGCAGGACCAACTCCCTCCTCAGAATCTTCAACCCCCTCGCGGTCAAACCGGTCCCCAGAATGCCGGTGCAGGGGGCTGCCGTCCCGATCCTCCGAGACAACCTCTCCAACATGATCACGTCTCCGTGCACAACCCCTCAACTGATTCCATGGCATCTCACAATCCCCGGGCCTCCGATGACCTCCGCAACACCCTTAACAATCGACATAAGGAAGAGGATCTTCGCCGCCGTTTGGATGAAAGGCGGGCCCGAGAGGGAGTCTCCTGCCAACAACGTCCAAATGAGCAATCTCCTCATCGCCGGGAACATAGGAGGTCCCCGCCTCACCGAAGTCGGAGAGAGTCCCCCGAGCACTATAGAAGAAGGCCTCATTCACCGAGGGATGATAATGCTCCTATCACCCGAGCCGAATTCCAGCAATTCCAAGCAACCATTTTGCAAGCCCTCCATCACCGACCCAACAATAATGATGCTCGAAGGGTCCCCACTCCTCTTCCGATCCAAAGTCCTCACCGACGTTCCCTGACTCCTCCTCCAGTTCCTAGCAACCCCCAACACATTCCTAGTCCTCGCCACTCCCGGGGTTACCGTCGTCATAGCCCCCGCTCTCCCTCGTACGAAGATGAGTCCAGAGGCTCGTTTGAATACCGTCGAAGGGATGACACTGTCTACTATCATCTCCACAAAATGGAGAGGCGCTTGGGTCAGCTAGACAGAGAAGAAGAGCTTAGAGGAAGGACCCTCCGTCCGAGCCGACCTCCTTTCTCTCGTACCATCATGGAGGCGCCCATTCCAATAGGCTTCAAGCCTCCACAGTTGGAGACCTATTCCGGGGAGACCGACCCCGTGGACCACATTGAAAGCTTTAAGACCCTCATGCTAATCCACCAAGCTTCCGATGCTCTGCTGTGCAAGTCCTTCCCCGCCACTCTCAAGGGACCGGCCCGGGAATGGTACTCTCGCCTCGTCCCATCCTCAATATTCTCCTTCGAGCAATTCTAGACCCACTTTGTCACCCACTTCGTGAGTAGCCGCCGAACTGAGAAGACCAGTATTTCGCTACTCTACCTCAACCAGAAGAAGGTTGAGAAGTTAAAAGACTATATGAAAAGGTTCACTGCGAAAGCTAGGTCTATCGCTTCCCTCGACCAGTCGGTCGCTGCAGCAGCGTTCCAATCAAACGTCCTTAATTCCAGTCTCCGCTCCTCCCTTGCCAAGAATCCCCCGTAGAACTTCTCTGATCTCCTTCTCCGAAGCGAGAAGTATATTCGGGCCGAGGAAGCTGAGCACCGCCCCAACTTTGAGGGGCCTTCCTCCAGGTTCAAGAGAAAGGGAACAGAAGAAGAAGGAGCTAAGAAGCTCCAGAAAGACAATGGCGGACAGTGCCGACCTCCCCCCAGATTCGAAAAGTTCACTCCTCTTAACGCCAACATTTCCACTATTCTCATGGAAGTTGAGAAGGAAGGGGTGCTACCCCCTGCCCTGAAAATGAACACCCATGGCAAGAAGAGGGACAAAGAAAAATGGTGCCACAATCATCGGGACCATGGCCACGACACCAATGATTGTAGGGCCCTGAAGAACAAGATAGAAGCCCTCACCCGGAGGGGGCAACTGGCCAAGTTCGTGAAGAAGGACCGAACCGACCTTCCGCCTCCTCCTTGGGGGGCTAACAAGCGCCCCAAACGACGCGATGAGATGCCCGAATTCGAAGAGGAGCGTGTCCTGCACCTCATTCATGGGGGCCCGATGAGGGGCTCCTCCAACTCCTCTCGAAAGGCGTTTATAAGAGAAGTTAATTCGGTTCGCGGCACACCTCCTCCTAAAGGCCTCGGAGTACCCGTCACATTCTCAGATGAAGTCCTTGAAGGTGTCCGAACCCCCCATTGTGACGCACTTGTCATCAACCTCCATATGGCGAACTTTAAAGTAGAGAGGATCCTGGTGGACAATGGCAGCTCCGTTAACATCCTCTTCATCACCGCTTTCAAAGGTCTCAAACTGTCCCGGGACAGACTTAAGCCCGCCGGCTACACACTCCATAGGTTCATAGGAGTGCCAGTGACTATTGAAGGGGTGATCACCCTCGACGTAACCGCTGGCAAAACTCCTACTACCCGAACGGAGCCGATGGACTTCATGGTCGTCGATGTCCCCGCTGCTTATAATGTGATTCTGGGCCGACCTGGCCTAGCTGCCCTCGAAGCCGTCCCTTTCGCTTATCACCTCAAGATGAAGTTCCTCACCCAGGCAGGAGTAGAAGAAGTAAGAGGCAGTCAGGAAATGGCCCGCAAATGCTACATGACCTCTACTGAGGGTCCAGTCATCTCCCTCGAAACTCTTGAAATCCCCCAAGATGGTGTCCGGCCAACGTCCGAGCCAGTGGATGAATTGGAGGAAGTGCTCTTCTCTGAGAAAAATCCGAGCCGCAAGTTCTTTATCAGCAAGACCCTCCCATCAACCCTAAGCTCGGACATAGTTCAACGTATTAGAAAGAACCGCGACCTCTTTGCCTGGTCAACCGCCGACATGCCTGGAATTTCCGAAGAGCTTCTCGTCCACCATCTGAGTGTTGCACCGGGGTCCAGACCGGTTCAACAGAAGAGGCGCAAATTTGCTCCCGAGCGCCAACAAGCTATAAAAGAAGAGGTGGACAAGTTCCTTAAGGCTTGGTTCATACAGGAGGTCAATTATCCCGAATGGCTCTAAAATGTTGTGATGGTAAAGAAGGCCAATGGGAGTTGGAGAATATGTATCGACTTCACCGACTTGAATAAAGCATGTCCCAAAGATCCATTTCCTTTCCTAAGTATCGACACCCTGATTGACGCAACTTTGGGCCATGAACTCCTCAGCTTCATGGACGCCTTCTTCGGCTACAATCAGATTCATATGTTTCCCCCGGATATCCCGAAGACCTCCTTTGTAACCGATCAAGGCTTCTACTGCTACAGGTAATGCCTTTCGGGTTGAAGAATGCAGGTGCCACTTATCAACGCCTCGTCAACAAGGTTTTTCAAGCACAGATCGGCCGAAATATGGAGGTATATGTTGACGATATGCTTGTGAAGAGCATCCATGGGGCCGATCTGCAAGAGGCGTTCGATGTAATCAGGAAGCACGATATGAGGCTCAATCCGAACAAGTGTGCGTTCGGAGTCTCGTCGGGGCAATTCCTAGGCTTTATGGTCAGCCAAAGAGGAATCGAAGCGAACCCCGAGAAGATCAAGGCCATATTGGACATGGCTCCCCCAAAGAATGTTAAAGAGGTTCAGAAGCTAACGGGTTGCCTTGCTGCCATAGGGCGATTCCTTTCTAAGTCAGGAAAAAAGTGTCTTCCCTTCTTCAAAGCTTTCAGGGGGGCAAAAGGCTTCGAGTGGGGTCAGTAGCAACAAGACTCATTCGACCAGCTAAAGGCTTACCTAGTCAATCCTCCCCTCCTCAGCAAACCTGTTCCCGGGAAAGCCCTCTACATTTACTTAGCCGCCTCCAAGCAAACCCTCAACGCTATCCTCATAAGGGAAGAAGATAAGATTCAAAAGACCATCTATTACGTGAGCAAGGTACTTCGGGATGCCGAGCTCCGCTACCCAAGGATAGAGAAGATGGCATACGCCTTAGTCATGGCCGCAAGAAAGCTTCGTCCATATTTCCAGTCCCACTCGGTGGTCGTTCTTACCGACCAACCATTGAAGCAAGTCCTTCACAAGCCGGAGACTTCCGGTCGTCTCATGAAATGGTCTGTCGAGCTGAGCCAGCATGATATAACATACCAGCCTCGGACCGCGATCAAGGCTCAGGCCTTAGCTGAATTCATAGTTGAAAGCACCATTCCCGAGGTCAGTCAAGCATCAAACGGACCTCCTATTTGGACAGTATATGTTGATAGATCCTCTTGTACCGAAGGGAGTGGAGCCGGGGTTATTCTAGCAGGCCCAGATGACTTCGTCCTCCAATACTCCCTCCGCATCAACTTCAAGGCCTCCAACAATGAAGCGGAATATGAAGCCCTTATAGCCGGTCTTGGAATGGCTCGCAAGGCAGGAGCACAACGCCTCCGCATATTTAGTGACTCTCAGCTAGTCGTGAATCAAGTCTCGGGTGAGTATGAAGCGCGAGATGACCGAATGGCTAAGTATCTAGCCAAGATCCAAAATCTCATGGCTCTCTTCGAAGAGGCGCTTATTCGGCGAATCCCGAGGGAAGAAAATGCCCAAGCAGACTCTCTATCCAAGTTAGCCTCTTCCTCCCTCCAAGGTCTCGAGCAAACCATCTTAATTGAGGTGCTCCTGAAGCCGAGCATAGAAGAAGAAACTCCCGACTCCATGGAGTCGCTGCCGGTCCAACTTCAAGATAATTGGATGAAACCCCTGGTAGAATACCTAAGGGATGGGATCCTCTCCGAAGACCCTAAGGAAGCTCGCTGAGTCGGAACCAGAGCGGAGTGGTACACCATTGTAGAGGGGGTCTTGTACAAATGCTCCTTCACACAAATTGACGGCAGACCTTATCTGAGGTGCCTCTCCCCCGAAAAAGCCACATACGCCTTACAAGAGCTTCACGAAGGCATAGGCGGAGCACATTCAGGGTCCAGGTCCCTTGCCCGGAAGGTGTTGAATTATGGATATTTCTGGCCTACCCTCTTACAAGACGCCGAGCGACATGTTCGGCAATGCAGCTCTTGTCAAAAGTACTCCAACATCCGTCGCCTCCCACAAGCTCGGCTCGCCACCATATCAAGTCCTATCCCTTTCGCAATGTGGGGAATGGATTTACTAGGACCGTTCCCGCCAGCTCCCGGCCAACTCAAATTTTTAGTCATGGCAATCGACTACTTCTCGAAGTGGATAGAGGCCGAGCCCTTGGCCGCGATCACTGAGAACAAAGTACTCCAGTTATTTTGGAAGAAAGTCATCTGCAGGTTCGACATCCCTCGAGTCCTCATAACCGACAATGGAACACAGTTTACAGGGGCCTCCTTCCGAGCCCTGTTTGAAGACCTCGCCATCCAACAACGCTTCTCCTCTGTCTCCCACCTTCAATCAAATGGACAAGTGGAAAACGCCAGTCAACAGATCCTTTATGGTATCAAGAAGAGGCTGGATAAGTCCGCTAAAGGTTTATGGGTTGATCAGCTCCCGAACGTACTGTGGAATTACTGCACTACCAAACGGACCCCCACAGGAGAGTCGCCGTTCAACCTCACCTATGGGGCCGAGGCTGTAATCCCCCTGGAAGTCGGTGTACCCTTTCCTCGTCTTATTGCTTATGAAGAAGAGCAGAATGCCAGAGAGGTCCGAGCAAATCTAGACTTGATCGATGAGCTCCGTGAAAGAGCTGCCATTCGTCAACAAGGCTATCGGAGAAGGATCGAGCTGGCCTATAATAAGAGAGTCCGTCCTACCGACCTCAAAGAAGGGGACTTAGTCCTCAGAAAGTTAGCTATCTCCTTCCCCAGTCAGAAGAGTAAGCTAGCTCCAAATTGGGAAGGGCCCTACAAGATCACCAAAGTAGTTCGGCCAGGAGCCTACCGTCTAGAAAACCTTGAAGGCAGAGAGATTCCCAGGACTTGGAATGCCGACCATCTCTTGAAGTACCAAGAGAGCGCATGAACGCCTCTCCAAGTACCATCAGATGTCGAACTGTTCCTTTCCCTTCACTTGTATTTTAATTTTGCTTTTTTATTTCTCCCATATAATAACGGCTCGCAACTTAGAAGCAGCCGAGTATTAGTTTTCAATAAAGAACATTTTTTTCATATCTTAGTTGTGAATTGCTTGTATCTCTCTGTTTTTACCTTCTTTAAACTAACGACGAGTTCGGAGTCCAACACTTGGCTCGACTCTGCTTCGCAAGGTTCGCTCTAAAGCGAGCTAGAAGTGGTTTGCCATTCGGAATTGCTCCCACAACCGTTGAAACAAACTCTAACGACGAGTTCGGAGTCCAACACTTGGCTCGACTCCACTTCGTAGGTTCGCTCTAAAGCGAGCTAGAAGTGGTTCGCCATTCGGAATTGCTCCCACAACCGTTGAAACAAACTCTAACGACGAGTTCGGAGTCCAACACTTGGTTCGATTCCGCTTCGTAGGTTCGCTCTAAAGCGAGCTAGAAGTGGTTCGCCATTCGGAATTGCTCCCACAACCGTTGAAACAGACTTTAACGACGAGTTCGGAGTCCAACACTTGGCCCGACTCCGCTTCGTAGGTTCGCTTTAAAGCGAGCTAGAAGTGGTTCGCCAATCGGAATTGCTCCCACAACCGTTGAAACAAACTCTAACAACGAGTTCGGAGCCCACCACTCTCTCCCCGAGTTGCTCCTCGAACTCGTCTCCCAAATGGCTCTTCCTAGAGCCGAGCTCTTCACTCCGCTCGTCTCCAAAGCGGGCCTCTTCTAAGCGAGTTCGGAGCTCAAAACTCTTCCGTAGAGTCGCTCCTTGCACTCACTTCAAAGAATGAGTATTTAAATGGCTCTTATGAGGATCTTCCTAGCACCTCTTCTTCACCCCTAGGAGTGGAGCTCCTCTTCCAAAAATCTCCAAAAAACGGCGAGCACAATACCAGGCTTCGGAGCTCTTCACCTCTCCCATATGCCGACCCCCTTCCTCGTCGAGCTCCGACCCCTCCTTCGTCGTCGAGCTCACCTCAACGAACTCGCCTCAATGAGCTCTGCTATGGTCGAGCTACCGAGCCGAAAGGACGAGGTACCGACCTCCACATATGGAGAAAAAAGCTACCGAGCCAGTTTCACCGTCAGATTGCTTCAAAAAACGTGCTAGAACATGATGAACGGCTCAGATCGTGCCACGTCTCTACAAAACGACAAGATAACATTTTCTCCAAATTTGAGCCTCTTGTCTCGTGATTCGCGCCACGATCGTGATCAACCGTCCTGATGGAGCCACGTAGCTCGGATCTGAAATACGAACTACCGATCTACCGAATTGCAAAGTGGAAGAAAAGGCACCTCAAAATCCGTGCTCGGAATTGCCGAACAGGAAGCAACACACGAACACCAAAAAAAAGAGAACTTTTATTAAGCAATACAACGGACAAAAACATTCAAATTACAAGGTCAAGCTACTACAACAGGGAGCTACAAAAACTACAAAGTATAATACAACTCTTTCAACGCTTCTTCGGGATAGGGACGTTCCGGTTTAGAGAAATGCGAGGGCGGCACCGCTTCACCTCCGAGCTCGTCTCTACACCCACGAATCGAGACGCTTCCTCGGCGTTGCCTCTGACAGTGGCTCCAACCGAGGCTCCACTAGATGAGATGGCCACGCCACTCTGGGCGTCGGCTGGGCTCCGATGAACGATAGGTGGGCGAGTCGTGAGTTCGTAGAAGGATATCCCCCTTTCACTCTCCTCGCGGGTGCACGAAGTGCTTCGGACGTTAATCATCACGGGCTGAGGTTTAAGGCAAGCGACTTCCTCTTCAAGTTCGACGATCCTATCCTTCAAAGTATCGTCTTTCACTGACATCTTGAACCGAGGAAGTTTTGCCAAGCTTGCGTCTTCGGCACAGTCAGTTATGATTCGGCGAAGGTTGGTCACTTCAATGCTTTTGTTGACCGTAACCCGCTTTAGCTGCTCAACCTTCGAAGCTAGCTCGTCGCGCTTGGTCAGCGCCGAAGTTAACTCATCCTCCTTCGCCGAGAGTTCTCCCTCGACTATCTGCAAATGACGAATCTCAGCCAATAACTCGCTGTTCGTCTTCTCCACATTGAATAACACCCTCCTAATTAACTCGATCTCGCCCTCGAAACGAGCTTCGCGTGATTGCTTAAATAGTTCCGTTCGCTGCCGAGCCGCCACGGCGTCCGAACCGAGTTCGATGATCTGAAAAAACCAAACCATTTCATTGGGAAAAAGGTTCCGAGCCAAACACTTGGACAAATTCAAAAAAAAATCTTTCATTCATATCAAAAAGAAGCGGTGGCCAGTCTGCTATAAGGCTTTACAAAAAAGAAGAGAAGAGGATTTATGGAAAAGACGGGGAGATCAAGGATCCACCCGCGGCGGCGGCTCGGTAACAGGCACCTCGCCAGATGGTCCCTCGCCCCCTGTTGCCCCGGCTTGGGGGTCGACCGCCACAGTCTCGGAGACGGCAGGCACCTCCACGTCCCGCTGGTCACCCTCCTCCTCTTCTCCATCCTGCTCTCCGCCCTCCTCCTCTTCGCTGGGCCACAGGCGATATCCCACTCTTTCGAAGCCGGGGACACGAGCCTCGACGTGGTCAAGCGCTCTCGCATAGGACAGCTCCATGTTCCTAGCCATGTGCTTCTTCTCCTCGACCTCAACCTCCTTCCTGGCCACCTCCACTGCGGCGTCCCTCTCCGCCCTCGCCGCCTTCAGGGCCTTCACTGATGTGGCCAACTCCTCGGCAGCCTTAGCAACCTTGGAAACCTCTGCGGCGAGCTGCTCCTTCGCTCACTCCAGGGCCGTCTCAAGATCGGCAACTCAAACCTCCAAGCCCTCCGAGAGGCGCTGCTCGGCCTCGAGCTGCTTCACCGCCCTCGCCTTCTCCGTCCTGTCCTTGTCACAGAGGGCTTTCAACTCCTTCTCTTTCTCGGCGAACTCCTGAACAAGATGGCCGAAGTGACAAGTGGCCAGCAATGAATGTGCGTTAGGTGGTTGTAAGAGCCGAGTTATAGACTTGGGCAAATTCTAAAAGAAAAATGCTTATCGACATGAGCGACCGAGCGATCTCGAAGGTATGGTCCCCGGTCGTCCCCGCCTCTAGAGCAGCTCGATCCTTTGGGGTCGCGAGATGCTTGACGGCCTGCATGCACATCTGCGAATCACCAAGGAAGCTGTCGTGGTTCTTCACCTGCCAGTCGGGGACGAACAGCTTCTTATGGGCCTCTGTCAAGATCTGCTCGGCCTGAGGCATCAGAGGCGGGGCCTGCAGCGCCAGCGCCGTCGAAACAGAGAAGGCCTCACTGGCCGGGGCTGACGAGGCCGGGGCAGATGACTCTACAAAGACGGCCACCGATGGAGATGGCAGCTGAGGAGCAGGGGTAGGGTCGGCAACTACCGAGGGGGCCTTGGAAGGACGTCCGGATGCGAGCCCGGTGCTCGGCTTCTTCCTCTTCCTACCATCGGCGACCTTGCCTCGCTCAGACATCATTCCCATGAAGTTCATCTTCGGCGCCTCTGTTCCAAACAACAAAACCAAAAAACAACAAGCTAGAAGATCACATAAGAAAGAAAAAAAAAATGCAGCGAGATGTCAAGGGCATACTCGGGTCGATCGGACTAAGGCCCGACCTGTGTAGCACCTCCTCAGTCATTCCTCTCTAGCTTAACATTGGGAGAGCAATGAGCTTCGCCGCCACCTCCTCCTCGGCCCCAGTCAGCACCGGGTCGGCCCTTGCAAACTTCGGCACCTCTTCCTTCCACCGAGTCGGAAAATCCAGCCTCAAGGGCCCCTTCAATAGAAAAAACTTCACCTTCCAACCTTTTATCGAATCCGGATTCTTTATGAGCTTAACGCCTCTTCGGGGTGACAAGTAGTAGCGAGGCTCGGTCTTCGTCATCCGGTTGATCCGATACAGACTCCGAAGGATTACCAGGTCTGGCTCGACCTCGGCAATGCGAAACTGCAGCAAGAAGGCGAGCACATGGCACCAGGTGTTCGACATAAATTGCATCGGCGCCAGACAGTACCAGTGGAGAACCTCCAACATGAACGAATGTAGAGGGAAGCGCAAGCCGGCGCACAAAGAGTCGAAGTCGAACACACACGTGTCCGGCGACAACTCGGTGTTCGCTCGCATTCCAGGGCCGGGGAGGATCAGACTGTATTCCGAAGGGATGGCGAACCCCTTTCTGATCCGGAGGAGGTCCCTCTCGGACAATAACGAAGCAAGGTCGTCCACCTCGGTGACCTCCCTCGGGGCGTTCTCCTCGTAAACGGCCGACCGACCAACGATCGCCTTCTTCAGCAGATCGCCCTCGTATTGCCTAATGCCAGTGTGACCGGACAGCACACCAGGGTACCGGCCCGACTCGGGGGCTCGCCTATCTGGCTCCACGATCTCCTCGACTACGGAAGACCGAGCAACTGCCTTCTTCTTCACAGCCGCAGGCGACCCTACCACTTTCTTTCCCTTCCTTCGGCTCGCTACTGGACTTCTTTCCTCGACAACACTATCTTCAGAGGACGACGCCTCACTTCCCGAGTTTACCCTTGACATCTCTAATAAATATCTAAGGCAAAAGCACTGACCTTGATGTGACGTAAACTTGGATGTGACGTGCACGGTCGGAATTTTTTGCCGAAAATCGCCTGGCCTATGCGACAGCCAGCACCACCGCCTTGGAGCAGAAATCACCGCTAGCAGAGCGAAACTGAGAGTGAAAGTAAAAATTCAAAGTGAAAGAGAGAAATGAGCTAGGGGGTGAGGTGAGTGAGAACTTATAGCCAAGAGAGCGACGTTTGGGCTCTCTAGGCATTTAAGGGCCCCCGAAAGGAAGGCAAAACGACAAAACGGAGATTTCCAATGCTCCAAGGCAAGAACTCGTCAATCCTCTTAACTCCATCACTCGGCAACCAGCACCTCGACGAGCCACCGGAGTGCATAGCCGAGCTACCGAACAGCTTGGCTGAGCTGCCGAGCTACTGCGGTAGAGGGCGAGCAACCGAGCCGAGTGGACGAGGTACCGATCTCCACATATGGAGAAAAATTCAGCCGACCGCCGTCGGATCGTCCCAAATTTTGTGTCAAAACCTGATGGAAGGTTCAGATCGCGCCACGCCCACAAAACAACAAGATAGTATTTTCTCGTGATCTGAACCCCGTCCCCGTGATCCGCACCATGATGAACGCTCAGGATCGTGCCACGTGTTCCATCCGAGCTGCTTGCCACCGGTGTACATAGCCAAGCTACCGAACAGCTCGGCCGAGCCACCAAGCTACAGGGGTAGAGGGCAAGCAACCGAGCCGAGTGGACGAGGTACTGACCTCCACATATGGAGAAAAATTCAGCCGACCCAGTATCGCCGTCGGATCGTCCCAAAATTCGTGTCAAAACCTGATGGACGGTTCAGATCGCACCACGACCACAAAACGACAAGATAGCGTTTTCTCATGATCTGAACCCCGTCCTCGTGATCCGTGCCGTGATGAACGCTCAGGATCGTGCCACGTGTTCCGTCCGAGCTGCTTGCCACCGGTGTACATAGCCAAGCTACCGAACAGCTTGGCCGAGCCACCGAGCTACTGGGCAGAGGGCGAGCAACCGAGCCGAGTGGACGAGGTACCGACCTCCACATATGGAGAAAAATCCTACCGAGCCAGTATCACCGTCGGATCGTCCCAAAATTTGTGTCAAAACCAGATGGACGGTTCAGATCGCGCCACGCCCACAAAACGACAAGATAGCGTTTTCTCTTGATCTGAACCCCGTCCTCGTGATCTGCACCGTAATGGATGCTTAGGATCGTGCCACGTAGCTTGGCAGATCCCAGCGCTCCGAGCCGAGCTGCCGAGGAGTCGAGCCGAAGGGACGAGGTATCGACCTCCACATATGGAGAAAAATCCTGCCGAGCCAGATTCACCGTCGGATCATCCCAAAATTCGTGTCAAAACTTGATGGACGGCTCGGATCGCGCCACGCTCACAAAATGACAAGATAGCATTTTGTGAGGATTTGCGCCATAATGAACGCTCAGGATCGTGCCACGTAGCTCGGCAGATCCCAGCGCTCCGAGCCGAGCTGCCGAGGAGCCGAGGCACCGAGGTACCGACTGTAACACCTCGAATTTGTAAAATACCGAAAATATCTATTTTTATATAATTAGAGTGCTGGAAATTGTTTTTGGGATATTTTATATATATATATTGATATTGGTATGAATATTTGTGTTGTATTGATGCAAATGATATATTGGAGTTTGAGTTGAGTTTTTGTGAAGAAACATTGTTTATTTTATTTTATACTTTTGGAGGATTATTATGATATAATTTTATGTAATTTGTATTGTTAGTATTTTAAAGTGCAAGAGTTGGGGTTTATTTATAATATATTGCATTTGGAGGGCCTATATGTAATTATACCATATTATTTATTTTTATTATTATTAACTTTTACCAAAACACCCCGCATCCCCCTTTTTTCTTCTTCTCCCATTCTTTCTTTCTCTGATGCCGAACCGAACGAACGCCGAACCCATCGGCCCCTCTCTCTCCCGCCCGATTCCACCTCGTCTCTCCATAGTTTTTCAATTAATCTGGAGGGATGACTAATGGAAAGGTCCTTTATGCCGTGGTAGCATCGATTTGGAGAAATAACTCCGGAAAGGTGATGTTAGCGATTTCGGATGCGTGGCAGGGTGCTTCGAGTCTTCGCAGGATGCTATGTGAGTATGATTGTTTTTATTTCATGATTCTAATGTGCCACGCAAATTTTAAATTAAGGTCGTCGTGTGTTGATGTTTGTAGATAAATAGTTATATGCTTCGGGTTTGAAATGATCAGAGATATGTGTGTGTATGTGTGATGTGTGATCTTATGACTAATGTGAGAAAGATGGAAAGCATGGTGTGTATGATGTGATATTGTGATGCGATAATAAGATGAAGTGAATGATGTGGTGTATGTGTACTAGGTGTGTTATGTGGGTGATAAATTGGAAAATGCTATGTGATAGAGTGATGCGAAATTGATATGATGTATGTGTGACGTGTGGGTCATAAATGAGAATTTGATACGATAATTGCTGAGACTAATGGTTTGCGTATGCTTATGAATTTAATGGAGATATATGCTTTCATGGTATGTTATAATGGTAAAATTGTATTATAAAGGAGTTATATTCTTAAGACGTTATGATATACAGGAGATATCTATATATATGGAGTTATATTATAACGAAGAGATATATATATAGAGAAATATTATAAAGGAGATATATTATAAATGAATATGCTGAGATATTTTATTAAAGGAGTTATTATATTAAAGGAGTTATTATAAAGGAGTTATATATTGCCCCAAATTATATTTGGGGAACAGGAGTTATATATACATTTATATTGCCCCAAATTATATTTGGGGAACATGAGTTGAATATGTATTAATATTGCCCCAAATTTTATATTTGGGGAACATGAGTTATATTGTGAAGGAGTATATAATAAAGGAGATATGTATATGTATATAAAGGAGAATTAAATATTGCAGTGCCGCACAATCTCCCGGAGTTTGGGCTAGACCCCACAGGCCCGGGATACATCCGGGAACAAGAGTTATATATTGCCCCAAATTATATTTGGGGAACAGGAGTTATATATATATTAATATTGCCCCAAATTTTATATTTGGAGATCAGGAGTTATATATTGCCCCAAATTATATTTGGGGATCAGGAGTTTCCCTCGCTGGTATAGGGCCAGGAGGAAGACGTAGTCTCGGACGTGTAAGACTCTGTGTGAGCATCGATCCGCGTGTTATATTTTACTTTTGACTAGCCTTTTGGCTTTAGTCTTGGTTGGACAAGCGCGCAACCGTACTTTCAATCCAGCCCACAAATGGTAGATACTTAGGACACCTGGATCTGGGTGATGTGGTGGGTTAGCGGGATTGAAATGTACGGGATGGGAGGCACAGAGATCCCTGTGTTGTACGAGGAGGTCAGTTGTGTGGGCACTGAAAAGGAGAAAATATAAAGGTGTATATGTGTATTGAAAGAATGTATGTATATATAAAGCTATTGATGATATGATATATTATGGAGATTATTTATATTATGGGAGATGTGAATATACTACGGGAGATATATATGTATATATTGGCATTTAGCTTGAGGTGAGATGTGATATTACCCAGACTATGTGTTTGGGGTGCGGTGAGTATTACCCAAGCTATCGGCTTTGGGGTGTGATATGTGATTGCCCAAACTATGTTTGGGATATGGAGTATATTGTGATAATAATGAAAGTGAAGTTAATGGCATTTTGTGGTATGAGTGATATGTTATTGATGCGATGAAATGCAAGTAAATTGCCATGTGTACTGAGATGTTATGTTTTGTGTTATAAGACATGAGTTAATATGATATAATGAGAAGAGATGCTTATGTTTATGATGTGATACGTGATATAATACCATAAGATAAATAGCTGTGTTATAAGTTTGCGTGCCCTGGGAATTGTGACTAGGAACTACTCGCCTGCTATTTCGGAGGAAATAGTGGGAACTACCTGCCTAGGCATAATTTTCAGGATAAACAGGTGAGTTGTTGATATGCTAGTTGTATTGTGAGTTGGAAATAAAAGTGAAGATGATGGTGAAAATAAGCGATATGATGAGATTGGAATGAAAAGAAAGTAAGTGGTGAATTATAATGTGATGATACGTGGGGTAAATGTGTTATTATGAGATTAAGCGTGAGGAAGGTTATGCGATTAAAATGAATCTTAGAAATAAAGAAGAGGAGTTATGCAATCATGAATGAAAGGTAAGGTGAGATATAATATGAGAATGAAAAGTTATAGTAAGCGGTATTATGAGTTGTGAATGGAGATTTAAGTAAAATACAGTATGATATGAGTGGTTCACCCTTGGAATTGTGTCAAGGAACTACCTGCCCGCTATTTCTGTGGAAATGGTGAGAACTACCTGCCTTGGCATAATTCGCAGGGTGAGTGGGCATAATAGTGCCAGTGATTAATGGAAATGAAGAATTAAATGAGTGAAGATGAAAGTAAGTTAGTTATCAATCAGATTGAATAATAATTGAATGATATATTGAGATGTGCTAATGGTGTGATGAAATGCAAGTCCCTCGCATAGTGAAATGAAATGTGATATTTACGTGATCCGACATAAATGAGTGGGATATTCTGGAAATGAATGCGTATGTTTAGGAGGCTATAAAAATAGATAATTGTGATGTTATTCAGTAAATTAAATACTTGTAATGAGATGTCATGATGATGTAGATGGTATGGTTGTTTGTATGTGTGCGATGTATGTAATGAGAGAAAGTTTGTGAAAATGATTATGAAAGAAAATATGCCGTATATAATACTAGTAAATGAAGTGCATGGTTTATAAAGGTGAAGAAAAGATGTAGTAAGATCATGTGTATGTATATATAAAGAAATGCTCCTGTGGCAATAATTATGGAAGGATCGATATTTGTGTCAGGAAATTCAAACGTAAATGTAATGGATCGTATGTGACTTGTCTTATGCAAATATAAGATATATGTCGTTAGTGTGATGTATATAGAGAATTGGGTGAAGTTATGGGTAAGTGAATAGTTGAATGCAGGATTGACAAAGTATTTGATATATCGTTATAGTGATGATGTTGTTGAACTCAGGATTCGGGTTGCCTTATCTTACTTGGTATTCGTAAGTTTAAATTATTTTCTTTGTACTATTTTAAATTGTTATTTGATTAATAATTATACTCACACCAGAAATGGCTAACCCCTTAGTGTTTGGGGGGTTAGGGGAGTCAGAGGACTACCCTAGATCCCCTACTGTTACAGGTTCCCATCAGTGCAGAGAGGAGGCGTAGTTTGCAGGGTGAGAATTTATTTTAGTAAGTTTTGTATTAGTTAGTTAGGATGAGAGGTGATTTTATGGTTTAAATTGTATAATGGGTGTATAAGTATGTATATGACGATGATGAGTATAGTGTGAGGTGGTATGGTATGTTTGTGACCCGTACCCATCTCGTTGCGGAGTACCGGGCTCTGTGGTAGGTGTTACAAGGATTGTTCTAAAATTTTACCTCGTTTTTCAAAGAAATTTATAGTTTTTAATTGATAATTGATAATCCGTTATGAGTTTGGCCCCCAGAGCATTCTATTATATTGCCTGTGTGTATCTGCTCATTTTGGCCTGGGGAGCCCATGAAAATATTATGTGGATTGTGAGCTACGGAATTTTGAGAAGAATTCCGTAAGCTTTTTGTGTTTCGGGGCAAAATTTACAGGGGAGACTCTGTCAAAATTTTTCCTGAAAATTAACTTTCTTAGTTTATGATTAAAATGATATAGAAATTGAACGATTTGAGTTTGGAGTCAAAAAAAAAAAAAAAATTTTGGGGCATTACACCGACCTCCACACACGGAGAAAATACTAGCCGGCCCACTCAGATCGCCCGATCCTCCAGAAAATCGCGCTCGGCAACGATGAAGGGTCCAGATCGCGCCACGACGTAATTCGGTATTAAAAATTAATTTTTATTTATTAAAACCGTTTTATTTATTTAAATAATTGTGAAAAAACGATTAAAAATTCGGGGAAATTAATTAAAAATTCTAGAAGCTAATTATAAATTCGGGGAAATATTTTGAGCCCCTGAGTAAATAATTATTGCCTAGAATGGTTGATTAAGACCTCTGAACGACGAATCGACACTTCGCAAAATTAAATAAGTGATCCGAAAGATAGATAAAAATTAAGGAAAAATGCCAGAAAACCAGAGGGGCTCAAGAACAACTTAGAGCACGCAACTAACCCGGAAAATCACCATACTGCCCCATGCAAAGAACCGTCACCCCTCGTTTGGACTCCGATACAACTCTGAAAGCCATGGAAACAGTAAAACTACTCCTCAAAGACTGAACCTTCTCAGCCTTTAGGAGTGGGGGGCTCGTGATATGGCTAAAAAAGGGATTAAATCGGTACCGTCCAAATCGGGCGCGAATCTTAAAGTCTAGGGAAAAAATGGTAATTTCACTCCACAAACGGGTCTGAAGTGGGTCCTGAGTCTTTTCCCCAAAGATCCAATAACCCACGAACAGATTCACCTCAACTGGGTACGGGCCCCAACCCGAAATAAACCCGGTCCAGCAGGATAGAATTAGGGTTTCTGATTAATACTAATCAACGGCCATGATTCACATCTATCCTTTCATTGGGGATTAGGAATTACATTCCTTATCTGATCACAGGGATTACATTCTTAATCTGATCCCAACGACGACTATAAATACCCCCCATCCACCACCATTAAGAGGTAATCAATCTTTTGCTAGTTTACGCTCTCTCATAATCTTTTCTGGTTATTGACTTGAGCGTCGGAGGGTGCGTCGCCGGGATTAACCCCGGTGTCTCGCACTTTTTGCAGGTGTACGGTGAGAGTCAACGGCCAAGCTCCAGCGGAACAGGTTTCAGGTTTGCTATTTAAGTTTTCCAAGAATCCAAAATTTCATCTGTTTGCCCCTACACCAGATTTAGCGGTAACAGAATCCAACAAGTATGCATTTGAAATCATCATATGCATTTGTGTTTATTGACTTATTTTATGCATGCTTGCTTTATGTTCTTATCTCATATACTTGACACTTAGGCTAGATTCACTTAATTTGTACGCTTCATTTATCATTGTTTTATGTTCCATTTATTATTGCCGTGTTAATATGCATCACTTGTAGTTTTATGTTATATTTATTATTGTTTATGAATCATTTAGTATTGTTTTTTTATACGCATCAAGTTTATGATTGTGAGATTTAGAAGTATCACTATTACTATAGTTGACGTCAGTTACATTTAACTGACGTGCCCACTTTTCAATAGACTTTTGCAGGGTTTTCAAGTTATGGATAGCATCAATGCAAATAAAGCTTGGAGTATAAATGCAAATTGAAGATTTTGTTTTGTAAAGATTTGTAATTAATGTAAATAATTCCGCTGTGTTTTGTAAGAAGTGAAGATGTAATGAAAAGTTTTAAATTTCCCTATATTAGATACCGTGTTTATGATTGCGATTAAAGTTAATTCTGAAAATTGTGCCACTTATTTCTAATTTTATATATTGGAAATTGGAGGAGTTACAGAAGGAATAAATGTGTGTCAGGAAACCAAGCAAAGATTCATAAAATAATGTTCAAGAAAACACAATGCACACGATGTACATTAATGAATAATTGGTCGGATTCTATGCATCCCATACTACATACGCCCGAGGGCAAGCCCTTTGCAATATCCCGATCAGATATTATATTTGTATTATAATTATTTTTAAAAATTAAAATATTTTTATGGAAATTTCTTGGTTTTACAAATAAAAAGTTATATGTATATATATACTAGTAAGTATATATATGCATTGTATCGATTTCATGCAATTGTACAAAATCCTGTAAAATGCGTTTTTGAGAAAATGACTGTAATATCCCGGACTGATATTAAAAAATAAATATTTTATTATTATTTTATTTTTATTTTTAAAATTGAAGTATTTTTGGTGAATATTACCTGGTTTTGTTAATAAACATACTCTATATATACCAGTCTATATATATCTGTATTGTATCAAATTGGTACTGTAATCTTCCGAGCAGGTAATAAAATTATTTTTTATTATTGTTTCTGAATTAAAATATTTTTTTTAGAGATTATTCGTTTTAACAAATAAAAATTATCTATATAGACAGATATATGTACTTATATGTACGATATCGATTTCGTACGTTTGTAAGAAATCATGTAGTATGTGATTTTGGAAATGGAGGGTAGGGATTAGATTGGGTGTTGATTGCAATTTTACTGGGTGTTGATTGCAATTTTAATTTGAAAATAAAATATTTATTTGTTAACCCCCAAAGAGACTTGTCTCTCTCTTTACCACATCTCTCTCTCTCCCTCTCCTACAAATTGGCTGGCCAACCTCAAAGGGCAAAATCCCTCTTTCAATTTTTGTCTATCAATCTCTTTCTCATCTCATTCTTCTACTTCTTCTACTTGTTTTTAATTAGAAAAAAATTGAGAAAAATAGAAAAGAAAGAGAGATCAAAATCAAAAGAAAAGAGTGGGTTCACTTTTCATGAAGAGTAAGAACAAGGAGCAAGAATAAGGTGGAGAAGAGAAGAGCAAGTTCTTCCTACACTTTTAGGTGGGGGTTTCTCAACTTTTTTGAATGTTATTATTATTTTTATTTGCTTATTATGTTAAAAAAACTTGGAATAAATCGTGTGCATATGGATGTCTATGGATTAGAAAAAAAAGGCATACAAGATTGAAGTCGTAGAACACAAAAATAAAGCATAAAGATTCAATCTTTGTAGTTTTAGGGTTAGAATTAATTACAAATGCTAAAGTTGAAATCTTAAGCCCAAATTAATTTTAGAGGTTCTCATATGTGTTATTAGCATGTTCTAATTTTTATAGATTTTTCTAAGTTATTTTGATGGGTGAAACCAACCGTTTCCCCAAAACAGCGAAAGTTTAGCAAAAAACAACAACTTGTTGTTTTGGGGTTAACTTTTGTAGTGTGTTCAACAGACCAAATTGGGAGTTCCTTACAGAATTTGGAAAAGTGATCAACTAGGAAGTTGTAGTAGATGTTCTCAAATTTCCAAAATGACCTATTTGGTTAGATTTTGATAAGTATTGCAAAAGTTATGAGCTTTACAAATCTCAGCAGCCAGCTTTTTGGCAAAAGCTCGCTGTTTCGATTGTTCGAAGTTTTTGCACCTCTTATTGATTGAATCTAAAAAGTATTCTGCTAGATAGTTGTAGTAAGTCTCTCACATTTCCAAAATGTCCTATTTGGTTAGATTTCGATAAGCGGAGCAAAAGTTATGACCCTTACAAAAATGCAGCAGCTGGCATTTTGGCTAAAAGCTCGCTGTTTGGATTGTTCGAAGTTTTTGCACCTCTTAATGATTGAATCTGAAAAGGTGTTCAACTAGAGAGTTGTGTTAGAGTCTCTCATCTTTCCAAAATTTTCTATTTGGTTAGATTCCGATAAGAGGAGCAAAAGCTATGACCCTTACAAAATTACAGCAGCTGGTCTTTTGGCTAAAACCTCGCTGTTTGGATTGTTCAAAGTTTTTGCACCTCATATTGATTGAATCTGAAAAAGTGTTCAACTAGAGAGTTGTAGTAGAATCTATCACCTTTCCAAAATATCCTATTTTGTTAGATTCCGATAAGCGGAGCAAAAGTTATGACCCTTACAAAATTACAGTAGCTGGCCTTTTGGCTAAAATCTCGTTGTTTGGATTGTTCGAAGTTTTTGCACCTATTATTGATTGAATCTTAAAAACTGTTCAATTAGAGAGTTTTTGTAGAGTCTCTAAACTTTCCAAAATATCCTATTTGGTTAGATTCCGATAATCGGAGCAAAAGTTATGACCCTTACAAAATTACAGCAGCTGGCCTTTTGGCTAAAAGCTCGCTATTTGGATTGTTTGAAGTTTTTGCAACACTTATTGATTGAATCTGAAAAAGTGTTCAACTAGATAGTTTGAGTGGATTCCCTCACCTTTCCAAAATATCATATTTGGTTAGATTCCAATAAGCGGAGAAAAAGTTATGACCCTTGCAAAATTACTGCAGCTAGCCTCGCTGTTTGGATTATTCAAAGTTTTTGCACCTCTTATTGATTGAATCTGAAAAAGTGTTCAACTAGAGAGTTGTAGTAGAGTCTCTCATCTTTCCAAAATATCCTATTTGGTTAGATTCCGATAAGCAGAGCAAAATTTATGACCCTTGCAAAATTACAGCAGCTGGCCTTTTGGATAAAAGCTCGTTGTTTGGATTGTTCGAAGTTTTTGCACCTCTTATTGACTTAATCTGAAAGGTGTTCAACTAGAGAGTTTTAGTGGAGTCTCTCACCATTCCAAAATGTCTTATTTGGTTAGATTCTGATAAGCGGAGCAAAAGTTATGACCCTAACAAAATTACAGCAGCTGGCCTTTTGGCTAAAAGCTCGTTGTTTGGATTGTTCAAAATTTTTGCACCTCTTATTGATTGAATCTGAAAAAGTGTTCAACTAGAGAGTTCTAGTAGAGTCTCTCACCATTCCAAAATTTCTTATTTGGTTAGATTCCGATAAGCAGAGTAGGAGTTATGGCTTTTACAAATCACAGCAGCCAGCTTTTGGCTGAAAGCTCACTGTTTAGATTGCTTGATGTTTTTGTACCTCTTACTTACTGAATTTGGAAAAGTGATCAACTAGAGAGTTGTAGTAGATGTTCTCACCTTTCCAAAATGTCCTATTTTGTTAAATTCCGACAAGTATAACAAAAGTTATGAGCTTGAAATGTTTCAGCTTGTGGCTGTACTGTTATTATTTGAAATGGTGTTTAACGGACCAGATTTTGAGTTCCTTACTGAATTTGGAGAAGTGTTCAACTAGAGAGTTGTAGTAGATGTTCTCACCTTTTTGAAAAAGTCTAATTTTTTCGAATTCCGACAACACTGTTTGATTCTAGGTTGTTAGAAGACTTTTTATGTCGCTTTTGTGTACTCAGTAGTATGCTTATATTAGGCTGTTAGAAGGTTCTTCTGTTGCTTCTAATTATAAAAGATTAAATTTTTCTAGTAGCATGTTATTTTGCTTCTAGGTTGTTAGAAGAATTTTATGGTTGCTTTTATATGATTCATTGTCGCATACATAGCTAGTTGGCTTGTATGTAATTTGTTTGGCTCATACGTGACTAGTCGGCTCATATGTAAATTGTTTTGCTCCTATGTAGCTTATTAGCTAGTACGCAGTTTGTTGTGCTTGTTTAGGGTGATATCATTCTCCTGGGGGTCATCGACCATCAAGACGTGTATTATTTTACTCCTAAGGGACTGTGGATGAGTCACTCCTTGTGTAGCGTCAGATCTTAACCAGTGTAGGTTGATCGCGGACCGGAGCGTAAACGAAGTTCAGGGTAGTAACATGCGAATACGTTCGTATTGCCGGGGTCTTGGATCGATAGGCTATGAACATGATCCTTAGGGATTCTGGTAAGTCTAGGTTGAGCACCTAGTATAGTTGTCTTGCGAAGCCTAACTTAAGACCTAGCATGTTGTGTTAGTACTGTTGTCTTCCCTCGGATTGTTTAGGGTTAGTGACATCGTTAGGGTAGTAACTTATGGCTATTAACTTTTATTTATTATTATTTTCGCCAAAGGAAAAGAGTTGGTATTAAGGGTGATACCTTATGATCCGACCTATTCTAGAGGCCAACACTAGGTTGTGTTCTTGGTTGTACCCTTCCTGTCAAAGGGATACGATCTGTGCCTTCTCACGAGTTGGGAGCACGGGATCCGTATCTCGTCTGTTAATTTCTGAAGTGCCATGATAAAGGGGGGAGCGATTCCTTACGGAGGTAGGGGATGAACCCCCGGAACTCCGTCATGCTCTATATCAAGAAAGGAGAACAAGCCATAGACTACGGTCTATCTGCTAGGTGGCCACAGGGGATGCTTCATGCTAACCTGTGTTGTAGTTAACTCCAAGGGTTCGTCAGATTTTTGAGTGAGGTCCGGTATGCCGGGTAATAGTGAAAAATGGAGACACCACTATATGACTGCGAATGGTGGGATTAGACTGTTTGAGAGCAACCTCATCAGTCACGCTGTATCTTCAAAAACAAGTTGAGTACAAGAGTAGAATTCATGGTGCGGGTTCAAATCCCTATATATGAAGAAACAGCTTGTTATGGGCGTATGTGGTATGGGACGCATACTATTCCGAAGACTCACTTGCATTAGAATAAGAGCATCCTTGCATCAGTTAATCTTGCATTAGAGTCTATGTCATAACATACACTGACACATCAATTATATATACACGTTTTCTCTTTTCATCAATCTGTTTATTTAAAGTTGAGAATCGCTGCTAGTCATCAGCCTTAAAGCGTCAGTATATGTACTGACATCCCCATTTCAATAAGTACTGGATTGCAGAGCTACAGGTACAGGATTCAGGAGGACTCAAGGCAAAAGAAGCAAAGTGTTGATTTATTTCAATTGTAATATATATTGTAATTTATTTATATTGAGAAGCATCCAAGTGAAAGTACCAAGTGTTGTATATTATTCATTATACTCTGATGTAATTTTCATTGAAAGTTTGTAACACAGGCTTGCATGGCATTATTGTAACACTGATGTAATGTATTGCAGTTTTATAACATTCGAACTTGTAATACATTTGTGTTGAATAAAAATTTTTAAATTTTCCTGTTTTTCTGTGTATTATGGCTAATTGAAAGAAAAAATTTCTGGCTTATGTTACGGTTTCCCAGTGTATGGAAATCGGGGCGTTACACCCTTAGCGTTCACCTCATTTAGTGTTTAATCCCTCACTATGCAATCCTATATCGATGACAGAAACAAGATTAGACACTCCGCGAATAGACCCTAGCCCGGAATACATCCCACCAGACTATACAAGTATAAATGAGCAAGCATCCCGTAAGCATCACTCTAACTCTGGAGAATCACCTCTCCGCCATACATTCTGCAAATAGATCCCAGTTCCGGAACTCATCCCGCCAGACTATACAAGTGTACTGCACGAACATACCAAATCTATCTCACTTCTAGACATTCCGCAAATAGACCCCAGTCCCGGAACTCATCCTGCTAGACTGTACCAATGTACCGTGCGAACATAATTGAGAGACATAAAAATTACACAGTCCCAGAATACATCCGCCTGACTGAAGAAAGTCCATACTTACATTGCCCAAGTTCCGTCATAACTCCCAATTTAGTACCCGTCCTTAGGTTCACACATAGGTAACATTAACCACCTAGAGCTAGCTTGCCCCCACCGGACTTCAATCACCAAAAATAGAAACACTAGCCCCTCATGACTAATTCCTACGATCTAAATAATAACTGCCGGAACCCTAGGGTTTTGCTCAGCCTCTAGTGCTCATAACTCAATGCCTCAAACATTTTTCTAGGGTTCTCACCATAACCCTAAGTTTCAATTAAGAACCTCTACTTGGCTTAATCATAAAAAAAAATACTCTTTATTTGCTCTTTAAAAAAAAATATCATTTCTCTTCAAATCACAACTTGTGAACCAACACTTCAGTTATGGGTGTCTCAAACCAAATATTAAAAAAAATATTTATTTATTCACAAAATCTCTACCATACCTCATTACTCAATTATTGGATAATTTGCTTCCATAAAGACCCCCCTCATTTATAGAAACAAACAAATTTGTTATACCTCTTAATTTCAAATTTAAAATACTCCTTTTCATATTTGAATACACAATCAATTTCCTGGGATTTTATTAATCAAAACTAAACAATAATCCACCATAAACTTTGGAATTTATCCTCAAAATTTGAAATTTTATAGTTCCAAAATTGAAACTTTTTTCTCTTAAAAACTGAAAACAACTCTTATAAAATCTAAAACTTTCATTATTCAAAACAGAGCATTCAGCTCCTTAAAACTGAGGTTTTTATTCATCTGAATTATAAAATTTGCAACACTCGAAATTGCCTTTCAAACATATAAAATCTGAAAACTTGTTTTATCAAAAATTAGAAATTTATATGTTCTCAATCTTGAAAATAAACCACTCAAAACTGAAACATATATTCTAAAAATTAAAGTTTATCTCCATCTATAAACATAGATCACATCACGTAATTTGTAGTGCAATTATACGAAAGTTTTGAAATCTAATTCATCAAAATTCTGAAACTAGATTCTTTATAAAATCTGAAACATTGCACCTTCAAACTTGATCTTTAAAATCAAATAAGCTTCACACAAATATTAGATTTACATCTAGATATATATATATATATATATATATATATATATATATATATATATATATATATATATGTACACATACTTTCACTAGGGTTTATTTCAAACACTAGCACACCACCAAAGCCCCACACCCAAGAAAAACTGAACCCCCCTCTTGGCTACTGGTTGACGGTCAGCAGCAATAGCCACACCATGGCTGCTAGTCGACAACCACAAGCCGAGCCCTAGCATACACTGTTTTGACCTAACCCTAGGTCAAGAACCCTAGGTCTCAACCCGTAAACCCCTAGGTCTCAACCCCATTATTCAAGGATTTAAAATACATCAATCAATCATAGAACTTCTAGGATTCAAAGCGCTAAGTTATTATAAACTAAAACAGTAAATACTCAATAAAGATCTCATCCTTAAACTTCTCAATCATGGATTTAAAACCATACAATAGGATTTAAACATCTACTATGATATAAGAGTTCATTAAATCAATTTCCATAGAAAAAAACTTGATATTTCATGCACAATAATACTCATTACTCATGAACAATTCATTTAAGATCATCATACATTCGAGATTCAATTTTTTATCTCATACTACCAACAAATCTTTATCGAATATTCACCTCTATAACTGTCTCATGACAAACATCACATTCATGCTAACATACAACCATAGAATAATAAAAAATCATCCCTTGCATGGTACCACATCATTCATGAGAAAAATAAACATAGAAGAGAGGTAGAGAGATGCCCACCTCTTGAAGAATCGTAATAGAACACCTAGAAAGCACTTTTCCTCCTTAAGAAAAAGCTCTCTCCTTCACAAAAAAAAAAAAAAAGCAAAACGAGAAGAGGCCGAAACTTGCTGCCCTGGATATGTTGTCCAGGATTTTGTTTAGGGTTTCATTGGAAATTTTACAATTATAACCCCATAGGAAAACCCCAATTGCAATATTAATTATTTAAGAAATCCAATCTTGTTATAATCCATATATGACCCAATCAATTAGGATTTGATTCTCCCCAATTCCCTCACAAATTGTCCTGCGTAAAATCTAAAAATTCAAAATTCAAAATTTAATTTTGGGCTCTTTTCATGGCCCAAAAAGGTTTTCTTTAAAAAAAGTTTCATTTTTCCAAAATAACTCCAAAGTAGTTATCCTCATTCAAAATAAATTCAAAAATAACAAATATTGTAATTTAATGAGAAGAAATAATTTTTGGCATGAAAATTTTAGGATTTGCAATCCACAATATCTGCATGAGTTTTGCACGTGCAAAACGATAATTTCAAAAAGTAGTCGAAATAGTCCAATAAATTAAATTTAAAATGATTTTATAATTCAAAATAACACATTTAAATTTTTGGGGTGTTACATACCTCCTTCCTTAGAAGAGTTCTGTCCTCAGAACTACTGCTAGCAGGAAAAACAAATAAAGGCAACACGTAACCCACACAAACAGTTCCGGAATGTCATTCATCATCCGGGCCTCAGACACCCAAGTAGCTTCCTCAAATAGCTGGTTCCTCCAAAACACCTTGACATCGGTATGACTTTATTCCGTAGCACCTTCACTCGATGATCCAAGATTTCCGCATGTAGCTCTTTATATCTCAAGTTCAGCTGTAGACCTTCCGGTACTTCAGGTAACTGATGATTCTGATCTGGTATGTACTTCCTCTACATAAACACATGGATTACGTTGTGTATCTGTGCCAACTCTTCTTGTAATTCCAACTTGTAAGCCGCTTTACCAATTTGATTCACAATCCTGTAGGTCCAATGTACCTTGCTGCCAATTTTCCTCCTTTCCGAAACCTGATGACTCCCTTCGTTGGTGACACTTTAAGGAAAACAATATCTCCAACCTCGAATTCCAAGTCTCTGCATCGAACATCTGCATAACTCTTCTACTTACTCTGCACTTCGACTAATCTCTTCTGAATCAGCTCGATCTTCTCTGAAGTCTGCTGCACGATCTCTGGGCCAAACATCTGCCTTTCTCAAACTTCATACCAACAAATGGGTGTCCTGCACTTCCTCCCGTACAAAGCTTCATATGGCGCCATGCCAATACTCTCATGATAACTGTTGTTTGTAGGCAAACTCCACCAGTGCTAAATACTTCTCCCAGCTTCCACTGAAGTCCATAACACATGACCTCAACTAATCCTCCAGTACTTGATTAACCATTTCGGTTTGTCCATCAGTTTGTGGATGAATCGCTATACTAAAGTCAATTCTGGTCCCCAAAGCGGTTTGCTAACTCTGTCAAAACCTTGAAGTGAACCTTGCATATCTACCGGAGATGATTGTTACAGTATTCCATGTAGTCAAACGATCTTTTCAATATATACCTTGGCCAACTTATCCAGTGACCATGTAATCTTCATCGACAAGAAATATCCCAACTTGGTCAACCTTTCCACGATGACCCAAATCTTGTCATTTCCTTTTGGACTTCTATGCACACCAATGATGAAGTGCATGCGGATATTCCCCCACTTTCATTCTGGAATGAGCAAAGGCCGCAATAGTCCTCCAGGTTTCTGATTCTCCGCTTTGATGCTCACAAGTCAGGCACCTTGCCACAAAGTCTGCAACATCACTCTTCATGCTTGGCCACCAAAAACATTGCTTGATGTCATTATACATCTTTGTGCTTCCTGGATATACTGATAATAAGGTTGTATGTGCTTCCTTCATAATGCTCTCCTTCAAATATTCCCTTTCCGGTACACACAATCTCTCTCCTATGCAAAGCACTCCATCTTGAACACAAAATTCTAGCAATTTGCTGATGGATATATGTTCTAACATCTTCTGAATCTCTACATCAACCTTCTGGACCTCGATGATCGGTTCCCTCAAAGTAGGCTGAAGTCTCAACTGTGCCAAAGACGCCCCCATTCCTTGCAATACGTCTTCAATACCTACCCGATCCAGCTCCTTGGCCAACTCATTCTGTGTCGTAATTAAACGAGACAGACTGCTCTTCTGACTAAGTACATCGACCACCACATTCGCCTTCCCTAGGTGACACCTGATCTTAGGACGAATGTCTAGTAGTACTTCCAACCAATACCTCTGACGTTGATTCAAATCTCTCTGCTGTAGATATACTTCAAACTCTTATGGTCAGTGTATATATTAATCTTCTCCCCGTAAACATAGTGCCTCCATTGCTTCAAGGCCAAGATAATTGATGCAAGCTCCAAATCATGTGTCAGATAGTTCTTCTCATGCGGATGCAACTTTCTGGATCCAAAGGCAATGACATTTTCTTCTTGCATTAGAACACATCCTAGACCTTTGTGAGATGCATCACTGTAGATATCGTAATCTACACCAACTCGTTGTAACACCAGAATAGACATTGACATAGACCTCACCTTCAGCTCCTGGAAAATAGCTTCACACAGCTCTGTCCATGTGAGATTCACACCTTTCTTGGTCAGTCCCTTCAACGGAACTGCTATCTGCACATAACCTTGAATGAAATGCGATAGTATCCTATCAAACCCAAGAAACTCCAGATCTCCTTCAAAGTCTTAGTTCTAATCCAACTCTTCACTGCATCGATCTTCTGAGGATCAGTAGCCACTCCCTCCTTTGAAAGGATGTGACCCAGAAATACCACCTCTGACTTTCAAAAGTCACACTTCGATAACTTGGCATACAGGTTTTTCTCCCACAATTTCTTCAGAACTTCTGCTAAATACTTAGCATGCTCTTCCTTTGACATCGAGTATACCAGGATGTCGTTGATGAACACCATGATGAATGAGTTTATGAACGGCGCAGAACTCTGTTCATTATATCCAAGAATATTACTGGCAAATTCGTCATCCCGAACGACATCACTAAGAACTCATAATGCCCATGCCGAGTCGGACAAGCCGTCTTGTGTACATCCTCCTCCTTAACTCGGACCTGATGATCACTAGGCCTAGATCAATCTTCGAAAATATAGCTACACCTGTAGTCGATCAAATAGATCATCAATCCATGGAAGTGGATACTTGATCTGAATCGTCACCTTGTTCAGCTCTCGATAGTCAATGCACATCCTCATTGACCCATCCTTGTTCTTCACTAGCAATATAGGCGCACCCCATGGTGAAACACTCGGTCTGATAAATCCCTTATGCAACAATTCTTGATTTGTTTCTTCACTTCATCTTGTTCTACTAGTGCCATCATGTAGAGAGCCTTAGATATTGGAGCACTGCCTGGTTGAATGTAGATGCAAAAGTCAACATTACACTACGGCGGTAACCCTGATAGCTCATCCAAGAATATTGTTGAAAAATCTCGGACTACGGCAATCACCATGCCTTGGTCTGGAATATTCACCCTAGACATGGCTGCTACCACATTCTTGCAATCCTTCCTCCCTTGGAAAGTCACTATAGGTTATCTCAGTGCCTTCACCACCACTTCTTTACTCTTACACTCGATAGTGGCATCGTAGATATCCATCAAATCTATGTCCACAATCACGTCGACTCCCAGAACTCCCAACTTGATGAGATCGATTCCCAAACGCCTTCCCCTATATCGATGTTGCAACCCGCATAATATTGATCAGAAACCAACTCCTCTCTGACGGCGTTGCAACCAACAAAACCCTCCCTGGAAAAACCTTAGGTTCCATACCTAACACTTTTGCAAACTTGGGTAACACTGTCACGCCTCGCTTCCCAAAATACGGAATCCAAGCACGTGAAGTTGGCCCAGCGGATGACTTACGTCATTCATAAGCTGCTATCGATTCAACTCAACAATATAATGCGGAGCAATACAACCACGCATGCAATGAAAGGATAATCACATGAATAACAATACTTGGAATTTGAGCATGAAATAACCAAATAAAATGATATTCCAACACTGAAAACAACAATAACAATATTCGGGTCAAAAAGCCCACAATACAAGAAATAATAGTGTTTAATTATTTAAGTCTTCATAACAAAACAATAATCAATTAAGCGGCAATGCTATCCATTCTTTACCACTGTAGTTCTCCTAATCTATTAGGCAATTCTCGTTGATTACCTGTAAGCTGTTCATCTAAAAAGAGAGAATAATATGTCCTTAGAGAAAGTCGTGGACAGCAAGTAGAGAAAGCAATGAAACAATGGCATTTACGATATAGCAATGAATTCAATAAACAATAGAGTCGATGGCAATGAACAGTGGCCAAATGATAACGATGCAATGTGCAATTATAATGATCAATAATAATAACAATAAACGGTATCAATAATCGATAACGCTGTTCAATAATGATGACAATATGCAATGACGATGCGATGACAATCTTAAGTCTGCTATTCATTTTAATCCTAACTAATATAGCACATCATGCATCCCATTCATTTACCATATGGTTGCTACAGGCAAAAAAGTTACGTTTAGACTTAGTGGTGGATTTTATAGTTCATGTACTCGGCAACGATAATCAATATTCAATAGTTGCAATTCAATAATTACTGGACGATAAGATAATTGGCCACGATACAATACATGATAGATTGGGTTACTGCCGTAAGCCACAATCCATCGATGAAACAATAGCCGTTAACAATATGTAGGGAAACACGGGCCCCTCCTCCAAGTAGTGTTCCTACATTGTCCACTACTTAACTCACCCTTAAACCCCAGCTTGTTAACAATTCTTTATTCAATCAATATGCAATGGTTGTTGACAACATTAATCACAACAATTACGTCTATGTGAACATGGTATTAAGATGTATAATGTCCATACTCTTACTAATCATAGTCAAGTAATACCCCAACATCAATCATGTGAACAATCAATACTAGCATACAATCTACAATAGTTGTGTAATGTCATGACATGAATTACAATAACAGTTCTTATTCATATATTCAAAAATTAACTACATGAATGCATGAAGATCTCTATAAGTTGGAGGCAAAAGACGGCACGAAGTCAAGACTGCGACTTGGATTTGCTCGCATAAATTCGTAGTATCCCAACGATAGATAACAATAGCAGAAATACGATAATCAATATAGATCTACTTGCGGGATTCAATAAACAATCTCGAATACGATACAATACAATTTGAGGGTGAGACGACTAGCCATTAAGAACGACATTAGATCCGATTATGCGAAGAATAACGAGATCTTAATCCCAACGACACGGTGATGAGAAAACGATCACAATGATCATGATCCGGCACGGATCTTGATGAGGATCAAGATCGAATAATCGGACGGCCGAGATCGAAGGTCAAGATCAAGATGATGATCTGATCACGATGATCAAGATGATGATCTGATTGCAATGATCAAGATGTAGATCGGACGACCACGATCAACTATGCTGCTGCTGCTGATGATGATGATCTGATCGGACGGATGGAGATCAAAGGATCAAGAAGATGATCATCATGATCGAATGCATCGGACGGCCCGCGTTCACTTGATAAAACTTCTGATCAAACAGTAAACACAAAGGGGCTTTGGCTCTAGCTTGGCTCCGACGGTGGAAGGCGGTGGTCACAGGCTGAGGCGACGAGCGGAGGCAGGGTCAACGGCAACTGGTTCGTGGCGGCGAGGACAGGGCGGCGGTCGACTGAGGGAGTTGAAGGTGGCTATGGTGACGCGCTCAGGGGAGAGGCAGGGTGCACACGACAATGGCGAGGGGACGAGGGTCAAGTTCGAAGGGGATGATGTTGGGTTCGATGATGGAGCTTCGGTGCAGCGGCGATGGCGATGAGTAGGAGGGAAGACGGAGGCCTATGGTGGCGGAGACAGGAAGCAGGGGCTTGGAGTGGGTGGCGACGAGGCGGTCGAGCGGTGAACGAAGGAGACGAAGAGGAAGACGGTGAAGGGTGATGGCGAGCAGCAATGACGAGGTGAAGAAGCTTGGGGGTGGTGCTAGGCACAGTCGAGGAGGAGGACAGGGAGTGCGGTAAGGGTGCAATCGGTGGGTCCTGAGGTCATCGACGACAGGAACTCAATGGTGCAGTGAGGAAGGGTGAGCAGAATGGTTGATGGAGGGAGGTGATGAAGAGGATTACAGGTGGCAGGGACGAAGTCGAGGACGAGGAGGAGTTGCGGAGGCGGAGGAGCTTCGAGCGGAGGAGGGTGACGAAGGGGGGCTCTCTGTTTCGTTGGGGAAACAGAAGAGAGAGGTGAAAGAGGGGAGACAGTGAGAGACTGTGGGAGAGAGAGAACATGGGGGTTTTTATAAAATAGATAGTGATATAATATATTAAAAATACTATATAATAATGGGTAGTTATGAGATAGGGTGGGGGGGGGGGGGTTGAGTTACAGAATGTGAAGAGTGAGGGAAAGTGATGGGTTTTTTGGAGAAATTAGTATACGGGTAGTTGAATTTGAGTAGAGTAGGATAATGGGTTAACGGGTTGAGTATATAAATCTGGTTTTGGGTTTGTTGACTTGGGCTCCTAATTAAATGCTTAAACAATTGAATAATTGTATAGTGGGTTCTACATGATGGGCTTCACATAAATCAAATAATCAACTAGACATTTTATAATGAATTAGGATCTTTGGATTTTTCAAAATAATAATAATAATAATAACAATAATAATAATTGTAGTAAAATAATAATCAGGAGTTAAATAATCAAATAGTGATAAATAGTGTATGTTGAAATTCTAAGTTCAAACAAAATAGTCGGGTACTTAAATGAATGCAAAATTTTGGGTTCAAAAGAGTAGAAAAATTTATAGGGAAAAATTTAAATACAAGAATACAAGAAAAGAAAAATACAAATCTGTATAAACGGGAACAGGGGTCATAAACACAAATGTATGCGAAGACCCAATATCAAACAAAACCTTTGCTTTTATTCCATTGACCAAAACATGTCCTGGTACACATAGAATTTAACATTAAATACCTCACATTATTCTTACACAAAAGTTTTATTCAATACACTTCAACCAATAATTAAAATTCATGCATACTTATGATTACATTTTTAGAGTCCTTATCCTCCTCCTCTGTTATTGCAAACACTCGCCCCTGCCTCTGCGACTTGCTCCCATCAGTGCCATTCCGCTTCAGCTGTGGACAGTTCAGCCGAATGTTGCCCTCCTTGCCGAATTGGAAGCACTCCTCACTGGTTTAGAACACGTTAACCTGATACGGTCTGACTCGCCACAGCCGTAACAAGTCACCCCTCATGCTAACACGCCTCCTTTGCCGTACTCACTGAATCTGTCCTTCATCTCTGGGAACTTCCTCCCACTCTGGCCACCCTGCTGCAGGCCTCTTGTTTCTGTTCCAGTACTCCTGCTTCTGCTTGAACCGCTCCATGCCAGCCTCTGTCATGGCCGCTCTACAGACGAGCTTATCGAACTTTATGATCCCTAATGGTGTCATTCGGGACCTCAAGTTCAACATCAAGCCCTGCTCGAAATTATGTGACTTCCTCACCTCATCCACTACTAGCTCAGGAGCATACTTGGACAACTGCAAGATTTTAGTCTCATATTCCCGCACCGACACGATGCCCTAATTTAGGCTCATGAACTCCATTGCTTTCTTCTCCTGTATGTCCAAGGGAAGGTAGTGCTCCCTGAACTCTACTAAGAAAACCTCCCAAGTCGCCTGCTTCGTGCCGAAGGTCCTCTTCACGGACTGCCACCACACGCCCACATATTTCTCTAGCTGCATCATGGCCAACTTTAATTTGCTCGACCCAGGGGTTTCCAGAACCTCTAGGACAGTCTCCATTTGCCTAATCTAGTTGTCAGCCGCATTAGGATCGGCTTGACCCTCAAAGATCGGCGGCTTCATCTGCTTAAATGATTCCACCTGCTTGATGGGATCTGCATTCAGAATCACCGTCCTTGCACCCTGGTGCTGACCTACTCCAGGTGTCATGAAGGAGTTCAGAGTCTGATAGACTCTAGCATTCTCGATTTCAAAATCGAGTCTGCCTCCATTGGAACTTTCAATTTTGTCACCATTGCTTCTAGTTAGTGGACCTGCCATTGCTCTGAGTCAACAGAACACACCATTTTCGTTAAAGGAAACAATCTCATAAAAATCCACAACAATGCTCAGAACATAAAATTTTATTTAATTAACCAAATTACATATACCAAAAATAGTAATAAATAAATTGATTGATTCAAAGTAGTTCATACATTTCTTTAAAATAACTAAACTTTATTTAAATCTAGAAAAATAAAAAAATAACAGTCATAACAGCGATCAGTCTTTGCGGCTCCTCTTGGTCGCTCGAAATTCATCTTGCAATGCCTCGATACCACTTTCCAACAATTTGCAACGCTTCTTAAGATTTCGTTTCCCCCATTTTGTCGAGTTGTCCAATTGGGTGAAATGTCGCGCTGACCCATATCGTTGCTTTACTAGCCTCTTCAGTCTGACATTCACATCCGTGATAGTCTGCTCGTCTTCTGCGAAAAGTTCCTCATAGTGGGTCACCGACCATTTATATCAGTACATCTGACGTCAAAGTGACGCGATGACACAATCTTTCTTAGTCAGTTTAGGTGATTCATCTAAAGATTGACCAGAAGATTCCCTAGGAGGGAGAGTGATCTCCCATGACTTCTGTGGTTCCTCTTCATCTGTCTCTTCTTTAGACTCCTCCTCCGGGTCGTCCTCGGAGTCCTCTAAAGGGTCCTCGAGAAAAACTTCTTCTTCCACATTTTCCATAGGATTGTGATTATTAGATATCCTACAGAAAAAAGAAAAAAGGACATTAGTATAAGTATAGAGTAACATTAATGCAAGTTTAATCAACAAAACATTCATGACTCTTAAGACCGAAACACACACTCTAATGTCAACATAGGTTCATTTCGCATACCATTTTTAGTGTTAAGTATTGAAGCATGCTCTGTACCACTTGTAATGCCCCAAATTTCATTATGAAATACGAGATACAAATCCAGAATCTTTACTTCAATGTAATCCAACCAAAGTACAAAAATAAATCGAAATTTAAAACTTTCTTTACAATAGTTCTTATTACAATGCATAGCGAATGTTTAATATACTTTTATTACAACTTGTTCCAAACAGTTAAAATTAAACTTCTCATAAACCCGAGCTTTAACTCTTGTCTAAGCTATTCACTTGAATGCAACTGACACAATGCTTATAAAAGCAGCGACTCTCCAAAGTCTCACAACCACACACTTGTTACACAAATAAAAACAAAAATAAAAGAATCATAAATCGATACTGAAACTGAAAGAATAAATGTGTGTCAGGAAACTAAGCAAAGATGCATAAAACAATGTTCAAGAAAACATAATGCACACTAATGCATACTTGTTCGGATTCTATGCATCTCATACTGCATAGGTCCGAGGGCAAGCCCTTAGCGTTCACCACATTTAGGGTTTAATCCATCACTGTGCAATCCTATATCGGTGACAGAAACAAGATTAGACACTCCGCGAATAGACCTCAGCCCCAGAATACATCCCGCCAGACTATACAAGTGTAAACGCGCAAGCATCCTGTAAGCATCACTCAAACTTTGGAGAATCACCTCCCTGCCATAAATTTCGCAAATAGATCCCAGTCCCGGAACTCATCCCGCCAGACTGTACAAGTCTACCGTGCGAACATACCCTACATTTCGCAAATAGACCCCAGTCCCGGAACTCATCCCGCCTGATTGTACAAGTGTACCACGCGAACATACTATAGAGAAATAAAAATGACACAATCCTGGAATTCGTCCGCCTGACTGTAAAGAGCTCATACTTACGTTGCACAAGTTCTGTCACAACTCCCAATCTAGTGTCTGTCCTTAGGTTCAAACATAAGTAACCCTAGCCACCTAGAGCTATCTCATCCCCACCGGACTTCACTCACCAAAATCAGGAACACTAGCCCTTCATGGCTAATTCCTACAATCAAAACAATTATTGCCGGTACCCTAGAGTTTCGCTCAGCCTCTATTGCTCACAACTCAATGTCTCAAACATTCATGTAGGGTTCTCACCATAACCCTAAGTTTCAATCAAGAACATCCACTTGGCTCAATCACCAAAGAAATACTCTTTATGTGCTCTTTTCAAAAAATATCATTTCTCCACAAATCAGAAATTGTGAACCAACACTTCAGTTAAGGTGGTCTCATACCAAATACAAAAAAAACAGTTATTTATCCACAAAATCTCTACCATACCTCATTCCTCAGTTATTGGACAATTTGCCTTCACAAAGACCCCCCCTAAGTTATAAAAACATACAAATTTACTACAAATCTTTATTTCAAATTTAAAATACTCCTTTACATAATTGAAAACACAATCAATTTTCTGGATTTTTATCAATCAAAACTGAACAATAATCCACCATAAACTCTGGAATTTATTCCACAAAAACTAAAATTTTATAGTTCCAAAACTGAAACTTTTGTCTCTTAAAAACTGAAAATAACCCTTTCAAAATCTAAAAATATCATCGTTCAAAACAGAACATTTAGCTCCTCAAAACTTGGAGTTTTATTCATCTAAATTATAGAATTTGTACAACTCGAAATTGCATATCAAACATATAAAATCTGAAAACTTGTTTTCTCAAAAATCTGAAATTTATATGTTCTAAATCCTGAAAACAATCCACCCAAAACCGAAACATATATTCTAAAAATTTAAGTTTATCTTCCATTTATAAGCATTGATCACATCACGTAACTTGTAATCCAATTATACGAAAGTTTGAACTCTAATTCACCAAAATTATGAAATTAGATTCTTTATAAAATTTGAAACTTTGCACCTTCAAAACTTGATCTTTAAAATCAAATAAACTTCACACAATATTAGAGTTAAATATATATATCGACTTTCACCAGGGTTTATTTCAAACCCTAGCACACCACCAAAGCCTCACACCCAGGAAAAACCGAGCCCCCCTCTTGGCTACTGCTCGACGGTCAGCAACAGCAGCCACACCATGGCTGCTAGTCGACAGCCCCAAGCTGAGCCCTAACATATATATATATATATATATATATATATATATATATATATATAGAGTCTCCTTCGGTTGCATACTACTTTTGGTGAGCACTCCGTGAACACTCATGAAATAAAGACCCTATGAAAAATCCGAACCGCTCATATTGTTCTATATGCCTAAGATAGCCTAACAATAAAAAATCAAGTAATTTGAAGTTCATTTGCCCATCCATCAAGTTGTTAGAATTTTCAGCCATACAATTTTGTGATGATGTAAATCATGGGCAAATGAACTTCAAATTAATTGATTTTTAATTGTTAGGCTATCTAAGGCATATAGAACGATATGAGCGGTTCGGATTTTTCATAGGGTCTCTAGTTCGTGAGTTCTCACCAAAGTAGTGTGCAACCGAAGATTTCTCTCTCTCTCTCTATATATATACACAGAGACTTTCACTAGGGTTTATTTCAAGCCTTAGCACACCTCCAAAGCCCCACACCCAGGCAAAACCGAGTCCCCCCTCTTGGCTATTGGTCGACGGTCAGCAACAGCAGCCACACCATGGCAGCTGGTCGACAGCCCCAAGCCGAGCCCTAACATACACTGTTTTCACCTAACCCTAGGTCAAGAACCCTAGGTCTCAACCCCATTGTTCAAGCTTTTAAAATACATCCACCATTCATAGATCTTCTAGGATTCGTAGTGCTAAACTATTATCAACTAAAATAGTAAATACTCAATAAAGATTTCATCTTTCAACATTTTAGTCATGGATTTAAAATCATAAAACAAGATCTAAACATCTAAAACGATATATGAGTCCATTAAATCAATTTCCATAGATAAAAACATGATCTTTCATGCACAATAACATTCATTACTCAAAAACAATTTATTCAAGATCATCATACATTTAAGACTCAATATTTATTTTATACTACCAACAAATCTTTATCTAATATTCATCTCTACAATTATCTCATGACAAACATTAAATTCATGCTAACATACAACTAGATTAACAAAAATCAACCCTAGCATGGTAATACATCATTCATGAGAAAAATAAACGTGCAAGAGAGGTAGAGAGACGCCCACCTCTTGATGAATTCGAATAGAACACCTTGAAAGCACTTATTCTCCTTAAGCAAAAATTTTCTTTCCTTGCTGCAAATTTTTTTTCCGCTAACACAAGGAAAACAAGAAGAGGCCGAAACTTGCTGCCCTCAATATGTAGGCCGAGGGTTTCATGGGAAATTTTACAAATAAAACCCCTTAGAAAAACCCCGATTGCAATATTAATTATTTAAGAAAACAAATCTTATTATAATCCATACATAACCCAATCAATTTGGAATTGATTCTCCCCAAATCCTCTCAAATTGGCCGGCCTCAAATCTCAAAATTCAAAATTTTAAATTTAATTTTGGACTCTTTTCATGGCTCAAAAACGTTTTCCTTAAAAAAATAAAGTTTCATTTTGTCAAAACAATTCCAAAGTAGTTCTCCTCATTCAAATTAAATTCAAATAATTCAGAATTAACAAGTATTTTAATCTAATGAGAAGAAATAATTTTTGGCAAGGAAATTTTAGAATTTGCATTCCGCAATATTTGCAGGTGTTTTGCACATGCAAAACGATAATTTCAAAAAGTAGTCGAAATAGTCCAATAAATTAAATTTAAAATAATTTAATAATTCAAAATAATACATTAAAATTTTTGGGGTGTTACAAGTGAGTTGAGGTATTATCCCACTCTTTTAGATGATCATCAAAATCTTGGCTTAAGTACTCACCACCTCGATCAGATCGAAGGGCTTCAATACTTTTACCAAGTTGGTTTTGTACCTTGTTCTTGAATTCTTTGAACTTTTCAAATGACCCTGATTTGTATTTCATCAGATACACAAATTCATATCAATTGAAATCATCGGTAAATGTAATGAAGTACTGAAAATCTCCTCTCGTCAATGTGTTGATAGGTCTGTAGACATCCCTATGTATCAGACCTAAAAGATCACTAGCCTTTTCACCTTTTCCAATGATTGGTGCCTTAGTCATCTTGGCCATCAAAACAAGGTTCACATACCTCATATGGTTCAAAATCAAATGAGTCCAAAAATCCATCTTTATGGAGTTTGGATTTGCGATTCTCATTTATGTGGCCCAAATAACAATGTTAGAGGTAAGTTGGGTTCGTATCATTTTATTTGAAACTCTTTGTATTTATAGAAGGACATTTCGAGGTCGAGAATATAAAGTCCATTATTTAGTTGTGCACTACCAAAAAAGATATCATTCCAATAAATAAAACAACTTTAGCCCTTTATTATAAATAAAAAACCCTTGTCTAGACAATAAATAGAAATAATATTCCTATTAATTGCAGACATAAAATAACCGTTCGCTAACTCAGTGATAAGCTCAGTGGGCAATGATAAATGACTAGTCCCTATGGCTAAAGCAACAACTTTTGCTCCATTTCCAACTCGTAGGTCAACTTCACCCTTAGCCAATGGTATACTCCTTTTGAGATCCAGCACATTTACACAAATGTGAGATCCACATTCAGTATCTAATACCCAAGATGTAAAAGTAGATAAACTGACTTCTATAATAATAAAAATACATGTAGTGGAAGTCTCACTTCCCTTCTTCTTCTTAAGCTCCTCCAGGTACTTATGGAAGTTCCTCTTCCAATGTCCGATCTCGCCACAGTGGAAGCATGTGCCCTCCTTGGCCACCCCACTCTTTGATTTCAAGGCATATGTGTTGGGCTTGAAATTGCCCTTGCCTTTACCCTTACCCTTGGGTTTCTTAATCTGCTTTTTGCCCTTGCCCTTACCTTTGGCATGTTGGACCATCATAATGGCTTTTTCCTTACTAATATTCTGCTCAGTAGTTCTCAACATGCTTAGCAGATCTGGTAAGGTTTGTCAATTTCATTCATGTTATAGATCATGACGAATTAACTATAACTTTCCGGCAACAATTGCAGAACCAAGTCAGTGACCAACTCTTGACCCAAAGAGAAACCAAGTCTTTCAAGGTTCTCTATGTACCCAATCATCATGAGCACATGAGTTCCAACAAGGCTTCCTTCTGCCAGTTTGCACTGAAACAATGCCTTTGAGACTTCAAACCTTTCATGCCTAGTCTGCTCTTGATAGAGCCTCTTTAGGTGTACGATCATATCGTCGGCATCCCTATTCTCATGTTGCTTCTGAAGCTCAGAGTTCATGGTGGCTAGCATGCGACAACCAACATCCAAGGCATCATCTTGACGCTTCTTATGAGCATCTTTTTCGGTGCGAGGGGCACTTGCAGCACGTGGCTCGGGTATAGGCTTCTCTACAACATACAACTTTTTCTCATGCGTGAGGACTATCCTCTGATTCCTGTACCAGAAAATTTATCCCAGACAGTTTTTCATTCTCAAGGACATATCATAATGATAGGTAATTTGATGTATTGGATGCCATTATAATCTATCAACAGAAATATGCTAAGTAAATATCATTTTATTGAAATATTTAACAGAAATATGCAAAGTAAGAAATATTTAACCATCAACAGAAATATGTAGAGTATGTATCATGAAACTGAAAATATTTAATAAGGACTTTTATTAAATATACCTCCTACTATTTTTATTCAAATCAACGACCCTCATCATTGACTCGGAAAATCTCATCGTAAGCTTTTCTAGTAGGCCAAGATCCATATTTCATATAGTATTAAGTCAGCTTTGGCTGATCACCCAAAATGTAGTTATTTAGGTTGGCAACACTTCTCAATTACATTATATGCAACTCTTGGATAGTTGGGTGAATAACACTTATTATAATCTATCTCACAAACAAAAGCACAACTCATTGCCTCTAAACCTTCAATGATATTGAAATAGCCTAGTTAAGTCAGACGCAATGGTTGGCAGTTGAATATTACTTTTATCCCATCGCGTCTCACCAGGATAGATAAAGGCACCCTGCTTTGGCAGGCTTACACTTAATCGATCCTAGCCTAGATGAGTGGGACACATTGGAAGGCATCTTATTATGACTTAATATTTATTTTGAAAGATTTTGTTATTTATTAATTTATCTCACCAACTATTATCCATTACCATGCAACAAATAAAACAATTCATCTCATACAACATAAAAGCATAAAATTTATGTGACATAGTTGTGGTTCGTAATGCATTTATACTCCCAAATCAATAGAGTATCAATAATCAAACGTAGGGATTATAGCGTTTTCTCCAAGCGGCTTCCCAGTCAAGTCCTTGTATGGTTGCCAACTCCTTGCCTCCATAGTGAGATTACATTTTCATATAAAGAAAAGAATGTATAAACAAAGTGCAAAGAGAAAGGCACAACACGCAGGCCGAATTTAGATTACAATTAGAATGTAGAGACATGCACGACACGCATGCCATATTAAAATACCAAAATATAAAGCATACATCACAAAATATAAACAATGCATTACATAACTAAACCATGCATCACAGAACTAAGGCCACAACCATGCACCATGCATCACATAACATAATAAACAAAGAATATGTTGTTATGATTTTATTTAGTTTATTTAAAAAAGATTGATTTTTTTGGAATCAATATTGTTACCCTACACAGAGTTAAAACAGGGATCCCGCTCGGACCAAAAAAATTGCCTCATCATCTTTTGTCACTGCCAGAGCATGAACACTTCATGTTTTATGAAACCCTAACACCACTGCAAACGACGCAGGTGCATGAACTCTTCATGCTTTAAGAAACTCTAACGTCACTGCAAATCACATCTTGCTACTCTGGGGTTTTCAATGGTTCCAAACCGAGGGCTACCCTCGTGTGACATCTGTGTTAACAACCAACACATAAATGAATCCATATATTGCAACTGTTGCAAAAATTATATCACATATGAATCTTTCTTCCAAAAGTGCGAACATATCATGAATAATCACATATCATACATAACCGAGTTATGGTTTCGTAAGTGGCTCTAATACCACTGTTAGGTTTCGATGGCAATTACAGGTTAAATACACAACAGAAAAATCACAAAATATTGAAACCTAGCCATGGATCCATGCGAAAACCATAAATCGTGTTTAAGAGTTACACCTTAAAGATGGATCTGGTGTCTCAAAAATATGCCAATCATAGCGCTGCAAAGGTTACGGTGCCTCTACTGTATCCACATGAACGGATTAAATTAAGCTTTCCCTCATGCCGCGGTGCTAGCTACAGGAAGGGGATGTTCCTTATGATCTTTCTCTCTCTCACAGTTTCTGTGACAACTACGGTTTTTCTTATGAGTCTTTTCCACATAAATATATCGTATAAATAGGTGCAGAAAATCTACCCTAAGAGAGTGGTGAGGTGGTTGGACTAACAATCTGACCTGGATCAGATTCATGTGTGGGCCTTCTAACTTTACTTGGCCCATTTTATCTAATTAATTACCCAACCATGTCAGGAGTACAAGTCTTACTAGGATTCCCAATTAAATTCATCTATGAATTCAAATCCCAATTTAGATCCATTCGACGTGTGTGACCCTATAGGTTCCCATTACGTTGACAGTATTACAAAATCCTATTTTAGTGTTACAAATAGTGAGCGGTATCATGCAATACATCACTCAAGTAACAATAATGCCAGTAATTTGACGTAACCTATCCGTGACCAATGCTACCATGTAGTCTAGTCATTTTGTCCAGATATCTTAATTGATCACAAGGCATAGAGCATGTCACCTTTGTATTCAATATTTGGTTTCTAAATGTCCGAGTAGACTTACTAAAACAAATGAGCTCAATATCTCATATTGACTCATTTGAGTACGTCTATGCATTTTGCAGACTCACTTAATCAAGGGGTCCATAGATATCGCTCCTGTCTAATTAATTACCCAACCATGTCAGGAGTACAAGTCTTACTAGGATTCCCAATTAAATTCATCTCATGAATTCAAATCCCAATTTAGATCTATTCTACGTGTGTGACCCTATAGGTTCCCATTACGTTGACAGTATTACAAAATCCTATTTTAGTGTTACAAATAGTGAGCGGTATCATGCAATACATCACTCAAGTAACAATAATGCCAGTAATTTGACGTAACCTATCCGTGACCAATGCTACCATGTAGTCTAGTCATTTTGTCTAGATATCTTAATTGACCATAAGGCATAGAGCATGTAACCTTTGTATTCAATATTTGGTTTCTAAATGTCCGAGTAGACTTACTAAAACAAATGAGCTCAATATCTCATATTGACTCATTTGAGTACGTCTATGCATTTTGCAGTCTCACTTAATCAAGGGGTCAAAAGATATCGCTCCTGTTATGTAAGATAGAAAAATTCTATCTAAGTCACTCACATCCCTCCGCATGATTTGTAGTATATCCAATAGTCGACTTTATAATTATCTTATTACAGACAACATTTGACATTGAAACATATAATTACTCATGTAGGGAACCGTAGTGACTTCAAGTCGAAGGACTACATACACCATGGTCACTATGAGAACTGTGCATGACACTCACGTAACGATCCATGCAGCGTTCTCATGGTGGGTCAGTCCAGTACATTATTACCTTAATATGTACCCATGTGAAGACTTGATATCTCATATCCATGACCCATGAGATATGGTCATCAGTATATGCACATACTAGTCTCTATGTATTATTGTTGTCCTAATTCACAATAATACTTGACTAGGGATATTTAAGAATAGTGTTCTGATTACAACCAAAGGATCTCACAATCAAGTCATGAACTTGATATCCCATGGTATTGAACCTACTATTCTAAGGACTTTATTATGTTCATTTAATCACAATAAACAACATAATAAATGAAATGCTTCATATATGAAATAGACATCATGATACAATATAAACTAGTAATGTCAATACACAACAGGCTTCTAGGATATACACCAACAGGTAGCTAATGCGATCCTCACCGACATGCTCAATTCGATCTAACCCCGGACTGGGTCATCATGTTGCACGATGACTTCCTTGGAGATAGGGATAGCTATATGGAGGCCATTCAGCATCTCCTGATTTCGAAGGATAGGACTAGGATCGTTCCAAAGGGACCCGACTCATCTGCCATAAAGCTTGTCCAGGGTAATATGTCGGTGAGTAGAGTGACTTCTTGCAATACTTTCTCTTTTATATATATTTCTTCTAACTCCCGGGGCTCTCATTTTCTCTTGTAGATCGCATGACACATTAACAACATGCTTAATCAGGTAGCGAAAGATGAGAGGTGTTGGGGATTGTTGGTCGACCAGGCAAACCTGGAGATAGAGTAGGCCATCAAGGCCTGGGTGGTGGTCAAACTTTGGGGGAGGCCCTTAGTGAGCATGTTGTTCAGCTCAAGGTGAAGCTATAGAGGAAGGAAGAAGGAGGTGGTCAAGAAGATGGAGGAGGTGGTCGCTCGTGTAAGAGCCGATGCAGAGGGTCACATGTTTGCCATAATTAAGAAGTCATACTGCAAAGCCATTCAGAACGTCGTCTAGTGCGTCCCTCACTTTGATGGGAAGGGTACCACCTGGGGACTACAACAAGGAGAAGAGCCAATCCCTAAGGCTTCGGATGATGAAGAGGAAAAGGAGGAAGAGGATGGAGAGGAGATAGCTCAGGAGAAGCTTGTAGTCGGGGAAACAAAAAGCCCTGAGTGAGATATGGCAACGAAGGGGTAGGAGGTCATCGAGACTTCCCGTGGCTCCCTCTACTAAGGTGGATGCCTGAATTTTCTCTTTTGTTACAGTCTTCCTTTTTTTGGTTTATTTATGTATATGAGTACTAGCGGACTGGTTACCGCTTGTGGTATATCTCATTTGGATTGAATGAAATATCTTTTAGTGTTCAACACTTGTGTTTTTCATAGTTGATAACCACTTTAGATGTATTGGGTTAGAACTCTTGAGTCTTCTTATCCTTGTAGTTGTAATTACTATCACCATAGTGATCCCCTTCTCTATCCCATTGGCAGATCATCGTATACAGCGGGGGAGACCTTCGAGACACCGAGATTACCCACCTCCGTATTAGGTTAAGTTTAGCAGAGCTGGTGCTTACTCATTTGCGGAGAAATTATAGGGCGGAAGTGAAGTTGCTCATTTAAAGATAGTGTTGACCAAGAGGAATGTTGAGGTCAAGAGTCTTAGTGATAGATTGCGCAAGATGCCCCTCGAGGTCGAGGGAGGCTTGCATGGTGGGGAGTTCCCTCTTGTGGGGGCAACCATCAAGAGGACTTAGAGATTAAAAACATTCTTTGCTTTTTGCTTGCTGCTATATATAAGAGGGATGAGTTGAAGAATGTCATTCTTGAGAAGAGCTTGAAGGTTGCCCATCTGAAGGAGATAGTCCCCGAACAATCGGGCGAAGCTCATCCGAACTGCTCAGCTCACACTCATACGGCCCGTTGAAAGATTAGGTTTGAAGATGCATAGCTTAATGGGAAGCTTGTCGAGTAGGAGGTGGAGATCCATCGACTGAAGTTACTACTTGAGGGGACTCGGACTAGGAGAATCTCTTGCTCTCGCAGTGAGATAAATGATGGGAAGTCGTTTCACGAACTGGCCTTATGTCCGCGAGGGACCCCGAGGATTCCGGGGGATGACCAGAGTGAAGCCGGTTCGTCAATCATGGCTTCTATTGAGGGGTGATGCTCGTTCGTGGTCACGCAGCTCTGACTAAACCTGATGGTACTTCCTTCGAGCCACTCGGAGAGCCGAGGTGGTTCCTCTGATGAAAGGATGCTTCACAAGTGAATCGTATCCCTTAACCAAAACATCACATTGCTTCTAGGGAACACATATGGCTCTGAGGGAGCCATGTAAACTTGTTGAGCTTGTTTTTGATGTACCCTTTTGAACTTGCAATGAGATGTTGTTAAAATAAAAAATCTTGTAATTTCTCAGGTACTGCCTTTTGTCTTCTTTGAGGTTTAGTTCTATCTTAGAGTTATTAGATAATAGAGAAAACTTGTCATGTCCCACTTTCCAAAAGGGAATACGGAATACGGATACGTGACTAAGTCCAGCAAATGATTTTCATCATCTATAAGCTGTCAGGATCTTTACAACATTTCACAGGAATATCAAAGTAATAAGCAAGGAGAAGTCAACCACGTATGCATGAATGAATCAATATACTAATGAGATTTGCTTGAAATAAAATTTAACAATCTCAAATAAACCAGATCTGAACAAGTCAATAAATTCTAGGTCATATTGCCCAATACAAAATAATCCAAGTAGCAGATACTTTTATTCAAAAATAGCAGGAAAGTAAATTATAGCAAGAACTCCAGCAACTAGAATCTTAGATCACCTACTCCATCGGGCAGCTGATCACCATAATCTGCAATCTAACAAATTGCAGGGGAAAAGGAAAGAGAAACAGAACTCCTGTCAATGTAAGTTATAGGCCGCTTGTAGTTCAGGCACAAGTACATGGGAAAAACAAATATAGAGTAACAACGGAAGCAACATAACATGGAATAGATATGGCAAAAAAATAGAACAACTAACATGAATCATGAACAGAATCAAGTAACATAATGTGCTAACAGGGTATGGGTAACATGTAACCGATTTCAGGTATCATGCAAGCAGGTAAACAGGTAACAAGTGTCAGGTAGCACGTAGAGGTAATCATGTAACAGGTATTATGTCATGTCAAGTCTTGTATTGATTACTATCTAGGTAGCACTTCATGCGTCCCCGGTTTTTACCACATGGTTGCTACATACATGCAGGTTTCGTTTATATCTAGTGGTGGATTTCTATAGGGTCGTGTACTCAGGCGTCATGTAGCATGGAGCAGGAACAGGTTCATGAATCAGACAGGTACACGAATCAACTGATTCATGCATCAATAGGTTCATGAATTAACATGTAACAGGTACACCGAACCAACAGGTTCAAGCATCAAAGCATAAAGTACAACAGGTTCACGAATCCACGGATTCATGAATCAAACATAAAGTGCAATAGGTTCACGAATCCACAGATTTATGAATCAAATATAAAGTGCAATAGGTTCATGTATCAACATGAATCAAATATAAAAATGGGAAACACGGGCCCCCTTCTTAGTACACATACCTATATTGTCCACTACTAAGGTCTTTTTCTTAACCCCAGCTTGGTTACTTATTATTATTATTAAACAGGCATATAAGTGCACAAAACATGATAAGAATAACAGGACATGAACAAGTAAAAGGTTCAGGTCGAAAGATAAACATGCACAGGTGATAGACAACACATGACAGGGTAGGACAACGAAAATTCTAGTTCAGGACAGCAAGACAGTACTACACCAAATCTGGGATTCTAGTATGCAAACCTGGATACGTTAGAAAACCTGAAAAATAGACTCTTGACCGAATCCAGCAAATATATATAATTCATATGGCATTTCACAAAAACAGAACTCAAAATAAACTTGTATCCAGAAAACATGTTCAGTCAGAAATCAGAAGTTTGTACACATAAATAGGAAAACGGCATAAAAACTCACTGATTAAATCCAAGAAAAATCTGTGGTATTCACTAGTATGTTTAGTAACCGAAAATAAAGTTTCATAATTTTCCAACATGGATAGAATAGTCAAGTAAAATAAGAAAGCAGCAAGATACAATAGTTTTGTAAATCTGAAATCATAAACACAGCAGTACCAAAATAGCAGTAGATTGCAATATATATAAAGAAATCCAGATCCGTAAAAAAGGATAAAATAGATATAGTAGGCTATAATTCATATTCACAAAGTTTTTAAAAACAGCAAATAGGATCAGGTCGAAATTAAGGTTCTTTACTGAATAGCATGAAAATTCTGCGAGTATAGTAGTTGTTTGCGAGTGTAGAATAGTTTATAAATATCATCAATTAAATCCACAAAAATTAGGGGTTAATCCCAATCAGGTTCAGTTGTACTCAACAAAATATTGGATCAAAATACTATTTTTAACATCAGTATAAAAATAAATTACCATACATAATTCATATAAAACAGAATCTAGAATTTTTCTACAAATCTGTAGTAAAACAGCAATAACTTGCAACTCACAAATCGAATCTGAGATCTGTCAGAAATTCTGAAAATTAGACAGAATTTAATATAATTCATATTCACAAATAATTTTCATATACTGATCTTAATAGGGTCAAAAATACTGAACAAAATGGGGTACAACAAAAACAGAAATCTTCTTCATGCATAAAAATCAACTAGATCATATGAAACACATCTAAATCATAACTAAACATGAAATAGGATATAATAGATGTCCAAGCAAAATGGTATAGGATATGTAGCAAGTCTACAACAAGTTATACTATGACTAACACAAGCAAGCATACGACATCATACGAACAACATGCATGTATACATCAAGAAGTTATTATCTCTAAGTTATTTCATGTCGTGTGTTAATGTGACAACTACGGGCAGATCAATACATAGAGACAAGATACAACATGGATTTTGCACAAGAATTGTCTCTAGAACACAACTACACTACATGTGGTATTTAGTAAGTGTATTGCAATAGAAACTAATATAAGTTACTTGCCTTATAGATGTCGACGGAAATGACGAATAAAGAATAAGAATAATGGGAACGGATTTCCGGGCACGAACTCCACGAACGAACGACTCACGAATCACACGAACACATGGTCACAACGAGAGATCACACACCTTGCACACAAGAGGGAGGGAGAGAGGCGGGGTGCACGAGGGGATGGCGACGGTTGAACGGGGAAGACAGTGGATAGGGGGGTCGCGACGTCGGTAGGGTGCTGCTGTCGTCGAGTGGTAGGGCGACAAGGGCTGGCACCAAGGTGGGGTCGCGATGGGGGAGGCGCACAGCGGCAAAACTCGGGAGGTCGCAGGCACAGGGAAGGTCGTCGGGGCGAGGCACTGGTTGCTGTCTGGGTGATCACGACAGGGGGGAGGGTCGCTGGGCTACAACGGCTGCGGGAGAGGAGAATAGGGGAAGGTGGCAGGCGAGTAATAGGGTTTAGAAGTGATAGGATATATGCAGGGGCATATGAATATATATATATAATGATGAAGTTAGGGTTAGGGTGCAGATGGGTATTTGGGTTTCGGTTTGTAGGGGATTAGGGTATGGGTATTAGATAACAAATAAGTTTGTGGGTAGGGTTTGAATTGGACTAATTTAAGAAGATCCACTTAGAAATGTAGGGTGATCCAATAGAGAGGTGGAACCAAAATAAATAGATAAAATAGGACATGAACAATATAAAATAAAGAGGATAAAAAATAATAGCTCCATCATACATAGACGAAACAATGGGAGACGATAGAATTAAGAAGATCAAATAAAAGACGACAAAACAAATAAATGAATATATATTGCAAAAGAAGATCCAATCCAGGGTTCAAAAGAGATACAATGAGAATAAATACACAAAATGAAAAATACACCAAAAAATACATAAAATGAAAAACAGGGGTTACAAATCCTACCCACCTAACAAAAAGAATTTCGTTCTCAAAATTGAAACAAGAGCCACAAAGGGTAACCCTGAAAAGAAAAGAAGAAAAAAATAAAACAAAAAACTACTCAAACAGATGAGGAAAATTCTGCTGAATCTCCTCCTCCAACTCCCAAGTCGACTCACGCAGCGAATGAGGATTCCAAGAAACACGAACCAGCTTGATAACCTTGTTCTTAAGAACTTTCTCCTGCCGATCAAATATAGCATCTGGCGGAATCTCACACGTCAAATCCTACCGAACAGTCAACTCAGACGAGTCGATCACGTGGCTATCATCTCGGATATCTCTCCTGAGTTGTGAGATATGGAAAACATCGTACACTCTTGATAAAGCTGGCGGCAAAGTAAGACAATAGGATACCTTGCCTACTCGCTCCACAATATCGAACGGTCCAATAAACCTAGGGCTGAGCTTACCCCACACCCAAACCGAATGAAACCTCGCCAAGGCGATACCTTTAGGAAAACATGGTCACCAACATCAAACTCCAAGGCTCTCCGATAGATAGTAGCCGATTGCCTTTACCTATCCTAAACTGCCTGAAGATGCTTCCTAATTTGAGTCACCACATCAACTATCCTGGTGATCAACTCCGGACCCAACAACTTCCTCTCACCAATGTCATCCCAGCACACTGGTGATCTGCACTTCTGCTCATAAAGTTCCTCGAATGGTGCAGCTTTAAGACTGGGCTGAAAGCTGTTATTGTAAGAGAACTCTACGAGATGCAAATGGTCCTCCCATGATCCACCAAACTGCAACATATAGGACCTCAATATGTCCTCTAGAGTTTGGATGGTCCTTTTTGACTGTCCATCTGTCTGGGTATGAAAACCTATACTGTACTTCAATTTACCCCCCAATCTACTCTGAAGACTCTCCCAGAATTGAGATTTGAATCTCGTATCCCTGTCAGATACAATACTAACTGGAACCCCATGAAGTTTGACGATATCTTGTATGTACTTCTCAGCTAGGCTCTCAGTAGACTGTCCGACTTGGAAGGGAATGAAGTGAGCACTCTTCGTCGGTCGGTAGGTCGACAATCACCCAAATGGCATTTTGACCCTTAGGACTCCTTGACAAAGCGGTCACAAAATCCATAGTGATGTGTTCCCACTTCGACTCCGGAATAAGAAGCGGTTGAAGAAGTCCGGCGGTTCTCTGATGCTCTGCCTTCATCTTCACCTGCTGGCAGATCAACCACCGACACACAAACCGAGCCACAGCCCTCTTCATACCATGCCACCAGAAATGATGCTTCAAGTCCCGGTACATCATAGTACCTCTAGGATGAATAGAATACGATGACTGGTGGGCTTCTTCAAGCAATCTCTGACGAACTTCACCCTGCGGGACACACAACCTGGACCCAAAACGAAGCGATCCATCAGCATGAATAACCATATCCGTTCGGGAACCAAACTCAACTTCTGCTCTGAAACCCTACAACTGCTCATCACCAGCCTGAGCCTCTTCGATCTGATCAACAAGAGACGATTGAAGCTGGAGCACCATACAACTCCGATCAGAACTCGGCAATAACACATCCAACTCCAACCTTCGCATCTGCTCCACCAAATTACTCTGCTGAGTCAGAAACATAGCTGCCGGTCTCCTGCTCAAAGCATTTGGAACCAAGTTTACTTTACCAGGATGGTATTGCAAACTAATGTCATTATAGGTCATAAGCTCCCACCAACATCTTTGCCTTATGTTCAACTCCTTCTAGGTGAAGACATACTTGAGACTTTTGTGGTTTGTAAAGATCTCCACTCGATCCCCAAGTAAATAGTGTCTCCACATCTTCAAAGCAAAGATCACTGCTGCTAACTCCAAGTTATGAGTCAGATAGTTCTTCTCATGCAGCCTCAACTACCTCGATGCATAAGCAACGACTCGGCCCTTCTGCATCAGAACTGCTCCATGACCCTTACCCAAAGCATCACAGTGAACTACAAATCCGCCTGAACCATCTGGAATAGTCAACATTGGTGTTGATGTCAACCTGCTCTTCAACTCAGCAAAAGCCTCACTACAAGCCTCAGACCAACAGAACATCTGATCCTTCCCTGTTAGCTTAATCAATGGTCATGCTATCTGCGAAAATTTTTAGACGAATTTCTGATAATAGCCAGCTAGACCATGGAAACTCTTCGCCTCTGAAACTGACTTGGAAACTGGCCAATCCTTCACAGCTCCAACCTTGGACGGATCCATAGAAATACCATTGCCCGAGATAATGTGCCCCCAAAAAGGTAACTCTATCGAGCCAAAACTCACACTTGTTGAGTTTTCCATAGAGTAAACTCTCTCAAAGTCTGCAGAACCAACCTATAATGCTCAGCATGATCCTCCCGATTCCGATAATATACCAGAATGTCATCAATGAAGACCACCACAAATCTATCTAGGAACTAGGAAAAGATCATGTTCATAAGACTCATAAATATAGCTGGTGCATTCATGACTCCGAACGGCATCACAAGATACTCATAGTGCCCATATCTAGTCCTGAATGCAGTCTTCTGTACATTAGTCGCCTTCACTTTGACCTAAGGATACCCAGAACAAAGGTCCAACTTCGAGAAAATAGCTGCTTCACCCAACTGAACAAATAAGTCATCGATCTTGGGCAGCAGATACCGGTTCTTCACAGTAACACTGTTTTGTTCCTGATAATCAACACATAGTCGATGACTACCATTCTTCTTGTCGAAAAAAGGGACTGGAGCACCCCAAGGAGAAACACTGGGTCTGATGAACCCCAAATCAAGCAACTCTGCACCTTAAGCTCTGCTAATTCAACTGGTTCCATCCTGTAGGAACTATTCCATATCGGTGCCGTACCAGGCTGAACTTCAATACCGAATTCCACATCCCTATCAGGGGGTAAGCTAGGTAATTTCTCTGAAAAAAACATCCAGAAAATCCCGCACTACTACAGGCACAGCCTCGCAGCCTGAATGCAATTCCATCGCACAAACCTCCTGATCAACAACAGTCCTAGCTCGGCTAAGGGGCATCTCCCCAGCATGGAACTCAAACTCTATGCGACCTGAGATTCAGAATACAACTTTCCTGGCACGACAATCAATAATGGCATGGGATTCACACAACCAATCCATACCGAGAATGACTCAAATCCTGAATTCCCAATTATAATCAGGACAACCTTGAAATCTGCGCCACCAATAACCATGGGACACTGCCTGCACTCCCTGGAGAAAATGACAACACCGCCACCTGTCACAATGTTCCAAGCCTCTGACATGATGCTGCACTCCAATTGATGCCGAGCCACGAAACGGGAAGAGACGAATGAATGGGTTGCCCCGGAATCAATGAGAATATGAGAAGGGAAAGAACAAACAAGGAGAATACCTAAGATAAAATCAAAAGGACAAGGGGAAAAAGAATTGATGATCAAGGGTGAGGAAAACACAATGTAAAAAGATAATATGAAAGAATAATGTAAGAGAAATGAAAGAAGCGAAAAGAAAACAACAAAACAACAAATACAAAATATACCTGCAATAACACCCTCTACTGTCTCAGCATCTGTAGCAGTCAGGTTGAAAGCTCGACCTCTCCTGGAGGCAGCGGTCCTCTGACCGACAATCTGGTGTTGAGGAGGAAACAGTGGCCTGACCGGACCACAAGTTGGGGCTACCTACTGAACTGAACCCCCAGCTGGAAGAGCCATCCTCCGTTGTTGGCAATCCCACACTGAATGGTCAGTAGCACTACATCTAAAATAGAGGCGATTGGCGCACCTGCAGTCTCTGCACACGTGCCCTGGGATCTGGCAAAAGTTGCATAAACCATCGCCCCTAGGAACAGCAAGTGGGTAGGGAGCTGGCCTGACTGGATGGGCTGGGACAGACCTCCGAATCGGCCCACCAGAAGGCCTAACAGGAGCAGCAGGAACAGTCCGCTATGGAGGAGACAACCCACCACGAGCCTGCTCTTGAGCTCGAGTTGCCATAAGAGCTTCCGCATAAGTACGCAAGCAAATGGAGACGTGCTGCACCTTAATAACTCACTCAAGTCCCAGCGTGAGTCTGCGAGCCCTGTGCTCTGCGTTCGCCACAAGAACGGTTGCAAAGTGGCTATGTCTGGTAAATTCCGCTGCATACTCATCCACAGACCTAGAGCCCTGTTTCAAGAAAGTCTCATGTTACAACATTGCATGGATAATATGTAACAAAATTCCAATAATAGAACAATGACCAACCTGTTTCAGGACCAGGAACTGTTGCTCCATTTCAACTCGAGTGCTGCTAGGGAAGAACTTCTCTAAGAAGCTCCTAGTGAACGTGGCCCAAGTAATCGGTCGTTAGAGCCTTTCAGACTCAGACCACCACCAATGTGGTCCAGATCCACTAGCTGGATGGCCACTACATCCACTCTATCAGCATCGACAGCTCTTGTTGCCAAAAGCAACTACTCAGTCCGGATCAATCACAATTCGGCCTCCAAAGGCGTCTCAGTACCGGAGAATCTGCCAGGATGTAGCCTTATGAAATCCGTAACTGTACCCGGACGAGGAGGGAGAACTGCCTGATGGGGCACAGTGGGAGGCAAAATCCGGGCAGCTTCCAAAGCAGCCATCACATGGTCACTGTGGTTTTGCTACATATTGATAAGCCGTTCCAACACATTGGTAACGACCTCAAGCCTGGGCTGATTTTCCTGAAGAAGAGAAGTGGAACCTCTGCGAGCCATGGTCTGCACAAGAATAAAAAACAATCAGCAACCAGATCAAAGTTGATTATAATTCATTCATTTATGCATGGTCTGTGTACTGTTGAGCCAATCCCAAGTTGAGCTAAGCTTGTCTAATATATCAATCAAACTAATACAATAGCCAAACCTGAGCTCTAATACCACAAAAAATCTTGTTACGCTCCGCTTCCTAAAAAGGAATATGGAATACACATATGTGACTAAGTCCAGCGAATGATTTTCATCATCCATAAGCTATCAGGATCTTTACAATATTTCACAGGAATATCAAAGTAATAAGCAAGGAGAAGTCAACCACCTATGCATGAATGAATCAATATACCAAAGGGATTTACTTGAAACAAAATTTAATAATCTCAAATAAACCAAATCTAAACAAGTCGAAAAATTCTGGGTCACATTGCCCAATACAAAATAATCCAAATAGCAGATACATTTATTCAAAAATAGCAGAAAAGTAAATTATAGCAAGAACTCCAGCAACTAGAATATTAGATCACCTACTCCATTGGGCAGCTGATCATCAAAATCTACAATTTAACAAAATGTATAGAAAAAGGAAAGAGAAACAAAACTCTCGTATATGCAAGTTACGGGCCGCTTGTAGTGCAGGCACAAGTACATGGGAAAAACAAATATAGAGTAACAGCGGAAGCAACATAGCACGGAATAGACATGGAAAAAAAATAGAACAACTATCATGAATCATGAACAGAATCAACATAATGTGATAACAGGGTACGGGTAACATGTAATAGATATAAAGTATCATGCAAGCAGGGTAATTGGTAACAAGTGTCAGGTAGCACGTACAGGTAATCATGTAACAGGTATTACGTCATGTCAAGTCTTATATTTATTACTATCTAGGTAGCACTTTACGCGTCCCAAGTTTTTAACACATGGTCGCTACATAAATGCAGTTTTCGTTTAGATCTAGTTGTGGGTTTCTATAAGGCCGTGTACTCAGGCGTCATGTAGAGTATGTATCATGAAACTGAAAATATTTAATAAGGACTTTTATTAAATATACCTCCTACCATTTTTATTCAAATCAACGACCCTCATCATTGACTCGGAAAATCTCATCGTAAGCTTTTCTAGTAGGCCAAGATCCATATTTCATATAGTTTTAAGTCAGCTTTGGCTGATCACCTAAAATGCAGTTATTTAGGTTGGGAACACTTCTCAATTACATTATATGCAACTCTTGGATAGTTGGGTGAATAACACTTATTATAATCTATCTCATAGACTAAAGCACAACTCATTGCCTCTAAACCTTCAATGATATTGAAATAGCCTAGTCAAGTCAGACGCAATGGTTAGCAGTTGAATGTTACTTTTATCTCATCGCATCTCACCAGGATAGATAAAGGCACCCTGCTTTGGCAGGCCCACACTTAATCGATCCTAGCCTAGACGAGTGGGACACATTGGAAGGCATCTTATTATGACTTAATATTTATTTTGAGAGATTTTGTTATTTTATTAATTTATCTTACCAACTATTATCCATTAGCATGCAACAAATAAAACAATTCATCTCATACAACATAAAAGCATAAAATATATGTGACTTAGTTGTGGCTCGTAATGCATTTATACTCCCAAGTCAATAGAGTATCAATAATCAAATGTAGAGATTAGAGCGTTTTCTTCAAGCTGCTTCCCAGTCAAGTCCTTGTAAGGTTGCCAATTCCTTGCCTCCACAGTGAGATTACATTTTCATATAAAGAAAAGAATGTATAATCAGACTGTAAAGAGAAAGGTACAAAACGCAGGCCGAATTTAGATTACAATTAGAATGTAGGGACAGGAACGACATGCATGCCATATTAAAATACCGAAATATAAAGCATACATCACAAAATATAAACCATGCATTACATAACTAAACCATGCATCACAGAACTAAGGCCACAACCATGCACCATGCATCACATAACATAATAAACAAAGAATATGTTGTTATGATTTTATTTAGTTTATTTAAAAAAGATTGATTTTTTTGGAATCAATATTGTTACCCTACACAGAGTTAAAATAGGGATCCTGCTCGGACCAAAAAAATTGCCTCGTCATCCTTTGTCACTGCCAGAGCATGAACACTTCATGTTTTATGAAACCCTAATGCCACTGCAAACGACGCAGGTGCATGAACTCTTCATGCTTTAAGAAATCCTAACGTCACTGCAAATCACATCTTGTTGCTTCGGGGTTTTCAATGGTTCCAAACCGAGGGCTACCCTCGTGAGACATCTGTGTTAACAACCAACTCATAAATGAATCCATATATTGCAACTGTTGCAAAAATTATATCACGTATGAACTTTTCTTCCAAAAGTGCGAACATATCATGAATAATCACATATCATACATAACCGAGTTATGGTTTCGTAAGTGGCTCTAATACCACTGTTAGGTTTTGATGGCAATTACAGGTTAAATACACAACAGAAAAATCACAAAATATCGAAACCTAGCCATGGATCCATGCTAAAACCATAAATCGTGTTTAAGAGTTACACCTTAAAGATGGATCTGGTGTCTCAAAAATATGCCAATCACAGCATTGCAAAGGTTACGCTCTACTGTATCCACACGAACGGATCAAATCAAGCTTTCCCTCATGCCGCGGTGCTAGCTGCAGGAAGGGGATGTTCCTTATGATCTTTCTCTCTCTCACAGTTTTCTCTCTCTCACAGTTCCTGTGACAACTGCGGTTTTTCTTATGATTCTTTTCCACATAAATATATCATATAAATAGGTGCAGAAAATCTATCCTAAGAGAGTGGTGAGGTGGTTGGAGTCACAATCTGACCTGGATCAAATTCATGTGTGGGCCTTCTAACTTTACTTGGCCCATTTTATCTAATTATTACCCAACCATGTCAGGAGTACAAGTCTTACTAGGATTCCCAATTAAATTCATCTCATGAATTCAAATCTCAATTTGGATCCATTCTACGTGTGTGACCCTATAGGTTCCCATTATGTTGACAGTATTACAAAATCCTATTTTAGTGTTACAAATAGTGAGCGATATCATGCAATACATCACTCAAGTAACAATAATGCCAGTAATTTAACGTAACCTATCCTTGACCAATGCTACCATGTAGTCTAGTCATTTTGTCCAAATATCTTAATTGACCACAAGGCATAGAGCATGTCACCTTTGTATTCAATATTTGGTTTCTAAATGTCCGAGTATACTTACTAAAACAAATGAGCGTAATATCTCATATTGACTCATTTGAGTACGTCTATGCATTTTGCAGTCTCACTCAATCAACGGGTCATAGATATTGCTCATGTTATGTAGGATGAACAAATCCTATCTAAGTCACTCGTGTCCCTCCACATGATTTAAGTATATCCAATAGTCGACTTTATAATCGCATTATTACAAACAATGTTTGACGGCATTAAAACAAATAACTTCTCATGTAGGGAACCGTAGTGACTTTAAGTCAAAGGACTACATACCTATGGTCATTGTGAGAACTGCTATGGCACTCACATAACGATCCATGTAGCATTCTCATGGTGGGTTAATCCAGTACATTATTACTTTAATATGTGTCCATGTAAAGACTTGATATCTCATATCCATTACCCATGAGAATGATCATCAGTCAACGCACAAACTAGTCTCTATTTATTATCGTTGTCCTAATTCACAATAATACTTGACAAAGGACATTTAAGAATAGTGTTATGATTTCAGCCAATAGGATCTCACAATTAAGTCATGCACTTGATATCCCATGACATTGAAGTTACTATTCTAAGAACTTTATTATGTTCATTTAATTCACAATAAATAAAATGCCTCAATAAAAAATAAATGTCATGATACAATGTAAGACAGTAATGTCAATACACAACTGGCCCTTAGGACATACACCAATTATCACACAATTGGAGAGCAAGAGCCATAGCTTTCGTCAAGATCGTCTAGAGTTCTTCTTCTCTTCTACTTTTTATTATGCAATCTAAAAAAAGGTTTGTTAGTTGCAAATTTATTATGAACTAATTTTTGTATTTCTAGGGCTTCAATGTAGCCTAGTTTGATAACACAATTCTAATTTCATGTTATTTGATTTATCTTTTTTTTGTGTTTAATTTTTGTCCTTAATGCTTACAATTGTTTGGCTAACTATTGTTTGATTTATTAAATTATGGAGAGATCAATAGGTAACTTATGATTTAGAATTATATAATTAAACATCACTGATTGAGCGAAATTAGAGATGATTTACCACGAATAATGTGACTGTAAAGAAATCCATTGAACTTAATGAATCTTCAATTAATAAAATCAAAGAAATATGACAAATTGTTAGTTGGAGATATGTTTGGTATTGTTCAAGAAAAAATATTGAATAAATAGGAGATTTTTGGTCTACAAAATTGCAAAAGTAGAGTTTTTAATTTATGGATTATGAATTGTGTGGGATTAATTAGGTGAAATCAAAAGCACTAGAATTAGTTTTGCTATTAACAAACCACAAAATTTCAGATTACGTTCTTTTTAATTAGTTTAGTTATTTCCTTCAGTTTAATTTAGTTTAGTTGCTATTTTTGTAATAATTTCAATTTTTCAAATAGTAGTTAATCTAGTAAATTTCGGTAATCAATAAAATAATTAGTCCTTGCGGGTTTGACACTCTTTTTTTTAAAAACTATACTACTTGTTGCAATTTTGTACACTTGCAAATATTCCAACAAGTTTTTGGCACCGTTGCCGGGGACTACTTATTCTTTTATTGATATTGATAATTACTAGATTGTTACTAATTTTGATTTTTCTTCATCTTATTTTTTTTAATTTTTTTATTTTTTCTGCTATTTAATAGATATATTTCAGGACATAGAAGTGTATCACCATGGCGAACAAGGGTAATGGAGAAGAAAATAAGGTTTTGAGAGACTATGATATGCCCTTGGTTAATTGAGCAACATCAAGCATAAAGAGGCCGATTATACAAGCTAACAATTTTGAGATTAAACTAGCGATAATTCAAATGAATCAACAGATTGTTCAGTTTGGTGGACTGGCGCACAAGGATCCTAATGTTCACATTGCAAACTTTGTAGAAATTTGTGATACTTTCAAACACAATGGAGTATCAGATGATGAAATACGATTGATTCATTCCATTTTGACTAAGAGATAAGGTGAAGACTTGGCAAAATTCTCTACCACTGAGTGTTATTATTACATGGGAGGGATTTGCACAAAAATTTCCTGGCTAAGCGTTTTCCGCTAGCAAAGACAGCAAAGCTAAGAAATGACATTTCCACATTCAGTCAATTTGAGAATGAGTCTTTCGCATGAGAGAGGTATAAAGATTTATTTTGAAAATGTCCTCATCATGAACTTCCGAAATGGCTACAAGTGCAATCATTCTATAATGGTTTGGGAGTTACAAATCGATCTATGGTAGATGCAGTAGTTGGAGGAGCTCTTATCAGCAAAACTCAAGAAGCAGCTTATGAACTTTTAAAGGAGATGACTTCTAACAATTATCAATGGTCTTCAGAGATAGCAATGCCCAAAAATGCAGCTAGAGTTTATGAGCTTGTTCATATTACCACATTGGCTGTAAAAATTGATATTCTATAAAACAATTAGGTAATATGAATGTTAATGTTGTTCAGATAATATTATTTGTGATCATTATGCAAGAAATTACTCAAGTATTAATTGTCAAGTGGAAAATCTATTTTCTCAACCACATTCTGATCAAGTAAATTATGTGTCCAACTTCCAACATCAAACCAATCTTTATACGAACACGTATATTCCAAGATAGAGAAACTACCCCAATTTCTCTTGGAACAACAATCAAGGAGCAATTAGACCACCTCAAAATTTTTGAATGCAAGAAAAGAAGCCGACACATGAGGAGATGTTCATGCAATACATGCAAAAGACAGATTTGGTGATCCAAAATAAAGCGGCTTCAACCGCTGCTTCAATTCACAACCTTCAAGCTCAAATTGGTTAGCTTACAAATATTCTTATAGAAAGAATAGCAGAAACCTTAAAGCTTAAAATAAAGTAAACAAAAAGAAAAACAACTCTAATGGCAGTGAAAAGAAAACATGGGTTTCCTCCCGAGAAGTAATAAGTTTTAAGTCTTCAGCTGGACGTGGTAACTGAGATGGTTATGTGATGCCAAGATTCAACAACTTAAAAACCACTTTTCTAGCAACTTCCTTCATGTGCGGATTATGTTTTTTTTGTGCATCCCGCAAACTAAATGACAACGATTTAAGCTAGTGTTTGAGTAGTTTCTTTCCTGAAGATTTCATCTTTGACATCTCCACCTCTTTGAATTTCAGCTGAGAAGAATGATGAATAGGTGATGCAGCTTCCAAATACAGAATATATTCCAAACCCTTTTTTTCTCAGATTCAAGAGGTTATGAATTTGTTAAACACACTTCAATCGGTAACTTTTCAACTTTAGCCATATGTGTCTCGCCTACAATTAAATCAATTTCACAAACTTGAAAACACGAGTGAACTTCGGTTGAAAACTCATTGGATTTAAAGACATCAAACGTTACTTGCTCATTCTCAACTTTTAAAATAAGTTTTTCTTGTTGGACATTAATCAAAGCTCTCCCCGTAGCTAGAAAAGGTCGCCCCAAAATCAACGAAATTTGTTCATCTTCTTCCATGTCAAGCACTATGAAATCAGTTGAAAAAATGAACTTGTCTACCTTTACCAAAACATCTTCAATTATCCCTATTGGGTAGATCTGTCCACCAATTCTAAAGAAATTACAGTGGGCTTTGCTTCTCCAATATCAAGTTTCCTAAAAACCGAAAAATGCATAAGATTAATACTTGCACCTAAATCAGATAAAGCTTTATCAAAAAATAAATTTCCAATAGTGCAAGAAATCGTAAAACTTTATGAATTTTTAAGCTTAGGTGGCAATTTCTTTTATAAAATTTTACTACTGTCTTCAGTTAGCATCACCGTCTCATGCTTCTCCAACTTTCACTTGTTTGATAAAATATTCTTTAAAAAATTAGCATAATTAGGCATATGTTCTAAAGCTTCAATAAGAGGAATATTAATATGCAATTTTAAAAAAATACTTAAAAATTTAGAGAATTAATTATCAATATTATTCTTTTTATGTCTTGGCGGAAAAGAAATAGGTGGATAAAAGGTGAATTATGATAAGTTTCAGAATTAAGTCCCTGGAAACTGCGGGGTTTGAAGTTCCTTTATTCTTCTTAGAATTCCCGATATGGTGGTTGTCCACCTGCTGCGTTGGTTACTCCAAAATTGGCTCAAACTCATCTTGCTTTTCAACCACATTTTGTTCGGCAGTTTGTGCTTGTGGCTCTTCAATTGTTCTCCCACTTCTCAGTGTTATTACTTTGACATGCTCCTTGGAATTTGTCACGATGTTACTAGGTAAGGTTTCTGCTATTCCTTCTGTAAGAATATTTGTAAGCTAACCAATTTGAGCTTGAAGGTTGTGAATTGAAGCAGCGGTTGAAGCCGCTTTATTTTGGATCACCAAATCTGTCTTTTGCATGTATTGCATGAACATCTCCTCATGTGTCGGCTTCTTTTCTTGCATTGAAAAATTTTGAGGTGGTCTAACTGCTCCTTGATTGTTGTTCCAAGAGAAATTGGGGTAGTTTCTCTATCTTGGATTATACGTGTTTGTATGAAGATTGGTTTGATGTTGGAAGTTGGACACATAATTTACTTGATCAGAATGTGGTTGAGAAAATGGATTTTCCACTTGACAATTAATACGATATTGACAAAAGCTATGGTTGTTGCTCTCCAATGGTGTGATGAGTCGTCTCCTCCATTTCATTTAACCTCCAAACTATTTCTGATTACCCTAGAATTTACATCAGCATCTATATATAGCACTCCAACAAATCCCTAAAAAGATATATGCAATTACAACCCATTGGCCCCGAAACCCACATTTAAAATATAATATCAGCGCCGACGCGATCGACCTCAACTTCAGACGGTCGACCGTTCATGCCCTTCAAGTGTACAGGTTTTTGACAGCGAGAGGGACAGTCAATAACTCATTTTGTGATTACCTTTTCTCACTACTACAAATTGAGTAGCAAACTAGAGTCTTTTTTTTTCTTTTCTCTAAGTTGTCACTTGTCTTTTGACGCGAATGTAAACATTCGTGATGAATTCACCCGGTTACTCAATAAGTCACAAACTTAAAGTGATTTGCATACTCATATTTCAAGTTGCCGTTTGACGTAAAAGTAAACATTGGTGATGAATACCCCTAGTTACTAAGCAACTCAAAATATTGGAGTAGATAGACTTTATTCATAAATTTGTTTTTTTTTCATTATCACTCTATTTACTTAAACTCTGTTTAGGACTAGATCAACGGGAATAATCATAAGAAAAATCATCACATTTTTCTTTTATGTATAATTACATGACTCTCACAATTATGTATGGAATTATTGAAATTCAATCATCCTAAAGTAAATAAGTATACTTAATGTTGTTTTATAAGATATTGTCTATCCTAAAAAAAATTTATTTCAATGCTTTAGCACAATAAAGAACTCAAAAGTATAATGGTGAGCCCAATTGAAATCCTTTTTGTTTTGTTTTTCTTTTCAAATATATAAAAAATAAATTTGTACCCCTTTCCCCAAACTTGAATATCACATTGTTCTCAATGGTAAAGGAAAAAGAAAAATAAAAAGAATCCAAAAAGTTCAGAATTTCTCCCCTGATTCGTGTAAAAATTCTGCACGCGCGACGTTCAATGTTTCAGCGATATCTGGAGCTGTCGGTGACCAAAAGACCTGATTCTTTTTATCCTAGAAATCTAAGACAGTTTCCTACGGTATCTCTTTGAAACACTTCTCCAGATTCTGAACTCATCCTACTCAAAAATAGCCATCAATTTAGGTGTAGAAAACAACTCTGCCTGGCGACTTCCAAACTCATGCAATCCTACAAAATAAAATCAAAAAATACAATTAAATTAAACTAAAAGAAAAGAAAAATCTAAATGCAGTAAAAGAAAACATGGGTTACCTCCCAAGAAGCGCTAAGTTTAAAGTCTTCAGCCAGACTTGATAGTGAGATGGTTATGTGACGCCAAGATCCAACAACATACGAGCATCTTTTTCAATAATTCTCTTCATATGTGGATTAGATTTTTTCTGTGCATCCGTCAAGTTTGATGGTAGCGGCTCGAATTTCAGTTGTTTCTTTCTTGAAGATGGAGTCTTTGATATCCCCACCTCTTTGAATTTTTGCTGAGAAAATGGATGAATAGATTGTGCAGCATCCAAATACATAATATATTCAAAAATATTTTAATTTTCAGATTCAAAATTTGCTGAATTTGTTGGACATACTTCGATTGGTAACTTTTCAACTTCAGCCTTATGTTTCTCGCCCACAATTAAATCAGTTTCACTTACTTGAAAAGATGACTGTTCTCCGGTAGGAAACTTCATGGAATTAAAGACATCAAAAGTTACTTGCTCATGCTGCGTTTGTTCCTCCACAATTGGTTCGTACTCATCTTCCTTTTCAACCACATTTTGTTCGCCATTTTCTTATTGTGGTTGCTCAATTGTTCTCCCGCTTCTTAGTGTTATTGCTCTAACATGCTCATTGGGGTTAGTCACGGTGTTGCGGGGTAATGTTACTGTTGTCCTCTCTGTAAGAATATTTGAAAGCTGGCCAATTTGAGCCTCAAGATTGTGAATTGAAGCCTTATTATTTTGTATCGCCAAATAAGTCTTCTGCCTGTATTGCTCTGTTTTCTGCATGTATTGCATAAACATATCTTCAAGTGTCGGCTTCTTTTCTTGCTGTGGAAAATTTTGAGGTGGTCTAATTGCTCCTTGATTGTTGTTCCAAGAAAAATTAGGGGTGTTTCTCCATTCTTGATAATACGTGTTCGAATAAGGATTGTTTTGATGTTGAAAATTGGACACGTGATTTGCTTGATTGAAATTTGATTGAGCAAAAGGGTTCCCCAATTGGCAATCTTTACTTGAGTGATTTGCTGCACAAAAATCACAAATCATATTAGATTGAATAGCATTAACATTCATATTACCTATTTGTTTAGATAAAATATTAATTTTTGTAGTTAAAGTAGTAATAGGATCAAGTTCAAAAAATCCAGTCACTTTTCTTGGCATTGTTCTCTCTGAAGACCACTGGTAATTATTAGATGTCATCTCATCTAAAAGTTCATAGGCTGCTTCATGAGTTTTGCTCATAAGTGCACCTCCAGCTTCTGCGTCAATCATAGATCGATTTGTAACTCCCAAACCATTATAGAATATTTGAATTTGAAGCTATTTCGGTAGTTCATGATGAAGACACTTTCTCAGTAACTCTTTGTACCTCTTCCATGCATCATACAAAGACTCGGTCTCAAATTGAATGAAGGTGGTAATATCATTCCTTAGCTTCGCTGTCTTTACCAGGCGAAAAAAACTTAGCCAGAAATTTTTGTGCAAGTCCCTCCCAAGTAGTAACACTACCGAGTGGTAGAAAATTTAGCCAAGCCAATCCTTATCTCTTAGTTAAAAAGAAAGAGTCTCAATCTGATTGCATCATCTGATACTTCGTTGTGCTTGAAAGTGTCACAAATTTCTAGAAAGTTTGCAATGTGAACATAAGGATCCTCGTGCGATAGTCCCCAAAATTGAACAGTCTGTTGAATCATCTGAATAACTGCTGGTTTAATTTCAAAATCGTTAGCTTGTATAATCGACCTCTTTATGCTTGATGTTGCTCCATTAATCGAAGGCATAGCATAGTCTCTCAAAGCCCTGTTTTCCTCATTGTTCGCCATGATAATGTACTTGTATGTCCTAAAATATAAGTACTAAAAAATAAATAAAAATAAAAATAAAATTCAAAAGAAAATATAGAGGTAAAATAATAATAAAACAAAAAAAATCCAAAATAGTAATAATCTAGCAACTTTCAATATCAATAAAAGAATAACTAGTATCCGGCAACAGCACCAAAAACTTGATGTGAATATTTGCAAGTGCACAAAATCGCAACAAGTAGTATAGATAAGTGAAAAGAGTGTCGAACCCACAAGAACTAATTATTTTATTGAGTACCGAAATTACTAGATTAACTACTATTTGGAAAAGCGAAATTAATAAAGAAAGAAACTAAATTAAATTAATCTAAAGACTTAACTAAATTAATTAAAAATGAGCGGAATCTGAAATTTTGTTGTTTATTTATTGCAAAATTAATTATAGGGCTTTTCTTTTCACCTAGTTAATCCCACACAATTTATAACTCCATGTGAATAAAAAGACTGTTTTTCCAAGTTGTAGACCAAAATTTCTTAAGTATTCAATGCTTTCTCTCGAACAACACCAAAAATATCTCCAACTAACAGTTTGTCATATCTCTATGCAAATTTAATTAATTGAAAACTCATTAATTTCTATGGATTTCTTTATAGTCACATCAGTCGCGGTAAATTATATCTAATTTTGTTTAATCAATGGTGTTTAATTTTATAGTTCTAAATCACAAATTACCTCTCGGTCTCTCCATGATTCGATAAATCATACAAAAGTAGGCCAAACAATTGAAGCATTAAGAACAAAAATCAAACACACAACCATAGAAAAAATGGAAAAATAATATAAAATTAAAAATTGTGTTATCAAAACTAGGCTATATCGAAGCACTAGAAAAATAAAATTCAGTACATAATAAAATTATAAATAACAAATACTGTCTTGGATTGCATAATAAAATTTAAAAGAGAAAAAAGAAGACACAGAAAGAACTGTTTTGTAAAAAAAATAGCAAACCGAAGCCTCGATTTTTTGTTCCCAACATTTAATCCCCTGTCTTTCTCTCTCTCTCTGTCTTGAATCCCGAGCCGGCTGACGTGGTGCTGATGTCACGCATAGCCGCCCACGTCATGTCCCGTTCTCTGGTCTCGAGTCGCGCGCCGCCAACAGCGAAGTCACGCTCTGTCCTCTTTCGTCTTTCGTCCTTTCTTTCTTTTTATTTTGTTTTTCTTTGATTTCCCTGGGTGTCCACGCCACCTAATCCCTACCCAAGTGCAGCCGCCAACCTTCAATTCTCACCTGTGACCTCTTTTCTTCTTTTTCTCATCTGTTTATATAAGCACTACATTTGTCCGTGGGCACGTGCCGTAGGCACATCTTCAGAACAATACAACATATGAAAAGCCTTGTAAACAGTAAACCAACAATTATATAGCTCAAGTTTGAATAGTATGACAATAATTAGTTGTAAATAAAAGTTCATATTTCTATAAGTGTATATATATATATATATATATATATATATATATATATATATATATAGAGAGAGAGAGAGAGAGAGAGAGAGAGAGAGAGAGAGAGAGAGAATTAAATAAATAAATGAGTTGTTTTGGGGATTTGAATTTGAGTTTTGGGGGGAAACTTTTGAGGTAGAAAACATATTTTGTGAGGTTAGATCTGGGTCTTTGATTTTGGGGGAATTGAGTGAGAGCCACTTGATAGCTTTCTTTGTGTTTTATTATATAGATGTGTAGAGTAGTAGTAGGATTAGATTGAGTAGGTAGATTAGGGTTAGTTTAATTAGGATTTGTTATTACTATTAGTTAATTAATTAATTAATCTTTTTTTAAAAAATCTATTGATTTAGATTAATCTATTAAAATTTTAGACTAATCAATTAACTAACCCTAATTTAAATCCACTCAACTTCAATTTTTATTACAAAATTTTATTTCACCGCCTACTTGATCTCAAAATTCATTCTTATCATATTTTAAGCCAACTCAAATATTAATTTTCTATTTTTGTGTTCTTACGTAATTGCACGTGCTTTCAATACACGTGTCGATTACGTATATTTTTCTTTACGTGAAATATACGTAACAATATTAAATATACATGTTTTGTATTTTGACTGTTTTTTGTTCTCTTAAATTAAATTTAATATTTTTGGTGCACGTAAAAAAATTATATGCATGTTTCTAAAATTTTCTAAGTATTGCACATTTTTCTTCTCACTTTATTTATTATACCTTATATTATTAATTTTATAAAAACCCATAGGCCTAAAATTGTTTTTAAAACCCACAAATTTTTTTTTAAAATTAAAAGCCTACACTACTTGTCATGAATAATACCCACACACACATTTTTATTCAATAATAATAAAAAAAAATCAATTATGTGATGTACACAAAGCACGTGCACGTGCACACGTGCAATGTGCACACCAAGAGAGTGCCGACTATGTATGCTGACATGGTGAATGGAGAGTGGGTTGGTGGGATAGTGGGCAATTAGTTATATTAGCCACTTAACTCCAATAATTATCCCTAATCTAAAGCATACACTACACAACACAATTAATCAAAATCAAAAGAAACCAAAAAGGCAGAGAGACATTTTGGTGAGTTGCTGGCCGAGACTTTCGGTGGAGATTTTTGGGCTTGCTTTTGTGAATTTTCTTGGTGCTTTGGAAGGGCTTTCTACTAAAATACTGTTCTATTAGGTGGGTGTTTCAATATACTTTCTAATTTATAGTTTAATTGTATGTTTAGGGGATTTATATTATAATTGTAGATGCAAATTTCTTCGTTTCAACTCTAATTTTTTATATGATGCATGTGGTAGGAAAAATCTAAAATTTTGGTTAATAATGAATAAAATGCATATTAAAGGGAATTTTAAGAGGTAGATTTTTTGTAAAATTAAAATTCAAGTTGTGCAAATTACTATATGCGATACTATGAAGAATTCTGATTTAGTATAAGTAGATTTTTTGAAAGATGGTGGAAGAAATTGAATTATGCTTGATTTGAATTGATTATAAAATTTTGGAGGAAATTCCCATGATGTTAAGTGGCATTGAAAAGATAAAGAAATTCATGTATGTGTTGTAGAGTAGTATTTATAAATTAATAAAGGCATATGGTGTTCGAATGTTCTCAAAATTGTTATCTACCTTTAAATTGTGTAGAATCACTTTCTTACAGGAAAACTCAGTAAGATTTTTGATACTGGACATTTTAAAATTGTGTTGTATAAGCAAATGAAATTGATCGGATGAATTAAAGTTGTTTGAATGTTCATATTTTAAATGGTGGATTAAACCGAGAGTAAATACTTAAATAATCTAACGCCTATATGGTCAGATGAGTTGTTGGCCTTTGTGGCTAGTGCATGCGCCTGTGCGCTAGGTGTTGCTACGTGGCGGCCTGTGATCTCCGTGGTCGTGGGTTCGAGTGAGCACTAGGCTCTGTTATTTCCAAGTTTGGGTATTTAATAAACCGAGGAGGACCATATATGTCGTGATATGAGCTTGGCTCAGTGGGTTGGCGCTCCTTTCCGTTGCTTTTGGCTCTGGTTCGAGCCCGGGGTATGCCGTTTGGGGGGGGGAAATTATTCTTTTGATGTTTTGAGTATTTTAAAATGGTGAAAAACATTATAAAATTCATAAAATAATACTAGAACAATTTGGAGTTAATACACACTATTCCAAAGATATTTTGATAATTTAAGAGGCATGTTATGTTCATTGCAAGTTGAAGTTCAATTTAAATAAATATGGTTGAAAATATTAAAATTATTCTTTTTTGAAAATAAAATTAAAGTTTTGAATTGGGAAATCGAGAAATTTAGGTGATGATTTTTAAAGGGGTTTTGATGCTAAAAATAAACGATGTTAATTGAAGAAAAGTGTTGATTTGAGATACGGATCATTCGTTTGGAAATGGTTAATTTTGAAGAAATGAGTTTCGAGATAATTTTGGAAGTGATTAGTTTGTTTGTTAATTAAAAAGTTGTTTATGAGAAATTTGATTTGTAAATTATGATTGAATAAATTACAAAAGTTGAAAACTTTATGGATGAAGAAAATTTGTTGATTAAAAGTTAAAATTGTTTGTTGATGTTGGTTATAAGCTATTTTTGATCTCTAAATGAGATGATTGTTGGAATATAGAGGCAAGGAGAGACCCTAGTGACCGGCAGTTGTGATTAATGAGATTTTGAGGAGTAACCAGTTTGGGTTGACTCTCTCTTTGAGAAGTAGCCTTTGTGGGCTGACTTTCTCTTGTGTTGGTTTAAGTCCGGTAGGGTGAGCTAGCTCTAGGTTGTGATGATTTTAACTAAACTTAAGGACAGACACTAGTTGGTGACATGATGAAACAAGGGCAAATATGAGTTATGGACTCCAGAATGATCCTTGGAGAGAAACAGTCTCCAGTATTCCAGGACGATGGCCGTAAGGGCCACAGAATGATCTACGGAGCGGGAATGATCTCTAGTATTCTGGGAAGAGAGCGACGCTCATGGGATATTTGTGCAATGAGGGCTCCAGAATTACCTGCGGAATGAGAAAATCCCCAGTATTCCGGGATGATGGACGTAAGGGCCATAGAATGATCCACGAAGTGGGATTGGTCTCCAGTATTCCAAGGGCGAGAGCCAATACTTGCAAAGTGTCTAAATCTTGAAGTAGTCATAATAGTAGGATGCATGGTGAGGAATTAAACCCTTTATCGTGGAGTACGTAGGTGCTTACCCTCGGACCTATGCAGAATGGGATGCATAGAAACCGAACAAGTATGCATTAGTGTCATCATAGCGTAAACACCTGCATTAGGCATTAAGTCATTGCATACACTGACATGTTTAGGATAGTCACTTTTCACACTTTGTTTTACATTCAAGTTTGTGTTTGCTAAAGTAAATGAATCGATGTAGAACCCCGCATTTTCAAATATTATTTAAAGATTTGAAAATGAATTAAAATGATTTTCTGGAGATTTAATAAGTATTTTCTGAAAATCTATCTATTTTACACGTGCGAAACACGTGCAAATATTTTTAACGTAAATAACCAATTTTATATTTTTAGTAAATTCTCCTAATTATAATGAAGTATATTCTAAAATTTGGAATTTTTCTGAGTGGAGACACTATTTTTATAAATACCTCGAAAGGGAGGGGCTTTTATGTAAAAGTCGTTTGGATCTTAAATAAATTATGAAAATTTGTTTTTACTGATATTTTGGTTCTCCATGTTTATCATTTGAATTTAAATATATTTATATTTTATTTAAGGTCGATTTGGTGAAGATTTAAACAAAAAGGGTGTTTTTGCAAATATGGAATTCATGTAGAATTTTGTGCAAATATTTTTCTGGAAAGTAAAAGTCAAATATTTTGATTGTAGAATATAATATGTATTATTAGATATTATTTCTAATTTTTCTGGATTTTTATGAATATTTTATGATATGTATGCAAATATTACAAAAGGGAGGGTTTTTGTGCAAAATCGCCACCCTGAGTGGTAAATCCGAATTTTTCTTATTTACTAGGGTTGTGCTGGATTGCTGGACAACTCAGTGATAAGAAGATTTGATTTGTTTTTGATTTAGTTAACCTATTTTAACTAAGAAAAGGTTATATATGTAAAGTTATATTTTGGAAGGACTATTTTGCAAATATATTTCTAAAACCCTAAATCCCTATTTCCAGCCTGTATAAAAGAGGGTGTGCAGCGGTCATTCTCTACACAACACAAGTTTTATTATATCTTTTATTTTCTTGGTGATTGAAGAGAAGGATTTTGGATCTCACAAAAGATGGGCTTTCTTGTTGAATCTCTTCATTCCTAAGGTGAGTGACATTGTTTTGTTTATTTTGTTTGTGTATGTTGTAGATGTGTAGATATAATTGTTTGGTTGTTTTGTTTGTTTCTCTTTGATTTTTGTACGTCATATGAGAACAATATGAATGTTTAGATTGATTAGATGTTGAATATGTATATGTATGAATGGATAAAAAATTGGGTCTCCAAGAAGAACCCTAGATATTTGTATTTGAACGATGTTAGATCTGTTGAGAACCTAATATAAATTGTTGGTGGGCTAATAATGTTAGATTTCCGTGGTGAACAGTCGACTGGTGACTCGAAACAGTCGACTGCTACTGCTTAGATCATATTTTCTTAAAATGTTGGATTATCGTTGATTTGATTGAGTTTGATAGATGTCATGCATTAATTAAATTAAAGATGAGATTTTTGGACTATTGCTGAGTTGGATAAAAACAACTTGACCACGTTGAGGATAAATTGGTTTTATTCATGAATTAACTATAGAAAATAGTTGAGATTTAGTTGAGGAATTTTGTGAATGATAAATGGCCTAGAGGACCAGGTTTTGAGGATTTGGGTTATGAGGAGTTAAATTGGGGATTTGTGATTGTTGTAAAATATGTTGTTTGAACTTGAATTTCTTAAATGCAAAGCTTAAATCTAATTATTTTGGTATTAATAAGATTTGGAAAATAATACAAAGTTATTTTGTTATATGACTGATTCCTAAAAATCCTAGTTTTGACATATGCACAACCAAAATTATGCAGTCTGTAGGCCGACAGTCGACTGGCATGACCTTTCAGTCGACTGGTACGACCCGACTGCTATGATCATTAGTTTTCTTGAAAATCCGTTCTGGACAGTCGACTTAGACCCTTTTCAGTCGACTGGCACACTTAGAATATTTTCTTAAAAGATTTCTGAAGTTTCTCTCTGGTAAGTCGACTTATGACTTTTTAAGTCGACTTATATTTTCTGGTAAGTCAACAATCATTTGTCTTGTTGTTGATCCATGTATGCGAGTGGCAATGTTGTTTGATTCGATATTGTGAATGATATAGATCTTGTATTGTGGTATGATTCATGTGATTAATGATTGTTGTTTGTACCATGTTGTGAAATCTACGAATGATTAGTAGATCTTTGTTTATAAAATCGTATTGCTAAAGGCATGATTAAGATTTGAGTATGGTTATGATCGGATGTTGAACATCTGGATCTTATGTATTGTAAATCAAATTTTATTGATTGTGAAAGAAATTTAGTAATGAGAAACCCTAATAGAAGGATTAGTGATCTAGAACGTGAGAACTTGAGTTTTGACATTTGATGTTTTGAGTAATATATCCATAATGAAGATTATTTGAGATTTGTCATTTTGCCTGAATACGAACTATTTATCATAAACAATGAATCTTTAGAAAACTCCAGTTTTAATTATTGTATTTAGACCTAAGTTATGAAAACTGTAGGCCGACAGCCGACTGGTCTAATTGTCAGTCGACTGGTACGACCCTACTTTTGCATCATTAGCCTTTTGAAAATCCGATCTGGACAGCCGACTAAGACCTTTGTCAGTCGACTGGTGTACTTAGAACTTACTTTGTAAAATTATGTCAGTTTCTTGTCTGGACAGTCGACCGAAGCATTCTTAAGTCGACTCATATGACTTAGTTTATTTTTGTAAAATTTTGGATATTGTCCTCTGGACAGTCGACTTACCACAGTATGAGTCGACTGGTACTGATAGATTTTTGGTAACTTGAGTGTTCTTTCGAATGATTAATCTTCAGGTATTTTGGCCTATATTTTGTCTTCAGTTAAGCATTTGATTTTAAGATATTCAGTTGAGCCACTTTGTTTAGTGGGACTTTGGTTTAGACATTTGAGTTGAGTCTCTAGAGGTGTGTGACCCTAGTATACCGGTGTTGAGTTATTTTGTTGAGGCCCATTGAGGCATTTCAGTTATTCAGTTTTGATTTTAGGCCGGTAGGGTACACCACTCTAGGAGATTCGTTGAGTAATTAAATAACCCACAATAATAAGGATAGGCACTAGTGGTGATATGATGAACGGGAACATGAGTTATGCACCTCAGTATGGCTTTAGATGTGGGATTTAATCTCCGGAATTATCCAAGTAACTTACTTGAGATGTGAGATTTATCTCCGGAATTATCCAGGTAACTTACCTGAGATGTGAGGTATATCTCCAGAATTATCCAAGTGGTTTGCTTGCGATGTGGGATTGATCTCCGGAATTATCAAAGTCGAGGCGACGCACATAGGGTATTCCTGTGATGATGTGTCAATGTCTAGATGTGGGATGATCTCCGGAATTATCCAGGTAAAATACCTGAGATGTGGGATCTATCTCCGGAATTATCAGGCATGGGCTAATTCTTACAGTTTATCTTTATCTCGTAGTAGTCATCGTGATAGGATTAGTTGCATAGCGGGGGATTGAACCCTATGAAGTGAAGACGTTAAGGGCTTGCACCGAACCTATGTAGAATGGGATGCATAGACTTCGACAAGTACGCATTAGAGAGTCCACATATAGAATTTGTGCTTTCTTGACTTAGTTTTATGCATGTGGCTTTCCGGTTTTCTACACTTGACACTTGGTTTAGTAACACTTGTTGTTGTATTTCTTGCTATCTCATATTTTATGCATTTTGGTTCACTATATGTTACTTAAGAATCCTTGCTTAATGTTCATTTATGTTGTTTGTTTGATTTTATGTCACTCACACCATTTATGGCTGACCCCTTTAGTTTTGGGGGTTAGGGATCATCTCTAGCCTCATATGTTGCAGGTTGTTGCTTAGAGTTGGAGGTTGGATACTTGAGTTGGTTTTTGAGAAAAGTGATTTAATAAGAGTTTTGTGTAAAATTGTAAAAGCAGATTTGAGTTAGTTTTGTGTTGTAAATAAAAAGAAAATTTGGAGTTGAGATGTTTTAATTTCTGCTGTGCTATGTAAGTGATTGTTGTAATAAAAGTTGAAAATTTTAGTGGTGTTGGTTGTGTTTAATATTATATTGAAGTGGATTGCTGGGAATGTGCCACGTATTTTCTAAGTTATTAATCTAGAAATTCGGGGCGCTACAGTTTTCTCCAAAATAAATCTTCGATCAGGATATCACCAAATTCGAGTGAAAGCTGAAAATGTGCACAAAACTGCATTTAGAACTCGACATGGGCATTACAAATTCTTAGTTATGCCATTCGGAGTGACAAATGCACCCACAATCTTCATGGATTTGATGAACAGAGTTCTGAGGTCGTTCATTGATTCTCTCGTCGTGGTGTTTATCGACGATATTCTCGTGTACTCCAAGTCGGAGGAGGAGCACACCGAGCATCTGGCAGCAGTTTTGAAGAAGCTGGAAGAGCAGGAGTTGTATGCCAAGCTATCCAAGTGTGATTTCTGAAAATCTGAAGTGGCATTCCTAGGTCACATCCTTTCTATGGAGGGAGTGACAACTGACCCTCAGAAGATAGAGGTAGTGAGAGATTGGGCTAGGCCTACTACAGTGAACGAAGTCAAAAGTTTTCTTGGAATGACTGGATACTACAGGAGATTCATTCAAGGTTATGCTCAGATAGCCATGCTGCTTACTGGTCTGACTAAGAAGAATGTGAACTTCAAGTGGACTGAGCAATGTGAGGCAAGCTTGCAGGAGTTGAAAGAGAAGCTGACTACTGCACCTATTTTGGCGTTTCCTAGAGCAGATGTTGAGTATGATGTTTACAGCGATGCTTCACATCGTGGGCTTGGTTGTGTCTTAATGCAAGAAGGAAGAGAAATCACTTATGGGTCTTGGCAACTACGACCGCATGAGAAGAATTACCTGACTCATGATCTGGAGTTGGCTGCGATTATCTTTGCCCTGAAGCAATGGAGACACTACGTGTACGGTGAGAAATTGAACATGTACACGGACCACAAGAGTTTGAAGTACATATATCAGCAGAAGGATCTGAATTTGAGGCAGCGGAGATGGTTGGAAGTGCTTGAGGACATGCGACCTGAGATCAAGTATCATCCTGGGAAAGCTAATGTTGTTGCTGATGCACTTAGTCGCAAGAGCAGTTTATACAGTTTGATTACAACTCAGAAGCATCTGATTGAAGAATTGGACCGAGCAGGTATTGAAGTTGTCTTGCAAGAATTGGGAGCATCTTTAGCTCAGTTGAGGCTTCAGCCTACACTAAATGGAAGGATCATTGCAAGTCAGGAGGTTGATGCTAATATCTTGGAGATGAAGGAGCAGGTTGGTGCTGGCAGGTTGCCCGGATTTCAAATCAAGGATGGAGTGCTGTGGTTTGGAGAGAGGCTATGTGTTCCAAATCAGGCGGACCTGAAAGAGGGTACTCTTCAGGAGGCGCATGCTACTCTTTTGTCGGTACATCCTGGGAGTACTAAGATGTACAGAGACATCAAACCGCATTTCTGGTGGTCAGGTTTGAAGCGGGATGTGGTTGAATTTGTGGCGAAGTGTGAGGTTTGTTAGCAAGTCAAAGCCAAAAATCAGAGACCCGGAGGTCTATTACAACCGTTACCTATTCCGGAATGGAAGTGGGATAACATTAGTATGGATTTCATTACAGGATTGCCCAAGAGTCTTAAAGGCAATGATGTGATTTGGGTTATAGTCGATCGATTAATCAAGTCCGCTCACTTTTTGGCGATGAAACTCATTGCTTCGATGGCCAAGTTAGCTGAGTTGTATGTTGGCGAGATCGTCCATCTCCATGGTGTTCCGTCAACTATTGTGTCTGACCGAGATGCACGGTTTACTTCGCATTTCTGGAGGAGTCTTCAGGCAGCTTTGGGTACCAAGACAGATTTCAGCACTGCTTTTCATCCGCAAACCGATGGGCAGACCGAGAGAGTCAACCGTATTCTTGAGGATATGTTTCGGTGTTGTGTACTAGACTTTGGAGGCAGTTGGGAAAGGCATTTATCTTTGGTAGAGTTTGCCTACAACAACAGTTTTCAGACTAGCATCGGGATGGTGCCGTACGAAGCTTTGTATGGCAGGAAGTGCAGAACACCTGTTTGTTGGTTTGAAGTTGGGGAGCGTCAGTTGTTTGGTCCTGAGCTTGTTCAGCAGACCTCTGAAAAGATTGATCTGATCAGGAAGAGGTTGGTGGAAACTCAGAGCAGGCAGAAAAGCTATGCAGACAACCGGAGAAGGGACCTTGAGTTTGAGGTTGGTGACTTTGTCTTTCTGAATGTATCGCCCAGTAAAGGTGTGATTCGTTTCGGCAAGGATGGAAAGTTAGCCCCCGAGATTTATAGGCCCGTACAAGATATTGAAAAGGATCGGGAAAACTGCTTACCGGCTTGAGTTACCGAAAGAGTTCTCAGGTGCACAATGTCTTTCATGTGTCTATGCTGAGAGGTTATATTCCAGATCCGAATCATCATCTGCCTGAAGTGCCGGAAGGTTTGCAGTTGGATCTCAATTATATCGAGTCTCCTGTCGAGATTGTTGATCGTCGAGAGAAAGTCTTGAGGAATAAGACGATACCGATGGTCAAGGTAGTCTGGAGAAACCATTTGGTTGAAGAGGCTACTTGGGAATCTGAGGAGAGGATGTTGAGAGATCATCCTGAGCTTTTTGTAAGATTTGTATTTTGTATTTTCTTATGTTTTCTTGTGCTGGTTTATTCTCGCTCTTGACTGTAGTACCGGGGACGGAACTATTCTAAGGAGGGAGTGTTGTAATGCCCCGATTTTTCATTTATAAAGAATTATTTATTTTGCACGTAGTGTGCACGTGCCATTTTTCGCAATATGAAATTTTATAATGAATGATGAGTATATGCGTATGTATATATGTTTGTTAAATTATTTTTATAAAGGTCTTTGTTCAAATAAACTTAAGCCCAAAATCTAATTTATTTATTTTGGTAAAAACTATTAGTTCGGTCCAGCAATTTAAGCCCATAAATTAATTCTTTTAATAACAACTTGTTAGGTAAACATCTTTCAAAAGATTATTTTCTTTATGAAAAACGCATATGTACAAGTTTCATATGGAGACTAGAGTAGCACGTGCATGCAACATGGTGTGCATTGCACACTACTTCTTTGGCCGGTTTTGGAGAGAATGGAGATCATGCTTGGGTGGTTACTTCGTTGTAGGTAGTTACTACAACTCCTATTCTAATCGTAGCCCTCCATCTCAAATCTATCTACTAGATCCTAACCCTCCATTTCACCCAAAGTTTGTGTATAAATACCCCCCCAATTAATTGTATTCTACACTAAAATCTATTTGACAAGAAAAAGATATATTTTTAAGAGAGTTGTGAGTGTGTTCTTGGAGGCCGGTCATCATCTGCAGAAGGATTCTAGGTGGCAAAGAGCAAGGAGGAGAAGTCACATCATCACACTAGAAGGATTTACGGGATTTCGTTTTCGTCAATAAGGTGGGTGTTTCTCATGACTTCTAAATTAGGATTCATGTTAAGATTGAAGATTGAATTGTGTATTTACGTGCAAGCTGAAGTAATAGAATGATTGCTAAATTGATATCTTCCATGCTGTATATAGTGTAGAAAATACGAACGAATGAAAAAGGACTATAATAATTAGAGAATTGGAAACGACCTGTACAGTCAACCGGTCGTGTGAGCAGTCGACTAGTATATTGAAATAAGATATATACAGTTCGGATTTCCTTGGAATGATGTATTTTAATGTGATTTGTTAACTTGATGTTCTAGCGTGCTAAATTGGGATCAATATTCATCTCCGTAAGTAAATGATGACAAAAAGAAAAATGTATGTTTAGCATTTCTTTTGAGAAAAGAAAACACTAGTTATGTGAAATTTACATTTAATTGAAAACTATGTTGTGATGTTAATAAACAGATAAGAATTACATGTTTATGTTGGCATGAGCATATTGTAGTGTGACAAAGAAAGATGCGCGAATAGAATGAAGGAATGATTCCTTAATTTGAAAATTTAACCGGTTTAGTCGACCGAATGTGTATAACAGTCGACTGTACTGAACTTGAAAAGCAACATAATTGAACTCTACAGAACAGCCGACTGGGTTGAATGACAGTCGACTGCCCTGTAAATGATATTTGAATATTGAACGCTGCGGAACAGCCGACTGGCCATGTGCAGCAGTCGACTCTTCCGGGCAGTTTTTTGAAGGACTTCGTTTGGCTGAACAAGTCGACTGGATAAGCTCTAAGTCGACTGTCCAGATTAATTTTTGACATATCAGGAATTCTATGATTTTGTTTTATGATAAAGATTGCGAATCTTATGTTGAATGATTATTGGATGTGACAGTTTAAGTAAACTCTGTTTGTATTTGCATGAATTTTTATACCTGAAATGAAGTGAATCATTTATGAAAATTTACATGATTATGGAAACTACGAACATGAAAAAGAAAGTCTATTGTGATTACGAAAAATGAACTCTTGTGCTGGAAATGCTCAGATTTTTAGTAATTGTGAATTGGAATTGAAATGAAAGAGTAGCTAAGTCTCCCTCGGCAATTGGAAAGAAATTGAAATGAATTATTGAAATGAAAGACCAGGGTTGGTCATGTTGAATAAATGAATAAGTCCGGTTTAGTGGAGAGGCTAACTCTAGAGCTTTGATTTTGTTCATGATTCTAATAAAAACTAAGGATTAGTACATAGTAGAGATGTGATGAAAGTGAGAAAAACACAAGTATGAGAGCTAGGGTTTACGGTGCGGGTTTGAGCCACAGAATGCATGCTTGATGAGTCAAGACATGGCGTGGGCACTACTCAGTAATGATCGGACTTTAGCCACGCTTGTGGGATGTTTGGTGACTGCAAGAGGATCGTGTGCCATGAAGGAGGCTGAATTGCCACAGAATGCATGCTTGATGAGTCAAGACATGGCGTGGGATTCCCCTCCTGGTTTTCTGTACACGAGCTTGTACTCATAGATCATCTAGGATACTTACTGTAGTTACAGTAGTAGAGTAAAACATGACGAGGGATTGAACCCTACAAAGATGAAGAACGATTAAGAGGCTTGCCCTCGGACCTATGTAGTATGGGATGCATAGAATCCGAACAAGTGTGCATTAGTGTCATATAATATAAATGACTGCATTAAGGACTAAGTGCACGATCACAACACGACATCATTAAGATTTTCCCTTTAATTTGATATGTGAACAAGTTTTTGATTTGTTAAGAAATGAGAATCGTTATACTGTTCCTGGCATAGAAAGGATGGCCATGTATAATTATCGTCAGTTGAATAAACTGACGTACTCACAGTTTTATATGCAGGATAATCGGCGTGGTAAAGGTTAGAGGAGAACTGATGCTCAAAGATTATTATTTATTGTTGCAACTTTTGTATAATGTTGTAATTGCTTCCGCTATCATTATTTATAAATTATTGATGTATATGCTTCCGCTGTAAAATATAAAGTGTAAAATTTCTTGTAACTCTGATGTATAGTGGAAAGTTTCAATTCCTTGTAAAATTGTACCGAATGAGACGAAAAGATCCTGTAGAACTCTCGAATTCAGTTGTATTTGGAATTCGGGGCGTTACAGAGTGGTATCAGAGCTACGTTTCACACTGGTACAAATTTATAAGGAACGACACCCTAGAAGTGGACATTAGAGTGTGTGTTTGAGTCTAGAGATTTAAATGTAAGTGACTTACATTTGTGTTGCTCTATGACTTATGTTTCTTCCTCTCTATTTCTAAGATGGCTGATCACTTCGACCCTACTGGCTACGATGACTGGCATATCATTGAGGAAGAGTACCATCCTGGACAAGTAGATCCCGAGGAAGAGTACCATCCTGGGCAAGTGGATTCTGATGAAGAGGAATGGTCTGAATCTCGAGAGACTACCCCACCCCCAGACTCATCTGATGATTCTTCTTCTGATGAAGAAGATGGACCAGTTTCGAATAGTCTTGTGGCATCTCTTCTGAGGCAGGTTGAATCACTACGGGAGAGAGTTGGATTATTGAAAGCGCAGTTGGCCAAGCGCAAGAACGACTTTGCAGTTCTCAGTCATTCGGTTTGGAAACTCGAGAAGAGGAAGAATCTGACCGATGTGCTGAAGGATGAAGTTGATGAACTACGGGGAGAAATTCGAGAAGCGAAAAGGAACCGTAGGAGTTAGACTGTTGTACCTTCTACTATTTTCATTCTAATGTCAAGAAATGTTTTCAATTCGAATGTATAAAGTTTGGAATTCAATGAAATGCACATGTCGTATACTTCGAATTTAATGGATCTTTTACATCAGAATATGGCTAGAAGAGGAGCTAGAAACGGTGAAGGTCTGGATCTGGAAACGGAACTTGCGAGGGTCTATCAGGCGCTCAACGCCGTGGCCATGAATTAGAACCAAGGAAGGGGGCCTGTGAGTGCCTGAGGCGATTAAACTAGTGGAATCGTTCAAACGGATGAAACCACCTGTGTTCGAAGGGAAGTCAGACCCTAATGCGGCTGACAACTGGATTCGTCAGGTGGAGACGATCTTTGAAGTGCTGGAGACCCCTGAGGGCAGTAAGGTGAAGTTGGCAACTCTGCAACTTGAGAAGGACGAGGCTGTATGGTGGCAGTCGATGAAGAGGACAATGGGAGGTATTGTTCTTGGCTGGGAGGAATTCCGCAGTCACTATTTCCCCTCCGACGTCCAAGAGAAGAAGGCTATGGAGTTTCTATCACTACAGCAAGGTGGCATGTCAGTGAGAGAGTACGAGACCAAATTTACTCAGCTCTCTAGGTATGCTCCAGAATTAGTGATGGATGAGGCTAAGAAGGCTCGTAAGTTCGAGCATGGTTTGAGGCCGAGCTTGAGGTCTTGGATGATACCTCTTGGTATCAGAAGATTTGACAAGTTGGTCAAGAGAGCAGCAGCCACGGAAGCAGACATGAAGCAGTTTCATGTTGCTCAGAATCGGAGGAACAACTGGCAGTCTGGAAAGAGGCCTGCCAATTCTGGGAGTTTCAAGGGACAACCATCTGCACAAAGGTTCAAACCGACAGGGGCGAACACTATTAGTATGGCTAGAGGACCTGGGAACAATGTTGTGAGACCTTCTGCGGTAAATTGCTTCAACTGTGGTGAGACGGAACATTACCAATCTCAATGCCCCAAGCCACAGAATGGTAATCGCAATGTACCAATGCAGTAGACTGGGAAGAAATCGTACCAACCAGGGCGAGTATTTGCCTTGACGGAAGCTGATGCCGATGAGGTGGATCATGTCATCACTAGTACGGGGGCGGATGTTTAGAAGTTCATGTTGTTTACTTTTCCCGCTTATTTAGTGAACTGTTGCGTAATAAGTATGTATTATGTAACAGGCGAACTTTATTTAAATGGAATGAAAGCTGTTGTGTTGTTCGATACTGGATCCTCTCATACTTTTGTGTCTCCGAAATTTGCTAAGTGTTGGGAGTTGAACCGAAGATTTTTCAGGCAAGGTCTTAGCAGTAGCTACTCCATCAGGGGAGACTTTAACCACGGATCGGTACTATGAGGATTGCGAGATTGTGATTGGGAACAGAATCTTTGGGATTGATCTGATCGAGCTGACTATCTTGGGAGTCGATGTTATCATTGGCATTGATTGGATGTCGGTGTACAGTGCAAGCATCGAGTGGAAGACCAAGACGATAACAGTGAAGGCTCCAGGAGGACCTGAAGTCACTTTCCAAGGGAAGAAGAAGTGTTCTAGGCTGGTGGCAGCTATCCGTAAGGAAGAGATTCCTGTGGAAGTGCAAGGGATTCCTGTGGTTCGGGACTATCCGACTGTGTTCTTGGATGATTTTCCTGGGTTACCCACGCATCGTGATGTAGAGTTCAGCATCACTGTTCAACCAGGGAGTGCACCCATTTCTAAGGCACCATATAGGATGGCACCAGCAGAACAGGATGAGATCAAATGGCAGATTGAGGAACTGTTGGAGAAAGGCTTTATTCAACCTAGTGCGTCACCTTGGGGAGCACCAGTGCTTTTGGTAAAGAAGAAGGATGGATCGATGAGAATGTGTATCGATTACTTAGAGCTGAATAAGGTCACTGTTCAGAATAAGTATCCTATTCCCCGAATTGATGACTTGTTCGATCGTCTACAAGGAGCAGCTGTTTTCTCCAAAATAGATCTTCGATCAGGATATCACCAAATTCGAGTGAAAGCTGAAGATGTGCATAAAACTGCATTTAGAACTCGACATGGGCATTACGAATTCTTAGTTATGCCATTCGGAGTGACGAATGCACCCACAATCTTCATGGATTTGATGAACAGAGTTCTGAGGTCGTTCATTGATTCTCTCGTCGTGGTGTTTATCGACGATATTCTCGTGTACTCCAAGTCGGAGGAGGAGCACACCGAGCATCTGGCAGCAGTTTTGAAGAAGCTGGAAGAGCAGGAGTTGTATGCCAAGCTATCCAAGTGTGATTTCTGAAAATCTGAAGTGGCATTCCTAGGTCACATCCTTTCTATGGAGGGAGTGACAACTGACCCTCAGAAGATAGAGGTAGTGAGAGATTGGGCTAGGCCTACTACAATGAACGAAGTCAAAAGTTTTCTTGGAATGACTGGATACTACAGGAGATTCATTCAAGGTTATGCTCAGATAGCCATGCTGCTTACTGGTCTGACTAAGAAGAATGTGAACTTCAAGTGGACTGAGCAATGTGAGGCAAGCTTGCAGGAGTTGAAAGAGAAGCTGACTACTGCACCTATTTTGGCGTTTCCTAGAGCAGATGTTGAGTATGATGTTTACAGCGATGCTTCACATCGTGGGCTTGGTTGTTTCTTAATGCAAGAAGGAAGAGTAATCGCTTATGGGTCTTGGCAACTTGACCGCATGAGAAGAATTACCCGACTCATGATCTGGAGTTGGCTGCGATTATCTTTGCCCTGAAGCAATGGAGACACTACGTGTACGGTGAGAAATTGAACATGTACACGAACCACAAGTGTTTGAAGTACATATATCAGCAGAAGGATCTAAATTTGAGGCAGCGGAGATGGTTGGAAGTGCTTGAGGACTTGCGACCTGAGATCAAGTATCATCTTGGGAAAGCTAATGTTGTTGCTGATGCACTTAGTCGCAAGAGCAGTTTATCCAGTTTGATTACAACTCAGAAGCATCTGATTGAAGAATTGGACCGAACAGGTATTGAAGTTGTCTTGCAAGGATTGGGAGCATCTTTAGCTCAGTTGAGGCTTCAGCCTACACTAAATGGAAGAATCATTGCAAGTCAGGAGGTTGATGCTGATATCTTGGAGATGAAGGAGCAGGTTGGTGCTGGCAGGTTGCCCGGATTTCAAATCAAGGATGGAGTGCTGTGGTTTGGAGAGAGGCTATGCGTTCCAAATCAGGCGGACCTGAAAGAGAGTATTCTTCAGGAGGCGCATGCTACTCTTTTGTCGGAACATCCTGGGAGTACTAAGATGTACAGAGACATCAAACTGCATTTCTGGTGGTCAGGTTTGAAGTGGGATGTGGCTGAATTTGTGGCGAAGTGTGAGGTTTGTCAGCAAGTCAAAACCGAAAATCAGAGAGCTGGAGGTCTATTACAACCGTTACCTATTCCGAAATGGAAGTGGGATAACATCAGTATGGATTTCATTACAGGATTGCCCAAGAGTCCTAAAGGCGATGATGTGATTTGGGTTATAGTCGATCGATTAACCAAGTTCGCTCACTTTTTGGCGATGAAACTCACTGCTTCGATGGACAAGTTAGCTGAGTTGTATGTTGGCGAGATCGTCCGGCTCCATGGTGTTCCGTCAACTATTGTGTCTGACCGAGATGCGCGGTTTACTTCGCATTTTTGGAGGAGTCTTCAGGCAGCTTTGGGTACCAAGACAGATTTCAGCACTGCTTTTCATCCGCAAACCGATGGGCAGACCGAGAGAGTCAACCGTATTCTTGAGGGTATGCTTCGGTGTTGTGTACTAGACTTTGGAGGCAGTTGGGAAAGACATTTACCTTTGGTAGAGTTTGCCTACAACAACAGTTTTTAGACTAGCATCGGATGGCGCCGTATGAAGCTTTGTATGGCAGGAAGTGCAGAACACCTGTTTGTTGGTTTGAAGTTGGGGAGCGTCAGTTGTTTGGTCCTGAGCTTGTTCAGCAGACCTCTGAAAAGATTGGTCTGATCAGGAAGAGGTTGGTGGAAGCTCAGAGCAGGCAGAAAAGCTATGCAAACAACCGGAGAAGGGACCTCGAGTTTGAGGTTGGTGACTTTGTCTTGCTGAAAGTATCGCCCAGTAAAGGCGTGATTCGTTTCGGCAAGGGTGGGAAGTTAGCCCCGAGGTTTATAGGCCCGTACAAGATATTGAAAAGGATTGGAAAAACTGCTTACCGGCTTGAGTTACCGGAAGAGTTATCTCAGGTGCACAATGTCTTTCATGTGTCTATGCTGAGAGGTTATATTCCAGATCCGAGTCATCATCTGCCTGAAGTGCCTGAAGGTTTGCAGTTGGATCTCAATTACATCGAGTGTAGCGCCCCGGATCCCCGTTACCGGACATCCGTGACACCTTCCAGAATCTTTACCTTCAAATGCATCTCAACACAGTAATAACATGGAAATTTAAAAACTTTTTATTGTCAAATAAGTCATTACATCATTGATTACAACCGATAACTTGTTCTTGGACAAGAAGTACAAATTACATCAATTTGTTACAACTTATTACAAGTATTTACAGACTCCACTTGATAAGCTATCAGCTGCCTCCTGGAATGGTAATTGACTGATTACTTGTGGAACTTCGCTGAGCGGCCCATTGGCTCACCCGGGACTTGCCTCTTAGCTTCATGCTTCTGCTGCACGACTCTGATATCTCTGCACCTGTTCGGAAGGTATAACCGATACCTAAAAGGTGGGAAACGTCAGTACTTCGACTGACGCAAAGCTGGTGCTAACAGCGATCCTCTAAAATTCAATCACAACCAATAATTTATGCAAAATAGAAAGGTGTTGTGCCAAAACAAAGGGTTTAGTGGATTCGGGTTCTAGTGCAGTGTTATGACATGACCTTGAGTCTAGATGCAGCAACTCACATGCCTAACTTCTAATGCAAGCAAGACTTTGGAGCACGAATGCATCCCATACTACATACGCCCCCAAATCTAGCCGTCTTTCTCCACAATATAGGGATTCGAACCCTCGCCATGCACCCTACTCTTGTACACACTCCAGTTCCCAATAGATTATCCGTCGCCCAAGGAGATTGCAGCGGTCGGTCTAATTCCGCCCTGCAGTGCCCAAGTGGTCACCGCCACTTGGTACCCGCGTACGGACCTCCTTAGAAAACACATTGAACCTGGTCCTTACGACCCTTGGTTCCACATGTCCATTTATGGACTCTCGCATGCGTGTTCTCCCCTCATCGGGTAATGAACTGATATATACCAAAAAGAAACAAAAAACACAAAAATCCTTGCTTTAGGGACGTGAGCACCATGGAAGGTCAATTCCTTCGGACCTCCCGCACCTTACTTCGGCAAACTTTGGGAATCAACAGATCGAGATACGAGCCGGGGACTCAAACCATGAGCGGCCGAGAACGTATCCCTACGACTGGAAAATACAACACCGACTATGGTTTACTAGGACTAATGCAATTTCCTAACCCCTTAATAACCATTCTAACCCCTACCTGACTCTAATTATTTCGGGTAAGAATGAACTGTTTCCACACTTGCCTATCAGCCTCTGGCCCCTGGCGATACCGGTCCGGTTCGCCACTTCTCCGGCTTGGACTTGTCCAGCATAATGGCCTATGCCTGCCGCTACCATGGCTGTAAATATATAATTGCCCCGTGAGCTCCACTCACTGGCATGCTCGGACGTCCTCCGCTCGGCAGAAGTCTAATAATATAGGCTTGATAGATACAGGGTATCCATTACCCTAGTAACTACCTCGAGTCACACATCCCACTTGGGGAAATCAACCATCACAATAACCGAGATCAACCATCCCAAGACACGAGTCACCGAATCAGCTCACACACAAGGGAAAGAAAAGCTTCCACAATCCTTAGTCCTAACCCAGACTAAGCAACCTACGGGTTTCTGCCCGATCTCAAAATGGTCATAACTCTATAGATACGACTCCGATTGGAGTGTATGGCCCAACCTGGAAAGGTACGATCCTAGGCTACAACTCCCCAGTTGATCACGAGCTTATATTCAACCATCTAAGTCCTCGACATAGCTTCTCAAGCTCCAGCCTGCGTGCTTCCTGTGCACGGGCCGCACCTTACCAGTAACACGAAACCCTATTCGTTCATCAGAACGACACGAACTCAATTTCTATATAAGGTTGTGGGTGTCCTCAACAATTTTCTAGTTTGTCACAAGCCCAAATTATACCATTAAATCACCCTAACACACTCATCTATCATCAATACACCCAGTACACAATTGGTCTCTCCAATTCAGAGCATTTAGCTCTACTCTCGTCCTCTGTCCAGTCTTACAAAAATCATAAAAATTCAACCTTTTACTAGATTTGCCTCAAACTAGTTTTTTCGGAAAGGTCTAGGTGTCCCCTACAACTCTTTCCTGGGTCATGATCCTGAAAATATGCCTCTAACAGGTCTCAATTTCCCAATCTTTACAGAGTGTCGAAACTGGCTGAAAACAGCACAGTGTTCAATCAAAAAATCACAATAAATTGCAAACTTGTCTAAATGACACAAAATTTATGGTGGTGATACTAGACATCATACCCAACATTATGCAAAAGACCTCATGTCAAAATTCTAAGTATTCAGTGAGTAATAGCTACTGCAAGTTATCTCAGAAACCATCTAGTTTTCTTAATTCAACCTCAGATACTGATCATAGATGGATTTTTCTCATGCCTCTAGATTAAACCAAACAATTTACTGATTTTTTTAGATAATCAAAATGCATTAATGAATAATGAGTAAAAATTTCAGATTAAAATCATGCTTCAATAAATTACGAAAATTTCTACAATATCAACCATTCTGTTTTTCTTTTACTGAGTCTTCCTTACGACACATATTCATTTCTCAATTTTATTAGCACATCAAATGATCATATAAAATCTGAAATAATTCATGGATGATCATAACACATAAATGAACAAAACCTTTTAATTTTGTGGTCTAATTCAATATATTGTGCTCTCGGTAAAATCCACAACATGGCACTCCGAACCAGCTTTTCCTAGTTCCATTCTGACTTCTACTTCTAACTTTAGAAAAAGCAATCCTATGCATTCTAACACACATGCATGCAACCAAATTTAATTAAGAGACAAGAATTCAAGTTTAGAGAAACTTCCCACCTTAGGTTGTAGTAGTAGAAGGGATCTCTTCAAGCTTCTTCTTGGAAATCTCCATCTCCTTCACTTCCTTCTTCTTTTCTCTCCTCCTTCTCTTTGGGGTGTTCTCTTCTGAAAATTCCAGAGCAAATGGGAGAAATGAAGTGGAAATGAGGGTGATGGAGGTGTGTGGGCCGGATTAGACAGGGGGGGGGGGGTGTAGGTTAGGCTATAGGTGGTTTGTAGGCCTCAAAACCATGGCTTAGCCCATTGGTTTGGGGTGTGTTATGTTGGCTGTCCAACTTAACTCTTAACAAGCTCCAACGAGTGTGAGATGCGTGTTTTAACGAGCACACGCAATCTATATTCACTGTAGTACCATACCGTGTTATATTTGCATGTGCGTCGTGCCGAAAACTAGCTGTTATACTAGTATCGGTCCGTCTCGTTCTCGTGCATCCTTGGGATGCAACTCTCACAAAAACCGTCCCGTAACCCTAACCATCCACCACAATGTCACAAATCGACCCAATAATACTACAATCAATTGCACGCATAGTAACAATATACATACACATATGCATATATTCAGATACAGTACAAAACGGGGTGTTACATCGAGTCTCCTGTCGAGATTATTGATCGTCGAGAGAAATTCTTGAGGAATAAGACGATACCGATGGTCAAGGTAGTCTGGAGAAACCATTTGGTTGAAGAGGCTACTTGGGAATCTGAAGAGAGGATGTTGAGAGATCATCCTGAGCTTTTTGTTTGATTTGTATTTTGTATTTTCTTATGTTTTCTTGTGCTGGTTTATTCTCACTCTTGACTGTAGTTCTGGGGACGGAACTATTCTAAGGAGGGAGTGTTGTAATGCCCCGATTTTTCATTTATGAAGAATTATTTATTTTGCACGTAGTGTGCACATGTCATTTTTTGCAATATGAAATTTTATAATGAATGATGAGTATATGCATATGTATATATGTTTGTTAAATTATTTTTATAACGGCCTTTGTTCAAATAAACTTAAGCCCAAAATCTAATTTATTTATTTTGGTAAAAACTATTAGTTCGGCCCAGCAATTTAAGCCCATAAATTAATTTTTTTAATAACAACTTGTAAGGTAAACATCTTTCAAAAGATTATTTTCTTTATAAAAAATGCATATGTACAAGTTTCATATGGAGACTAGAGTAGCACGTGCATGCAACATGGTGTGCATTGCACATTACTTCTTTGGCCGGTTTTGGAGAGAATGGAGATCATGCTTGGGTGGTTACTTAGTTGTGGGTAGTTACTACAACTCCTGTTCTAATCTTAGCCCTCCATCTCATAACCATCTACTAGATCCTAACCCTCCATTTCACCCAAAGTTTGTGTATAAATACCCCCTCCCCCCCCCCCTCCCCAATTAATTGTATTCTACACTAAAATCTATTTGACAAGAGAAAGATATATTTTTAAGAGAGTTGTGATTGTGTGTTCTTGGAGGCCGATCATCATCTGCAGAAGGATTCTCGGTGGCAAAGAGCAAGGATGAGAAGTCACATCATCACACTAGAAGGATTTACGGGATTTCGTTTTCGTCAATAAGGTGGGTGTTTCTCATGACTTCTAAATTAGGATTCATGTTAAGATTGAAGATTGAATTGTGTATCTATGTGCAAGCTGAAGTAATAGAATGATTGCTAAATTGATATCTTCCATGCTGTATATAATGTAGAAAATACGAACGAATGAAAAAGGACTATAATAATTAGAGAATTGGAAACGACCTGTACAGTCGACCGGTCGTGTGAGTAGTCGACTGGTATATTGAAATAAGATATGTACAGTTCGGATTTCCTTGGAACGATGTATTTTAATCTGAATTGTTAACTTGATGTTCTAGCGTGCTAAATTGGGATCAATATTCATCTCCGTAAGTAAATGATGAGTAAAAGAAAAATGTATGTTTAGCATTTCTTTTGAGAAAAGAAAACACTAGTTATGTGAAATTTACATTTAATCGAAAACTATGTTGTGATGTTAATAAACAGATAAAAATTACATATGTATGTTTGCATGAGCATATTGTAGTGTGACAAAGAAAGATGTGCGAATAGAATGAAGGAATGATTCCTTAATTTGAAAAGTTAACCTATTCAGTCGACTGAATGTGTATAACAGTCGATTGTACTGAACTTGAAAAGTTACATAATTGAACTCTGCAGAACAGCCGATTGGGTTGAATGACAGTTGACTGCCCTGCAAATGATATTTGAATATTGAACGCTGCGGAACAGCCGACTGGCCATGTGCAGTAGTCGACTCTTCCGATCAGTTTTTTGAAGGACTTCATTTGGCTTAACAAGTCGACTGGATAAGCTCTAAGTCGACTGTCCAGATTACTTTTTGACATATCAGGAATTCTATGATTTTGTTTTATGATAAAGATTGCGAATCTTATGTTGAATGATTATTGGATGTGACAGTTTAAGTAAACTCTGTTTGTATTTGCATGAATTTTTATACCTGAAATGAAGTGAATCATTTATGAAAGTTTACATGATTATGGAAACTATGAACATGAAAAAGAAGGTCTATTGTGATTACGAAAAATGAACTCATGAGTTGAAAATGCTCAGATTTTTAGTAATTGTGAATTGGAATTGAAATGAAAGAGTAGCTAAGTCTTCCCCGACAATTGGAAAGAAAATGAAATGAATTATTGAAATGAAAGACCAAGGTTGGTCATGTTGAATGAATGAATAAGTCCGGTTTAGTGGAGAGGCTAACTCTAGAGCTTTGATTTTGTTCATGATTCTAATAAAAACTAAGAATTAGTACATAGTGGAGATATGATGAAAGTGAGAGAAAAACACAAGTCTGAGAGCTAGAGTTTACGGTGCGGGTGTGAGCCACAGAATGCATGCTTGATGAGTCAAGACATGGCGTGGGCATTACTCAGTAATGATCGGACTTTAGCCACGCATGTGGGATGTTTGGTGACTGCAAGAGGATCGTGTGCCATGAAGGAGGCTGAATTGCCACAGAATGTATGCTTGATGAGTCAAGACATGGCGTGGGATTTCCCTCCAGGTTTTCTGTACACGAGCTTGTACTCATAGATCATCTATGATACTTACTGTAGTTACAGTAGTAGAGTAAAACATGACGAGGGATTGAACCCTACAAAGATGAAGAACGATTAAGAGGCTTGCACTCGGACCTATGTAGTAAGGGATGCATAGAATCCGAACAAGTGTGCATTAGTGTCATATAATATAAATGACTGCATTAAGGACTAAGTGCACGATCACAACACGACATCATTAAGATTTTCTCTATAATTTGATATGTGAACAAGTTTTTGATTTGTTAAGAAATGAGAATCGTTATACTGTTCCTGGCATAGAGAGGATGGCCATGTATAATTATCGTCGGTTGAATAAACTGACGTACTCACAGTTTTATATGCAGGATAATTGGCGTGGTAAAGGTTAGAAAAGAACTGATGCTCAAAGATTATTATTTATTGTTGCAACTTTTGTATAATGTTGTAATTGCTTCCGCTGTCATTATTTGTAAATTATTGATGTATATACTTCCGCTGTAAAATATAAAGTGTAAAATCTCTTGTAACTCTGATGTATAGTGGAAAGTTTCAATTCCTTGTAAAATTGTACCGAATGAGACGAAAAGATCCTGTAGAACTCTCGAATTCAGTTGTATTTGGAATTCGGGGCGTTACAGAACACTTCATGGATGAAGCGAATTTGTTCATTAATCTAAAGCATACACTACACAACACAATTAATCAAAATCAAAAGAAACTAAAAAGACAGAAAGGCATTTCGGTGAGTTGCTGGCTGAGACTTTCGGTGGGGATTTTTAGGCTTGCGTTTGTGGATTTTCTTGGTGCTTTGGAGTGGCTTTCTATTAATATACTCTTATATTAGGTGGGTGTTTAATTATACTTTCTAATTTGTAATTTAATTGTATGTTTAGGAGATATATATTATAATTGTAGATACAAATTACTTAGTTTATTCTCTAATTTTTTATGTGATGCACGTGGTAGGAAAAATCTAAAATTTTAGTTATTGATGAATAAAATGCATGTTAAATGGAATTTTAAGATGTAGATTTTATGTAAAATTAAAATTCACGTTGTGCAAATTACTATATGTGATGCCATGAAGAATTTTGATTTAGTATAAGTAGATTTTTTGAAAGATTATGAAAGAAATTGAATTATGCTTGATTTGAATTGATTATAAAATTTTGGCAGAAATTCCCATGATGTTAAGTGGCACTGAAAAGAGAAAGAAATTTATGTTTGTGTTATAGAGTAGTATTTATAAATTAATAAAGGCATATGGTGTTCGAATGTTGTCAAAATCGTTATCTACCTTTAAATTGGCCCTCCTTTCCCTTGTGTTGGTGCTGGTTCGAGCCAGGGGTATGCCCGTTTGTGGGGAAATTTTATTTTTTTGATGTTTTGAGTATTTTAAAAGGGTGAAAAACTTTCTAAAATTCATAAATAATATTAGAACAATTTGAAGTTATTACACACCATTCCAAAGATATTGTGATAATTTAAGAGGTATGTTATGTTCATTGCAACTTGGTGTTCAATTTAAAATAAATATGGTTGAAAATATTAAAATTATTCTTTTTTAAAATAAAAGTAAAGTTCTGAATTGGGAAATCGAGAAATTTAAGTGATGATTTTTAAAGGAGTTTTGATGCTGAAAGTAAACGATGTTAATTGAAGAAAAGTGTTGATTTGAGATACAGATCATTCGTTTGGAAATGGTTAATTTTGAAGAAATGAGTTTCGCGATAATTTTGGAAGTGATTAGTTTGTTTGTTAATTAAAAAGTTGTTTATAAGAAATTTTATTTGGAAATTATGATTGAATAAATTACAAAAGTTGAACACTTCATGGATGAACAAAATTTGTTGATTAAAAGTTAAAATATTTTGTTGAGGTTGGTTATAACCTATTTTTGATCTCTAAATGAGATGATTGTGGGAATGTTGCGGCTAGGCGAGACCCTAGTGATCGACAGTTGTGATTAATGAGATTTTGAGGAGTAACCAGTGTGGGCTGAATCTCTCTTTGATAATTAGCCATTGTGGGCTGACTTTCTTTTGTGTTGTTTTAAGTCCGGTAGGGTGAGCTAGCTCTAGGTTGTGATTGTTTTAACTAAACTTAAAGACATGCACTAGTTGGTAACATGATGGAACAAGGGCAAACGTGAGTTATGGACTCCATAATGATTCTTGGAAGGAGACAGTCCCCAGTATTTCGGGACGATGGACGTAAGGGCCACAGAATGATCCACGGAGCGGGAATGATCTCCAGTATTTCGTCACGAGAGCGACGCTCATCGGATATTTGTGCAATGACGGCTCCGGAATTACCTGCGGAGTGAGACAATCCCTAGTATTCTAGGATAATGGACGTAAGGGCCACAGAATGATCCACGAAGTGGGATTGGCCTCTAGTATTTCAAGGGCGAAAGCCAATAATTGCAAAGTGTCTAAATCTTGTAGTAGTCATAGTAGTATGATGCATGTCGAGGGATTAAACCCTTCATTGTGGAGTATATAGGTGCTTGCCCTCGGACCTATGTAGAATGGGATGCATAGAATCCGACAAGTATGCATTAGTGTTATCATAGCGTAAACACATGCATTAGGCATTAAGTCATTGCATATACTGACATGTTTAGGATAGCTACGTTTTAAACTTTGTTTTACATTCAAGTTTGTATTTGCTAAAGTAAATGAATCGTTATATTACGGCATAGTGAGGATCGCTGTTTTATAATATTGCGTCGGTTGTAAGCAGCTGACGTGCCCACAGTTTTCAATACAGGGCTTGGATTGGCAAAAAGAACACACAAATGAATTGATGCTAAAGATTGCTTTCAGATCTATGTTTCTGTTATTAAAGTTGTATTTATTTATTCCACTGCGTTAATGTAAAAGAACAATGTTATATGAAAAAGTTTTAATTCACTGTAAAATTGTACGAATTTGGAGTAAAAAGTTTTTGTTGTGCTACGAATTACCGTGTTTTGGAATTCGGGGCGTCACAAATACATGTAGGCACGATTTCAAGTTGAAGAAAAAGAAGAGAAGACACGAAGCAGTGAGGAGAAGACAACAACGCAAGAAGAGAATAAAGTCAACTGAAGGAGTGGGACAGTCGACTATGTGGTCGACCATCCAGTCTTCGTTTGTTGACGAGACGCATTGCAGTCGACCGCAATGGGGTGCGATCAACAGCGACCTCCACTATATGTTATTTGGGATAACGTGTTTCGGATCCAATAAACTGTAATTGTGTATTTCTTTTAGGATTTACTTGACTGCTATATAAGAGGCAGTAGAATCTAGGGGTTGAACATCAGAGAAGAGAGTATTTGTGAGCTGTTATCATTGTACAACTTCAAGATGAGTGCCGAGTGCTTCAAAGTTGAGAGAGAGATTGAGAGTTGTGATATCTTTGTAATCTTTGTAATTTTTTGGGGAATAAGAAATATTGGTTATCTCTGCATATTATTGTGTACGTGTGATTGTGAGATCTTGCGATTATTGTGGTGGCTTATTCTTGGTGCATCTAGTTCTTGAGCATTTCTGTTTCCTGTGGTGTGTGTTCTGCTATTAGCACTACAAGTGATATTAGATTCTTTACAAGTTGTATCAGAGCAAAGTTTTCGTGATGTTCGATAGCAAGTCGAAAGTCGAGCGGTTCAATGAGAGTGACTTAGCGATGTGGAAGATTCAAATGATAGAATATCTTCATAAAAAAGATTTAGATGATCTGTTGTTTGATCAGATGCCGGAAGATGCAGACAATGATGCAAAATTCTTAGCAGATTAGAATCGTTTGACTCAGAAACCGCTACGACAGATTAGTTAGGACTGAGCAGGAAGGCGTTGTTTCATATCTCGAAGGATAAGACCACAAAGGAAGTTATGGAGTTTTTGAAGGATGTGTATGAGAAACCATCAACATCTAATCATATTCTTCACTTGAAGAAATCGGTTAATATGAAGTTGAGGGAAGGCATTTTAGTAGCAGAACATGTGAATAATTACTATTTGGTTTAGAACCAGATGGAAGCTACAGGATTGAAGTTTTTAAAGATGGGACAGTCATTGTTACTTCTATCTACTTTTTCTGATAGTAATGGTATGGTGGAACAGACTATTACATGCACTATGACAGATTCGACGACTCTACAAGATGTGCTGAGTAGCATTCTAAATGAGGAGGTGAGAAGGGTAAGAAACGGAGGATTTTCAACATTATCATCTAAGAATTCTGCAATGTCAGTTGAGAAAAGACGTGGGAGATCTAAGAGAAGTCGAAGAAGAAAGGATCAAAGTAATTCGTCTGAGAGTGTGTCTGATGACAGTAATGGGGGACATGTATAACACCCTAGATTTTTAAATAATGTTTTTGAGATTAATAAGTGAATTAAAATGATTTTTGGTGATTTAATAAATATTTTTCTGAAATTTATCTTTTACACGTGCAAAACACGTGCAAATATTTTCTTGAGAAGTTCAAAGTCAGAAAATATTTTGGGCAAACCTATTATTTATTAGTAGGTATTATTTATGAATTTGCTGGATTTTTCTGATATTTATTTGGCATATTTGCAAATATTACAAAGGATGGGTTTTTGTGCAAAATTACCACTTGGATTAAAAACTCCAGATTTTTGGATTTTTGAGCTGAGCATGATTTCTAGTCAATTCAGAGGTAAAAAGATTACTTTTTTTTTTATAGTAGATTTGGTTTATTTCGCAAATTTCTTAAAGAAAGGTCTTTTCTAAAATTGCCACTTAGAAACAAAAATTACAAATTTGTTTTCTGGACTTAAACCTTGTGCCGCCAGTATTAGGGTGATTATTTTTGTTTTTAAATTTAAAGTGAATTGGTTAATCTAATTTTCAAGTATAAGGATTTATATATGTAAAGATATATTCAAAAGGGATATTTTGCAAAACCTATTCAAAACCCTAATTACCCTATTTCCGATCTAATATAAAGAGAGTGCAGCCATCTTTTTGCTGTATTACACAAAGGGTTTTCTTTGTTATTGATTTCTTGGAGTTTCGAAGCGAGGATTTTGGTTTTCTTGCGAAAGGAAGGACTTTTCTTATTCTTTTTATTATTTCGGTTGATTCTTCAATATGGTGAGGGACATATGTTTGTTTTTTTACTATTCTAAGCATGTTGTATGTGATGATTTGTCTATTGGAAAGCATGTTAGGGGATGGTATGATGATATAATTAATTTTGATGAGTAGATGAATAAAAATTATATCTTTCATGAAACTATGCTATTGATGATTAAAACTCTTTATAGATAACTTGAGATTTGTTAAGAACCTAATAGAAATCATGAGTAGGTCGTTTCCTTTAATATGCTTGCTGATTTGATTGCACATATAGAGTTTGTATGATGTTTATTGCAAAAGTGAATAAAAACTTAGTCTTTACTGTGTATGAATACTTATGCTCTGTTCTTAATGTTTTGATGGATAAAACTTGATTAATTACATGTGGCAATTTCTTATAATCATGGACAAACTATTATAACTAGTTGTGATTGTGTTTAAAAAATTGATTAGATAATTGTGGATCAAAAAGATCAAGTTTGGGGTTTTTAAATAAGATTGATTTTTCGGGTCTTACGCTGTAGCGAAATTGTTTTTTGGTGATTTCGTGATGTTTTCGTGTAGGATTTGAGTTTTTTTATTACTGAGATGGTTTTAAGCAGTATATTGACTATATACGATGTTTTCTTGATGCCCTAATGATTCTTAACACATCTATACCCATATATATATTCATCTACTGTTTTGAAGAAATTTGTCAAAAATTACTCTTTTATGATCTTGATGTGGTTTTGATTAGTTTTATAAACTCCAGTATGTTAGACAAGTTGTATATGATCATCTCAGGAAGTTTATTTTTCAAATTTAATATTTTACAAAGAATTAACGAAGTATCAGTAAAAAGATGCACGAATATTAAACTATCGAATTTTGAATTGTCGGTCGACTGTCAAGATTTTACACATGAACTGACAGTCAACTGTTAGTTAATTGATTTTGGTATTTTGCATGTCGGTCGACCGTCACTTTTTGAACTGAGTTTTACGGTCGACTGTTAGCTATTTTGCTGATGGTTTTCTTGAGTTTTCTTCGTGTTTCTTGAACGATTATTTCTTCGATATTATGGATTATTGATTTATTGTTTTAAATGATGTTTTTACTACGGATTACTGTATCTTACAGAGAGTTACATTTTTTATTATAATAGATTTTAAATTGTATCCTATAACTTTATTAAACGAAAGATATACGGTTTTCGAAGAAATTGATGTTTTGCGATATTTTACGAATTCAAAATATGATTTCAGATATTTAGTAGATTTAATACTTTATTTCAATTCTGAAATTTGTGAGTATATTAAAGGAATTTGGATTTGTTGATTTTTTTAAGAAGCTTTCTGTCACGCCCCACTTCCCAAAAATACGGAATACGAGTACATGACTTTGGCCCAGCAAATGACTAACGTCACCCATAAGCTGTTTATCCAATCAACTCAACAATATAATCAATACAGAACAATGCGCAGGCAATAATAATCTCATGAACAATAATACTTGGAATGAAACAATATAAAATATCCAAATACAATAATAATTCAACATCTGGAAATAATAATAAAATTCGGGACATATGCCTAAAACAATAATAAATCCCAATACAATAGTAACAAGTCTCAATATAATATGTTCATTTAAGCAATAAGCAATTAAAAAGCATTAAGTCTTTAGAATGTCTGTTCTCCAATCCCAACAGGCAATTCTCCTTCATAACCTGTGTACACTTCATCTAAAAATAGAAGAAAAATTGTCCTTAGAGCAAGGAACAATAGATAACGGTATAACAATGAATCAGTGGATCAGTAGGAATCAATAGCATGACACAATAATCAATAATCAATATCATGGTAATCGATGCAATGGCTATAAACAATGTTTCAATATTTGGTAACAGTAATCAATGATCAATAAAAATAACACTTAGCCAATATTTGATATCAATAGGAACAATGATGAATAATATGCAGTGTCGATGTCGTGTGATTCTTAAGTCTATTAATCATTTTAATCCTAACTAATGTAGCACTTCATGCGTCCCATTTATTTACCACATGGTTGCTACATACAAAAAAGTTACTTTTAGACTTAGTGGTGGATTTTATAGTTCATTTACTCGGCACGATAACAATGTTCCATCCATAACGGTAATTTATCAATGAGATGCTACAAAATCACAAGATCACAAGAACACAAGAACACAAAAACACAAGATAACGGTATAAGGAACCACGAGCCCCTTACCCGAGTACAGTCCCTATATTGTCCACTACTGGAGTCAACCCTTAAACCTCGGCTTGTTAATTATTTTATCAATGCAACCATACAATATGCAATTGGGATACTTTAGATGAACGATAGTAACAACAGAGGGATAATAAGGTGATAACATGAAGTAGGGAAATTATAATGATGACAATAACTCATTAGGATCATGCAATGCATCATACATACATTAATTCATACAATACTACGATATAAAATAATTAATCTATTAAAATCTGGAACATAAAATTCTGGACAGCAAGAGTAGTATGTACAAAAATGCAATTTCCCGCTGTTTCAGAAATCAAAAACTAAATCCATCAGAAATTATAGAAACTATACTTCCACACGGTTCCAACTCATATTTAAAGTTCAAAATCCGACAATAGTAGCTAGGTCAAACAGATTATTTTTTACAGATTTCATGTTCAGACAGAATTTTGACAACATGTTATTATAATTTTAGAATCAGCAAAAATTCAATAATAAATTCTTTAAAAATATTTTCTAGACTCCTAAACATGTTAAGAAACAATCTAGAAATTTTCAGAGTAAAATTTTATCATTTGATCATCCTTTTTACTGTCTAAGCATGCAAATATACAAGGATCTGAAAATCTGATTTAAAAACACAGCTGTAGTAAACGGGCATAACTTTTGCTACGCAACTCGGAATTCAAAAATTCAAGATGTTCTGGAAACTAGAAAGATAAGGCTACAATTCTTATTCAGAAAATTATTCATTTTAAGATCATCTACTGGTTCAATAACAGCAGTCAACATACAGGTCAGTAAGCGATATACAGAATTTGGGTAGTTTTCTTAAAAGAAATTAATTAGACTATATGGGTATCAATTCTACTAGTCGATAAACTTCTCAATCAGCATGAAGAGTATAAAAACATGGTAATTTAGAATAAGAACACATACATACATCAATTTATCATCAATCAACCATCAGCCGATCAAACAACATACAACCTAGCAATTCTCTCTACAACAGTTTATTTGTGTGATAATTATATGAACAACCATATTATCAATTCTATATGCACACATGAAAGATTCAATCTTTGGAGTCAAAAGTGGCACGATATCAAGAATATCGGGGTTAGCTCATGTAAACTCTCAATAGACCCAACGAAGATAGTCAATACAGCGATACAATAACGAATAGGATCTACTTGTAAGAATTTCAACAAAACATGAATTTGATACAATTAACAATTCAAAAGGACGGTGACTTGCCTGTTAGACGACAAAAACGAATACCTAGAATAACGGGATAAGAATCCCGGAGCAACGGTGACGATCGCAAACCAAGCAAATATCGATGTGACGATCACGATCGGGTACGGATCTCGATGACAATTGACGATCAAGTGCAAGATTAAGATTCAAGATCAAACGATCGACGGTTGTGATCTAGCAATCTCCACATAATGCCAAACAGCCCACAGCCAATCAGAACAGCAAACAGCTGGATCAAGTTCCTCTTCTTCTCCACCAAACAGCAAACATCGCACTGCAATCCTTCCAAACCAAAATAGCAAATAGTGTTGATCAATCACGCAGAGCATCTCACTCGACTTCGACGATAGCTGACGGTGACTGGCTTGCGGTGGTCAGGACATCGGTGGTAGGCTGGCGGTGCACTGCGACGGTGCAGTCAGCGGGGGTAGGGTGAAGACGATGACGAGGAGATGAGCAGATGGCGAGGAGGCTCTTGATGATGCTCTGTTTCATTTCAAAACAGAGGAAGGGAGAGGGGGCAAGGACGAGGCCATGGCAGGGTGGAGACAGCTCGACGAAGATGGGGTGGTGGAAGGTGGCGACGAGGGTAGGGACGAGGCACCGGAGGATGACGAGGTGCTCGACGGGGATGAGTTAGAAAAGGGATGAGGAAGACGAGATCGCAATGGCAGTGGCATCGATGGGTGGTAGGACGATGGGTTCGAAAGAGCAGGGGAGGAGAGACAGGGCTCGATGATGGGATCATCGGTGGGGGAAGATGAAGACGGCGAAAGCAGGGGTTCGGTGGTGGCTCAAGGAGAGGATGAGGGGGTTGCTCAGGGTGGTGGGTCGTCGAGGATGAGCAGGCAAGGCTAAGCAGGAGGGCTCAAGGAAACAGAGTGGAGATGGAGGACGCAGGCGGGAGGTAGGGGAAAGGTGAATAGGACGGGGGAGGGTAGGTTTGAACAGGGATGGGCGGCTAGGGTTAGGGTAGTATAGGTTAGGGTTAGGTTTTTAGAGTAGGGTTTTAAATAGGATTACTATATATAGGGAAAAGTGTGAGTTATTGGGTATTGGGTTTGGGATAAGAGAATATACTATAGGGTTTAGGATTTAGGGATCCAATAAGGAATTAGCCAAATAAAAATAGGATAGTAGGGGTTTATAAAATATACATATACATATGCATTAAATCAGATAATAACAAACATATAAAATGGAGTATCTTCGGGTTTTACAAAAATAATAATAATACGAGTAATGATAATAAAAGCAATTATAATAATTGCAACAACATCAATAATAATAAAAATAATAACAATAACAATGATAAAATGATAATAAAAATAATAATACCGGTAACAATAATAATAATAACGATATGTAACAAAATATGATTTGAGATTAACAAATTTATTAAAAATCCAAATAGTAATAATATTAAATATAAATAGTTGGTCAATATAAATAGAAAGTAAGATCAGAATACCCCGTTATTCGAAATAAATAAATTTTCTATTACAAAATACTTTAATAAAAAATCAGAAATAAATTTAGCACAAAATAACTTTATAAATATCAAATTATAGCAAATACACTGAAAATACTAATTGTCGGGAATGGGGGTTACACTTTCTTAATGTGAGAGTATTGATAATGGAATTGAGAGTTTTAATGAAAGATTTTATGTTGGTGGTTTAGTTGAGAGTCTCTAGAGGATGTGTGGGATCCTAGATACTGGCAGTTGAGATTTTGTGGTTTGGCCAGTTGTGGCTTGGTTTTTGATCAGTTGAGTTAAATCCGGTAGGGTACTACAACTCTAAGAGATTCGTAATTAATTAATGAACTTAATAAGTATAACGACATGCACTAGAATGGTGATATGATGAAATGAGGGCAAACGTGAGTTATGGACTGCAGGATGATCCGAGGAGTGAGATAATCCCCAGTATTTTCGGGAAGATGGCTGAAATTGGCCACAGAATGATCCAACATGAGTGGGATTAATCTCAAGTATTCCAAGGACGAGAGCAACGCTCATGGGTTGTTTGTGCAATGAGGGCTCTATGATGACCTGCAGAGTGAGGCAATCCCCAATATTCCGGGACGATGGATGAAATAGGCCACAGAATGATCTACGTGAGTGGGATTGGCCTCCAGTAATCCAAGGGCGAGAACCGGTACGTGCAGAATGTCTAAATCTCGTAGTAGTCATTGTAGCAGGATAATTGCATAACAAAGGATCTAACCCTATAAAGCGGAGAACGATAAGGGCTTGCACCGAACCTATGTAGTATGGAATGCATAGAATCCGACAGGTATGCATTAGAGAGTCATCATACTGCATTTGTGTTTTCTTGACTTGGTTTTATGCATGTTTGTTTCTGTTTTCCTACACTTGACACTTAGTCTAGTTTCACTTGATGTTTTCATACTTCATTCGTTACTTCATGTTTGTTGTTATTTCATATTTCATTCGTTACTACTATTGGTATGTATTGATTATGACATTATTCATTATGTTTCACTCATGTTGTATATCTTTTGATGTCACTCACACCATTATGGTTGACCCATGTAGTTTTGGGGGTAGGGTTATCTCTAGTCTCATGTTTTACAGGTAGGTACCATTAGCTTGGGATTTGGATGCATGTAGTAGAATGATAATGTGGCTTATGTAAATTGTAAAAGAATGTGTTGTAAAAGAAAGAAATTGTAATTCAAGGTGTTTAATTTTCCACTGTGTTTTGTAAAGAATTGATGTAATAAAAGTTGAAAAATTTATCTGTGTTTTGGCTATATTTACTATTACATTGAGGTAGATACTGGGAACTGTGCCACGTATTTTTGAGATATTATATTGAATATTCTGGGTGCTACAGAAGTTGGTATCAGAGCATGCTTCGATAGTAATGATAAACATGGTATAAGAATAAACCTAGGTGGACATTAGAGCGTGAGTTACTAGGTTTGGACATTAGAGTGTGAGTATCACATATATTTAAATTAGGATGTTATGGTTTGGGGTATGATTGAGGTTTGGTCATGAGGTATTGATGTGAATGTGAATTGTGTTGTGATGCTCTATCTTTTCCCTCATTTTGCAGTATTCATTATAATGGAAGGACCCAGGACCAGGAATGGTGGGAATGGTGATGGGGCTGAGAGTTCCCGTGGGGCTGGACTTGATCTTGAGACTGAGATTTTCAGGGTGTTTCAGACCTTGAACGCATTCATGGCAGCGAACATGGCACAGAATCATAATCAAAGGGCTGGATCAGTGCTTGTTAATATTTATCCGATTAAGCAGGTTGAGTCATTCAAGCAGATGAAGCCGCTTGTTTTTGAGTGACAGTCTGATCCAAATGAGGCTGATGATTGGATTAGATAGATATAAATGGTCTTCGAAGTTTTGGAAACCCCAACAGCCAATAAGGTGAAGTTGGCTACAATGCAGTTAGAGAAGGACGCTGGCGTCTGGTGGCAGTCAGTGAAGAGGACTTTTGGGGATCAATAGGTGACTTGGGAAGCTTTTCTTAGGGAGTTCAGGGACAGTTTTTTTCCTCTGGATGTTCAAGAGAAGAAGGAAATGAAATTCTTGAATCTAAAGCAAGGTAGCATGCCAGTGCGCGAGTATGAGACTAAGTTCATCCAGCTGTCAAGGTATGCACCGGAGCTGATTGTTGATGAAGCGAAGAAGGCTAAGAAATTCGAGCAGGGCTTGAGCTCGAATTTGAGGTCGCCGATGATATCATTGGACATAAGAAGGTTTGATAAGGTGGTTAGGAGGCCAGCAATAATAGAAGAAGATATGGACCAGTTCTAGAAGAAGCAGGAGACCTGGAACAGGAACAAGTGGCCAGCAGCTAGTCAAAGTAGGAAGAGGTTCCCAGTGAAGCAGTGTAGGTTCAGTAGGCCATAGCAGAAGGTACCCACAACTCAAGGGGTGACTTGTTACTACTGTAAGGAGGCAGGTCACTTCAAGTCAGACTGTCCTAAACTGGCAAAGAGACTTGTTTCCGGTGTGGGCGAGAGGGGCATACTAAGCTTTTCTGCCCCCAACTCAAGAAGGAAGGTGTAGGCGGAAGCAAATTTTAAAGGCAAGGGTGAGTGTTCGCATTAATTGAGGAGGATGCGGGTAACTCAGAGGATGTGATCCAGGGTATGCAAGAATTTTAAATTCATTTATTTGATGTATTAAGTAAAACTTTGTTTAAGAATAAATTGGAGATTTGAGTATCATTCTTCATATAACAGGATTTATTTTGGTTAATGGAATAAAACCAAAAGTTTTATTTGATACTGGTTCTTCGCATACATTTGTGTCGCCCAATTTTGCTAAAGTTTTAGGTGTCGAACCTAAGGAGTTCCTAGGTAGAGTCTTATTGGTGGCAACACCATCAGGAGAAGATTGATTGTTGATCGATATTATGAGGGCTGTGATATCGAAATTGGTGGAAGATTATTTGGCATTGATCTCATTGAGCTGCAAGTCTTGGGTGTGGATGTGTGTAACACCCCGAATTCCAAATAATGCTGAATTCAAAGTTCCACAGGATCTTTACACTTCACTTCATACAATTTTACAAGGAAATTTAAACTTTTTATAATACAACAGAGTCTTTTACATTTATAACACAGCGGAAAATAAAATGAAGTACAATAATGAAAAATAATATACAATTGCAACATCTTTAGCATTTAAATAGATCAACAGCAGCATATCAACTTTATATCTTCATGAAAAATCCAACTCCTGCATATAAAACTATGGGCACGTTAGTTGCTTACAACCGACGAAGATGTTATACACGGCCATTCTCTCTATGTCGAACGTATAACGATCTTAATACTTTAACAAACCATAAACTTGAATGAAAATTAAATTGTTAAATGTGACTACTCTAAATATGTAAGTGTATGCAATGCCTTAATGCCTAATGCAGATATTTTACACTAAGATGACACTAATGCATACTTGTTCGGGTTCTATGCATCCCATAATATATAGGTCCGAGGGCAAGCACCTACGTACTCCACAATAAAGGGTTCGATCTCTCGCCATGACAACTACCCAGTAATAAAACAATGTTTAGTCATTCCACAAGTACGGATCCCAGTCCCGGAGTCCACTGCCCGACTGTTACACAGACTCCTCGTCGTGTGAACATCCCGTAAGGGCCCCTCTAGCCCCGTTATACGTATATACACTGGAGTACGACAAACTATCTGCCCGACTACGCATAGTCCCGGATTTAAACTAAAATCTCGTCTCCATCGAAGTAATTAAAGTCCCGGAATCCACCGCCCGACTGGGTTTATAGTCCCAGAATCCACCGCCCGACTATATAGAAGCGCCCCACTTACGTTTGCCCAAATTTACTACCTCTTCACTTAGTGCCTAGTTCTTAAGTTCAAGACATGAATCAATTACAACACCTAGAGTTAGTTTTACCCCCTACTGGACTTAATCACAAATTTCGAGATAGCTCACCTAGCCATAGCTCAAAATAAATCAATCATTTAATTCAACAATTTCCGGTACTCGGGGTCGCACTAAACCTGTAGATCACAATCTTTCATGTACTAGAATCCATAGGTACTCATACTCTTCAATAATCATGTATTAAACTTCATTATATTCATATCTTCAACTTAATCAACCTCATGAAATTCAATTCATTCACTTAATCACAATTCTTTCAAAACAAATAATGTTTCCTTTCATGAACTCACAATATAGAGTAATCACTTCAAATCTCATAATTTAATCACACACCGTAATTTATGCACCTTCAAGTATTCTTACTCAAACAAATAATTATAAAATCTCACTTAGGAGGAAAGTCAATTGCATTGTCAAAAATTAAGTCTTCTTATAATTAAAGTTTAAAACCCAAGCTAGAGAACTCAAAAACTCCAAAAATATGTTTTAAGAACCCAAGTCAGAGAACACCATTTCTCAAAAAAAATGTTTCAAGAACTAAAGTCAAAGAACTCAAATATTCCAAAAAATGTTTTTGAACCCAAGAGAGAGAACACAAGGACTCAAATCCAGAACCAGCAAGGAAATAGCCTAATGCCCAAACCACAGGGACAAGTGCACCCACGGTGAAGGTTTTCTAAATGAGTTTTATATGCTCAAACCCTCTCTATTACTCTCTGTTAAAATTTTACTTTTTCGGAAAACCAATTCAAAACACCGAATAGACGAACTCACGCACTCTAAAAATAATCTGAGAACAGTAAAAATGAATTCTTATGCAATAATAGATCCACACAATTGAAAATTTTCACCGTGTGAAGAGTAACTCGAATGTCGCTATAATTTGTGAAATGTCAATTTTACTCAATAAAAATATACTTTTTCATGTCCAATAATAATACGAGATTTTTTCTCATAGTGAATAAACTCGTTAACCATCTACTTTTCTAAAGTGAACACACGTCAACAATTCACATGCTAATTCACACAAATTTTAATTCCTTCAAGTCCATTTTAATCAACAAGCACTTTACTTAAATTTTTAGAGTATCTACTATCACACACATCACAATTCATGACAGCAAACTAATAAACAATTCTACATTAGCAATTTAATTTTAGGGTAATCTACACATACAACTACTCAATAATTTAGAAAGCATAAAAGATCACCCACCTATTAGGAGAGTACTAAAAATAAATCCGCCTTCAAAAGGTACTCCGATCTCCACAAATCGAGCCACAAACCTAACTCCGAAAGCCTCCGAGCGCTCTGTTGCTTCCCTCCTCCTCTCTTAATTACTCACGGCAATTTAGTGAAAATAGGATTTTTTTTTTTTGTTTTGTTTTGTTAACAGTGGATAGATGGAGTAGGGGTGAATGAATAGATTTATATAGGATTTTAATGTTCCGTTATAAAAACCAACTCCATGTTTCCTCCTCACTTCCACGCACACCCGAGTTGCGGCCCACTCTCTCTCCAATCGCACACCCCTCTCCACTAACTCGAAAACACGTGCAGTGCACGTGCAGTGCACGAGTACACAAAAAAATAATTTATTAATTAATTACTCTTATAATTAAAAATTAATTTATTTATTCAATGGGTTATTAGGTTTAGGGGTTTAATAAAAGACTAAATAAAAGATAGTGAAAAAATGATTCATGCATACTACAAAATAAATACAATTGAGAGGAACGAACAAAATAGAGTCTACAAGTGTGTTGCACGTGCAAAAATTTTGAAAAAGTATTTTTAATTCAAATAAATTATACGGGATGTTACAACACTCTTCCTTAGAATAGTTCCGTCCTCGGAACTACAATTAAGAATGAGAAAGATAAAGAAAGAAAAGAGTTTACAAACTTTAGATAAAAAGGCTCAGGGTGATCTCTCATCATCCTGTCCTCTGATTCCCAAGTGGCATCCTCAACAAATTGGTTCCTCCAAACGACCTTGACCATAGGTATTGTCTTATTTCTCAAGACCTTCTCTCGTCGATCCACAATCTCTACTGGACGCTCTGCATAGCTCAAATCCATTTGCAGACCCTCTGGCACTTCTGGTAAATGATGACTCGGATTCGGAATATAACCTCGTAACATAGACACGTGGAAGACATTGTGCACTTGGGCTAACTCTTCTGGTAGTTCTAACCAATAAGCTGTCTTCTCAATTCTCTTCAATATCTTATTAGGACATATGTATCTCGGGGCTAATTTTCCTTCCCTTCCAAACCGACACTACAAGACTTGTTTCGTAATCCGGCATATATACCCCGGCATTTTACCAGTCATGCCGGGGTAGGAAGAGACCAGGACTAGGGCATCAACTTGGATGGTTATACGCCGACGGCCGTTATAAAATGCCAAGGAATTATGAAATTCACCGGCATTTTGTTATAAAACGCCGATGAAGGGTAATATTCACCGGCATTTTAATAAAACACGCCGGCGAATATATAGATAAAATGTACCAAAAAACTTCTCCCCCTCACCGGCAGTTTTTGTTTAAAATGCCGGTGAATTAATTGGGATAAATCCCCGCGAACCCTAAAACATTTCGCTCGCTTTTTTCCCAATCCCAATTTTTCGCGCCGCCTTCGTTTTCCCTCTTTCCCTTCGTCGATTTTCAAGACCCGATCAAAACTCCCCCAAAACTCCCTCCTTCCCTCGTCTTCCCTCTCTCTCTCTCTCACCCCCCCCCAAAATGCCCGATCTGAGTTCCCTTCGAAAAGTCGCCATCTCCGACAGCCCCACCGTCGCCGTCTCCATAGCCTCCGTCGTCGCCCCAGTCCCAGTCCCCCCCCACCGTCATCTCCGACAGCCATCTCTGACAGCCATCCTCGTCATCTTCAAAAAGTCGCCATCTCCAACAGCCCCATTCCCCCTACCGTCAACAACTCCTCCGACATTGAGTGGTATATTCTTCTCATTTTTTTTTCGATGCTTGGGATTTCATGAGAACATCTTCATGATGGAAGAGTTCTTCGTTTATTTTTCATCCGTTACTGTTTACAAAATATGTTGGACATATTGTGTTTGTGATACTGTGAACTAGAACATGAAGGTCTTTTTGATTGCATAATGATGTTTGATGCCTCGCGAGATAAGATCTTGGCTGTGGAATTAAGTGGGTTTACTAGATTGATGTGTTATCGTGTGAAATTTCATTTAATAGTTCCAATTCTGCGTTAGATATGTCATTTGGTCTATGGTTTAGGTGTTTTGACATTTGGTGAGGATTTGACATTGCCTCTGGCTCTCAATTGCGAGCATTTGGAAGAATGGGTAGCTTTTTTGATTGTTTTGTTTTGTTTTTTTGATAAGGAATAGTTTGTAGACTATATTTTAGATGCTTGAGATGTCATGCAAGTATGGAGTAAACTTAGGAAGTTAAATAAGAAATTTCCATTTTTTAGTTGTTGTCCATCATTGAGTAAACTGTTTGCTTGACAAATGATAATAGAGGAGAATATAATTTGTTTGTGGTATTTAGGGATGGGTGTTTTATGAGAGAATGAGTAAATGTAAATCTGGAGTTGGTGATTTGGGATCATGGATACCTTTTGACATTGTTCTTTAAAGTTTCCAGCTGGTTAGTTTCAATGTTGCTCTACTCAAATCTCACTACATTGGCATAGTTATAGTGTTAATTTAGTATCTAATGTTGCCTAGTTTCAATGTTGCTCTACTCAAATCTCAGTACATTGGCATAGTTATAGTGTTAATGGAGAAGTGGGAACTTATTCTATTTGACTATGGATTCATACGTAACATGATATCTCTCTCGCGCATCATAGCCAAATCCATTAATTTTGATGGGAAGAAGGCTTAGATGGTGTCGACAACGGCTTCAAAAACATTATCCATATATCTTTCATTATGTGTATTCCCCTCCGCACCCTTCTTGTTGATAAGTTTCAGCTACTAATATATTCTGGTTATCTGGGCTGACGAACTGTTGGATTGAGTTCTTAGTAATCTATGACAGTTAAATTTGGAAAATATCAACATAACATGCTATAAAGAAAACCCAAGGTACTGTGAAGCATAAAGACAAGTGCCTACCATTAAATTACCTATAGATTTTAATTTTGTTCAATTAAAAATTTCCAAAATCAATCGTTTATGGTCATTTATACTTGGCTCCTTGATTCTTGGAACTTTGGCTGGGTCTCTGGTCAGATATGACAATGCGAGATAGGTACTTTCTCGCTCATTTGTCACCATCATTGTTCTTATATATTCAGTATAAGTTGGGTTAACGCTTACATCGACTTACATTTTGAGTTAATACCATTCAGTAAGGAAATAATATTATTGACAAATGACAAGACTATTAGGTAGATCAGGCATGTTAGTTTAATCACTTGTAGGTAGAGTAGTACAAGGAGAATGCATGTATAAAGAAAAGTCGGCAGTTGGAGCCTGGATTCTATATGGAAATCATAGCTGTTTATGTATGTGTTTAAACTTGAAAGTAATAATGATTCAGACACCAATGTGGGAATGCCTTTAGCTTTAGCTGTTTATGTAGTAGCCATGAACAGAATAGTTCATGAGTCATCAGATCTTCTTGTTATCATATTTACAGTACGGCGCCCTCGTTATTCGCCATATTCCTCTCAACAGCAAATACCCTTTACCATCATCATCTCCTTGAACAGAAAGCCAAATTCAGGGGAGACTATAGTCGAATCGATATTACACTCGAACACAAGGTGTTCGATAAAATGCCACTAAGGTGGTTGAGATAATTTCCACAAAGGTAGTTTATGGTTATGTGAATAGAGTAGATTGTATTAGGATTTAATTATTTTTTATACATTTTTTGGACTGAGATTTCTTTATTTTACAGTTAATTGTTATATCGTTTATTTAATTACAACTAGGGATGGTTTTAAAAAAGGTAAAATTAAATATAAAAAATGCCTTTTAAATCTAATACTATTTAATATATCAAATTTTAATTTTAGATTGTGTGCTATTGTTATAATGGATAGAAGTTGGATTAGTAAACCACGATTATCCAAGGAGTACCAGGATGGTATTAAAGATTTTATTATCTTTGCCAAACGACATTCCCGTGATCCCAACCTAATTCATTGTCCATGCCTCCGGTGTACAAATTGTAATTTGAGGACATGTGACGTAGTACATACACATTTGGTTATCAACGGTTTTCTTCAAGGGTACACACACTGGTTTTGTCATGGAGAGGATCATACGTCAGCTCCTGTTTATCCGGTTGTATTAGAAAATGAAGATGAGTCCTTAGTAAACGAAGACTTAAGTGTTCCCGATGAGATGCATGCTTTAGTGCAAGACGCCTTGGGGATTCATAGTGTTTCTTTCCACACCAATAATCCAACAACCCAAGTTCATAATGAGTCAACAGAACATCACACATTGGTGGTGGGGTGGACGAGGAAATGCCTGACCCCGCCCCTGAAAATAATAAACAGCAAGAATCCTTCGCTAAGTTGCTTGAAGATGCTAGTACTCCACTGTACCGCGATTGCACCAAATTCTCTAAATTCTCATTCATTGTCAGACTATTTCAGATTAAAAGTTTAAACGGGTGGTCTGCTAAGTCCTTCACTATGCTACTTGAACTGTTGAATGAAGCTTTTTCAAAAATCTGTATTCCGAAATCCGCCTATAAAATCAAAAAATTCTTAAATTCTTTCGATCTAGGGTATTCCGAACAGTTACATTGCTTCTGAGTTTCCTATGTTTGATGTAAACACAACCCACGGTGGAATTTGCGGGACTTGGCTCCGCAAGGATGGAGAAGAGGGCGATGTATTGGAAGATGTATTGTAGTTTACTTGATTTTCAATCTTAATATTATATGTCCTGTAATTTTCGTGTCTTAAATCTTGTTGTAATATTATGTCTTGTAATTCCGAACATGTTGTATGTGAATTTAATAATTGGTTTAATTATCTGTTAATTTAAGAATGGAATGATTTCTATAAATTGAAAATTAATTAACAAGATTGGACTTGCAAGATATTAATTTCTATAGCTCTATCACCTCTAAGAACCATAGACTCTAAATTGCATGCTATCCCCTTTAGCATATCAATCACCTCCCCCTTTATGCTGGATGTTTGCTGCTGTGTATCAGAATTTGGAGAACCACCTTGAGTTATTTTTGAGTTATGGAAAGCTCCTCTCTTGTCCATGGTTTTCTCATCTATGGATTTGGCTTTAAATCAAATGGAATGTGTACATGTCAGGTTCATTATCATAAATTCATGAAATCTTGTGATCTATAGGCAACCTCATACTAACTTGACAAAGTTTAGATAATTATGATGGTAATGATTTTCATGCAGAAGTGCTAACTCGTTATTTCTCTCCATGTCTCTGTATTTCAGTTTTACAAGTAAAGAATGTTGATCTCCTGCAAGATCAGAAGGTTTGAATTGAATCCTCTTCTTCCAATTATTTGCTTTTTTTTTTACTTGTAAGCTGTATACTACTTTAAATTAACTGAGGACATTGTAATGTAGATATTTTTTTTTGAAATAAGTAATGTAGATATTGATAGAAGAGGTCAGTCTTACTAAATGCAAATTAGGCCAGCTTTGGTTAAATCTAATTACAGACAGATGGTTCCATATAGTTTGTGTATAGCCTTTGGCCCTTTGTAATTATACAAAAAAGATGCATGGCATGCATTAATTAACATCTATCAGAATTAATTAATTAATTTTGAAAAATTGCGAATATAAAACTTCAAAATTATATGAAATTTTCTTTATGATCTAGAAAACTTATATATTCCTTTCTAACTTCTATATACCAGTGGGTGCTATATTCCAATATAGAATGATGTAACCCTCAAGTTCTCCTTGCTTAGACACATGACTAATTAGTGATTCTAGTCTTACTCATATAGGGTGTGTCCAATTGCTGCTTGCTAATACAGTGCATTTCAACTTTGCGCATTATCATTTGGGATACTCCAAGGATATGCACCTTTTTATGGTTTTTGCTAATACAATGTATTAGAAGCCCGACATGTTGTTACTATGATATGGGATTTGGGATACTCCAAGGATATGCACCTTTTTATGGTGTTTGCTCAACAGAATTGCCTAATAAGGATACTCGAAATCTAAGTGTGTCAACTTTGTATCTTCAATCCAATGAAACTGCTTATATCATGCCTTTCTCTACTGCTCCAGTCTTTCAACTATGAGACCTTATCTCTAATTCGCTGCAATCCCCCCTCAAAACCTAATTATATTCCTACATATTTCTTTTTCTCACAACTATAGCAAAAATACTTCATATATGAAAAAATGACACCTGGGCACTATCATCTTTTAACACCCTTGTGGATGATTCAATTAGTTCTGTCTTGATTAGTTATTGAATCTTTGACAGGTACAAGATGCCGATATATGGAAAAAGGATCAACATAAATGATGGCAACGAAGTGCATGGGAATGAGTAGCCACTACATAATAGTGACAGTCAAACAGGGGAGGGAGAGGGTAGCACGCCCACTGTCAAAAAACATCTAGGGCGAACTAAGATGGCGGACGTATGGAAACTTAAGAACGACGAATGGATTGTGGTGGAGGAAAATAGTGTCGGGCAACTGGTAGGGGATAATGCAAATAAATTCTCGTCCTTTATTGGGGTAATTGCAAGGAACCCACGGATAATCCCTTTGTCATACGAGAGTTGGCCGAAAGTGCCCACCACGACAAAGGCAACTGCAATTACAACAATCAAGGTATTTCCCATCTAAAATAACTAATTGGTTTATGCAATTCATATGTTCTTGTGGTTCAGATTGTGGTAATTTGACTGTGTAGGTTGACTGACTTTGCATTGTAATCAGTCAATAGAAAGTAAATTATTCAGTGGTAGAAGCTATAGAATTATATACTCTTATTTTTATAGAAGCTTCTACTGTGACATACATCACCATTTATATGGTTAGAAAATCCTCTTTGAAAAGAACACATATATATAGATTATATATAATTGATTTATAAACAGACCCCTTTTTCTGATTATGAAAATATGTGCACATATATACTGGTATATAAAAAATCCCCTAGTAGTGCACATATAAAAATACTTTTTACTGAGTTGGGCATATGCAGATAACACCTATAACTGATAATGAATGCCCCTTGTAGTAATTAAGCAATGCTGAATATGTGGAGGATAAACCATATGCAGGTTGAGGAAAAAAGCAAGCATATGCAGGTTGTGTAGAAGTGGAAAGGAACAAATATTATTAAACTTCAACATTTATTGGAGTGTTGAAGAACTGAAAACAACCAGATGCATGTATATATACAATACTCATTATTTTGTAGTTATACATTGCAAACACTAACCTTTACCTCCTGGCAACGCATTGATGTATATAATCTCATTACTCATAGAAGTAAACACAGTATCTATATATATTTATTTAGGTGTATATGACACATAGAAGAATTAGAAGACTCCTTAAAACATGAAACTATATGTTTCCCAAATATGAAATTTATATGCACCATCTAAAAGAATGAAGGTATGAAACTAAAGAAAATCTTTATAATCTGAAATATATATGCAAATCTGAGAGCAAAAGAAAGCTGAAACCAACAATATTTAGAGCTGAAATATAGGCAATCTGAATGTATGAAAAAGGGATTATCACCGCAATAGAATTATATACATCTTGTTTTCATGAAATCAAACCATGTACAGTATGAAATCAAATTAGGGGATTCAAACCATGTACAGTTTTAATGCATTATGAATCCTCGGTTTAGCTTGAGAAAATGTAGGTTCAAATGAAATCAGCTCAATATATACTGATATTTAACTGCCACTTTCAAATCTGAATGAGCCATGGACAGCAATAACTACTGAGGACAGAACTATTCTAAGGAGGGAGTGATGTAACACCCTACATTTTTAAATAATATTTTTGAGATTAATAAATGAATTAAAATTATTTTTGGTGATTTAATAAATATTTTTCTAAAATTTATCTTTTTACACGTGCAAAACACGTGCAAATATTTTCTTGAGAAGTTCAATGTCAGAAATTATTTTGGGGAAACCTATTATTTATCAGTAGGTATTATTTATGAATTTTCTGAATTTTTCTTATATTTATTTGGAATATTTGCAAATATCACAAAAGAGGTAAAATGCAGAGGTAAAAAGTTTACTTTTGTTTTAGTAGATTTGGTTTATTTCGCAAATTTATTAAAGAAAGGTCTTTTTACAAAATTTCCACTTAGAGGTAAAAATTACAAATTTGTTTTCTGGACTTAAACCCGGTGCTGGCCAGTATTAGGGTGATTATTTCTGTTTTTAAATTTAAAGTGAATTGGTTAATCTAATTTCCAAGTATAAGGATTTTTATATGTAAAGATATATTCAAAAGACATATTTTGCAAAACCTATTCAAAACCCTAATTACCCTATTTCCAGCCTAATATAAAGAGAGTGCAGTCGTCTCTTTGCTGCATTACACAAAGGCTTTTCTTTGTTATTGATTTCTTAGAGTTTCGAAGCGAGGATCCTGGTTTTCTTGCGAAAGGAATGACTTTTCTTATTCTCTTTATTATTTTGGTTGATTCATCAATAAGGTGAGTGACATATGTTTGTTTTCTTACTGTTTTAAACATATTTTTTGTGATGATTTTTCTATTGGAAAGCATGTTAGGGGATGGTATGTTGATATAATAAATTTTTATGAGTAAATGAATAAAGACTGAATCTTTCATGAAACTATGCTATTGATGATTAAAATTCTTTGTAGATAACTTGAGATTTGTTCAGAATCTAATAGAAATCATGAGTAGGTCGTTTCTTTTCATATGCTTGCTGATTTGATTGCACATATAGAGTTTGTATGATGTTTATTGCAAAAGTGAATAAAAACTTTGTCTTTACTGTGTATGAATACCTATGCTCTGTTCTTAATGTTTTGATGGATAAAACTTGATTAATTACATGTGGCAATTGCTTATAATCATGGAAAAACTATTATAACTAGTTTTGATTTTGTTTAAACAATTGATAAGAGAATTTTGGATCAAAAAGATCAAGTCTGGGGTTTTTTAATAAGATTGATTTTTCGAGTCTGATGCTTCAGCCGAAATTTTTTTTTGGTGACTTCGTGATGTTTTCGTGTTAGATTTGAGTTGTTTTAATATTGAGATGGTTTTGAACAATATAGTATTTATATACGTTGTTTTCTTAATGCTCTACTGATGCTTAACACATCTATACCCATATATATATATATATATATATATATATATATATATATATATATATATATATATATGGGTAAAAGGGATATGAGCAACTTGCTCATTTAGTAAATGAGCAATTGATTATGTGACATTCATGTGATGTATTGGACAACTAACCCTATTAATGATTTTCCAATCACATATCTGCCACATCATCATTTGCTTATTTACTAAATGAGCAAGTTGCTCATACCCCTTTTTCCCTATATATATATATATATATATATATATATACATCTACTGTTTTGAAGAAATTTGTCAAAAATTACTCTTTTATGATCCTAGTGTGGTTTTGATTAGTTTTATAAAGTCCAGTATGTTAGACAAGTTGTATTTGATCATCTCAAGAAGTTTATTTTTCAAATTTATGATTTTACAAAGAATTAATGAAGTATCAGTAAAAAGGTGCACGAATATTAAAGCTGTCAAATTTTGAATTGTCGGTCGACTGTCAAGATTTTACACATGAACTGATAGTCGACTGTCAGTTAATTGATTTTTGGAATTTTGCATGTCGGTCGACCATCGCTTTTTGAACTGATTCTGATGGTTGACTGCCAGCTGTTTTGCTTATGGTTTTCTTGAGTTTTCTTCATGCTTCTTGAACGATTGTTTCTTCGATATTATGGATTATTGATCTACTGTTTTAGATTTTGTTTTTAATACAGATTACAGTATCTTACAGAGAATTACAAATTTGATTATAAGAGATTTTAAATTGTATTCTATAACTTTATTAAACGAAAGATATATGGTTTTCGAAGAAATTGATGTTTTGTGAAATTCTACGACTTCAAAATATGATTTTCAGATATTTACTAGATTTAATACTTTATTTCAATTCTGGAATTTGTGAGTTTATTAAAGGAATTTGGATTTGTTGATTTTTTTAAAGAAGTTTTCTTAATGTTAAAGTATTGATAATGGAATTGAGAGTTTTAATGAAAGATTTTGTGTTGGTAGTTGAGTTGAGAGTCTCTAGAGGATGTGTGGGACCCTAGATACCGACAGTTGAGATTTTGTGGTTTGGTCAGTTGTGGCTTGGTTGTTGATCAGTTAAGTTAATTCCGGTAGGGTACGCCAACTCCAAGAGATTCGTAATTAATTAATGAACTTAATAAGTATAACGACAGGCACTAGAATGGTGATATGATGAAATGAGGGCAAACGTGAGTTATGGACTCCAGGATGATCCAAGGAGTAAGATAATCCCTAGTATTTCTGGGACGATGGCTGAAATAGGCCACAGAATGATCCAATGTGAGTGGGATTGATCTCAAGTATTCCAAAGACGAGAGCAACGCTCATGGGATATTTGTGCAATGAGGGCTCCATGATGACCTGCAGAGTGAGGCAATCCACAGTATTCCGGGACGATGGATGAAATAGGCCACAGAATGATCTACGTGAGTGGGATTAGTCTCCAGTATTCCAAGGGCGAAAATCGGTACGTGCAAAATGTCTAAATCTCGTAGTAGTTATTTTAGTAGGATAATTGCATAACAAATGATCTAACCCTATAAAGTGGAGAACTATAAGGGATTGCACCGGACCTAAGTAGTATGGAATGCATAGAATCCAACAAGTATGCATTAGAGAGTCATCATACTGCATTCGTGTTTTCTTTACTTGGTTTTATGCATGTTTGTTTTCTGTTTTTCTACACATGACACTTAGTCTAGTTTTACTTGATGTTTTCATGCTTTTTTATTTTTATTTCATATTCCATTCGTTACTACTATTGGTACGTATTGATTATGACATTATTCATTAAGTTTTATTCATGTCGTATTTCTTTTGATGTCACTCACACCGTTATGGACCCCTGTAGTTTTGGGGGTTAGGATTATCTCTAGCCTCATATTTTACAGGTAGGTATCATTAGCTTAGGATTTGGATGCATGTGGTAGAATGATAATGTGGCTTATGTAAATTGTAAAAGAATGTGTTGTAAAAGAAAGAAACTGTAATTCAAGTTGTTTAATTTTCCACTATGTTTTGTAAAGAAATGATGTAATAAAAGTTGAAAAATTTATCTGTGTTTTGGCTATATTTACTATTACATTGAGGTAGATACTGGGAATTGGGCCACGTATTTCTGAGATATTATATTCGAAATTCGGGGCGCTACAACATGGACCAGAGTGTTGGTATTGTCTCAAGATGGGTCACATGATGTGCAGTTGTAAGACCTATATAAAGAAGAAGCAGGAAAAATCGAAGGAAGTCAAAAGAAAGAAAGCCAATGAGTTGTCTATTGAAAACATGTTATGCTTATCAACTAGAGAGGAGTTGGACATGCGAGAATTATGTATTGATTCGGGATCTTCTTTTCATTGCACTTCGATGAGGGAGGTGTTTATGACTACAGGGAGGGTTCTTTCAGAGATGTGAGCGTAGGGAATGGTCAGAGGTGTCCTATACGTGGGGTTGGTACTGTTTGCATGAAAGTCAATAATGATCAGAGTATTGTCTTGTAGGAGACAAGACATGTTCCAGACTTGAAGGAAAATTTTATCTTGATAGGAAGGCTAAATAAAGAGAGTTTGTCTATTACAGTTGGTAGTGGGGAGTGATGTATAGCTGTAGGTTCAAGGGTGATAGCAAGAGGGAAGCGAGAGGGAACATTGTATTCGCTTAGAGACAAGAGGGGTGTTTCTCCTGTAGTTGACTCTCAGCCGAAATCGAGTAATAGGTTGTGTGGGGTGCAACCGAATTCTTTCAGTTGTGGGGTGGATTCAGGGAAGGTTGCATATTTAGTGGAAGCTTCTGGATAAAAGAGAGATCCTAAATTGCAAGACGTTACCGTGGTGAGGGTTCTTTTTGATGTGGCAGAAGAAGCTTCAAGTCGCTCTTGTGAGGTAGAGAGCACTGGTATCAATCTGCGGGGTGATATCGATGAGTGTAACCGAAATGAGGCTGTGGGGATGGAGCAGTCTGATGACTTCTAGTGTTTGGATACTTGTAGTGCATATGGTGCATTGAGAGGCTTTGAACTATATCTGGTGTTAATGGAGATTATGGGAATTAATTAGTCTTGTAACACGAAATCTAATACGGGAGCTTGTTGCTCCGTTGTTCGTGTCTTATGCGATTGGTGAGGCACATCCTTCATGAGCTTATGAGGAGTGGTTGGTGTACACCAGGTGGTGGATTGGCAGAGATGCTCTTCAGGAGAGTGAGGAGTACTTAGGTCTTTCATAGTTGTGGGAGACTAGCAGAGATATTGCAAGGTAAATATACAATAACTTTGAAGCATTGTGTATTTGGTCTAAGTATGAGATTGTCAGGATTTTGGTCTCAAATATACGTAGGCACGAGTTGAAGTTTGAGAAGAAGAAGAGAAGACATGAGGCAGTGATGAGAAGGCAGCAAGAGAAGAAAGGCAGCTGAAAGAGTTGCAGTCGATCGAAAAAATGTTCGGTCGACCGACTGGGACTGATGACATACCAGATAGTGGGACAGTCGACTGTGCAGTCAACTGTCCAGTCCTCGGGTGTTGGCGAGACTCATGGCAGTCGACCACAACGGGTGTGGTCGATCGCGTGCGGCGTTGTATGTTATTTGGGCTGACGGGTTTCTGGTCCAATAAGCTGTATTTGTGTATATCTTTTAGGGTTTACTTGAGGGCTGTATAAGAAGTTGTAGACTATAGGGTTTGAATATCAGAGAAAAGCGAATTGGTGAGCCGTTATCATTGTACAACTTCAAGAGGGGTGAGTACCGAGTGCTTTAAAAGTGAGAGAGAGAGAGAGAAAGAGAGATTGATAGTTGTGATCTCTTTGTAAATCTTTGTATTTCTTTGGAAATAGAAAATTTTGGTTCCATCTGTTTATCAGTGTATTCGTATGATTGTGAAATCTTATTATTATTGTGGTGGCTTGTTCTTGGTGCATTTAGTTCTTGAGCATTTCAGTTTCTTGTATTATATGTTCCACTATTAACACTATAAATGGTACCAGATTCTCTACACGTACCTCTTTCATAATCCTCCGGATAAGAAAAGGGAAGACCTATAACAAACCCTGATTATGAATAAAAAAGGCCCAAAGTAATATTAAAACCAAAAGGGAAGGAAAATAAAAAATAAAAACCCAAAATAAGAAGACAAATGGGGATTCACTGCTTTGGCCTCTTCTCTACTCTGCTGGAAAAATACTGGTGTAGAATTTAAAGAAAATGCAGAACCACAGAGCAGAGAATTCCATTGAAATTCATTGCATAATTTCGATATAGATCACAACCACAACGAGTACTGCAATATGAAAATACAAAATTCAAATTACATAATACCAATAATATTATTCAACATGAACGGTCTCTGTTGATCCCACCACTCCATACATTGAAAAGGGCTTTTTTCAGTACTAAGTACATATCATCATACAATATGAATTAATTAGCACATATCACTCAACAGCCCGAAATACTCGTCTTAGTACATAGATGGAGTAGATTCAGAATTTTTGTTTATCCTGACTGAGTCGAGAATAGACTTATCCTGGAGGTGATTGTTCTGTTGGCACTCGATGTAGTCTCTGTATGTCATCCCCCGGAATTTCGCAGTCACTAGCTCTGGTGCTGGAAGCACCACTGCGTCCTCCCCTGGGCATGTAGTTGTCACGATAGTCATCCTTGTTTGTGCCTGGTTTGTCACCATGCGGTGCACAATGCTCTTGTACCTCACATTGGTAGCAATCTGTAACGTTCGCAATCAACAAATGACTTGCTATTGTATGCGTACACAGGAACGCCTTTTGGTATTTTTAAATACAATTTGAACCTCTCACATTCTGGAAATTTTTCCAAAATTATTTTATTTTATTCGCTACCTCCAAATGGTCGCCAGTGTTGATGAGGAAAGAGTTAGGTTCACCTTTGACTTGGACCCACTTGCCATTATGGATCAACTCCAGCCCATCAACATCATTCTGGTAGAGGATATCAAGCAGGCCGTGGTCGGAATGAGGTGGCAGGCCCAAGGCCGAGTCTGGTTGGGGGCATTTAGGTAGAGGTTGCAGATAACAATTTGGAACGTCGAGTCGAGCTTCAATGCCTCAGTCATGTACTTCTCATTTATGCCTAGACTCTCCTAAACCCCACTCAGCATTTTCCTTCCTACTAGTCTGATGGCCTTAGTGAACTCTCGCATTAATTCACTATAATCATTAAATTTAGCACAATAATAAGTACATCATATATATTTAATTTTTTCAAGGCAAAAACATAACTACACAGTAATGCATGATTCCTTTTTCAGTAAATCTTCACTACAAACCGCAATGGCTTTAGCGGCATTCCTATCCCGGTGTTTCAATGGAATGCCGCTATAGGTTAGGGTTTTTTAATTTTTTAAAAATCATACTCTCTATAATGGCGTTTGAATAAACCGCCGCGGTATGTCAAACCTACAACGGCGGTTTGTCTTATAAACGCCGGAACAACCCCCCATTATAACAGGGTTTGCTATTTTAAATTTTTTTTAAATAATTAAAATTCTATCCCGGCGTTTTAACATAGAAACGCCGAGTAGGTTCATACTATAACGGCGTTTTTACTAAAGATGCTGCTTTATCATTCTGATATCGCGAGGTTAGCTATTTTAATTACTTAAGAAAAATAAATTAAAACATATCCCGACGTTTGTTTAGTAAAACGCCGGGATAGGGGTAGGGTAAATTAGTCTAAAACTCCCACCCCCAACCCTCGCCTCAATTTCACTTTTTCCCCAAATTTCTTTGGCGACTCTCTCACCTTTCGTCGCTGCTACTGTCCTCAGAGTCGCTCCTCCCCTTGCCACCTCAAAACCTCCTAAAACCTCCTCACCTCGGCACCGCTACTTTCCTCAGCGCCGCATCTCCATCGCTGCTGCATCTCCTTCACCCCACCTACATCGACTCCTCTATCCATCGTCACGGCCCTTCACTCGCAACCCATCTCTCGCCGTCGCCGTCTGGCCAGCGCTCTTGTTCCCTCACTCGAAATCCTTCTCTCGCCGTCACCGCCGATCTCTGCCACCGGTGCTTTCTCACTCAGCCAGCGCTTCATTCACTAATCGGCAAATTTAGGTATAGATTATCAATCATGTTTATCATATTGTTAGGGTTTAGTAATATTGCTAGGGTTTAGTAATATTGATAGGTTTAATATACTTGTTGTTCCTATTGATAGGGTTTAAATTTGCACACCTTTGAGCTGTTCAGAGAATGAATTCATGAACTAGGTTTGCCTATATATATATACATATATATATATATATATATATATATATATATATATATATATATATATGGAGGAACTAGAGTTTTGGTGTGATTAATAGATAATTTCCTTTATATTGGACTATGTGATATGGTGATATGGAAATTGGATTAATAGATAATGCCTCCCACACTAATCTTTGATATTGACTGATGAATTTATAAAGAGTATGATTTTTAAAAAATACTGGTGGTGGTGGTGGTTGTACTACATGTCGGACAAGAGGAGGAGGAAGAGGAGGAGAAGTTTGTCAAGTTTGTTATATTTGAATTTGAGTTGGACATAGACGAGTTTTTGTTGTTCATTGTCTGTGTGTTTTGAAGGGAGAATGGGAGATAGCTACGGAGAAGATTGGGGGAGGAGAATTCAGGGGAGAGCAAGAAAAGGAGCTCTATACACACACTCTCTCTATATATATTTTCTCTACTCACAACAGAGAGGGAAAACGATGAGAATGTGAAATTGAAATGAGAGGGAGTGGTGGGATCCTGTTATATGTTTAATACTATACTCCACAATTAAATGCTCATCTAAGCATATGATACATATAGTTCTGGCCAAGTCAAAGCTAGATTATGTAGTTAAACTTGATTTTGTTCTTCTGTAACATATCTAGATTAATACATATGTAGTATGCTTAGTTAGCTATTTATGTTTATGTTGATTTGATCTATATATGTTAATATCTGTAATGAAAGTATATGCGTTTTAATTTATGAATTTTAAATTTCAGGTTGACTCATATTTTTGAAAATAGATAAAAGTTGGATTAATAAGTCACGATTATCTAAGGAGCATCGGAATGGTGTGAAAGATTTTATTAACTTTGCAAAGACAAATTCTCCTGACCCGAACATAATTTTTTGTCCATGTGTCCGGTGTTTAAATTGTGATTTAAGGACATGCGATGTAGTTGAGACACATGTGATTTGCAATGGTTTTTTGACGGGTTATACAAATTGGTTTCGTCATGGAGAGTCTGCTTAGTCTGTTTCTAATGGTCTGGTTGTACGTGAAGACGATCGAGTCGTTATTTACAAGTGGTCAAAATGTTGCTGATGAGATGCACTCTTTACTGCGTGATGTTTTGAGATTTCATAACTTTCAAGTCCACATAAAAAATCCAATCAACCAAGTTTGCGATGAGTCAGCAGAAACATTTGTTCATGGTGGTGGGGTGGGAGAAGAACTGCCCGGTGAAGAACTTAATAAAGAATTTAAGGTCTTTAATAAGTTGTTGAAAGATGCAAATACTCCCTTATATCGTAATTGCACCAAGTATTCAAAGTTTTCATTCGTTGTTAGACTATTTCAGCTTAAATGTTTAAATGCATGGTCTACCAAGTCCTTCAACTTGCTTCTTGAAATTTTGAATGAATCTTTTCCTAAAATTAAAATCCTAAATTCATCCCATGCCACAAAAAATTCCTCAAGTACTTTAATTTAGGGTATGAGAAGATAGAAGGATGCCCATATAATTGTATGCTATTTAGGGGGGATAAGAAGACTATTACAGAATGTGAAGTATGTGGTACATCAAAAGGGAAACAAACGCCGAATGTAGATGAGCAAACAGATGAGCAAATTATTGGAACTAGGAGAAAGAAGCCTGCAAAAATACTGCGTTACTTTCCTTTGATTCCGAGGCTGCAAAGATTGTTCATGTCCTCTAAAACATCTTTTGATATGAGTTGACATGCAGAAGGTCGCAAGAATGTTGTGATTCTTAGGCACCCAGCCGATTCTGCATCTTGAAAAAAATTTGATGAAAGATATCCCAATTTTGCAGAAGGTTCTTGGAATGTGAGACTTGGATTGGCCAGTGATGGTTTTTACCCATTTAGGCAAATGAGTATCACCTACAGCATATGACATGTTTTATTAATTCCATACAATTACCCCTTGGGTTGTTCATGAAGCAGTCATCCTTCATTTTGTCCATGATTATTTTTCGACCAAAAAGCCCAAGAAATGATATAGATGTGTATCTACAGCCGGTGATTGATGAACTACAACAATTGTGGGAGGGTGTTACAACTTATGATGCAACATCTAAAGAAAGTTTCCATCTCCGAGTTGCGTTGACCTGGACAATCAACGATTTTCCAGCATATGCAAGTTTATCTGGTTATAGCACCAAAGGATGCTATGCTTGTCCATGTTGTATTGAGTAAACAGATTCAAAGTAGCTGTATAAAGGCAGAAAGTTTTGCTACATGGGTCATAGAAGATGGTTGTCTGACACAAATTTTTAAGGCAGAAACATGGACATTTGATGGTATCGATGAGTGGAGACATGCTCCAATAGCTTCGTCTGGGTCAGATGTGTTAATGCGACTAGAAGGCCATCAATTCACTTTGTCAAACGATCCAACAGTAATTAAAAATTCTAAGAAGCTGGCTAGAGATAAGAAACAAGAGAATACCGATTTTTGTGATGCAGATGAGTGTGATAGTCTTGTTGATTCAGGGTCATGGAAGAAGAAGAGTAATTTTTTTCAGTTTCCATATTAGGAGTTCACATTACTGCGCCATAACATAGATGTGATGCATCTTGGAAAAAACATTGGTGAAAATGTTATAGGAACAATTATGGGGGATGACCGGAAGACGAAGAATAATCTTAAGTCTTACCTTGACTTAGTAGAATTGGGCATAAGGCATGAGTTGCATCCTGAACAATTACCCAATGGCAGAGTATGACTTCCTTCTGCAATCTACTCAATATTAAAAAGGGAGTTGGAGATATTTTGTAAAGTATTACAGGAGCTTAAAGTCCCCGATGGCTATTCATCTAATATAGCAAGATATGTTAACTATAAGGAGAAGAAGCTTCAGGTGCTAAAGTCACACGACTAGCTACCATATATTGATGCAAGATATCCTTTCTGTAGCTATGAGATTTTCAATGTATAAGCAAGTCACTTCTATCCTGAAAGATTTATGTAGCATATATAAAGGACTTTACTCTAGAGTGCTACGTGTTGAAGATATTGACAATGCCTTGACACTTTGTTGAATGGAGTGGATATTTCCCCCATCATTCTTCACAATAATGGTTCACTTAGTAATCCACCTTGCTGATGAAGTAAGACTTGGTGGACCAGTACATTATCGGTGGATGTATCCCATTTAGAGGTAATTCTTCATGCTTCATTAAAAAAAAATTGTTTGTTCTTTTATGCTATACCTTCATATGTTTTATAATCTAGATATGCTTGTTGAGGTACCTTTACCGACTTAAGGGTTATGTTAGAAATAAAGCTTATTCAGAAGGCTCAATAGCAGAAGGGTATCTTTCAGAGGAGTGCTCCAATTTCTATTCAAGATATCTATAGGGTGTGGAGACATGTCTTAATAGACCAAGGAGAAACTCAGACACTTCAAATCTCAAAGGGGCTGAATATCTCTTCCAAACCGCTGGCACGACCTTTGGAAAAATTGTTGCATTTGAGTTAAATGACTTAACATGGGAACAAGCACATCAATATGTGTTGGATCGCCATGCATCATGTTAGCCATATCGAGTATAAGTTGGATTTGGATCAATGTGAATTTAATTCTAACAATTAGGAATTAGTTAACCTAAAATTTCAAATGCATTCATTTTATTTTGTTCCATCAAATTTGCCAGGATATTGAAAAGAGGGCATAGACCAAAAGGCTTGAAGCCATGTGAGCAACATAAGTTAATGAATGAAAAATTTCACAAGTGGTTTGATACTTACGTAAGTCACCGTCCCATGACATGAATGACAGTATTTTTAAAAGATTAAGCATTATGCTAATATGATTTACTTTGTAATTTTAGGTTTCCTCGTTAAGTGATGATGAGGTGACACATGAAATAAAGTTCTTGCCAAAGGTCCCTATAAAATGGTTAAAAGATATAATGGATATATATTCAATAGCTTCAGATTTTGTACTTAGGATCGTGAAAGAAACTTGTAATCTAAAAATAGTGGCATTGTGGCTACTTCAAAAACTGAAAGCTATGCCTCTAAAATTGACACAAATCCTGTAGACGGAGATGTTGACTATTATGGGGAGCTCACACATATCATAGATTTAGATTATTGCGGGCACCTTCGAGTAGTCTTATTTCATGGAGATTGGGCAGGGTTAAATAACAATAAAGTGGATAAGCTGGGTTTTACAATTATAAATTTCGCACATCTGATTCATACTGGGACACACATTAGCCATGTGTGGCGCCCCGAATTTCCAATAAATAAAATTAGAAATACGTGGCACAATTTTCAGAATCAACATCAATGTAATCATAAACATAGCAACCAAATATAGGGAAATTTAAAACTTTTTATTACATCAATTGTTTACAAAGCACAGCGAAAAATTAAACACTTTGAATTACAATTTCTCTCTTTTACAACACAGTAATTTACAGTTTGCATAAGCCATATTATCATTCTACCACATGCATCCAAATTCTAAGCTAACGGTACCTACCTGTAAAACATGAGGCTAGAGATAACCCTAACCCCCAAAACTACAGGGGTCAGCCATAACAGTGTGAGTGACATCAAAAGAAATACAACATGAATATATCATAAAGAATCTAATCAACAATGGGAAATGAAATAACAATAAATAATACATGAAAATATCAAGTGAAACTAGACTAAGTGTCATATCTAGGAAAAAAAGAAGACAATCATGCATAATACAAGTCAAAAAACACAAATGCGGGATGATGACTCTCTAATGCATACTTGTCGGATTCTATGCATCCTATACTACATAGGTCCGGTGCAAGCCCTTATCGTTCTCCACTTTATAGGGTTAAATCCCTCATTATGCAACTAATCCTACTACGATGATTACTAGAAGATTTAGATAAGCTGTGAATATCTAGCCCATGCCTCGATAATTCCGGAGGTCAATCTCTATCCACAAATAATTCCAGAGACTATTTTACTCACACTTAGGAATCTTCGAGAATACCCCACACCGCAAGCTATGGCGCCTCATCACACGAATACCCCATAAACTTCGCCTCGACCCCAATAATTCCAAAGATCAATCCCGCACTGTAGGTAATTTCGGAGACTATTTCACACACACCTCGATAATTCTGGGGATTATCTCACACCGCAGGCCATACTGAGGTTCATAACCCATATTTGCACTCATTTCATCATATCACCATCTAGTGTCTGTCCTTATCTTATTAAGTTAATTAATTAATAATGAATCTCCTAGATTTGGTGTACCCTACCAGACTTAAGTCAACTGATCAACAACAAGGCCCCAACTAGCCAAATCACAAAAATCTCAACTGCCGGTTTACTAGGGTCCCACACGCCCTCTAGAGACTCACAACTCAATCATCAACACAAAATCTTTCATTAAAACTCATAACCCCATTATCAATACTCTCATATTAAGATAACTTCTTAAAATCAACAAATCCAAATTTATTATATATACTCACAAATTTCCAAAACTGAAATAAAGTATTAAATCCATTAAATAACTGAAAGTCCTATTTTGAAGTCATAGAAAGTCACACAACATTAATTTCTTCAAAAACCATACTTATTTCGCTTTATAAGGCAATAGTACACAATTTGAAGATCTATTATAATCAAGATGTAACTCTCTGTAAAATACTGTAATCTATAGTAAAAACATCATCTAAAACAGCAGATCAATAATCGATAAGTTGGAAGAAATAATTGTTCAAGAAAAACGACGAAAAACTCACAAATCAGCCAAAAGCAGTGATGTTGGTCGACCTTGAAGTCGACCTTGCAGTCGACCTTCATGTCAAAAATAGCCTACACAGCAGCTTCAAATTTCGTGCACCTTTTTTACTGATACTTCGTTAAAACTTTGTAAAATCTTAAATTTGCAAAACTAACTTCCTGATATGATCAAATACAACTTGTATAATATACTGGAGTTTATAAAACAAATCAAAATCATATCAAGATCATAAAAGTTCAAATTTTACCAAATTCTTCAAAACGGAATACATATTAATATATAAGCGTATATGTGTGTTTAAGCATCAGTAAAACAACAAGGGAACATCTTATATAGTTGGTATATTGATCTGATCAAACTCAGTATTCAAAACACTCAGATCTCAACCGAAAATTTCATAAAACATCAAAAATTAGTTTCGGCGGTTCTTCAGAACAGTAAGACATGTTCATATATATATATATGAGTGTGTGTGTGTGTGTGTGTGTGTGTGCTAGATAGAACATCAAGAAATCACTGATTATAAGTATTATAGAGTTTCAAATCAATCTCAGTATCAAAACAATCAAAATCCAATCGAAAACATCACAAAAGTCACAAAAGATCAATTTCGGCCGAACCTAGTCAGACCCGAAACATACCCCTCTTAACAACATTCAAAACTTGTTCTTTTTAATTCCAAAACCCCCCCACAATCGATTAAACACATACCCCACTGCTCACATTAGTTAATTCATGCACACACAACAAGTGTATAATTAAGTTTTGTTTATCAAATACCCCCAACAGATTATACTTGCATACATACACAGTAAAGATTAGGTTTTGTTCATTTTTGCATTAAAACATCATACAACTCAATAATATATGTTCAAAACAGCAAGAATATAGGGGAAAGCAACCTATCCATGATTTCTATTAGGTTCTTTAACAATCACAAGTCATCTATATAGAGTTTTAATCATCTATAGCATAGTTTCATGAAAGATTCAATTTTTATACATCCATACATCAAGAATTCATATTATCATCATACAATTCCTAATCATGCTTTCTAATACACATACCATCACATACAACATGCATAGAACAATACAAAACAAATATATGTCCCTCACCTCATTGAAGAAATCAACTGAATTAATAAAGAATAAGAAAAGCCTTTCTTTTGCAAAAAATTCAAGATCATCGCTTCGAAACTCTAAGAAATTAATAGTAAAAATATATTTTCTTGTTGCAGAGGAGGGGACTGTTGTAGTGACTCTTTTATAGGCCGAAATCTGGAGATTTTAGGGTTTTACAAGTTTATGGAAATATCCCTTAACAAATTATTACTTTATATTTATAAACATTTCTTTGATAAAGTTGTTAAATAAGTTAAATATATTAAAATAAAATCCAATCCTTTTACTACTGAGTTATCCAACCATCAAGCATAGCCCAGAAATTAGGAAAATTCGGATTTGTACTCAAAGTGGTAATTTTGCACAAAATTTCTTCTCTTTGTAATATTTGCAAATATGCCAAATAAATATCAGTAAATTCATAAATAATTCCTACTAATAAATATTCGATGCTCAAAACAAAATTTTTGAATTTTAGTTTCCAAGAAAAAATATTTGCACAAGATTCAACTTAAATTCCATATTTGCAAAAATACCATATATGTTTAAATCTTTACAAAATAAACTCTAAATATATTTTAAATAAATTTTATATTTAATAATGATCTTGGCTAGCCCAAAAAGCAGCAAAAATGGATTTTCAGTATTTGTTTGTGATCCATCGGCTTTTTACATAAAAGCCCCTCATTCGAAATATTTATAAAAATAGTTTCTTCATTTAGAAAAATCCCAAAATTTAGGATATACTTAATTATAAATAGTAGAGTTTATTCACAAATTTGAAATTGGAGATTTTTACCAAAAAAAAATTTGTACGTGTTTTGTATGTGTAAAATTGAGAAATTCATAATATAGTCAAATTAATTTTAATAGATTTGAAAAATTAAAATATCATAAATAAATAAGGAAAATCAATCATTAACCATACAATTTTAAGAATTCAAAATTTTCTAACTTTGCACGTGTGTTGCACGTGCAAAATTGCAATTTGAAAAAATTAGTCAAAATAGTCAACTTTACCAATTTAATATTATTTAATAATGCAAAATAAATTATTTTATTTTGCGGGGTGTTACACCATGAACCATTTTGTGTTCCCATCTCAAGTGCTCCAAGTTTTCTATATTGAAAACCCAATAGTGTCAAACTCATATCTGACACTAACTATGCAGCTAAGAGATTTATTTCAATTGGAGGACGATTCAGATGATGAGGACGCTGAGGTTATGAATAATTTTATTGCTTCTGAGTTTCCCATATTTGATGTAAATATTTTTTATTCTAGTAGTGACCCTACTTGGCTCCGTACGGATGGAGAAGATGGCGATATATTTGATGATATTGTAGTATAATATCTTATAATATTTAGACATTTTTGGTCTGTTCAATTTAGTATCTATCGTTTTCATAAATTTGTGATTTTTATAAATTTATACCAAATGACTTGTCTCAATTTAATGAATTTATTGTACATATATCTTTAATTATTCATTGTTTCATGTATGTTTCCTTAAATATTAATTTTTAATGCCATTGTTCTAATTTGATGGTTTATCTCACTTAATTTTCTGTAAACAGGTGACAAATGGCGAGAACAAAGAGGAAGGTGGTCACGATTAGGCAGGAGGATGTGGTAGATCCTCCCAAATATGGGACTTTCGACTGAGCACCCTACGAGAGAAAGTAAGGGTGTGGCACATACAGATGCCACTACAGTTTACGTGGGTGAGGGTTGCACGCCCACCACCGTAAGGAGGAGAGAGCCGAGAACCGACCAAGATGAAGGAGATATGGAAGCTCCCGAATGATGATAAGATCTTGGTAAGCGACAACAGCATCGGCCCGCCGATTGGAGAAGGTGGGAGCAAGCTCGGTAAATTATGCGGGGTAGTGGCAAGAAATCTTCGCATGCTTCCATTATGATACGAAACATGGTCAAAAGTTTCCAAAACGACCAAGGCGGAAGCCTTCTTTGCTATTAAAGTTTAATACAAATTTTATATATATATATATATATATATATAATCTAGAAATATTTTATATCTTGAAATATTTTATCCATAGAAGTGTTTCTAAAATTATATATATTGTTTAGGCAGTTATTGTTATGTGCAGTTCAATACGAATTTCACCAATTGCATAGTTTCTTAGATAAAAGGAACCCTCGTAATTGCAGTCACTAGGCAGGATATTCTTAGACAATGCACACTGATCACCTTTAATGCCAGAAGATGCATGATGCAGGTCAGTATGTGTGGAACCTTCTTAAGATGTACTATGATCATTTAAGTACACATGTCAAGGAGGCCTCTTAAACATACTTCAAGTGGTTGCAAATGAATGGCTTTTGGATTATAGAACCCATTGATCCACTTGATGTTTGGCTGAGAGACTCCAAACTATATTAAAGCCTAAACAAGAGTGCTAAATAATTGGTTTTACACTTCAGTCAGTGTTAGGTATTAACTATAGAATTTTTCACTTAGTTGTTCTAAAATAGCTTCATCATTTAGTATGTTACACACTAGAGTATACAAGATTTCCTATATACTTGGGCTCCTATTTGCATTTGATGAATTAACTCTTTTATGGTCTCCTCAATTTTTGTTGGTTACTCTGGAATTTATGCCCCTTTCATCTAACGGCTGTGAGCTCAAGTTACGCATACCCCTTGCATCTAACGGCTGGCTGTGAGCTCGAGTTACCTAAAATTTTAGAAAATCTAATAAAGTGTGGATTATATCGTTTATTATTATTATTGTTATCATTATTTTTCTTCTTATATTAAATTTTAGTAGCTAATAGCTAACCAAAAATAATGTGAACCTGTGACCACTGTCAGAGTGTTACTTGGACCAGCATTCTCACACAATGAGTAACTGTATTTTTTGTTAGGAATATATCTGGAATACTCGTGATTCAGATAAGAAGAAGATAAGATGAAGAACGGAGGTCGATATGTCGAAGAGAGTAGAAGAAAACAAAGCAGTAATAGTGCAGGCACAGTTGCGATCAACTATCCCAAGTTGTGGTCGACCGCACACCTGACCGCAGTTGCACTGGATTTGGCCGAGAGGTAGACGGTAGATCGGTCTTGTTGGACGTCGACCGACCGCGGCGCTGTGTTCGTTTTGCGCCTCAATTTATTAAGTCGTTTCAGTCCAATCTTCAACTCCAAGTTAGATCATACGGCTCCTATTTAATTACTTCTTTTCCAGGTTATAACGGACAACTAAGAATCAAGATTAAACATAGGTTTCTCTCTATTCTTCTATATATATTGTAAACTCCTTCAAAATGAGAGTAGAGTACTTCAGAGATTATTTTCTCCATTGCAAAGAGAGGCTCAAAAGAGAAATAATTCTTGGTGAGTGAGGTTAATTCATTGTATTGAGTGAATCAATAATTCGTAATATCTTCTAGTTGAATATCAGATCTCCCAATATTTTTTCCTGGATTAAGCAAAAGTTAATCGGGATAAGTCATCCTTGTGTTTGTGTTAGATTGGTGGATCTACTTGCTTGCTCATTTATTTAGTTCCGCTGCGACAAAGGGCGTTGGTTGACGCCCCAATCCCAACAACTGGTATCAGATCTTCAGATTGTCGAGTCCCTTGGTTAAGATGATAGGCCACAGTATTTTGAAGATCAAGCAGTTCGATGGAAAGATCAATTTCAATCTTTGGAAGACTCACATGTATGATGTCCTTATTCAAGAATGTTTGCAGTTAGCCATTAAGAAGAAAGAAAAGCCAACTGATATGAAGGATGATGGTTGGAAAGATATTCGTGAAAGAGCCATAGTCTGATCCGATTATCATTGGCGGGCGAGGTCAAGTGCGGATTTCTTGAAGAAACTGATGCGGCGAGTTTGTGGAAAAATCTCATAGCTGATTACTCAGGTTCGTCGTTATTAGATCGGAAGCATTGGAAAGGAAGTTATTATGTTTATCTATGAAGAAAGGTACTGATCTCCAAGACAACATTACAGAATTCAAAAAGGTATTATCTAAACTTAAGGCGATCAACGAGGGTGTGTGTGAGGAAGATAAAGCTTTCAACCTGATATATTCACATCATACGAGCCTTTGATCACTACTATGCTACACGGTAGATCTGTCAAAGAGAGTATTTCGGTAGATGGTGAATCAAAATATTGAAGAAAAATCAACTTAGGAAGGGGACTCAAAAATCATCGCCTTTCCCAAGTTGTCTAGCAGTGGATGGTCCTTCAGGGGGAAGACAAAGTGCTTTGCAAAAGGATTCGATTCGTGTTGATATTAGAAGAGGCCAGGGTGTATCAAGAAAGACTGTTGGAAATTGCAGAATCAAGAGAGTGCAATGAATGGAAATTTAGCCGCTAATGTGGTTGGTGCCTTTGATTCAGGTGATTTGGTCTTCTTATTTCAAATTCTTTAGAAGTGGATTCTAGTTGGTTTCTTGACTCAGAGAGTTCTTCTCATATTTTCTCTGAGAGGGAGTTGTTTTCTACTTATAAATCTACTACAGGGTGTTGTGTGACAACAGAAACTAGGGAGATTTGTAAAGTAGTTGGTAAGGGAACAGTTGAGTTGAAGATGTCAGGTCTAAACATGTCCACTTTAAGGAATGTTTTTCATATTTCTCTGCTAAAACGGAATCTGATTTTCTTGGTAACTCTTGATGCATGGGGTTGTTAGTCCACAGCTCGAGGTGAAGTTCTGTCTGTTTTTCAGGGTCATCGTAAGGTGATTAGAGGTATGAGAGTGGTTGGGCCAAACCAAAACAATCTTTACAAGCTTTGGGATATCTGAAATACTTGCGCAAGTGTTGCTCTTTTTCCTGTTATTCCCTGCAAACTCAGCTAATTTGCCGCAACTAGATTCATCATTACGAGACCACGACGTTCGAATATCATGGAGAGGTGGAGAAGGCCTAAGGGTAGGTGGAGTTCGTGCGGAGTTTGGCAACTCCGTGAGTACATGTACGGAGGTGTACCCTTGAAGGGATATACTGGATTCGCGGTGAGATTGGGTATAGATCAGTTCAACTAGAAGAAAAAGCTATTGTTCTAAGTTTTTTTGCAAGTGGAGTTCATTATAGTTTGGAGATGAATAACACATCATGTGATAGAACTCGTATGCAATCTAAGGTAGAGTTTGTTAGGAATGTGTCTTAAATACTCGTAGTTCAAATTAGAAGAAGGTAAGATGAAGCACGGAGGTCGAAGCGTCGAAGAGAGTACAAGAAAACAGAGCAGCAATAGTGCATGCATAGTTGCGGTCAACTGTCCCAAGTTGTTGTCGACTGCACACCGGACCGCACACCCGACCGCAGTTGCGCTGGGTTTGGCCGAGAGGTGACGGTCGACCGGTCTTATTGTACAGTCGACCAACCGCGGCGCTGTGTTCGTTTTGAGCCTCGATTTGTTAGGTCGTTTCAGCCCAATTTTCAACTCCAAGTTAGATTGTAAGGCTCCTATTGTAATGCCCTGAATTTTCATTTAATGAAAAATTATTTATTTTGCACGTAGTGTGCACGTGCAATATTTTGGTTGAATTAAGTGTTATGATTATTTCCATTATGATGAGTATGGATTTTTAAATATGTGCTTTTAGATTATTTTCACAAAGCTTTCTTTCAATTAGACAAAAAGTCTTTTCTTTTAAAAGCCCAAAGTTAATTTGATTTATTATTTTATAATAATTATTTTGGCCCATTAAACTAAAGCCTATTAGTTAATTTATTTTTTAATATGACTTGTAATGTAGAATACAAAATTGAAGTTTATTTTTATAAATAAAATGTAAAATTTTTGGACCTATTTGCATGCACGTGCACTACACGTTCACGTGCAATATGCACTCCTATGATGGCCGGTTTTGATCTTTTTGGGAGGAAAACCAAAAATTTGAGTGGAGATCATGCTTGGTGGTTACTTGGTTGTGGGTAGTTAATGTAACTCCTACTTTCATCTTGGCCCTCCATCTTATAACCACTTACTTGATCCTAGCCCTCCATTCCATCAAGATTTTAGTATAAATACCCCCTTCATGGCTAGTCATTCTTGTGCCATTACTTTCTACAAACCTATAGTCTAAATTATATTATCTAGTAAGGATTTTGTGAGTTAAAAGATTGAGTGCGTGTGGGATTTTTGCTTGCAACTAGAAGAGGGAGAGGCCGGCATCAAGGAAGGAGGAGCTCGGTTTGTTTGGGTGTGCTTGGAGGCTTGTGTGCACGTGTTCAAGGAGGAGCAATTCGTCGCAAGGACATTCGTCTAGGGATTGCTAGTTGTATTTTTTCTCTCCATACAAGGTGGGTAAATTTTCTATATTCTAATTAGGGATGCATGCTAGATTAAATTGAATGAATGAGGCATGAAAAATATTAATAAGAGTACACTTTTAATTGGAAAATTGACCTATGAATTGATTGGAATGTGGTTGTACAATTGTATGTGATTTGATTAGTAAAAATCTAAGTTTGTATGGATTAATTATAACTATGGTTTGTTAAAGAAGGTCTCATTATTTACATCACAAATTATATACACAAAGTTAGTAGATTGGCAATGCTACTTCATGTGATTAAATGGATCGTTGTGTGATATTGAAATAAATGAATTAAGATATAGATTAGTATGGATGATAAGAGGTTAAAAACAGAGAACTAATCCTTAGTTTGCTAATAAAGGGATTAGTGGTATTATTTGTTAATAAATGTCGAAATGAAGAATGTGGTAGTTATAATGTAGAATTCGAATTAATTGTATGAAAATGTGTTTTAATTGTTAAAAAAATTATTTTTTTAATACTGATATGTAAATTAGACAAAAAATAATCAATCTGGAATTTTACAGTATTTTTTATAAAAGCAAAGTGAAATGAGGACTAGTTGAACATCGAGACGTTTTAATAACAGAGAGAATTGGTTCAAATGAGTTTTGAGTTGCGCTCTTGACAACTTGAGCGCGTAGCTCAAGTGGTCGGGACGGCTCTGATCGCTACAGTAGCCTTGGGTTCCCTGTGGTGGCCTGTTCGAATCCCTGTGGCACCATATTTTATTTCATGATTTTTTTAAAACAAAGAATCAGTGGCCGTGAGCATTAAATACTCTTTGTTTTCCTTTGATACTGCTGGCGCAGTTGGCCTCGTGGCCGGTGCCCTTGGCTGTGTTCTCTGCGTGCTGGGTTCGAATCTTGCCCTCGGCAAGATTGGGAAAAACTTATTTTTTTTACGTTTTAGTGATCCAAAATTATGGAAAAAATATGGTTATTTTTCTAAAAACGTGTAGGACTTATGAAAAATAACTTGGGAATTATTTGCATGAAATAAAACATGATTTGATAATAAAATGTGTAAATAGAACTATGGTTTTATATTTATATTTTTGTGAAATTATATCTTGCAAAAAGAATGAAGGATTAGAAAATTAATTTGGCAAAAAGAAATTATATTGTGTGATGTGATGCAAATTATTCTCATTTGGGAATAGTGTGGAAATTATGAAGTGTAAATGTTCACCTTTGATTGAATAATTAATGATGTGGGTTTTTATGTGAAATAACATTTCATGAGTTACATAATGAATAGTTGAATTTCATGTATAGTTATGGACTATTTGAACGAATTATAAATCATGATTGGAAAAGAGAAATGCTTTTGAGTATGATAACTCAACATGAGAATTTATGAGTTGGAAATGCTCAAATTGGAAATTGTGAATTGAAAATTGAAACAAAAAGAGTAGCTAAGTCTCTCCCGGCATTTGGGAATAAATGAAATGAAAATTGAAAAGAAAGACCAAGGTTGGTCATGTTTGAATGAATGAATAAGTCCGGTTTAGTGGAGAGACTAACTCTAGAGCTTCGATTTTTGTTCATGATTTTGATAAAAACTAAGGATTATTACATAGTGGAGATGTGATGAAAGTAAGAGAAAAACACGAGTATGAGAGCCATCGGATTGGCGGTGTGAGAGTGATCCACAGGCTGCCTGCTTGATGCGTCAAGACATGGCGTGGGCACTACTCCAAAATTATCATCCCGGCGGCGATGCTTGTGGGGTGTTTGAGTGGCTACGGGTGGTACCATTGTTCCATGACGGAGACTGAATTGTCCATAGGTTGCCTGCTCGATGCGTCGTGTCAGTGCGTGGGATCCCCCTCCAGGCTGCCTGGATATGGGCTCGTGGATCATAGAACATCTAGGATACTTACTGTAATTACACTAGTAGATTAAGTCATAATGAGGGATTGAACCCTACAAAGATGAAGAACGATTAAGGGCTTGCCCTCGGACCTATGTAGTATGGGATGCATAGAATCCGAACAAGTGCGCATCAGTGTCATATAACATAATTAACTGCATTAAGGACTAAGTGCGCAATCATAACACGACATCAATAGGGTAGTCCCTTTAGTTTGATATGTGACAAGTTTGTGTTTGCTAAATATGGAAAATAAGTTATACTATTTCCGGCATAGAAAGGATGGCCGTATATAATGATCTTCGGTTGAATAAACTGACGTACCCACAGTCTTATATGTAGGTAAATGGCATGATAAAGATTAAGGAAGAACAGATGCTTAAAGATTAGTCAATGTTGTTGTACATTTGTTTCATCGTTGTAAAGTTTACTTCCGCTGTGTAGTGTAAATTGTAATGTATTCATGTAAACTCTGAAGTAAAGTGAAAAGTTCAAATTTTCTTGTAAAATTGTACTCAAGGAAGTGAAAAGATTCTGTAGAACATCTCGAATTCAGTGTATTTGGGATTCGGGGAGTTACAGAGTGGTATCATAGCCATGCTTTCCACACTTGTAAAAATTTATAAGGAACGACACCCTAGTAGTGGAAATTAGAGTGTGTGTTTGAGTCTAGAGATTTAAATGTAAGTGACTTACATTTGTGTTGCTCTATGACTTATGCTTCTTCCTCCCTATTTCTAAGATGGCTGATCACTTCGACCCTGCTGGAGGCGACGACTGGCATATCATCGAGGAAGAGTACCATCCTCGACAGGCAGATTCCGAGGACGAGTACCATCCAGGGCAAGAAAATTCTGACGGAGAAGAATGGCTTGAATCCCAAGAGATTACCCCACCTTCGGATTCATCTGATGACACTTCTTCTGACGAAGAAGAAGAACCAGTTCCAAATAGTCTTGTGACTTCTCTTCAGAGGCAGGTAGAAACACTGCGAGAGAGAGTCGGATTATTGGAGGCTCAGCTGGCAAAGTGCAAGGATGACTTTTCAGTTCTCAGTCATCGTGTATGGGAACTCGAAAAGAGGAAGAATTTGACAGATGTGCTGAAGGATGAAGTTGATGAACTACGGGGAGAAATTCGAGAAGCGAAGAGGAACCGTAGGAGCTTAGACTGTTGTAGCTTCTACTATTTTCATTCTGATGTCAAGAAATGTTTTTCAATTCGAATGTATAAAGTTTGGAATTCAATAAAATGCAAGTTGATTTAAAATTCATGTCTTATACTTCGAATTTAATGGATCTTTTGCATCAGAATATGTCTAAAAGAGGATCTAGAAATGGGGAAGGTCTGGATCTGGAAACGGAACTTGCGAGGGTCTATCAGACGCTCAACGCCGTGGCTATGAATCAGAACCAAGGAAGAGGACCTGCGAATCCGGTGCCCAAAGCGATTAAACTCGTGAAATCTTTCAAACGAATGAAACCACCTGTATTCGAGGGGAAGTCAGACCCTGATGCGGCTGACAACTGGATTCGTCAGGTGGAGACAATCTTTGAAGTGTTGGAGACCCCTGAAGGCAGTAAGGTGAAGTTGGCGACTCTGCAATTTGAGAAGGATGCTGCTGTTTGGTGGTAGTCGATGAAGAGGACAATGGGAGGCATAGTTCTTGGCTAGGAGGAATTTCTGGAAGAATTCCGCAGTCACTATTTTCCCTTCGATGTTCAAGAGAAGAAGGCTATGGAATTTCTATCACTACAGCAAGGCGGCATGTCAGTGAGAGAGTACGAGACCATATTTACTCAGCTCTCTAGGTATGCTCCGGAATTAGTGATGGATGAGGCTAAGAAGGCTTGTAAGTTCGAGCATGGATTGAGGCCAAGCTTGAGGTCCCGGATGATACCTCTTGGTATCAGGAGATTCGACAAGTTGGTCAAGAGAGCAGCAGCGACGGAAGCAGACATGGAGCAGTTTCATGTTGTTCAGAACCGAAGGAACAACTGGCAGCCTAGAAAGAGGCCCGCAAATTCTGGGAGTTTCAAGGGGCAACCATCTGCACAAAGATTCAAACCGACAGGGATGAACGCTATTAGTGTGGCTGGAGGACCTGGGAAAAAGGTGGTGAGACCCCCTGCGGTAACTTGCTACAACTGTGGTGAAACAAGACATTACCGATCTCAATGTCTCAAACCATGGAATGGTGATCGCTGATGTGTCTAATTTTTATATAAATATTTGTACTCATTTACCCATTAAAATTGCTTGTTTTCATTTATATTATTTATAATTTGTCTTATTTCTATAAGATTTAAATTAATTAATTATTTTTGAAGAAATAAGATTTTTGACGTAAAAAGTAATTATTTGTGAAACTATTTGTTGAATGTTAAATTTTACAATTTGGTCCTCGAGAAAGTCAATACAAAATATTATTATCATTTTAAAAGTACGGTACGGACGGATAGATGAGGAAAGTGATAAAAATTGGTTAATTAAATTAAAAGATTAATCTTTATCTAAATTGAATTAATTAATTAAAACTTAAACCTATCTAATAAACTAAACCTACCATTTAAACTAATGATTACTACTTCCTATATAATTGGCAGGTTAATTGAAAGAAGATTACAGAGGGAGGTGGGTAGGTGGCTACAGGGGGTAGTTGGCGTGGACTCAGAAAGAAAAGAAAAAAAAAAGGAAAAGAACAGAAGACAAGATACCCACACGCTGCCATGCACACATCGAGAAGAGGGAGAGAGAGAGACCAGCTCTCTCCCTGCTGACGCGTGGGTCCCACCCGACAACAGCAGCAGGCGACGTGACAGATCCTGTCCGTTGACGTGGCTCTGGCGCGTTCTCCGAGACGACTTCAAGACAGAAAGAGAGAAGACTACGCTTATTGTTTGGGCACAATTTTCAAGACCGTTCGGTTTGCAAATTTTTATTACAAAACAGTCTATTTTTGTATCTACTTTTCTTCTCTAATTTTATTATGCAATCCTTGAACAATTTTGTTAATTGCAATTTTACTATGAACTAAATTTATTGTTCTAGGGTTTAGATGTAGCATAGTTTTGAGAACACAATTTTTAATTCCATATTTTTTCTATTTTTTCATGGTTGTGCGTTTAATTTTTGTGCTTAATGCTTACAATTATTTGGCAAATTTTTGTTTGATTATTGGATCATGGAGAGACGGAGATGTAATTTGTGATTTAGAACAATAAAAATTGAACACCATTAATTGAGCGAAATTAGAGATAATTTACCGCGATTAATGTGGCCGTTAAGAAATCCACAGAACTTATTGAGTCTTCATTAATTAAATTTACATAGAGATATGTCAACTGTTAGTTGGAGATATTTTTGGTGTTGTTCGAGAGAAAGCATTGAATAATTAGGAGATTTTGGTCTACAACTTGGAAAAAATAATATTTTTAGGAATTATAAATTGTGTGGGATGAACTAGGTGAAGTCAAAAGCCCTAGAATTAATTTTGTCATTAACAAATTACAATTTTCATACTCTGCTCCCTCTCCATTAATTTAGTTAGTTAGATTTTTAAATTTAGTTGTTTTCTTTATTTGTTACATTTCGATCTTCCAAATAGTAGCTAATCTAGTAATATCGGTACTCAATAAAATATTTAGTCTCTGTGGGTTCGACACTCTATTCACTACTATATTACTTGTTGCGATTTTGTACACTTGCAAATATTCACACCAATCACAATGTACCAACGCAGCAGACTGGGAAGAGACCGTACCAACCAGGGCGAGTGTTTGCCTTGACTGAGGCTGATGCTGATGAGGCAGATCAGGTCATCTCTGGTACGAGGGCTGGTGTTTAGAGGTTTTTGTCATTTCTTTTTCCCGTTTATTAAGTGAACTGTTACGTAATGAGTGTGTATTATGTAACAGGAGAACTTTATCTTAATGGAATGAAAGTTGTTGTGTTGTTCGATACTAGATCCTCTCATACTTTTGTGTCTCCTAAATTTGCTAAAGTATTGGGAGTTGAACCGAAGATTTTTCCATGCAAGATCTTGGCAGTATCTACTCCATCAGGGGAAACTCTAACCACTGATCGGTATTACGCTGATTGCGAGATTGTGATTGGAGATCGAATCTTTGGGATTGATCTGATCGAGCTGACTATCTTGGGAGTTGATATTATCATTGGCATTGATTGGATGTCAGTGTACAGTGCAAGCATCGAGTGTAAGACCAAGACGGTAACAGTGAAGGCTCCAGGTGGACCTGAAGTCACTTTCCAAGGGAAGAAGAAGTGTTCTAGGCTGGTGGCTGCTATCCACAAGGAAGAGACTCCTGTAGAAGTGCAAGGGATTCCTGTGGTTCAGGACTATCCGACTGTGTTCTTGGATGATTTTCCTGGGTTACCCTTGCATCGTGATGTAGAGTTCAGCATCACCCTTCAACCGGAAAGTGCACCCATTTCTAAGGCACCGTATAGGATTGCTCCAGTGGAACAGGATGAGGTGAAACGGTAGATTGAGGAACTATTGGAGAAAGGCTTTATTCAACCTAGTGCGTCACCTTGGGGAGCACCAGTGCTTTTGGTAAAGAAGAATGATGGATCAATGAGAATGTGTATCGATTACCGAGAGCTGAATAAGGTCACTGTTCAGAATAAGTATCCTATTCCTCGAATTGATGACTTGTTCGATCGTCTACAAGGAGCAGCTGTATTCTCCAAAATAGATCTTCGATCAGGATATCACCAAGTTCGAGTGAAAGCTGAAGATGTGCACAAAATTGCATTTAGAACTCGACATGGGCATTACGAATTCTTAGTCATGCCATTTGGAGTGACGAATGCACCCGCAATCTTCATGGATTTGATGAATAGAGTTCTGAGGCCGTTCATTAATTCTTTCATCGTGGTGTTTATTGACAATATCCTCGTGTACTCCAAGTCAGAAGAGGAGCACACCGAGCATCTGGCAGCAGTTTTGAAGAAGCTGGAAGAGCAGAAGTTGTATGCTAAGTTATCCAAGTGTGATTTCTGGAAATCTGAAGTGGCATTCCTATGTCACATCCTTTCTAAGGAGGGAGTGGCAACTGACCCTCAGAAAACAGAGGCAGTGAGAGATTGGGCTAGGCCTACTACAGTGAAGGAAGTCAAAAGTTTTCTTGGAATGACTGGATACTACAGGAGATTCATTCAAGGTTATGCTCAGATAGCCGTGCCGCTTACTGGTCTGACGAAGAAGAATGTGAACTTCAAGTGGACTGAGCAATGTGAGGCAAGCTTTCAGGAGTTGAAAGAGAAACTGACTACTGCACCTATTTTGGCTTTGCCTAGAGCAGGTGTTGAGTATGATGTTTATAGCGATGCTTCACATCGTGGACTTGGTTGTGTCTTAATGCAAGAAGGAAGAGTAATCGCTTATGGGTCTAGGCAACTACGACCGCATGAGAAGAATTACCCGACTCATGATCTGGAGTTGGCTGCGATTATCTTTTCCCTAAAGCAATGGAGACACTACGTGTACGGTGAGAAATTGAACATGTACACGGACCACAAGAGTTTGAAGTACATATATCAGCAGAGGGATCTAAATCTGAGGCAGCGGAGATGGTTGGAAGTGCTTGAGGACATGCGACCTGAGATCAAGTATCATTCAGGGAAGGCTAATGTTGTTGCTGATGCACTTAGTTGCAAGAGAAGTTTAGCCAGTTTGATTACGACTCAGAAACATTTGATTGAGGAATTGGACCGAGCATGTATTGAAGTTGTCTTGCAAGGATTGGAAGCATCTTTAGCTCAGTTGAGGCTTCAGCCTACTTTGAATGCAAGGATCATTGCAAGTCAGGAGGTTGATGCTGATATTTTGGAGATGAAGGAGCAGGTTGGAGCTGGCAGGTTGCCCGGATTTCAAATTAAGGATGGAGTGTTGTGGTTCGGAGATAGGCTATGTATTTCAAATCAGGCGGACCTGAAAGAGAGTATTCTTCAGGAGGCGCATGCTACTCTTTTGTCGGTACATCCTGGGAGTACTAAGATGTACAAAGACATCAAACAACATTTCTGGTGGTCAGGTTTGAAGCGGGATGTGGCTGAATTTATGGTGAAGTGTGAGGTTTGTCAGCAAGTCAAAACCAAAAATCAGAGACCCGGAGGTCTATTACAGCCGTTACCTATTTCGGAATGGAAGTGGGATAACATCAGTATGGATTTCATTACGGGATTGCCTAAGAATCCTAACGGCAATGATGCGATTTGGGTTATAGTCGATCAACTAACCAAGTCCGCTCACTTTTTGGCAATGAAACTCACTGCTTCGATGGACAAGTTGGCTGAGTTGTATGTTGGCGAGATCGTCCGGCTTCATGGAGTTCCGTCAACTATTGTGTCTGATCGAGATGCGCAGTTTACTTTGCATTTCTGGAGGAGTCTTCAGACAGCTTTGGGTACCAAGACAGATTTCAGTACTGCTTTTCATCCGCAAACCGATGGACAGACCGAGAGAGTCAACCGTATTCTTGAGGATATGCTTCTATGTTGTATACTAGACTTTGGAGGCAGTTGGGAAAGGCATTTACCTTTGGTAGAGTTTGCCTACAACAACAGTTTTCAGGCTAGCATTGGGATGGCGCCGTACGAAGCTTTGTATGGCAGGAAGTGCAGAACACCTGTTTGTTGGTTTGAAGTTGGGGAGCGTCAGTTTTTTGGTCCTGAGCTTGTGCAGCAAACCTCTGAGAAGATTGTTCTAATCAGGAAAAGGTTGGTAGAAGCTCAGAGCAGGCAGAAAAGCTATGCAGACAATCGGAGAAGGGACCTTGAATTTGAGGTTGGTGATTTCGTCTTTCTGAAAGTATCACCCAGTAAAGGTGTGGTTCGATTTGGCAAAGGCGGGAAGTTAGACCCGAGGTTTATAGGCCCGTATAAGATATTGAAAAGGATCGGAAAAACTGCTTACCGGCTTGAATTACCGGAAGAGTTATCTCAGGTGCACAATGTCTTCTAAGTGTTTATGCTGAGAGGTTATATTCCAGATCCGAGTCATCATTTGCCTAAAGTGCCGGAAGGTTTGCAGTTGGATCTGAATTACATCGAGTCTCCTGTCGAGATTATTGATTGTCGAGAGAAAGTCTTGAGGAATAAGACGAGACCGATGGTCAAGGTAGTCTGGAGAAACCATTTGGTTGAAGAGGCTACTTGGGAGTCTGAGGAGAGAATGTTGAAGGAGTATCCTGAGCTTTTTGCTTGATTTGTATCTTTGTATCTTTTTGTTCTTGTTGTGAGTGTTGTATTTTTGTTTCTCCCTCTTGACTGTAGTTCCGGGGACGGAACTATTCTAAGGAGGGAGTGTTGGAATGCCCTGATTTTTCATTTAATGAAAAATTATTTATTTTGCACGTAGTGTGCACGTACAATATTTTGGTTGAATTAAGTGTTATGATTATTTCCATTATGATGAGTATGGATTTTTAAATATGTGCTTTTAGATTAGTTTCACAAAGCTTTCTTTCAATTAGACAAAAAGCCTTTTCTTTTAAAAGCCCAAAGTTAATTTGATTTATTATTTTATAATAATTATTTTGGCCCATTAAACTAAAGCCTATTAGATAATTTATTTTTTAATATGACTTGTAATGTAGAAAACAAAATTGAAGTTTATTTTTATAAATAAAATGTAAAATTTTTGGACCTATTTGCATGCACGTGCACTACACGTACACGTGCAATATGCACTCCTATGATGGCCGGTTTTGATCTTTTTAGGAGGGAAACCAAAAATTTGAGTGGAGATCATGCTTGGTGGTTACTTGGTTGTGGGTAGTTAATATAACTCCTACTTTCATCTTAGCCCTCCATCTTATAACCACTTACTTGATCCTAGCCCTCCATTCCATCAAGATTTTAGTATAAATACCCCCTTCATGGCTAGTCATTCTTGTGCCATTACTTTCTACAAACCTATAGTCTAAATTATATTATCTAGTAGTGATTTTGTGAGTTAAAAGATTGAGTGCGTGTGGGATTTTTGCTTGCAACTAGAAGAGGGAGAGGCCGGCATCAAGGAAGGAGGAGCTCGGTTTGTTTGGGTGTGCTTGGAGGCTTGTGTGCACGTGTTCAAGGAGGAGCAATTCGTCGCAAGGACATTCGTCTAGGGATTGCTAGTTGTATTTTTCTCTCCATACAAGGTGGGTAAATTTTCTATATTCTAATTAGGGATGCATGCTAGATTAAATTGAATGAATGAGGCATGAAAAATATTAATAAGAGTACACTTCTAATTGGAAAATTGACCTATGAATTGATTGGAATGTGGTTGTGCAATTGTATGTGTTTTGATTAGTAAAAATCTAAGTTTGTATGGATTAATTATAACCATGGTTTGTTAAAGAAGGTCTCATTATTTACATTACAAATTATATACACAAAGTTAGTAGATTGGCAATGCTACTTCATGTGATTAAATGGATCATTGTGTGATATTGAAATAAATGAATTAAGATATAGATTAGTATGGATGATAAGAGGTTAAAAACAGAGAATTAATCCTTAGTTTGCTAATAAAGGGATTAGTGGTATTATTTGTTAATAAATGTCGAAATGAAGAATGTGGTATTTATAATGTAGAATTCGAATTAATTGTATGAAAATGTGTTTTAATTGTTAAAAAAATTATTTTTTTCATATTGATATGTAAATTAGACAAAAAATAATCAATATGGAATTTTACAGTATTTTTTATAAAAGCAAAGAGAAATGAGGACTAGTTGAACATCGAGACGTTTTAATAACAGAGAGAATTGGTTCAAATGAGTTTTGAGTTGCGCTCTTAACAACTTGAGCGCGTAGCTCAAGTGGTCGGGACGGCTCTAATCGCTACAGTAGCCTTGGGTTCCCTGTGGTGGCCGGTTCGAATCCCTGTGGCACCATATTTTATTTCATGAATTTTTTAAAACAAAGAATTAGTGGCCGAGAGCATTAAATACTCTCTGTTTTCCTTTGATACTGCTGGCACAGTTGCCCTGGTGGCCGGTGCCCTTGGCTGTGTTCTCTGCGTGCTGTGTTCGAATCTTGCCCTCGGCAAGATTGGGAAAAACTTATTTTTTTTACGTTTTAGTGATCCAAAAATTATGGAAAAAATATGGTTATTTTTCTAAAAATGTGTAGGACTTATGAAAAATAATTTGGAAATTATTTGCATGAAATAAAACATGATTTGAGAATAAAATGTGTAAATAGAACTATGGTTTTATATTTATATTTTTGTGAAATTATATCTTGCAAAAAGAATGAAGGATTAGAAAATTAATTTGGCAAAAAGAAATTATATTGTGTGATGTGATGCAAATTATTCTCATTTGGGAATAGTGTGGAAATTATGAAGTGTAAATGTTCACCTTTGATTGAATAATTAATGATGTGGGTTTTTATGTGAAAATAACATTTCATGAGTTACATGATGAATAGTTGAATTTCATGTATAGTTATGGACTATTTGAACGAATTAGAAATCATGACTGGAAAAGAGAAATACTTTTGAGCATGATAACTCAACATGAGAATTTATGAGTTGGAAATGCTCAAATTGAAAATTGTGAATTGAAAATTAAAACAAAAAAAGTAGCTAAGTCTCCCACGGCATTTGGGAATAAATGAAATGAAAATTGAAAAGAAAGACCAAGGTTGGTCATGTTTGAATGAATGAATAAGTCCGGTTTAGTGGAGAGGCTAACTCTAGAGCTTCGATTTTTGTTCATGATTTTGATAAAAACTAAGGATTATTACATAGTGGAGATGTGATGAAAGTAAGAGAAAAATACGAGTATGAAGGCCATCGGATTGGCGGTGTGAGAGTGATCCACAGGCTGCCTGCTTGATGCGTCAAGACATGGCGTGGGCACTACTCCAGAATTATCGTACCGGCGGCGACGCTTGTGGGGTGTTTGAGTGGCTACGGGTGGTGCCATTGTTCCATGGCGGAGGCTGAATTGTCCATAGGTTGCCAGCTCGATGCATCGCGTCATTGCGTGGGATCCCCCTCCAGGCTGCCTGGACATGGGCTCGTAGATCAGAGAACATCTAGGATACTTACCGTAATTACAGTAGTAAATTAAGTCATAACGAGGGTTTGAACCCTACAAAGATGAAGAACGATTAAGGGCTTGCCCTCGGACCTATGTAGTATGGGATGCATAGAATCCGAACAAGTGCACATTAGTGTCATGTAACATAATTAACTGCTTTAAGGACTAAGTGCACAATCACAACGCGACATCAATAGGATAGTCCCTTTAGTTTGATATGTGACAAGTTTGTGTTTTCTAAATATGGAAAATAAGTTATACTATTTCCGGCATAGAGAGGATGGCCGTGTATAATGATCGTCGGTTGAATAAACTGACGTACCCACAGTCTTATATGCAGGTAAATGGCATGATAAAGATTAAAGAAGAACAGATGCTTAAAGATTAGTCAATGTTGTTGTACATTTGTTTCATCGTTGTAAAGTTTACTTCCGCTGTGCAGTGTAAATTGTAATGTATTCATGTAAACTCTGATGTAAAGTGAAAAGTTCAAATTTCCTTGTAAAATTGTACTCAAGGAAGCGAAAAGATCCTGTAGAACATCTCGAATTCGGTGTATTTGGGATTCGGGGCGCTACACCTATTCAGTTACTTTCTTTCCAGGTTATATCGGACGACTGAGAATCAAGATTAAACCTAGGTTTTTCTCTATTCTTCTATATATATTGTAAACTCCTCCAATATGAGAGTAGAGTACTTCACAGATTATTTTCTCTATTGCAATGAGAGGCTCGAGAGAGAGATAGTTCTTGGTGAGTTTAATTCCTTGTATTGAGTGAATCAATAACTCCTTGTAATCTCTTTTAGTTGAATATCAGATCTCCCTATATTTTTTTCCGGATTAAGCAAAAGATAACCAGGATAAGTTATTGGTTTGTTTGTGTTTGATTGGTGGATCTACTTGCTTGCTCAATTGGTTCGTCTCATCTACTTCGACATGCGCATTGCTCTATTTATTTTCGCTGCGACAACGAGCATTGGTTGACGCCCCAATTCCGACATTTTTTACAGTTCATTACTCCCAATTACTTGCAGTTGTGACCACAGTTAATTTATGTCCACCCTGATCCAACTAAAGAAGGAAGAACCTTTGAAAACTATACTTGAATTGCATTTTTTTTCTAATTGAACTTCCTCCTAATTAATTAAGCCTTTTGGATTATAGAACTGATTGATCCACTTGATGTTTGGCTAAGCGACTCCAAACTGTAGTAAAGCCTAAACAAAAGTACTAAATAATTGGTTTTACACTTCAGTAGTTGGCCTTACTAATAAATATGATTCTTGCATTGAGGTACACATCTTGTTTACTTCGAATGTACAAGTTGATATCAAGTTCCTTTTGGTTTCCATTACTTTTTGGCAGAGTTGAAGGCTTGTTCAAAACCATTCTGAAGGGGGGATTACTCTGCGTTTGGTTTGCTGTTTTGAAAATAGTTTTCTGGAAAGAATTTTCTGAAAACTGTTTTCTGAAAATGAGAGTGTAAAAGCTGTTTGGTAATAAATTTTTTCTGAAAACTGTTTTCTGAATATGAGAGTGTAAAAGCTGTTTGGTAATAATTTTTTTTTGAAAACTGTTTTTTGAAAATGAGATTATAAAATGCGTTTGGTAAACCAAAAAATCTGGAATTTTCTTAAAATATTATTGGATAATGAGCTTATAAAAGACGTTTGGATATAAAATTAAATTCACAAATTAATAGAAGTACAGTTTTTCTGGCAATGAGATTATAAACGACGTATGTGTAATCAATTTGCTTTAGTTTTCTTCTGAAGTGTTTTTTTTCTCTGCAGTTACAGAGCAAAGTTCTACAAGTATATGAACAAGAATCGTGAGAAAGAGCGAATGGAGCAAATATTTGCAATGTGAGGAGTTGTATTAATGAGAAATACCTTAAGCTTGTTCACATGAACTGATATGTGACTATACTTTTTCCATTGAAGATGTTGTATTGGTATTATATAAAGAACATTCCATAAACTGATATGCGATATGCAAAAGACTAATATGAAAGATGATATGAATATAATGTAATGAAAATTCTTATATTAGCATCCCTTATTTTGAGAGGTTTATGTACATTTTGGGAACTGAAGTCTTCCTTTGTTAATTGACTATTTAATTAAATGATGAAATGATGAAGATATATGCATCATTTGGCAGATTGATGATTGAATGAACAAATATGAAAGGATCAAGGAAAGTCATGAAATGAAGCAATCAATGAATTTGTTGGAGGTTTCAGTACCTGGTGAAATTGAATAGTAATATGTTTGCCTTTGCAGCAGGTTGTACCAAATTTTGTAGAAAATAGTTTGTACTTCAATTCATAGATCCATTTATCAACTGCTTTATGAATTACGGCAGCAAGTTAGTGTACTTCCTTACATAATAAGCAAAAGAAAAATCGCCAGACATACTATCTCAATTCATTGTTCAGAATTAAACAATTCAGACAGAAACAAATGAACTTAACATGTTTCATTTTGGAGGTGCAAAATAGCAAATAACATACAAATATTGTCAATATACCCAGCACATTTCAAATATATTATACTTTCACTTCCTTAGAAATCACAGCACTAAGGAGCTTGTCAGAGAACCTGAAGGGCCTTTCCTTTTCGAAGAATTCAGCACATGACTTCAATTTAAGTAAACTAAGAGATGCAAATTAGAATAAACTACAAACTGCAATGCAAGATTCATTTGCATTCCTTTCAACTGCCCATAATTAAAGTTAGTTTCATCAAAAACATATATCAAATGTGTAAAGGTTCTTTCTTTAAGAGTATATAGCTCTTAAACATTCTACTTAATCTTTACATTCTCAAGTTCACCGGGTGAGTTTCTTTCTATCAAACCCACATTTGGAGCAACTACATAGCTCAATGAATACAATCACAGCAACATAGATTCACACAATTACATGTCACTAAGGAGGCTGGACTAGTTTCCTTAGTGGGGTGCAGCCATTTCCTTCTTCAACTGTGTCAATATAGTCTCGAGAATGTGTACTCTCGCTGCCAGTTTGCAAGTATGCTGAACTTCTTCGGTTCAACCTGCATTTTCGTTCAACTGTCCATTCCATAACTGACAGTCCCATCGCCAATGCCCTTCTCTTCCTCGTTCAAGTTCTTCTAGCAATCGGAAGTTTCGAGGAACTATAAACAAAATGAATTAGAATGTATCAGTTTCTAACTTGAAGCATAATCTACAGGAAGGTTCAGATTTAGATGTTTTGCTTCCAGTGTAAAATGGAGATGAGTGTTACATCAAGTCCTGAGCAGCTGCAGAACCCATCACCTGAAGGTATTTTACACAGTATGGAAATTTTAAACAATGGAAGAAATCAAAGTTTAGTTAAATATGATGAGAAGCCATCATCTCCAGATTCCAACTTTCCCTTATAAAGCATCAGAATCAAAGTTTGCAAGTATGCATCAGAATCAAACTTGGAGTTATAACATAGCAACAAGAGTTCAATTTTGAAAGTGAAAATCAGACCAACAATCCCTTATAAAGCAAGAAGAAGCCATCACAATCCATCAGCCGCAGATCATAAGCCATGAGCAGCATCAGAACCCATCACAGGAAGGTGAATTTAACACAATGCTCATGGCTCATGATGGATTGTGATCAGTAGCATCACTAGCATCACTAGCATAACAAACATTCTCGTCCTTTCCCTAAAAAATTACACTGATCAACTGAAATTCAAATCCTTCAGTTCTACAAGTGTAGTTTATCTGTGTAAATGTACAGATGACTGGTTAGACATGAAGAGAGGTTTCATGAAAGTGCCAAAGCATGGTTGGACATGTATACAACTGTCCAGTACTCGAGAGGATCCAAATCTGCTCATATCCTTTCTCTTAAAAACTTAATCACAGTATGGGAATATGGTCAAGGATAATAATTTCAGTCCTTGTGATAAAGGATCAGAATATATCATCATCATCTCCATTCATTCTTCAGATGCACATCTTCATAGTGAATTTGAAATATTCAGAGTTATTATAAAGCATCAGAAACCATCATCAGATTTTGTGCAATATTCAGAGTTATTATAAAGCATCAGAAACCATCACCAGATTTTGTGCAATATTCAGAGTTATTATAAAGCACCAGAAACCATGGAAAATCCCATATACAACTAGCTAATAACACTCCACTCTTTATCCTGCTAAGGAATTAAGGGGACTTCGTAATAAACAAATCATGAAGTGAAATAGTATAACAAAACAATGTCAATATTTGAAACGATTGAATTAGTCGTAGGCTCAGAACACATTTGTATGTAACAATTGTTCAAATAAATCATAAAGATTAGTCTAGGGCTGCAATTTTTACAATGCCATGCCTACTAGTACTAATTATGTGTCCACCCCCTCCGCCACCCATAGCCCATTCATCAATCATACACTCAGTATGCCATCACAGAAACCACAAATCAGCTTATAAACTCTCATCATTTCCATAGATCAGCTTAAAAACTCTCATCATTTCTACGGATCAGCTTAAAAAGTATGATCTTTACCATGGATCAGCTTAAAAACTTTCATCATTTCCATGGATACACTCGTAATTTTGATATTTTCAGTATCACCAATATACAATACAACCAGGCAGAAGGGGGGGGCACACTTTCAAAAATAAGTTGTGGATTTCATCATTGCCTAGACCTACATCATCTTGGTGAGTAAAAAAATATATAATAAGCACTTCCTGTTAGTGATAACTCCATTCATTCTCCAACCATCATTGCTAACAAAACTGTTACCTTGTGCAATGCCTGTACATCAACAATTGGTTAAGATACCTTCTCACACAGTAACAAATCGAAAGGAACAAATGCAGTTATAATCATAACATTAAATATTACAATGATACATAAATATTCAAACAACTGTCACTGTCTCGCATTCCACATTGCCGTAGCAATTGGATCTCTTTTTCTACCCATACGGTTCAATTGGGAAGCTGACAAATCCAACCCTTGAGATGTTGATGCATTCTCTTCATTTTGTAGATGATGAAGTAATTCTTCATCTACAATATCCGAAAAAAGGTATCATCTACTGAATGTCTTCGTATAAAATTGTGAATGGCGCAATAAGCAGTTACCATTAGAACCTATCTTGTTGGCTTGTAATTTGACATATACTTCATTATAGGAAACCTTTTTTTGAATACTCCAAAAGTTCTTTCAATGACATTTCGTAGCCTTGAAGTTGTCTATATTGAGTCGGTGCATGATTGGCCCCTTCGAAGTCTTGCAAATGGTAAGGCTCACCACGGTATGGTGCTAAAAAACCTGGCATATTTGTGTAACCACAATTTACCAAATAATATTTATCATCTGCAGGGATTTGAAGCAATCCTTGTGATAATGCTGTTTGAATTACACGGGAGTCGTTGGCACTTCCTTCCCATCCCGCATAAACAAATGTGAACATCATATCAAAATCACAAGCGATTAGGACATTTTGCGTTATGTGACCCTTTCGTGCCCGACAAGCATTGTGTCGATTAGCGGGTGCCCAAGCATCGACTAATGTGCCATCAACAGCACCGATAGCTCCCTACATTATTGAATTTAAAAACTACTTTATCAATTTTCATTGAAATATTATAAGAAGGTATGCCCGTGGGCATGTGCTTACGACACGTATTTCGAACGATACGATATATGAAAAATCATTTAAACACTAAAGGGATGATTTATATAGTTGTTTATTTTCTAAAACATACCTTAAACCATGGATAAAAATCAGTGGAACTAGTAATCCTTTCATGTATACGTGTCGTATTTGGGAGAGTAATGAGAACTGTTGCTGCACTGGCCAAACCTCTCAACACATCCTTAAAATGTCTGTTTATTGTATGTGTCGAGTGTTGAAACCGATCAGAAGCCACTCTTTGTCTCTGACTATGACCGACAATTTACAAAAAAATGGCGACACTTTCTTCAAGAGACACGCGTCTACGTTGGGACTCCGACTGCGTCTCCTTGAGGTAGTTGCCATTTTTCAAAAATTCACACAAAGCCAAAAAACAATCTTGATTCATACCAAATATGCGATGGAACTTAGACGCGTGACCATCTAACATTTCTTGCAAATATTCTTGTCCTGTTAGTGCAGGAGTGGAATGTGGTTCTTTTTCTAAGGACCTTAGGAACTCGAGCATCATCAAGTCCTCCAAATCGTCAATGTCATCGTCTGACCAGTCCATCACTATGGTACCACGTGCAATAGTACTTCACTGTGAAAAAAGTATAATTCATTTGCAAATAGTATGTTGCATTTTTAAATTTACAGTAACATATTATTTTATCTAACAATGACAAAGCAAATAAAACCAAAACATAACATAGTAATAGTTCAGGTTCATTCAATTAAACATCAACCTCATTGTGCCATGAAATAATGACAAAACAAACTAATAAATCATAGGCAAATAATAAATGTAAAAAAAAAGTGAGTTCCCTAGACCACGATACTCCTAAACCACAATACCCTAACATCCTCGCTCATCATAATGAAGCCTTCACGTGCCGTTGGGCTGTTCACAAACAAGTCGAATGCCTTTCCAATCTGTTGGTGAGTTAGCCCATTCATCGAATTAATTATTTTCATGCATTCTCCAATGGAGTAAGGGTCTTTGGCAAACGGGGGTGGACTTGGCTGGGGTTGACTTGGCTGGGGTTGACTTTGTTCTCGGCTTAAGCCCTCGTAGTGTTTTTGTTTTGCAAGTTGGGCAGTCATAATCGATTCATAAGCCATATCCGCCATAGAACTCTTCGAGCTTTTTGTTGCTCGACCACTTGAATTGCCAGATTTCCTTTTTCGAGACCCCTGCCTTCTCGGTGCATCATCACCCTCATCATCCGATACTACGTACGGTATTTCGTGCTGGGCAAACTCTTCATCGGCCCTACGTTCCTGATCGGATGTAAGGGGCTTTTGTGTTGAAGCCCTAGCAAGTAACCCCTGGGCAGTAGACCCCTGAAATTTTTTTGTCAAGGCATCATAATTTGCCAATCCCCGGTAACGAAAATTTTTGGCCTTCGGGTGTGCCTATCCACAAAATTTTCTGATGTTAATTTACAAGTAATAATCTTACGTTTAAGCATAATAAGATGTGAATCACATAATATTATCAAGATAAAGATATATATGAACCTTAACATATGTCTCCCAAACTAGTGGGTCGCAATTTATAGTTTGGGAATCTTCATCCCTACCCAAACCACTCTGATTCTTCAAATACTGAAACTCCCTCCATTGAATTCGAAGTCTCGAATGTTTGTCCTTCAATTGCCTTACCGTAAATTTTTTATTAGTAATGTGTTGCATATCAACGGTAAACTTTTGCCAAACTTTTGCTTCAAATGTTGAACTTTTTAAATTACATTGGTCAACCGCTTCCTCCATCAAATTGACAAACCCCCGTTCAACAGCTGTCGGTCATAACTTAACATCAACATCAACATCCACCTCCATCTCTTTCCCCTTACTATTCATCTATATTATGAACATAAACGGTATCAATATAAATGCAACAATGCGAAACTGCTGCACTACCCAAATTAACCGAAACAAATTTCATTGGTACAAATTTGAAGATGATTGGTAGTTCTGCCCAAATTTTTGCGGTCTCAAATTTTGACCCCAACAAAATCAACCGAACTATTTTGCACTCCCGTAATAAATGGACAACGATGAAAAAAAAATTGTTTCAAAAACCATCTCAGATCCCATCTCAAAGCAGACCATAAAAGAAAAAAAAATTAAAAATAACCTATTCTCTACAGATCCATCTCAGATCCCATGTCAGGAACAAAAAAAATTGATCTCAGATCCCAAAATCCTACTCGATCTTTCTGTAAAAAATTGGGTTCCAAAAAATTCATACCTTGCTTTCAAGAATAGAGAAGTTGTGTCCACAAGATTCAAGATTCAAACGACGTTTGATTCGATTAAACCTAGCTCGACTACACCTTCTCCTGTAAGCAGATCTGGTCTCACATGCCATGAAACCCTAGATCGAAGTAGGGGCAACAAACAAATCCGACCAAGGTTGTGGTCGTAAATTTTTTTTTTACAGCAAAACCCAAGATCGAAGTACAGCAAAACCCTAGATCGATGAGGGTTGTGGTCGAAAATATTTACAGATAACGTTCTCGTTGAAAGAGTAACAAAAACGTTGAAATGTCAAAAGTAGAGGAGATGAGGATGTTGCGATTTTGGGTTCAGATCTGGAGTCGTAGGAGAGAAGAAGGTAAAGGAGAGGAAACGAAGGTAAAGGAGAGTAAAGAGAGGAGACTTCGGTAAAGGGAAAGTAGAGGAGACGATGGGTCGATTTTGGGTTCAGATCTGGAGTCGTGGGAGAGAAGAAGGTAAAGAAGAGGAAACAAAGGTAAAGGAGCTCAGTAAAGGAGAGGAGACTTCGTAAAGGGAGTAGAAGATAGGTTTTGAAAATTTTCTAAAAACAAGTGAGAACCGTTTTGCGAAAACGATTTTCAACAGGCTGGTTTAGAAAAAAATTTCTAAAATTTTTTTCCAAACAACCCCTTGCCAAACAACTTTTCAAAAAAAAATTCCATTTTCAAAAACAGAAAACGACCTTAAAAAACCAAAAGAAACAGAGTGTAAGTTACTGATGGGTTTTTTAAGTGTGTGTGGGGGGTGTTGGGATTGGGGTGTCAACCAAAGCCCGTTGTCACAGCGATATTAAATAGAGCAATGAGGAAGTCGAAGTAGATGAGACGAATAAATTGAGCAAGCAAGTAGATCCACCCATCTAATACAAACACAATGGTGACTTATCTCGGTTAGCTTTTGTTTAATCCGAGGGAAAATATAGGGAGATCTGATATTCAACTAGAAGAGATTACAAGGAGTTATTGATTCACTCAATACAAGAAATTAAACTCACTCATCAAGAACTATCTCTCTCTCGAGTCTCTCTTTGCAATGGAGAAAATAATCTATGAAGTACTACCTCTCATATTGGAGGAGTATACAATATATATAGAAAAATAGAGAGAAACCTTGGTCTAATCTTGATTCTGAATCGTCCGATATAACCTGGAAAAGAAGTGACTGAATAGGAGTCGCACGATCTAACTTGGAGTTGAAGATTGGACTGAAATGACCTAACAAATTGAATCCCAAAAACGAACATAGCACCGCAGTCGGTCGACCGTCCAACAAGACCGGTCGACCATAACACTCTCTGACAATCCCTGTACTACGAGCGGTCGGGGGGTGTGGTCGACCGCAACTTGGGACAGCCGACCGCAACTATTCCTGCACCTTGTTGCTACTATTTTTCCTTCTACTTACTTCGATCCTTCGACCTCCGTGCTTCATCTTACCTTCTTCTAATTTGAACAACGTGTATTCAAGACACAATTCTAACAAACTCCACCTTGGATTGCATACGAGTGCTATCACATGATGTGTTATTCATCTCCTAACTTCAATGAATTCCACTTGCAAAGAAAACTTAGAACAATAGCTTCTTCTTCTAGTTGAACTGATCTCTGCCCAATCTCACCGATTACAGTATACCCCTTCAAGGGTACACCTCCGTAGATGTACTCACAAAGTTGTCAAACTCTGCACGAACTCCACCTACCCTTACGCTTTTTCCACCTCTCGACGATATTCAAACGTCGTAGTCTCGTCTCGATGAATCTAGTTGCGGCAAACTAGCTCAGCTTGCAGAAATAACGGAAAAAGGTGCAACACTTGCACAAGTATTTCGAATTTCCCAAAGCTTGTAGAGATTGTTTTGCCTTGGCCCAACCACTCTCATACCTCTAATCACCTTACGACGATCCTGAAAAACAGACAGAACTCCACCTCAAGCTGTGTACCTGTAGCCACGTGCATCAAGAGTTTCCAAGAAAATCAAATTTCGTTTCAGCAGAGGAATATGCAAAACATCCTTTAAAGTGAATATGTTTAGACCTGGCATCTTTAACTCAACTATCCCCTCACCTACTACTTCACAAATCTTTCCAGTTCCCGTTGTCACACAACGCCCCATAGTAGACTTATAAGGAGAAAACAACTTCTTCTCGGAGCAAATATGAGAAGAACTCTCTGAGTCAAGAAACCAACTAGAATCCACTTCTAAAGAATTTGAAATAAGAATACACGAATCACCTGAATCAAAGGCACTAACCACATTAGCGGCTGAATTCTCATTCTTTGCGCTCTCTTGATTCTACAATTTTTAACAGTCTTTCTTGATATGCCTTGATCTCTTACAATAACGGCAACGGATCGAATCCTTTTGCAAAGCACTTTGTCTTTCCCCTAAAGGACCATCCATTGCTAGATAACTTGTGGGAATAGACGGTAATTTCTGAGTCTCCTTCCTAAGTTGATTTTCTTTCAATGCTTTGATTACACCATCTACCAAAATACTCTCTGTGGCAGATCTACCGTGTAGCATGGTAGTGATCAAAGGCTCGTACGAATCCGGCAGTAAATATATCAGGTTGAAAGCTTTATCTTCCTCACACACATCTGCGTTGATCGCCTTAAGTTCAGATAATACCTTATTGAACTCTATAATGTGGTCTTGGAGATCAGTACCTTCCTTCATAGATAAATGGAACAACTTCCTCTTCCAATGCATCCGATCTAATAACGACGAACCAGAGTAGTCAGCTATGAGTTTTTTCCACAAACTCGCCGCATCAGTTTCTTCAAGAAATCTGTATTTGAACTCGTCCGCCAAGGATAGTCGGATTAGACTTATGGCGCTTTCACGAATATCTTTCCAACTGTCATCCTTCATATATTGGCTTTTCTTTCTTCTTAACGGCTAACTGCAAACGTTCTTGAACAAGAACATCATACATGTCAGTCTTCCAAAGATTAAAATTGATCTTTCCATCGAACTGCTTGATCTTCAAAATACTGTGGCCTTTCATCTTAACCAAGGGACTCGGTAACCTAAAGCTCTGATACCAGTTGTTGGGATTGGGGCATCAACCAACGCCCATTGTCGCAGTAGAACTAAATAGAGCAATGTGGAAGTCAAAGTAGATGAGACGAATAAATTGAGCAAGCAAGTTGATCCACCAATCTAACACAAACACAACGATGACTTATCTCAGTTAGCTTTTGCTTAATCCGGGGGAAATATAGGGAGATCTGATATTCTACTAGAAAAGATTACAAGGAGTTATTGATTCACTCAATACGAGGAATTAAACTCACTCACTAAGAACTATTTCTCTCTCAAGCCTCTCTTTGCAATGAAGAAAATAATCTATGAAGTACTAGCCCTCATATTGGAGGAGTTTACAATATATATAGAAGAATAGAGAGAAACCTAGGTCTAATCTTGATTCTGAGTCGTCTGATATAACCTGGAAAAGAAGTAACTGAATAGGATCCACACGATCTAACTTGGAGTTGAACATTGGGCTGAAACGACCTAACAAATCGAAGCCCAAAAATGAACACAGCGCCGCAGTCGGTCGACCGTCTAACAAGACCGGGCGACCGTAGCACTCTCTGACAATCCCTGTACTACGAGCGGTCGGGGGGTGCAGTCGACCGCAACTTGGGATAGTCGACCGCAACTATGCCTGCACCTTACTGCTGCTGTTTTTCTTTTTACTCACTTCGACGTTTTGACCTCCGTGCTTCATCTTATCGTATTCTAATCTGAACAACGAGTATTCAAGACACAATCCTAATAGGAGGGAGAGTTTGGGGAGGGGGGATAAAATCATCAATTGATGAAATATTTTAAGAAGTAATTTGCTCATACTCATTGCTGAAGAGTATTTTAAATTGAATTATAAACATATTGTTGCTTCGGGTTCTATCATTATGTACTACAGGAAGTTTGATTGATGCTTTTTCTGTATTCTGATTCATTAATTACTGCTGCTGTTTTTGGGATAAATCATCCAAGGATGATAAAGGTTCATTTTTGTATTACTTTTAATGAAATCGAACAATTTTTGGAACTGTTCCTGTTGTTGGGAATTTCTGAAACAATCGAGCAATTTCAGGGAACTATTTCATGGATTTCTCTCCTCTTCTCCCCCCCCTCTTCCCCCCCCCCCCCCCCAAAAAAAAAGTTTCTAGGCTTTTTTATGATTTTTATGATGGGGAGATTCTCCTTGATAATGGGAACATGATTATATAGGAAAAATATGAAAATTTTCATTTGGGAGTGTCGTTTAGTGTCAGAACTGATAGAATAGGTAAGTGATAATAGTACAAAATGACAGAACCACGACCATTTTTCTGTAGTATTGTACTATTATTCTATTGCGCACTTGTCGATAAAACTTCTTGTATTCGATTTTTTGACAAAAATACTACATGTACTTCTTTCATGAATGAACCACGACCATTTTTCTGTAGTGTTGTACTATTATTCTATTGCCCTCTTCTCGATGAAACTTTTGTGCACGTGAATATACGCAAAATTGCACAGAGAATCTTACTCAATCCAAGGATAGTATAGATCTATTTCTTAATTAAATATAACAAAGGGAAAAAGTTGTTATTTAAAATTGCTATATATAAAGATAATTTGCAACATAATTTTAGTGTTTCAGAATCTAGAAACACTAAACTTACCTGATCTGAGAGTGGTACTCCTGACAGGATTAGGCAAGTAGAAATATACTAGGTTCCATTACTCAACAAATTAGATTACCAATACATGCCCTCAAGCTCATGGTTCGGCTACTTGGATAATATTGGGATAATAGTTAATCATGCTACTTTTAAGGTATCTTCATGAGAAAAATCATCTTACAGCAGATTCTTTTTTTTTAGGGAAACTTACAGCTGATTCTTGTAGGATGATTTCAATTTTTTGTAGAGTTGAAGGCTTGCATCACTTCAGAAGTATTTGTTAATATATGATGCTAATTATTTTTGGGGTGTGGGGGCAGCAGATGTGAGTTCTTGTAAATTGTGAAGAGAAAGCCGTGGTACTGGCATCGATCCGATCCTAGGGTGTAGGATCGGCTCGGGAGTAGCAGATGAGAGGTTGAGGTCATGGTGCTCCACTCGGATCTACTAGCCGATGTTGGATGAAGTAGCTCGGTTTGGATATAGTAGCTCAACTCGGCCTTGTGTAACTGCACACTGCCTAGAAACACCGGGAGAAGTCCCGGTGACAGGCCCTCCGACGATCTAGTCAGTCATTGAGAAAGCAACAGTAACTAGGGTTCAGGTGGGAAAAAGTTTATTACCCCTTGAAGTGAGAAGGGGGCCTGGTATTTATAGATAGGGGTAAATGGGTCTGAGACTCTACCTGGCCGGGTTGGACTCGTTTACCCATGCGCCTGAACTGGTTGAAGCCCAACCTGATGCTGGACCTGATGATCGCAGAAAATAGGATTTTGAGGAGATCTGAGGGCCCTGATTGTGTCACTCTCTTTATTCCATATCACAAGCCCCCCACCCCTGCAAAGCAACATAAAAAATAGTTGTGGAGGAGTAGTCTGGATCTATGGAGAAAAGTGGCAAAGAGAGTTTTCGGGGTCTTTTTTGGGGTCGGCGCCGAACCGAGCCGAGTCCTAGCGGCCGAGCACGAGGTGCTTCTCCCGAGCATCGATGACCAAGCCCTAGTGATTCCCTCAGGCATCAAGGCAAGGGGGTCAGCTCGGACTGCCAATGTTGGATAAGGTCATCGGGATCGGTTTGGGTTGTTGATGAACCAAATATTATTCACATTTAGGAGCAATAATCTTAATGAAATGAGACATTTAAAAGCTCTATATGTGGTATTTACGCTTCTTTTCTCTTTTTCCATAGGAAACAGCCTAAAACAGCAAAGCGAAGCAGATTCCAGACTAACACAGACTTTGAGGATGACACACAGAATACTGCAGACATCAGTCGACTGGTTCCCCCACAACAGGCGACTGGACAGAGGAGTTGATTTCCACAGAGCTGCTCATGACAGTCGACTTATCTCAAAGACAGTCGACTGGACTGCTTAACTATGAATCTCCAGATGTCTCGACACAGTCGACTTACTCCAACACCAGTCGACTGGTATGCGGCGAGTTAGAAGATAAGAACAGATGCATCCTCATCCAAATCCGAATCAAAATTAAGTTATCCAAACCCAGGTGTTTTCTGCGAATAACAACTTCTCAAACAATCAAAGCAAGAGCACGTGGTGAGCAGATAAGGAAGAAAAGAGGAAAAGAGAAAGAAATAAAAGGCTGATCAAATAAGGAAGGAAATAATAAAGAGGAGGACTTTCCTGAAAAAGTGGCAAACCCTAATTCTCTTCTCTTGTTCTATAAATACCAATCAAGAAAGAAGCGGCAAACTCTCTCTGACTCTCTCGAGGAGGCCGGATCCATCATCAAGAACCGATCATCGACAGCAAGCATCAAGAAGGAGAACAAGACGACTACTGATTGAGCTCAATTTCAACATCATACAAATCAGTGTTCTTCTGTTCTTCCTTTGAATCTTACTTTTATTGTAGTCATGAACTCTATTTTATCAATCAATAAAAGTTTTATTATGTGGAACTAAATTTCATAGTTGGGTAGATTGAAACCGTAGTCATGTAATGCTTATACTTTTCTAAATTCTACTCTATTATTTATTGATTAAACCTGAGAGTATTGGTATAGATTTATAATGCTTGAACTAGTTCAGAATCCTAAGGGCAGTCGACTGAAGTGACAGCCAGTCGACTGGTCCGAATATGAGATTATAAGTTTGTGTAGTATAGATCTGAATCTGTTATATGAGCATATTGAGACGACCCGTATCTCGTGTTCATAACTTGTAACAAGGGAATCTTTAGGGGTTCTTGGTTTAATCAACTTGAGGGATCTAGATCTGATACCAATTTCTAGAACATCAAGTGTTTGTTCGTTTTCACTGTTCTTATGTTTTCTTTAAGTGCAACTTAGTAGATACCATGCTAAATACTTAAGGAAAGAAACGGATTAGAGTAGATACCATGCCTAATTCTTGGCTTAGGGAAACATTACTTTAAGGAGTAGATACCATGCCCTTGAAGAGAACAAACATGAGTAATAAGAGTAGTGGATAACTCAGCATTACTGACTATTGGTGGAAATCAAAACCCAACTACTTTAATAGAGATTTGTGACTCAACTTGTGATGCTACTTATTTAGATTTTTATCTTTTCATTTCTTTTAGACTTTCAGAACGACACTTCAATATTCTGTTTTCTATTTTATTGATTAGTAAGTTAATTTCTACAATCTCTGTGGGATCGACCCTTGCTTGTCGCTACGCTTCTTCAAACGATTCATACACTTGCAAGGTTTTTAATTTGTGTCTAGTTTATCTATTAATTTGGGTAACTAGATTGCACAACAGTTGTTGAGCCCAAAGTTACCGTAGTTTGAGGAAGCTACTCCGTTGCTCGAAATCGCCACCGAGGGTCGAGGCTTAGGGGGTCGGTTCGGATCGTCGAGCCCCTAGCAAATTGGTTTTGTGGAAGCTACCCCTGTGCTCGAGATTAACGTTGAGTGTCGAGCATCTAGGCTTAGGGGGTCGACAAAGAACGTCGAGCTCAAGCGACTTAGCTTTGTAGAAGCTACCCTTGTGCTCGAGATCACCGTCAAGCATCGAGGCTTAGGGGGTCAGCACGGATCGTCGAGCTCAAGCAACTTAGCTTTGTGGAAGCTACCCATGTGCTCGAGATCACCGTCGAGCGTCGAGGCTTAGGGGGTGGCACGGAGTGTCGAGCTCAAGTGACTTAGCTTCGTGAGAGCTACCTCTGTGCTCGAGATCACCATCGAGCATCGAGGCTTTATGGGGTCAGCACGGATCGTTGAGCTCAAGTGACTTAGCTTTGTGGAAGCTACACCTGTGCTAGAGATTACCATCGAGCGTCGAAGCTTAGGGGGTCGGCACGGAGCGTCGAGCTCAAGCGACATAGATTTGTGGAAGCTACCTATGTGCTCGAGATCACTGTCGAGCATCGAGGCTTAGGGGGTCAGCACGGAGCATCGAGCTCAAGCGACTTAGCTGCGTAAGAGCTACCCCTGTGCTCGAGATCATTGTTGAGCATCGAGGCTTTAAGGGGTCGACACGGATCGTCGAGCTCAAGCAACTTAGCTTTGTAGAAGCTAACCCTGTGCTCGAGATCACCGTCGAGCGTTGAGGCTTAGGGGGTCGGCATGGAGCATCAAGCTCAAGCGACTTAGCTTCATGAGAGCTACTCCTGTGCTCGAGATCACCGTCGAGCATCGAAGCTTTAGGGGGTTGGCACGGATCCTCGATCTCAAGCGACTTAGCTTTGTGGAAGCTACCCCGATGCTCGAGATCACCGTCGAGCATCGAGGCTTAGGGGGTCAGCACGGAGCGTCGAGCTCAAACGACTTAGCTTTCTGAGAGCTACCCCTGTGCTCGAGATTACAGTCGAGCATCGAGGCTTTAGGGAGTCGGCACGGATCGTTCAGCTCAAGTGACTTAGCTTTGTGGAAGCTACCCCTGTGCCCGAGATCACCATCGAGCGTCGAGGCTTTAGGGGTTGGCACGGAGCATCGAGCTCAAGCAACTTGGTTTTGTGGAAGCTACCCATGTGCTCGAGATCACCGTCGAGCATCGAGGCTTTGGGGGTTGGCACGGAGCGTCGAGCTAAAGCGGCTTAGCTTTAAAGAAGCTACCCCTGTGCTCGAGATCACTTTCGGCATCGAGGCTTAGGGGGTCGGCACGGAGCGTCGGGCTCAAGCGACTTAGCTTTGTGGGAGCTACTCCTGTGCTCGAGATCACCGTCCAGTGTCGAGGCTTAGGGTGTTGGCACGGAGCGTCGAGCTCAAAAGACTTAGCTTTGTATAAGCTACCCCTATGCTTGAGTTCACCTTCGAAAATTGAGGATAGGGGGTCAGCTCGGAGCATCATGCTCGAGCGACTTAGCTTTGTGGAAGTTACCCCTGTGCTCCAGATCACTGTCGAGCATCGAGGCTTAGGGGATCGGCATGGAGCATCGAGCTCAAGTGACTTAGCTTGGTGAGAGCTACCCTGCTGCTCGAGATCACCGTCGAGCATTGAGGCTTTAGGGGGTCCGCACAGAGCATCGAGCTCAAGTGACGTAGCTTTGTGAAAGCTACCCCTATACTTGAGATCACCATCGAGTGTCGAGGCTAGGGGGTCGTTACTGAGCGTCGAGCTCAAGCGACTTAGCTTTGTGGAAGCTACCCCTGTGCTTGAAATCACCATGGAGCATCGAGCTTTAAGGGGTCGGCACGGAGCGTCGAGCCCAGAAGACTTAGCTTTGTGAAAGCTACCACTGTGCTCAAGATCACCGTCGAACATCGATGCTTAGGGGTCGGCACAAAGCATCGAGCTCAAGCGACTTAGCTTTATGAAAGCTGCCCCTATGCTCGAGATCATCGTCGAGCATCGACGCTTTAGGTGTCAGCACGGAGCGTCGAGCTCAAGCGACTTAGCTTTGTAAATCTACCCTTGTGCTCGATATCACCGTCGAGCGTTGAGGCTTAGGGGGTTGACACAGAGCGTCGAGCTCAAGCAACTTAGCTTCGTGGAAGCTACCCCTGTGCTCAAGATCAAGCATCGAGGCTTAGGGGATCAGCATGGAGCCTCGAGCCCAGATGACTTAGCCTTGTGAAAGCTACCTCTATTCTCGAGTTCACCGTTGAGCATCAAGGCTTAGGGGGTTGGCACGGAGCCTCGAGCTCAAGCAACTTAGCTTTATGAAATCTATCCCTGTGCTTGAGATCACCTGTCGAATGTTGAGGCTTAGGGGGTTGGCACGGAGCGTCGAGCTCAAGAGACTTAGCTTTGTGAAAGCTAGCCCTGTGCTCGAAATCACCGTCGAGCATCGAGGCTTGGAAGGAACCGTTACGGAGGGAATTCTAGTAGCCGTTATAGGAACCGTTTTTCGCGAGAATTGAGGAGGCGTTACAGGAACCGTTTTTCATGAGAATTGAGGATGCATTACAGGAACCGTTTTTACAAAAATCGAGGACTCACAAGTTTCCTATATATACATATCCCACACCCCCTTTTTCATTTCTCACTTTCACTCTCTCTCTCTAGATCCCAGAGCTTCTCTCTTTAGAAGTTTTCTATCACCGTCGATGAGTTTTCCGGCGATCTTCCATGAGACTTCAATCAGGTTAGTAATTTAAATATGTTCAGGGCTCACTCTGGCTCTTTAGCCTCTACCCCCGGCAGCGGAGTCAGATTCCTCTTCTTGGGAAAGGTATGAGAACGTGTATGTCGTACAACTGCTTCGTACTCGCAAGCCGTTTGTGGTGGAAAGCAGTGCCTTGGATAAGGAGGAACATCCTGTCAAGGTCATCGATGATGAGGCCGAGGAGATTCAATCTGCCGAAGGACTCAATGACGAGGGGTGACCGGTCGAGGGGGTGCGTCTCGCCGAAGGTGCCAGAGTTGTGGGTGAACAGGCCAAGGGGATGGGCTCCTCCTCGAGTGCCTCCGTCCTCGAGCTGCTAGCCACTCCGTCGCCTGAAAAGGCTCCTAAGATTCGGAAGAAAAAGATGAAGTAGACCATGCCCAGCAGTCTTGACAAGACGATTGCTCCCCAAAAGCTGGAGGTCCCCTTCCTACCGCAGCAGTTATCGATTAGGAAGTACCCGGATGACATTGGGGACTTGGTCCGTTACGGGGTAAAGCCCTCCTCATCGAGCCATGTGAAGATCAAGATCGACAGTACCCCCACTATTTTGAAAGAGGAGGATCTGTCGGTGATCCGCGCGAGCTACTTCATTGGGAGGGAGTTCGAGTTGATGGTCCCCAATGCCGATCTTAGGCCTACCGACCCTCTGGTGCCCTGGTACTGCATCTTTCCCATGGACGCGTTCTCCTCGGGACTGAGGCTGCCCATCCACCCCTTCATCCGTGAAGTGCTGAATTAGGCCTCAATATGCCCGATGCAGTACGGTCCGAACTCGTGGAAGCAGATGGTGAGCTTTGTCTTGCTGTGCGAGGAGAGGAGGGTACCGCTAAGGCTAAATATCTTCTGATCCATGTTCAGTGTTATCTCGTCAGGTGAATTTGAGGGGATCTATTAAATATCGCCTCGGGGCGGGGGCATGGTTGTGCATGGCCACCCCGACACAATAAAGGAATGGAAAAAGAAGTACTTCGTCGTCAGGAGCGAGGAGTCATGGAAAATTCCGACACGTTGGAACTTCTATAAGCCTAACTTCAATGGCCCAAAAATGTTGAACTTTCGGTCGAGGAGTGTGCCTTTGTAGAGCGTCTCTGCTAAAGTAACAACATAAGGTGGCCGAAGGTGATAGAGAGTCACATGGCCTGCGTCGGACTGAGCCCCGCCCCGTCTTGTATGTCTTTCGTTCATTTTTTCTTCATGTAATTTTCTTTTGTGCTTATCACTTTTTAATGGATTTTCGTGCAGAGATGGACCCTGAATCGATCAAGGAGAGGAGGCTCGCACTGAAGAGGCAAAAGGTAGAGCATTCCGAGAAGGGGAAGCAAGCAGGGGCCTCTTCCAAAGCAACTCTCGAGGGTCAGCTAGAGCCGAGGGCTAAGAGGGTGCGGTCCAGTCAGACGTGAGATACTGCGGTCGTTCCGAGCTCCAGCGCGTTAAAGGTGATGGAGGTCGTACAAGGGGGTGTCCCCCCTCTCTGTGCCGATGCCCAGACTATGGTCGGGGAAGAGGGGCTTCAGCCTTGGGCCTTGACTGGGCCATCCGAAAGGGGGATACCCTGATAGAGGGTCCCATCGCCGTTGATTTTGTGGAAAAAATGGCCACGCCTCAAGATCAGAATAGCATGAGTGCCGACACTTTCGAGTCAGCTTACATAAGGTGGGCTCAGGCGAGCGTGCAGGTAAGTTTCGAGGCCAGGTATTTCTGTTTTCATGCATCAGTTTCCACTTTGCTTGCTAAGTGTTTTACCTCGACTGCAGGCTTGTCTATCCGGCGCTCAGGTGATGAGGCTCCACGACGAGGAGCTGAAGTACGAGAGGAACCAGGCCAACCGCTTTAAGTGCGAGATGATGGACCTCAAACTCGCTTTAGACGCTTCCCAGAAGCGAGAACAAGCCCAGAAGGCCAACCTGGTCTCGATGGCCGACGAGGGGTTGCGGAAGGAGGCCGCACTGAAAAAGGCATTTGAGGTGGAAAGGGGGATGCTCACCTTGAAAGCCCAGGACATGGTAATCGAGGCCTAGAATGAGGTGTACGATCGGGCGATGGGCCACGTCAAACACTTCTATCCGACCTTAGATCTGGTAGGCTTTGATTATGATATGGAGATTAACGAGCCGTCGAGGACCCCCGGGGGTGATGCTCAAGTTGAAGGGGAGACCGAGGGCGGAGCTGCCACAGCCGAGCCGATTGTTGACCCTGTGGTCACTGCCGACACTGAGGGAGAGGTTGGCACTAAGCAGTAGTTGTTTTTTCTTTTCCTTAACCCCCCCCCCCCCCCCAACCCTTTTTTTTTTGAAATTGTATTTACCGAAGGTAGACTGGCCACCGTAGTATTTTGTAAAGTCTTCCAATTTATAACAAGGAGTTTGAAATTTGGCCAAATATTTTAACCTCGACTTTTGCTTTGATTTTGGGATGATCTTCTTTGCATGTCCGACCCTTCTGACTTGTATCAGTTTTAGATTAGAAGTTAGGGACGTTAGGGACTGTGGGCCTCGGAATGATTTTTTGTTCCAATTTTGTCAGATGTCGGCCTCCTTCCTTGAGTCGAATCCTTGACTATTTGAGGTGACCTGGCTTCGGAGTAAGATCAAGGTATTGGAGTCCATCTTTGATCGATATCGGAAGGAAGCTCATGATCACGATGCGTCTTTCCACTATTTCCGAAACAAGTCGAAGGAGCTGAGCGTGGAGGCCGCTCAATTGAAGAAGGCGATAGTCGACCACGACCTTGAGGGTGTTGGCCTTGGGTTTTCCATGTCAAGTGCCTCGGTTCAAAGGCCTACCTCGGAGTCGCTCCTTCGCGAGGTTATCTTGGAGAAAGAGATTGAGATTCAACGTTACAAAACGATGTTGGGGCTGTCGGTCTCTTCGGGGAATGGGCGCCCCTCGGGCCGCGAGCCATCTCCGATTCGAAAGTTGGAATATGTGAGGCCAGGACGATGCTCAAAGCTCTGTGGCTGGCGTGTCTACCTTGGATGCTCCTATGAATTCTGGCGGCCAGGCCACGGAGCCAAGTCGCTCGGCGGGGTTTTAGTTAGCTCGTGTTAGCCCGGAGGGGCTCTGAGGATAGTTTAGGCCGAGGTGATAGTCGTTTGTAATAAATTTATTGTATCGTGGCCTCTTGAGGTGTTTCTTAATAAAAACGACTTTCGATTCTATTCATTCATTTATTATCTTTTATTTTGGTATCATTGGGAGTTTTGAGGCTTGAGGGTCGGCACAGAGCGTCAAGCTGTTGTGGCCTTAGCTTAAGAAAGCTACCTAGGTGCTCGAGATCACCGTGAGGTGTCGAGGCTTGAGGGTCGGCACGGAGCGTCGAGCTCTGGTGCCTTAGCTTGAGAAAGCTACCCATGTGCTCGATATCACCATGAGATGTCGAGGCTTGAGGTTCGGCACAGAGCATCGAGCTCAGGAGCCTTATCTTGAGAAAGCTACCAATGTGCTTGAGATCACCATGAGATGTCGAAACTCGAGGGTCGGCACAGAGCGTCGAGCTCAGGTGCCTTAGCTGGAGAAAGCTACCCATGAGCTTGAGATCACCGTGAGGTGTCGAGGCTTAAGGGTCGGCACAAAGAGTCACTCTGTTTGTGAAAAGTGCATGGGTTTATATAGAGAACTTGAAATGAAAACGAGAAAGAAATAGAGCTATTTACTTTATTCTTTTTCATACAAAAAGGGGTGGCACGTAGTGCCGATTACAAGAGGTCGGTTACATAAGGACTAATCATCCTTTTCGAGGAACTGAATGAGGTGCTCCGCGTTCCACGACCTCTTCACTATTCTAACTTCTAGGTCCATAAGTCAGTACGTACCGGGGCGTACCACTTTGGAGACCTTATATGGTCCCTCCCAGTTGGGGGCCAGCTTTCTCTTTTGGCGGGAATCGGATACCGATAGTTTCCTGAGCACGAGGTCACCCAGCTTGATGTTGGTGGGGCGTACCTTCTTGTTGTAAAATCTCTCTATGCATTGCGGTATATGCTTCTTCAGACGGCAGATTTTTTTCTGACTTCGTCGATTAGATCCAAGTTGGCTTTGAAGCCCATTTAGTTGTTCTCCTCGTCGAACGCCATGATCCTAGGCGAAAGGAGGCCGATCTTTAAGGGGATAACCACCTCTATGCCATAGGTTAGGTTGAATGGTGACTCGCTCGTGGGGATTCTCTTCGTCGTTCGGTGTGCCTAGAATACACTCGGTAATTCGTTGGCCCATAGCCCCTTAGGTGAATTATCAAATTGCTTTTTAAGGCCATCAAGGATTTGGCGGTTCGCATTTTCGGCTTGGCCGTTTGACTGAGGATGACATATGGATGAGAAGCGCTGCTGGACACCGAAGTCTTGCAGAACTTCCGAAAGTTCTTGCATGCGAATTAGGTCCCGTTGTCTGTGATGAGGACCTGCGGGATCCCGAACCGGTAGATGATGTTCTTCTAGAAAATTTGCTGAGTTTGGTGCTCCGTGATTGTGGCCAGGGGCTCTGCCTTGATCCATTTGGTGAAGTAGTCGATGGCAACCACCAAGAACTTCCTTTGGCCCGTTGCTTTTGGAAAAGGACCGACCAAGTCCATCCCTCACATAGAAAAGGGGGTTGGACTGACCAGGGAGTGGATGTTGGCTTGTGGAAGCCTTTTTACCGAGGAGAATCTTTGAGAAGGGCCGCACCTTTTGATGAGATCTTGGGCATTTTGCAACATGGTCGGCCTAGTAGTATCCGTGGTTTAGGACTTTTCTAGCGAGCAACCTGCTCCCTATGTGACATCCCCCCGACCCCTTCATGCAGTTCTTTCAGAGCATACTTGGCCTCGTCGGGGGCCAGGCAGCGGAGGTAGGGCCTTCCGTCAGTAGTTGTGTACGAGCGCTTGAAGAGGGTCTCGTTGATTATGGTAAACCTTTCTGAACGGACCCTGATCCTTCTCACCTCGGCCTGATCCTGAGGAAGCTCGCCCTCCGCCAGAGGTTCGGTGGTGAGGTAGAGAGATTCGGGGAGGTCGATGCTGAGGCAGAGAGATTCGGAGAGGTCGGTGCTGGGCTTTAGGAGGACTTCGATCAGGACGGTGTGGTCGAGGCCCTCGAAGGATGAGGTGGTGAGTTTTGATAATGAGTCAGTCTGGGCATTTTTCTCCCTGGGGATCCATTCCACTGAGGAAAAATCGAAGGTTGTTAAGAGCTGTTGGACTATCACTAAGTATCAGACCATCCGAGCGTCACGAGCCTCGTACTCCCCGGTGATCTGGTTGACCACAAGCTGGGAGTCACTAAAGACCCTGAGTTGTCTGGCCCCTGCATTTTGCGCTAGGGTGAGCCCTGCAATAATAGCCTCGTATTCTGCCTCGTTGTTAGAGACTAAAAGAATACTAGAGGATGAAGTTGTCGGAGCCTTTGAGGATGACGCACGTGCCGCTTCCCACCTCACAAGACGAGCCGTCGACATAAACTTCCCAGATCGGATCTATCTCCTGAGTGTCGGATGGCTCAAAGATAGTGCACTCCATGATGAATTCGTCGAGGGCCTATCCCTTAATGGTTGTCCTTGGCTGGTATTTGATGTCGTATTGGCTTAGTTTAATCGACCACTTGACTAAGCGGCCAGAACATTCGTGCTTGTGGAGGACGGCCTTCAGAGGCTGGTCTGTGAGGACCTGAATAGAGTGGGTCTGGAAGTAAGGACGAAGCTTTCGCACGGCCGTTATCAGTGCGTATGCCACCTTTTCCATCTTTGCGTGTCTGGTCTCAGCCAAGAGCAAGACTTTGCTCACATAGTAGAGAGGCTTCTGAGCACCGTCTTCTTCTCGGACGAGTACTGCACTGAGCGCGCTTTCCGAGGCTGAGAGATACAGGAAGAGGGGTTCGCCCGGTTGGGGTTTGCTCAGGAGCGGTGGTTGGCGAGGTAGGACTTCAACTGATTGAAGGCTTGTTACTGGGGGTCACCCTATTCGAAGCCTTTTGCCCCTGCAGGGCCTTGGAGAAGGGGAGGGACTTCTCTTCCGACTTAGAGAGAAAGCGGCCGATGGCCACCAGTCTTCCCGTAAGTCGCTGAATCTCCTTAACGTTTCTGGGACGGGCTATGTCGATTATGGCTTGGATCTTCTCGGGATTGGCCTCTATGTCGCGCTGGCTAACGACGAACCCAAAAAATTTTCCCGAGGAGACACCGAAGGCACACTTGGCAGGATTGAGCATCATGTTGTGGGACCGGAGGATGCTAAAGGCTTCCTCGAGGTCGGCGACATGATCCTGCCCCTGTCAGCTCTTGACGAGCATGTTGTCGACATATACTTCCTTGTTGGGATCGATCTAATCTTTAAAGACTCGATTGACAAGTCTTTGGTAGGTGGCCCCGGCGTTCTTGATCCCGAAGGGCATGAACCAGTAATAGTAGAGGCTCTAGTCGGTAACGAAGGAAGTTTTGGCGATGTCCGGAGGGAACATCCGGATCTAATTATAGCCTGAAAAGGCATCCATGATGGTCAGGAGCTCGTGACCCGACGTTGCGTCGATTAGAGCTTCGATGCTCAGATTAGGGAAAGGATCATAGGGGCACGCCCTGTTGAGTTCCGTAAAGTCTATGTAGGTCCTTCAGCTCCCGCTGGCCTTCTTCACCATTACGATGTTAGCCACCCACTTGGGGTAGCTAACTTCTTGAATGAACCGGACGGATAGCAATTTTTCCACCTCCACTTTCACTGCCTGTTGCCTCTCCGGGCCCGAACTTGCAGCATTTCTGCTGGATCGGCTTGGAGCCTGGAGCGACGCTTAGCCTGTGCATGATTAGATCTTCAGAAATCCCAGGCATGTCGGACGGCGTCTAAGCGAAGAGGTCGATATTGCGGCGGACACAATCAATTAGACCTGGCTTCAGGTTGGGGGAAAGGGTGCGGCTCACACGGAACCACTTAGACTTATCTTCCGCTTCAAATGATACCTCCTCCAATTCGTCCGCAGGCTCTGACTCGAGCTAGCCACTTTCAGGTGGAAGCTCGACTGCATCGAGGGGGAACACCCTGCCCCCGACCGTGGTCATGTAGCACGATCGTGCACACTCCTGATTTCCTCTAACAACGCCGACCCCGAGGTCAGTGGAGAATTTTAGCTTTAAGTGGTAGGCCGAAGGAACTGCCTGGAATGAGCAGAGGCCGAGTCAACCGAGGATGGCGTTGTATGCTGCCTTGACATTGACTACCATAAAATCCATTGATTCGGTCCATGTGATGGGGTCGTGACAACCGTTACATCCAACATCACGATCCCTTCAATTTATACTGGGACACCCGAGAACCCATGCAGAGTGTACCCGGTCAGCTTTAGCTGATCACGGGGGAGCTTGAGGTTTTCAAATGCTTCCAAGAAGAGGATGTTGACTGAGCTCCCATTGTCCACGAGAATTCGGCAGACTTCGAAATTTGCCATGACGAGGTTGATGATGAGGGCATCGCAGTGTGGGTGCCAGGACTCCCTCTAGGTTTTCTCTAGAAAAGGATACCAGTCTCTACTGAATCTGGGGGGAGGGATGGTCCCAAACGGAGTTAACCTCCTAGACGAAGGCCTTATGGGAGGTATTAGATCCCCCTCCCACGGGTCCTCCATGGATGCAGTGTAGTATGGCCTGCCCTCCGGTCTCCTCGGGCTTGGGGTCCCGCTCTGTCCGCTGGTTGATCGTTCGAGGAGGAGGCAAAGGACTCGGATTCCTCGAATCCTTCCGGTCTCTCTGATTATCCTGGGTGAACTCTCTTAAGTACCCTCGCTGGATGAGGGCCTCGATCTCGTCCTTAAGGGCCTGCCAGTTGTCTGTCTCGTGCTCGTTGTCTCGGTTAAAGCGGCAGTAGAATCTCTGGTCCCACTTCTTGTTGTTGCTCGGTAAGGGAGGGAGTCGGATGAGCCCTTTATCCTCAATCTCCATAAAGACTGCAGAAACGTTCTGGGTTAGAGGCGTTTACCTCTCAAATCGAGGGACCGGAGGAACTCTCTTGAGACTAGATGTCTCTTTCGTGGTTTTCTTGACGAGCTCGATGTCATCGGCCTTCCGCTTCTCCTTGGCAGTGGCTTCTTTGGTCCCCTCCAGATTTAGGGCCTTTTCCGCTCGAATATACTTCTCGACCCTGTTGAGCAGGTCGAGGATGTCGACAGGTGGTTTTTTGGCCAATGAAGCCTTCAGCTGACCGTGCCAAATATTGTGTCGGAAAGCCGCTGAAGTGACGCCCGTGTCAAGAGAGGAGATGGACCTCACCTCGGTGGTAAACCTCCGAATGAAATTGCGGAGTAACTCCCCTTCCTTCTGCCTGAGGTCCAGAAAGGACCGCTCGTCTTCTTGACCTTTCTGCTGGTCACGAAGTGGGATAGGAAGTTTGCATCCAACTGGTCGAATGAGAAAACTGAGCTGGGACTGAGCTTTGAGAACCATTCCCGAGCCGGACCACAAAGGGTAGCAGGGAAGGCGTGGCATAGGAGAGGAACCGTAGCAATGTGAATCATCATAAGGTTCTTAAACCCCTCCATGTGATCAGCGATATCACCCTTGCCGTTATAGGTCTCAGATTGGGGAGGCCTGAAATTTCGGGGGATATCGGCTTCCAAGATTTGTGGGGAGAATGGGGGTCCAGTCGGCCAATGACCTTGACTTGGCATTGGTCCGCCCTCGCTAAGATGGGCGAAGCGGTTCTCCATCTCCTATCAAGCGCCGGAGGACGGCATCCTCTTATTCCATGGGACGGGCCGATCCGTAGGACTCGCCTCCCCTTGCTCCTGACCGAGGGTCGGAGTTATTGCGGACCTCGGTTTCATGGTCGCCTCGGATTGCTTGGAGGACCTCATCCCGAAAGTTTTGGAACTCGGCCCTCGTGACTGGGGCTATCCCCACCGGGTCCTACGAGGGTGGAGGTCCACGGAGAGAGTGGCTGTGTCCTGGATCACACTGTATGGACGGTCATCTACAGTATTTCGAGACCGAGTTGGAATCGGCCTCTCCCCTTCTTTGACTGGCATGCCAATTTAAGATGACTCGTCGCAAATTAGTCGTGTTCGAGTGGGAAGCACCCGGGTCGTGTCGGCCGCACCGTTGACCCGTGGTTGGTTGGAACCCTGAGCGTCCGCACTGCTGTGATGTGGAGGGTCCGGGTGTCATGCCGAGGAGACGGCCCTTATGGCTTTGGGAGCCATGGAAGAGCTCGGACTTGAGGGGACGTTCCTGGCTGGGCTCGGACTGGTGATAGTACCTGAGTTTCCCACAGACGGTGCCAACCTGATGCTGTTTGTTTTTGGGGTGTGGGGGCAACAGGTGTGAGTTCTTGTAATTTGTGAAGAGGAAGTTGTGGTACTAGCGTTGATCCGATCCTAGGGTGTAGGACCAGCTCGGGAGTAGCAGGTGAAAGGTTCAGGCCGTGGCGCTCCACTTGGATCTACTAGCCGATGTTGGATGAAGTAGCTCATCTCGGTTATAGTAGCTCGGCTCAGCCTTGTGTACCAGCACACTACCTAGAAACACTGGGAGAAGTCCTGGCGATAGGCCCTCTGATGATCTAGTCAGTCACTGAGAAAGCAACAGTAACTAGGGTTCAGGTGGGAAAAAGTTTATTAACACTTGAAGTGATGATGCGGGGTGATTTTTATATACAGGGGTAAATGGGTCTGAGAACCTACCGGGCCGAGTTAGACCCGTTTACCCATGGGCCTGAACTGGTTGAAGCCCAACCTGATGTTAGACCTAATGATCGCAAGAAAGCAGGTTTTTAGGAGATCTGAGGGCCTGATTGCGCCACTCTCTCTATTCCATATCAATAAATTAAACCGTCTCAATTCTCAAATGGCTGATCAGAAAACATTTCTCTGCTTAGAGAGGAATATAATATAACTAGCATGACTCTTAACTAATCAGGAAAACCAGTTGCGAAATTAAGACTAGTTTGGCTTCCCTTTTTTTGTTTTCTATTGTATATGTATTTTCATTTTCTATTGTATCCGTACTTGTTACTATGTATCTTTAATTAATGTGTTTTTGCACCAAAAATTTTCTTACCCTGACATTATCAACGGATGGGTGGATAAATCGGTCTCTAAGAAATGGAGAGATCTGAAGAGCTTTTAAAAGGGAAGTACTATATATCGGAGAGGACAGAGGCTGAGAATGCAAAGGAGGTTCCCGTAGGTGTGTCGGCACAAGAATGACAATTTCTTGTCAATTTTTGGCGAAGTGATACGGGAAAGGTATATACTAACGCAACTTCCAGTCTTTGTATTTCTTTGGTGATATACTTCATTGATGTTGCTAATTATAATCATTAACAGAGGAAGGCTGACATCGGTGTCAAAAGCCGAAAAATGTTGAAACTGAAGCTTACCACTTGGAGCTCCAGTTTTGCGGTAGTTCGAGATGATCTGGTAAACCACGCTTCTTTTAATGAATGAAGTTTTTTATTACAATTATATACATAGTCCAATATAAAGGAAATTAGACATGCATTTAGTTGCATGTTGGAGTACGAACTATGAGTATACATTCAAAACACTTCTCTTGTTCGGAAGATTGTCTTATGGCCCAACGGTTAAAGTTTTGAGTTCACATGAGGTTGGGGGTTCAATTCCTACATTCCACATATATATATATATATATATATATATATATATATATATATATATATATATATATATATATATATATATATATATCTTTGGGTCTCTTGAAAAAAAATGTTTTTTTTAATTTTTTGAACCTTCAAATTTCAAATAGCAAATAGATAAAAAACGTTTTTTTTCCAATTAATAATATAGTTGTTTCAAGAAGTAAATGGAATTTATGTTATAGCCGTTTCAAGAATTAAAGGATCTTTATGATGTAGCCGTTTTTGATTAAATGCATACAGTTTTTATTCCTTCCTGGTTACTAGTTATAAAAAAAAAATCAATTTTTTTTGGAAAAAAAGGATAAAAAAACAATACAGTCCTTCTCTTCTTCTAATATATTTCTTGTGTGGATTTTTGCCTTGATTTGGGTGGTACAAGTTGGTACGTGCTGCTATTGGAGCATTAGGCAGCACTGTAGACAGAAGCTCGTTATATTCCGGGAGAAGTGTTTGGTAATCAACGATTCATCTCCCAAATCGGCCAAATAGCTTCTTAAAGAAAATGCAACCCACGCCTCGAGACACTTTCACTTTCTTCCTGTTGCAGATCAACTCCAAAGCCATTCTCAGAAGATTCATTTGGTGCACTTAAGTTTAACCCATTTTTATTAACAAGAACATAGCGCAACTTATATATATATGTGTGTGTGCGTGTGTGTGTGTGTGCGTGTGTGTGTGAAGAAACATAAACCATGTTGAACCATATGAACATAATTACTATATACTCATCAAATAAGTCAAATTAGCAGCAAGTTTAGTTACCAAGTGCCTTTGCCTACTCATCAAATACTCAATTTCTTTTTTCTTTTATTCATGCTTTAATTATGTTTTGTAATAAAATCATTTGATTTCATATAACTTGACCAACAAACTAGTTAAGGTACTAGACTAAATGCAAAGTGAGTTGAATTATTTTATTACAGTTTTAAATACCGATATTACTTATATATAGAAAGCATCAAACGAGGAAGAAGGCCTCGTTGATGTAGACTTTTTTGAAACTACTCACACAGGTAAAGATGAAAAATTTAGAGATGAAGTTGCAGTCGAGATAGTGGTAAGTATGAAGCTTTCAAATTAATTTTAATTTGGTATTTAATTGTTTTAACTAAAATAATTTTTTAAATTAAATTTGTCTTTGTTATCTTTTGCAGAAGGACTCCAGAACAAGGATCATGGAGAGATCATCTTCTTCTTCCACCGATCCATTGACACTACAATGTGAAGTTCTCTCCGAATTGTGGGGACGCGAGCATCTCGGTCGTGTGCATGAGATGGGGCTAGCACCGACACCCTCCAGCGTCTTCGGTTCTGGTGCATGTTCTTCCAGTGGGGCCACAAAGGACGAGGTGGATCAACTGAGGGAAACAGTGGCACTTCTGCAGGCCCAAACGGCTGAAATGGTGACGTTAATTGGGCAACAGTCACAAGGAATTCCAGCGCAACCAACGGTAAGTATTGTACAACTCAATACTCACTTTTGCTATATCTAGAAGAGAAACTTACGTTCTCACCTAGGCAAACCTATATTGTAGGACATAGTTGGCAACACTTCTGAGACATATGTAGAGTCACGGAGGTGACCATCTGATTTGAGGGTTCTTAACTGATATAATATAAAAATAACTTATTTGAAAGAGAGACAGGGAATTGATATAGGATATATTGTTAGTTTATTTTATTTGCTTATACAAATCTTTGCATGATCATCCATACTCTTTTCAATATATTTTCTTCTTTCGTTCTAAAAGTTGAAGATGAAACATCTATCTTTATATACAGGGCCAGCGAATTCCATTGGTTTCCAGTCACGCACATACACTAGAGCGAAATACCGATGGAATTGGAAGCAACATTGCGCCACACGAGGAGACTCCCCCACCCTTATTTGTTTTATTTCAAATGACTGTTTTTCCTTATATTTTGTTAGAACTTTATGTATGTTTTGTAATAACTGTGTTGTGTGTATATATATATATATATATATATATATATATATTTATATATATATATATATATATATATATATATATATATATATATATATATATATATATATATATATATATAACTCGTTGCATTGACAATTTATGTGTTAGATTATTTTGTATTCTATTGAGCTATTGTGATATGTGAATTTTGGTTGTTTGTTATGATGTTATTACTGATTTTAAAATTTAAGCTGCTAAATTTGATGTGATTATAGGAATTTGTAATATGTGATTAATTTCTGGGTTTTTTTATTTGAAATTCGGAAATAATATGCAAAAACTGCATATATCTATTCCGGCGTTTTTAGAAAAAACGCCAGGATAGATATATGCAGTTTTGCCGTGAAATTTTAAAAAATTTCTCCCTTTCCCAGTGTTTCTTCAACGCCACAATAGCTCATTTATAAGGTAAAACCTGAAATGGAAGTCCACTTATTACAGCGTTTGGGAAACACCGGCATAGGTATAAACCTATAGCGGCAGCTACTAAAAATGCCACGATAGCCCTAGTAGTTGTCCCGGTGCTCGCTACAACGGCGCTTCTTTACTCTCTATCCCGGCATTAAAAAATGCCGCAATAGCCTTCTAAAAAGTGTTGTGATATCCCGGCATTAAAAAACGTCAAAGAGATGTTAGGCACCATCCAAGAAGCAGAAGTCCTACGGATCCACCGAGAAGAAAAGGGGCATGCAGATGCCCTATCAAAGTTGGCTTCCTCTTCTCTCCAAGGGCTTGAGCGCACTGTTTTGATCGAATTTCTTTTAAGACCCATCATTGAGGAAGGAAGCCTCGAACTAATAGAGATACCACCCCTGGCACACGAGGAAAATTAGATGAAGCCCCTTATCGAATTCCTCGAAAAAGGATTCCCCCCCCCCCCCCCCCCGAGATCCTAAAGAGGATAGGAAAGTCAAAACTAGAGCCGAGCGATATACGCTCATCGAGAGAGTTATGTACAAGCGCTCCTATACCCAAGTAGACGGCAAACCCTACTTGCGGTGTCTCTCCCTGAGGAAGCCCAGTACACCATCAGAGAGGTCCATGAAGGAGTCAGTGGCACCCATATGGGAGCAAGGTCCCTTGCCCGCAAGATCCTGAATCATTGCTACTTCTGGCCCACTCTCCTTAGCGACATTGAACAGCATGTTCACCAGTGCGCCTCTTGTTAGAGGTTCTCATCCATTCGGCGTTTGCCTCAAGCCGAGCTATCCACCTTATCCAGTCCGATCCCCTTTGCCATGTGGGAATGAACTTGCTCGGGCCTTTCCCTCCAGCGCCTGGTCAGAAGAAGTTCCGTTTCGTTGCAATCGATTAATTCTCGAAATGGATTGAAGCCCTAAAATCGACTTTGCTTCTCTCGTCTTGAGTCCTCCTGAATCCTGTACATGTAGCTCTGCAATCTAGTACCTATTGAAATGGGGATGTTAGTACATATACTGAAACTTTAAGGCTGATGACTAGCAGTGATTCTCCACTTTAAACAAATAGATTGATGAAAAGAGAAACGTGTATATATAATTGATGTGTCAGTGTATGCTATGACTTAGAATCTAATGCAGGATTAACTAACGCAATGATGCACTTCTTCTAATGCAAGCAAGACTCTGGAACAGTATGCAGCCCATACTACATATGTCCCGTATCAAGCTGTTTCTTCATATATAGGGATTTGAACCAGCGCCATGAATTCTACTCTTGTACTCGACTTGTTTCTGAAGATATGATGTGACTGATGAGGTTGCTCTGAAACAGTCTAATACTACCATTCGTAGTCAGCTCATGGTGTCTATGTTTGCCACTACTACCTTGCGTACCGGATCTCACTCAAAAATCTGACGAACCTTTGGAGTTTCCGCAGCGCAGGTTAGCTGTTTTGTTTGCTGTTTTGGACTGTGTTAAAGTCAATATCTTAACTTCGGTATAAAATATGAGTTTTAGATAATTTTGTCTATTTTCAAACTCCTCTGACCTTGCTTGATTTTGATTTCGTATGACTGAGTTATGACTGTTTTAATACAGAGGTGTCGATTTTTTCCAGATTCTATTTTTCAGTAATTTTGATGACAAATCATTTTAAAGAACTATGCTACATATAATATTTTGATCCAAAACTTTGGTCAGTCTTTCTATACATATCTAGGAATTACCCAGAATTTTAGAGAATTTTATTGATGAGTTTTATGTGTTGTTTCATGCTCGCTTATGAAATCTATACTTGCTGTATTTTGCTCGTTGATCTGTAAAGAACCTTATTTTTACTATGATTCCTTTTACTGTATGAAAAATGTTTGTGAAATATAAAAGTTAATATATTTTATCTATTTTCATATCCCTTTGGCGGATTTGGATTTCGTTTCACAGCTTGCGAGATATTTCAGTTTCCATGCAGCAGTGTTGAGAATTCCAGATTGGCCAAAGTATCGTTTTTTGATATTTTCTTATTTTTAATGACTAAACAAATTTTACTGGAATATTATGAATTTTTGTATTTTGATTCTAGACATATAGGGAAATAACCCAGATTTTCCCTGAATTTATTTGAGAGAGTTTGATGCGGTTTTCCTGACTGAGAATTCGTTTTCTTGATTTCTGACTAAACCTGTTTTCTGTTGTAAATTCTGTTTTGAGTTGTGATGTTGTGAATTACTATATGATTTATTTATACTCACTGGATTCGTGTGGAAGTCTATTTTCCAGATCCTTCGACGTATCCAGATTTGAATATTTGTAGTAGTGAGAATCTCTGTTTTAGTACAACACTATCTTGCTGTCCTGAATTAGACAGCTAGTTGTTTCACTCTGTTATGTGTTATCCAGTACCTGTTCTTGTTTATCTTGCACCCTGAACCTGATACATGTTTATACCCTGTTATCCTTGCTTTGTTTTGCGACACATACATGCATGCCTGATTATAATAATAAATAACCAAGCTGGGGTTTAAGGGAAAGATCGAATAGTGGATAATTCAGAAACGTGTACTCGGAAGGGGGCCCGTGTTTTCCATTTTTATTCATGTTGATACATGTACCTGTTACCTGTTGCTGCATGGACCTGTTGGTTCATGTACCTGTTACCTGTTGCTGCATGGTCCTGTTGGTTCATGTACCTGTTACTTATTGCTGCACAGACCTGTTGGTCGTGTACCTATTGCTTCATGAACCGGTTGCTGCATTAATCGGATGATTCGTGTACCTGTTGTTTCATGAACCTGTTACCTGTTTTTGTTCTGATTCCTGAGTACACTACCCTCTATGGTCCACTATGAAATCTAAAGCGATACTGTTTGTTGTAGCAACCATGTAGTAAAAGCTGGGATGCATGAAGTGCTACCTAGATAGTAATCACTAAAAGACTTGAACATGATACTCGAACATGATACTTGAACATGATATATGCTTGTTTGACACTTGACTACATGAGACTTAATACTTGAGACTTGAAACTTGACACTCGATACATGATTACTTGATACTCGATAGTGGACACATGTTTATCAGATATCTATTTACTTGACTCTTGATATATGCTACATGATACTTGATCACATTACCATGCTTGTCGTTTACTTTGACATCACACTTATACCATGTTTCTAGTTAGTTTCCCCATGTGCTTGTATCCTATATTATAAGTGGCCCGTAACTTGCAATTGAGAGGTACTTGTTTTTCTCTTTTTCTCTTTCCTGCATTCGTTGAATTGCAGATTTTGGAGAACAGGTTCCAGACGGTATTGGCGACATGATGTACTAGATGCTGGAATTTTGCTATTATTATTCTTGTTTCTTATTTTGAACAATAATTTATCTTGTACTTGTATTTATTCTTGTATTTGGGCAATGTGACTCAGAATTATTTGTGTATTTCATATCATTTCCATTTGAGATTAATATATTTTGTTTCAAGTATTCTTGTTGGTATTTGGTTCATATGTGTATGTGGTTGACTTTTCTGGCTTCCGACTCTGATTATATTGTGATATATTGTAAAGATTCTTGAACAGCTTATGGATGATGAAAATTATTCGCTGGGCCAATGTTACGTGCTCGTATTCCGTATTCTCTTTTGGGAAGCGGGGCGTGACAGGGTTTTTAATGGTTTCAGAGCACCAGGTTTGGCTAATGTATTAGTTGCCTAATATATTAAACAAGCTTGGCTCGATCTGGAATCTGCTCAACATTTCACCAACCATGGACGCATAAATAAATTATTACCAACATCGATCTGAATATTAGTCTTATTCCATTCTTTTTGATCCTTTCTTATTCAATTCCTTGATTCCTTGATTCTTCATTCTCTTTTAGTCGTCCTCTTTGATTGATTTCTTGTTGGGTATGAATTCATTTCTTTTGTACCCATATTCCTTGATTTTGGTGCCATCCATTCTTTTGCTATTTTCTGCTTGGTCCGTCAGTCGACAGCTTGGTCCGTCAGTCGGCATCGCTAGATGCTATTGGCAGTCTTTCCGATCAGAGTGGTGCAGCGGAAGCGTTGTGGGCCCAGAACCCACAGGTCCCAGGATCATATTGTTGTTTCTCGTTCCTTGCATTGTTTTGGTTTTCCCTATCTCTTGCAATTGTTCTCATCCGTTGACTTATTGTTTGATTCAATTCTTCCATGTCTTTTCTCTCTTTGATTTCAGTTCTGTCTACTCTCTTATCTTGATTTGTTATCTTGTGTGCTTTCTTCCTTTTTGATACTTTTTGCTTCTTTTCTTGCATTCCATTTGACCCCATTGTTATCCACTTCCTTCTTTTCTGGTGTTGCCACTCTTTTGTTCCTTTCCCTTTAGCTCTCTGCGTTGTTACCCTTTCCCAAGCTTGTTTTTGTCTTGTCCTATGTACCGCCTAAACAAATTTCGAGGACGAAATTTTGTTGTAAGGTGGGTAGGATTGTAACCCCTGTTTTCCCAAAAATGTATTTTTTTTGTATTTCCTGAATTTTAAAAATTTTCGCAAATTATTTTTCCTATTTTCAAATTCTTTCGTCGAAATTTATTTTTGAATCTTCTATTAAAAATCTATTTTCGATAAATAATCTTACAAATCTTTTTATTGATATTATTACTATTGGCCGGTTATTGAAAATCCATTTTTATGTGCTAATTATATTTGTATCTATTTTAAATAAATTCTATGTTTAATGCACACTACATTTTGTTATAAATATTATTTTTATGTTATTGATTAGTTTATTTCCCCCTTTGGATTTTAAAACCCTATATTTTAATTAAAAACCCAACACCCATTTAAAACTACCCCTACCCATACCGGTCATTTCTTTAATCAGTGAATAGGAGCATACTCTAGATCGGAATCGTGGGGAAGTACTGCTTGGTCATTTCTACCCACTTTCATTTTTCGAATGGAGCTGTCGCTTTTTTTCAAATTGTAGCAATTACCCCAAACCCACTTAACCTTAACCCAAATACCCATTAACTAAAACAAACCCAGATCCGAAACTTACCCTAACTAAAACCCTACCTATATAATACCCCGTCACCTGTTCGCCTACCCGCTGCTTCATCCTTTTCCTCCATCCTCTACTTCTCCAAAACCCATGCAGCCATCTCTCTCCTGTTTCCTCTCCCTCATCCCCCGTGCTCCTCTTCCTGCGGCAAAGCCAGAGCGTCGCCTTGCAGTGCCTGCCTCCTGCAGCGGTGCTGAACAGCAGTGCAGGCACCGTCACCCAGTCCCATCGCGCCAGCCAGCTCCCCTGCCACACCCCGTCCTCCTCCCTTCGGCGCGAGTGCAGCGCCATCGACAGCTACCTGCCGTTGCCGTCGCCCTCTCATCCTCTCTCTCCCGTCTCCCTCGGCGTCACCCTTGCAAATCCCCAGTCGCATCGCGTAGCGACTGCACCCCCGCCTGCAGCCACCTGTGGCAACCCTACGACGCCGGCGAGCTCCTGCAGCAGCGGCAGCACACCACTATGTGATGTGCTATTTCCCAGCCAGCAACCCCCCGGTGCTCCCTGTTCGTTCGTCGTCTCCCTCGTCTGTTCGCACCCTTGCTTAGCACGAGCATGAGTTGCACGTGCTATTTGGGTTCGTTTGGAGTTCATCGTTCGTGTTGGTTGGGTGCTTCGTTCGGGTATTTGTTCGTTGTTTCGTGTGGTAGTTGAGAGTTTTTGTGTTTGTTGGTTATTGGGTCTCTTTGTTCGGCGTGTTGGTTCGTTATTCGGGCATGGGTCTGTGGTGGTTGTTGCTCATGGATTGTGTGTTGGATCTTGGGTGATTGTGGGGTGTGTTCTTATTGGTTCGTTTGAGTTCGTTTGCTCGCTTCGGTTCGTGTGATCCGTTTGGTTCGTGATTCTTGTTCGTGATCCATCCGTGCGTTGCGATCGTGCCCGGGAATCCTTTCCCGTTATTCTCTTTCTTTCGTTGGATTCATCGTCATCTTCCAGGCAAGTAACTTGTACTCCAATTTATTTGTTTGATACAAGTCAAAAAATTCACCTATAGTGTAGTTGGGTCTAGAGACGACTCTTGTTTGTGATATGAATGATAGGTTTTGTCTCTATTATGAAAACTTGACCATAGATGACTCACGACACAATCTTGACATGAATTAACTTAGGATTTGCCCGTTCTTGATTTTGAACATGTATGTGAGACTTGTGCAAGAATTCGTGTTTTGGTTGAGACCCATGAGATATATTTGGTGTGGACATGTTAGATACCATAATTCATGATGTTTAGACACTTGGTAAAGTCAATTTCATGTTTGGAGGTGTTCGGATCAATTTTCTTGAATCTATGTTGATTTTGTTTATAAGGAAAAAATCTGTAGTTTTGTCGTTGTTCTATTTTGTTTGCTGTTTTGGACTGTGTTAAAGTCAATATCTTAACTTCGGTATAAAATATGAGTTTTAGATAATTTTGTCTATTTTCAAACTTCGATTTTGGACTGTGTTAACTTCGATTTTGATTTCGTATGACTGAGTTATGACTGTTTTAGTACAGACCTGTTGATCTTTTCCAGATTCTGTTTTTCGGTAATTTTGATGACAAATTATTTTAAAGAACTATGCTACATATAATATTTTGATCTAAAACTTTGGTCAGTCTTTCTATACATATCTAGAGATTACCCATAATTTTGGAGGATTTTATTGATGAGTTTTATGTGTTATTTCATGCTCGCTTATGAAATCTATACTTGCTGTATTTTGCTCGCTGATATGTAAAGAACCTTTTTTCACTATGATTCCTTTTACTATATGAAAAATGTTTGTAAAATATGAAAGTTAATATATTTTATCTATTTTCATCTCTCTTTGGCGGATTTGGATTTCGTTTCACGGCTTGCGAGATATTTCAGTTTCCGTACAGCAGTGTTGAGAATTCCAGATTGGCCAAAGTATTGTTTCTTGATGTTTTCTTATTTTTGATGACTAAACAAATTTTACTAGAATATTATGAAACTTTATATTTTGATTCTAGACATATAGGGTAATACCCCATATTTTTCCTGAATTTATTTGAGAGATTTTGATGCAGTTTTCCTGACTGAGAATTCGTTTTCCTGATTTCTGACTAAACATATTTTCTTTTTTAAATTTTGTTTTGAGTTGTAATGTTGTGAATTACTATATGAATTATTTATACTCGCTAGATTTGTGTGGAAGTCTATTTTCCAGATCCTTTGACGGATCCAGATTTGGATGTTCGTAGTAGCGGAAATCACTATTTTAGTACAACACTATCTTGCTGTCCTGAATTAGAAAGCTAGTTATTTCACTCTGTTATGTGTTAGCTTGTACCTGTGCTTGTTTATCTTGCACCCTGAACCTGATACATGTTTATACCTTGTTATCCTTGCTTTATTTTGCGACACATACATGCATGCCTGATTATAATAATAAATAATCAAGCTGAGGTTTAAGGGAAAGATCGAATAGTGGATAATTCAGAAATGTGTACTTGGAAGGGGGGCCGTGTTTCCCATTTTAATTCATGTTGATACATGTACCTGTTACCTATTGCTGCATGGACCTGTTGGTTCATGTACATATTACCTGTTGCTGCATGGACCTGTTGGTTCATGTACCTGTTACTTGTTGCTGCACAGACCTGTTGGTCGTGTACCTATTGCTTCATGAACCTGTTGCTGCATAAATCGGATGATTCGTGTACCTATTGCTTCATGAACCTGTTACCTGTTTCTGTTCTGATTCCTGAGTACACTGCCCTCTATGGTCTACTATGAAATCTAAAGTGACACTATTTGTTGTAGCAACATTGTAGTAAAAGCTGGGATGCATGAAGTGCTACCTAGATAGTAGTCACTAAAAGACTTGAATATGATACTTGAACATGATACTTGAACGTGATACATGCTTGTTTGACACTTGACTACATGAGAGTTGATACTTGAGACTTGAAACTTGACACTCGATACATGATTACTTGATACTCGATAGTTGACACATGTTTATAAGATATCTATTTACTTGACTCTTGATATATGCTACATGATACTTGATCACATTACCATGCTTGTCGTTTACTTTGACATCACACTTATACCATGTTTCTAGTTAGTTTTCCCATATACTTGTATCCTATATTATAAGTGGCCCATAACTTGCAATTGACGGGTACTTGTTTTTCTCTTTTCCTCTTTCCTGCATTCGTTGAATTGCAGATTTTGGAGAACAGGTTCCAGATAGTATTGGCGACATGATGTACTAGATGCTGGAATTTTGCTATTATTATTCTTGTTGCTTATTTTGAACAATAATGTATCTTGTACTTGGATTTATTCTTGTATTTGGGCAATGTGACTCAGGATTATTTGTGCATTTCAGATCATGACTATTTGAGATTAATATATTTTGTTTCAAGTATTCTTGTTGATATTTGGTTCATATGTGCATGTGGTTGACTTTTCTGGCTTCCGACTCTGATTATATTGTGATATGTTGTAAAAATTCTTGAACAGCTTATGCATGATGAAAATCATTCGCTGGCCAATGTTACGTGCTCGTATTTCGTATTCTCTTTTGGGAAGCGGGGCATGACAGAAGCCAAAGAGAGATCTCCCAAAGGAATCTCAAGTGAGGCTTGTTAAAGAGTCATGCTTATCAACTCGAGAAGAGTTGGGTACTCAAGATTGGTGTATTGATTCGGGAGTTTCTTTTCATTGCACTCCCAGGAGAGAGGTGTTTGATGAATACGAGGAGGGTTCTTTTGGAGATGTGATCGTAGGGAATGGTCACCAGTGTTCTGTACGACAGGTTAGTACTGTTGGCTTAAAAGCCAATGATGATCAGAGTATTTTCTTGCAGGAGACCAGGCATGTTCCAGACTTGAAAAAAAATCTTATCTCGATTGGAAGGCTAGACAAAGAGGGGTTGTCTACTACAGTTGGTTGTAGGAGTGGCCTATAGCTACAGGTTCAAGGGTGTCTGCAAAGGGGAAGCGTGAGAGAACACTGTATTTGCTTAGAGACGTGAGGGACGTTTCTCCTGTAGTTAACTCTCAGCCGGAATCAAGTAGTAAGTTGTATGGGGTGCAACCGAGTTCTTTCAGTTGTGGAAGGGAGGTTACTAATTTAGTGGGAGCTACTGGCCATGGCATTGATCCTGGAGGTTAAGACGTTGCTACAGTAAGGATACTTTGCGATATGGAAGACAAAGCTTCAAGTCACTCTTATGAGGTCGAGAGCACTTGTATCGATATTCGGGGTGATGTCAATGAGGGTAAACGAAATAGGACTATAGGGGTTGAACAGTTTGTGGATTTTGTGGAGGTGTCATCCACAGAGACTTCTAGTGCAGAGGTGCATAGAGAGGCTTTGAACCATATCCGGTGTTAATGGAGATTTTACGAGTTGGGGAATCTTGTAACACGAAACCTGACACAGGAGGTTGTTTCTCCAGTATTCGTGCTCTATGCGATTAGTGGAGCACATCCTTTATGAGGCGATGAGGGGTAGTTGGTACACTCACGTGGTGGAGTGGCGGAGGTACTCTTCATGAGAGTGGGAAGTACTTGGGTTTTCCATGAAAGTGGGAGATTGGCAGAGATAATGCGAGGTAAAGATTACAAAAACATTGAAGCGTTGTGTATTTCGTGCAAATTGGAGATTGTTAGGATTGTGGCCTCAAATATACTTGGGCACGAAGTACTTGACATTGGAGAAGAAGAGGAGGAGACAAAGACAGTAAGAGAAGACAACAGCAAGTAGAAGATGTGTAGTCTGGAGAGTTGCGGTCGACCGACTAGGTGTGCAGTCGACTTACCCAAGTTGTTGAGATTTCTTCGAGTGTACAGGGTTCAACAGAGAAGGAGATGGTCGACCGGTCATGTCTCGGGTGTGGGCTTTACACATTGCGGTCGACGGACCTGGGGGTGCGGCCGACCGAATGCGACGCTGTGTGTTATTTGGGCTGATGAGTTTAAGGCCCAATAAGCTGGATTTGTGTTTATCTTTTAGGGTTTACTTGAGGTCTATATATATGGCTGCAGACTCTAGGGTTTGTATCTTTGAGATCAAGAGGTGACCCATTATCATTATTAAACTTCAAGAGGGGATTGTGCTGGGTGTTTCAAATGTGATGGAGAGAAATTGAGAGTTGTAATATCTTTTGTAATCTTTGTATATCTTGGGGAATAAGAAATATTGGTTATCTCTACATATTGATTGTGTTCTTGTGAAATCTTGCATATATCGTGGTGGCTTGTTCTTGGTTCATCTAAGTTTTGGTAGTTTCTATTGCTTGTGGTGTACTTCCGCTATTAGCACTACGAGTTGTGATTGATTCTTCAATACCATGGGCCCACGAGTCCAGCTAGGCCCACTAAAGGGGCCCACACAGTCAATTATGGAATAGTAAAATCCTTTAAGATCAAAGAATAAATCAGCTCTCTGAGATCCCTAATGAATGGACTCAATTTATGCAGTTGGAAATCTTTCGCTAAATACAGGCCTACCAACACTATTAAGAGGTAATCAAAATGTAACACCCCAAATTCCAAATAAGCCTGAATTCGAAGTTCCATAGGATCCTTACACTTCACTTCGTACAATTTTACAAGGAATTTAAATCTTTTTATACAACAATGTTTACATCAACGTAGCGGAAATAAGTTACAACATGATACATGAATAAAAGAACAATTGAAATATTTCTTTAAGCAACATTCCTTCTTTAGTACTTTCATTCATTTTATCCTGCATAGAAACTGTGGGCACGTCAGTTGCATACAACTGATGGTAGGATATAATACATCAATTTCTTTTACTTGGAAAGCACACACTTGATCACAAACAAAGCTAAGGGGGACTATCTTATTGATGTCGTGTGTGAATGTGAACATAGTTTTAACTGCAGTTACTTATTATTTCATGACACTAATGCACACTTGTTCGAACTTATGCATCCCATTCTATATAAATCCGAGGGCAAGCCTTTAACCGTACTTTATCTTGTAGGGTTGGATCCCTCGCTATGATTTTAAATACTACGGTAATTATGGTAAGTATCCAAGATGTTTTATGAGTTATGAGCCCATGCCCAGACAACCTGAAGGGGAATCCCACATCATAACATGACGCATCATGTAGACAACCTATGGAATATTTGCCTCCGTCATGGAACGATGGCACTACGTAGTCACCAAACACCCCTACAAGCGTCGCCACGGTCCAGATAATTCTAGAGATGTATCCACATCATGACATGACGAATCATGCAGACAGCCTGTGAACACTCTCACACCGTAGATCCGAGGTCCTCATACTTGTATTTTTCTCTTACTTTCATCACATCTGCACTATAGTGTAGTCCTTAGATATTTGAATCATGAATAAATTAACACCCTACAGTTGGCATTACCACTACACCAGTCTTAAACATCTGTTCTAAACCACGACCCAATCTTGGTCTTTTATTACAACATTTCACTTCAAAATTTTCATTCATGCCGATGTAAGGACTTAACTAAACTCTAGTTTTCAACCTCTTTTCATGTTCACCAAAAATGAGTGTTTATACTCACAAATTTCCACATTTCATCATGATCTTTTTATATCATTTTCCATGCACAGCTGCATATATTAAACATCAAATTTTATTTATTAACTTACTCAAATTTTCCTTGTCGAAAATCTCAATATTGACCTCTACACAAAATTCTTTACATTCAAAATCTTCCTTTTCTTTAATTATTCAAAATCATATTCTAAGAAAATTAATCAAGTTCTTCTACCCAAAATTACTACCAATTCTCATTATAATATGTCAAATATTGTAGAAATAATTTTTTTAAGAAGTCTAGGTAATTTTAAAAGAATATTAAAAAAATTTCCCAATTTCTTATACTCTTAAAAACTCTTATATATCAAAAATATCAAAAAATTTAAAAAAAGGGCAGTGGTCGGATTCGAACCCAATTGACGCTAGGATATAATACATCAATTTCTCTTACTTGGAAAGCACACTTGAGCACAAACAAAGCTAAGGGGGACTATCGTATTGATGTCGTGTGTGAATGTGCACTTAGTCATAAATGCAGTGACTTAATATTTCATGACACTAATGCACACTTGTTCGAAATTATGCATCTCATTCTACATAAATCTGAGGGCAAGCCCTTAACCGTACTTCATCTTGTAGGGTTGGATCCCTCGCTATGAGTTTAACTACTACGATAATTACGGTAAGTATCCTAGATATTTTATGAGTTACGAGCCCTTGCCCAGACAGCCTGGAGGGGAATCCCACATCATAACAAGACGCATCATGTAGACAACCTATAGACAATTCGCCTCCGTCACGGAACGATAGCACTACGTAGTCACCAAGTACCGCACAAGCTTCGCCATGGTCCCGATAATTCCGGAGATGTATCCACGTCATGACATGACGCTTTATGCAGACAGCCTGTGAACACTCTCACACCGTAGATCCGATGCCCTCATACTTGTATTTGTCTCTTACTTTCATCACATCTTCACTATAGCGTAGTCCTTAGATATTTGAACCATGATAAGTTAACACTCTAGAGTTGGCGTTACCTCTACACCGGTCTTAAACATCAATTGTTAACCACGACACAATCTTGGTCTTTTATTACAACATTTATTTTCAAAAATTTCATTGATGTGGATGTAAGGACTTAGCTAAACTCTAGTTTTCAACATCTTTTCATGTTCACCAAAAATGAGTGTTTATACTCACAAATTTCTGCGTTTCATCATGATCTTTTTATTTCATTTTCCATGCAAACTTTCATATACTAAACATCAAATTTCATTTATTAACTTACTTAAATTTTCCATGTCGAAAATCTCAATATTGATCTCTGCACAAAATTCTTTACATTCAAAATCTTCCTTTTCTTTAATTATTCAAAGTCATATTCTAAGAAAATTTATCAAGATCTTCTTCCCAAAAGTTAATTCCAATTCTTATTAGAATATGTCAAATATTGTAGAAACAATTTTTTTATGAAGTCTATGTAATTTTAGAAGAATATTAAAAAAAATTTCCAATTTTTTATCCTCTTAATGGCAATGGTAGGATTCAAACCCAATTGACGCTAGGATATAATACATCAATTTCTCTTACTTGGAAAGCACACACTTGAGCACAAACAAAGCTAAGGGGGACTATCTTATTGATGTCGTGTGTGAATGTGCACTTAGTCTTAAATGCAGTTACTTATTATTTTATGACATTAATGCACACTTGTTCGAACTTATGCATCGCATTCTACATAAATCGGAGGGCAAGCCCTTAACCGTACTTCATCTTGTAAGGTTGGATCCCTCGCTATGAGTTTAATTACTACGATAATTACGATATGTATCCTAGATGTTTTTTGAGTTATGAGCCCATGCCTAGACAGCTTGGAAGGAAATCCCACTTCATGATAAGACGCATCATGCAGAGAACCTATGAACAATTCGCCTCCGTCATGGAACGATGGCACTATGTAGTCACCAAGCACCCCACATTCTTCACCACGGTTCCGATAATTCCAAAGATGTATCCACGTCATGACATGACGCATCATGCAGACAGCCTGTGAACACTCTCACACCGAAGATTCGAGGCCCTCATACTTGTGTTTTTCTCTTACTTTCACCATATCTTCACTATAGTGTATTCCTTAGATATTTGAGTCATGAATAAGTTAACACCCTAGAGTTGGCGTTACCTCTACACCGGTCTTAAATATCTATTGTTAACCACGACACAATCTTGGTCTTTCATTACAACATTTCACTTCAAAATTTTCATTCATGCCGATGTAAGGACTTAACTAAACACTAGTTTTCAACCTCTTTTCATGTTCACCAAAAATGAGTGTTTATACTCACTAATTTCCACGTTTCATCATGGTCTTTTTATTTCATTTTCCACGCACATTTGCATGTATTAAACATCAAATTTCATTTATTAACTTACTCATATTATCCATGTCGAAAATCTCAATATTAATCTCCACACAAAATTCTTTACATTCAAAATCTACCTTTTCTTTAATTATTCAAAGTCATATTCTAAGAAAATTTATCAAGTTCTTCCCAAAAATTACTACCAATTCTCATTATAATATGTCAAATATTGTAGAAATAATTTTTTAAAGAAGTCTAGGTAATTTTAGAAGAATGCTAAAAGAATTCCCTATTTTGTATACTCTTAAAAACTCTTATATCTCAAAAATATCAAAAAATTAAAAAAAGCGCAGTGGTCGGATTCGAACCCAATTGACGCTAGGATATAATACATCAATTTCTCTTACTTGGAAAGCATACACTTTATCACAAACAAAACCAGGGGGGACTATCTTATTGATGTCGTGTGTGAATGTGCACTTAGTCTTAAATGCAGTGACTTATTATTTCATGACATTAATGCACACTTGTTCGAACTTATGCATCCCATTCTACATAAATTTGAGGACAAGCCCTTAACCGTACTTCATCTTGTAGGGTTGGATCCCGCGCTATGAGTTTAACTACTACGATAATTACGGTAAGTATCCTAGATGTTTTATGAGTTACAAGCCCATGCCCAGACAGCCTGGAGTAGAATCCCACATCATAACAAGACGCATCATGCAGACAACCTATGGACAATTCCCCTCCGTCACGGAACGATGGCACTACGTAGTCACCATATACCACACAAGCTTCACCACGGTCCCGATAATTTCGGAGTTGTATCCACATCATGACATGACGCATTATGCAGAAAGCCTGTGTTACCGCTAAATCTGGTGTAGGGGCAAATAGATAGAATTTGTGGATTCTTTGGGATGTCGAATAGTTAAACCTGAAACCTTACCGCCGGAGTTTGTCCGTGATCTCTCGCCGTTAACCTGCAAAAAGTGCAAAACACTGGGGTTGATCCCGGCGACGCACCCTCCGACGCTCAAGTCAGTAATCAGAAAGATTATGAATGAGCTTTTATTGGCAAAAGATTGTTACCTCTTAATGGTGAGAGATGGGGGGTATTTATATCCGCCTTAGGGACCAGTTTTGGGATAAAATTCCTAATTTCCAGTGAAAGGATAGAGTGAATCAGGGCCGCTGGTTAGGTATAACCATAAACCCTAATTCTATCCTACTGGACTGGGTTTCATGCGGGTTGAAACCCGCACTCAGTTGGGATGGATCCGTTCGTGGGTTATTGGGCTTTTGAAAAAAAAAGACCCAGTTCCCATTTCAGACCCGTTTGTAGGTGAAATTACCGTTTTACCCCTGAGCTTTAAGATCCGTGCCCGATTTGGATGGTTCTGATTTAATCCTATTTTTAGCCATATCACGAGGCCTCCTACTCCCGAAGGCTGAGTTTAATCAGCCTTTGAGGAGTAGTTTTACTGTTTTAATGGCTTGCGGAGTTGTATCAGAGTCCAAATGAGGAGTGTCGAATCTTTGTATGAGGTATTATGGTAAATTTCGGAGCTAATTGCGTGCTCAAGGTTGTTCTTGAGCTCTCCTAAACTTTTGGTGATTTTTCCAGATTTTTCTCTATTTTTCAGACCATTTATTTAATTTTGCAAAGCGGTGATTCATTGTTCAAAGGCCTTAATTAAATATTCTAAGCAATAATTATTTTCCTAGGGATCAAAAATATTTCCTCGAATTTATAATTACTTTTTAGAATTTTTAATTAATTTTCCTGAATTTTTAATCATTTTTTGCAATTTTTAAATAATTAATTCGAATATAATAAATAGAAATTAATTTTTAATTCCGATTTATGGCGTGGCACGAACTGGGCCTTCCATCAGCCAGTGGTACAAATTTCTGGAGGATCGGACGATCGGAGTAGCTCGGTGGCGTTTTTCTCCGCTTATGGAGGTCGGTGCCCCGGTAGCTTGGCCAGTCCTCCTCAGCAGCTCGGTAGCTCGGCACGTGTGAGCTGTCGAGCTATGTGGAAAGATCTGGAGCATCCATCATGGTGCGAATCAAGAGGATGGGGATTCAGATCACGAGAAAACGCTATCTTGTCGTTTTGTAGGCGTGGAGTGATCTGAACCGTTCATCATGTTCCAGCGTGATCTTTAAAACGATCCAACAGTTGGGGTAGTTCGGCAGTCGTTTTTCTTCAAATTTGAGGGTCCACTACAAGAAATTTGACATATAGTGACAGCAAAAATCCGTGGGTAAAAGGCGAAAAACCGTAGGTATAGCCCGTAAAACCTATACCAACGGACATATTTTTCCGTCGTTTTTAATTAGCTATACCCACGGCAAAATGCCGTCACTATAGCCTATAGCGACGGTTTTTTCACCCGTTGGACAAAATCTCGGTGTTATACCCACGGTTTCGTATCCGTTGGTATAGGTTTTAAAGACACATTTTGCTTTCCTATACCCATGGTTGAAGCTCCATTGATATAGGTTTTAGTGATGGTTTTCGCATCCAATTATCTGAATATATACTCATCGCTCTATACACAATTTTTTCTTATTAATTACGCTTATGATAATTTAATATTTTCTTTTATAATATTAATTCAATTATAAACCAAATACGCAATGAAATAAATACATGTGTTTATAAAACAAAATTAAATAAAATTAAACTTCAATCATATTAAAAATTAATGAAGTATTACAAGCATGTCAAATTCAAATTACAAAATAGTTAAAATGTCAACCTAAGAGTACCATACTGACATATAATAAGCATATAAAGTCTTATAATAATCTCATCCACTTAATTTCGAGGTTTGCTCCATCAACAAAAAATTAGCTTCCATTGCCAATAAATAGTGTACATCTACAACTCGCCAATAAATAACTCCCATCTACAATGCTGACTGGAAAATCATCTCAGCAAGTTCCTGTACCATCAAAAATTTAAAGGAATAGTTATTAGGCACATTCAATGAAGGGTAATAAAGAAAACTTGTTCAGCACAGGGCAAATCTCAAAACTATTTTACCATCAATCTACGAAAAAGAAAACCATGTAACATATCAGGAAATAAATAACTAATGAAAGTAAGTATAAACTCTTAAAAATAAACTTACTTCTAATGTATTAAAGATGGTTTTAGCACCATGACGGAGAACCGTTTTAGCATAACCTCCTGAGACACATAACATACTTATCCAGCATTCTTTCAACTATGGCTTATAATCTAGGATCAAACAACTTTTCTTGCTCACTACCACTTGTGGGTTTAGATTTGATACTAGCATATTGCCTTGGCTGAAAACAAAGACCGGGAGAAATTGATTTGTCAGCATACACACTCCACAATATGAATTAATAATACCCCCGAAACGGAACATAAAACATTATTCATTTCCTACCAAGGAGTGTATGTGCATAATCATAGTCTTCAGAAACATCGAACAATGGTCCAGCACCAAGAGCGTATGATAATGAATCGTTTAGCTCGCCAAGGTAGTAGAGACCTGCCCACAAGAGAATCAAACACAACAATGCCATGATGCAAGTGCAACATGACTATTTTTTCTCCTATTACTACTTTTCTGTTAGATAACCTGTTACCTTCGAAACTAGCAGCAAAGCGAGTTCCCTCTGTTCAAACTCCTCGTCTTCTGATAGACTTTCACTGCACAAAAGAAGAAACCTTTAATATGAGTTACATTGTACATTGACTGAACAATTGAGACTCCATACATCCAAATTTTAGCATCTTGCAAATCTCCTTTACAACCTTCTTTTAGCATCTTGCAAATCTCCTTTACAACCTTCTTCACTTTATCGCCGACAAACACAAACTCGGCTACATTTTGAGCGAGTTTAATCATTTCTCACTTGTTGAGAACCCTTCACAAACAAAATAAAGCAAAAAGAACTAACTTTGATCATCAACAAATAGTCAATATTCAGATAGCATGCAAAATGTGTCATTCGGATTCAAAATGCCAGAGAAACGTATATTTGAAAAGAACAAAGAAAGTATAGATGTTCGGCTAGGGGATGGAAGTTATTATGTAGATTGTAGTTGAAAACAGTTACCCTAAGCTATTTACATACTCTAGAACTTAAATATTACAGCATTAAAAAATAAATAGAAGATCAGAAAGTTACAGCAAGAGAAAAGAAGGATTTTGTCTAGTTAAATGGACATAATCCAGCACAGAGTACATGCAAAATAAGAACATAGTAAGTACATTTGAGATTATCAGAGATCAATCAGACAATTCTTATCCTACACTAAACTGTAAGGAAAAATGTGAACTCAAAATTATTTTTATTTTCCAAGCCTTATTTCCCTGATTGTTGAGGCTAGTAGAAAGTAATGACTCAAAATTACTAAATGAGTATAGTAACATCGAGCAAGCATCTTTTCAAGAACTTTCAAAAGCAAAACAGAACATGTAAATTCAGGCCTTTAAGGGTAAACACTCTTAAGGAAGCAATTGGAAAATCCATATTTCTGGATAAATCTGAATTTCCAATTTTGCACTTACACATCCAAGACCGCACAGACATGTGGGCTGTCTGGAATCAAACTAAATTACTAAAGTGCAGAATTAACATGACTCAAGTACTATAACAATGGGTAATGGTTACAAAGCCAATATGTGCGCTACCATATTTATATTTAGATATGAAAACTAATACTTCTATAATGATTAACTCAAAAGCTACCAATATATTGTAAGAACACACTGATAGGTTAAAAGAAAGAGTTCAATTTTCGATCCTAGTTCAGTTTTACCTGAAATAAAAATTAAATATTTGAACAAATTTCAAGTCACACTGCCAATTGACTACCTTGTTACAAGATACGCTACAAATTGACTTATGTAGTATAAGTTGTCCCATATTAGATCCTTAATTCCTTATCCAAATATTTTGAACATTTGAACAACATCGATTTCAATTTTAAACGAAGGGATGTCAAATATTCTTTTTGGTAAAAACAATGATACAGAAAAACAGATTTGATTAAGATCATCCATATCCTTTTGCACTCCAAACATTACTCTTGTCAGAGACCCTTAAAAATTGGGGCTAAATTTCATAAAACCATAACCTCCTCAACTTCCCCCCCCCCCAACCAACCCCTCAACCTCTTTTGTTTTGTACCAAAGAGGCTCCTCTTTCCATCATATTAGACTACTACTTTCGAGAATTAACTCTACTTGAAGTGTTATCCACCTGACCCATAACCACTAAACGCTTAGCCAGCTAGCGATACCTCAGTCCTAGAAACCCCTCAATTTGCACATTCTAGGAATCAAAAAGCAACTTGTATTATGTATTATTACGACATAGATGGTGACTACAGTCTGCAATTACCAACCATATCAAAACCAAGAAGATTATTTGAATTTTGTCAGGATGGAAACACAATAAACAAGTATGATCATGGTTTGGCTCCCTGTTCAGTGGGTGTATGCTTATTAGAAGTCAAAAAAATAACTTCAAAAAATAAAGTATATATTCCGATTATACCTGCAGTTCAATTGGTTCAGTCCAGTTTGCACAAAGTTAACAGAAAAAATGGACATTTTTTTAAACCATATCACTATTCAACTCGCAACCTCGTAAAATGATCCGGGGCAACCATTTCCCTGATTTATTGATAATAGAAGAGGAAAATGAAGTTTTTTTTTCCAATTAATTAGTTCTAATCTAAGAAAAAAGAGAGAAAGGGTTGAAAGAACATTATTCAGGTACTATAGACACCATTTGGCATATAATCTAAAATTAAAGTTAATCGGAATTGCTCATGGTAAAGCAAGGTTATGGGAGGTTTTTTAGAAAAAAATTAGAAGTACTGTAATTGACTCCGTTGCTTTTCATGCTAAAAATTTAGAAGCACAATGAGTTATGAATAATGTACATTAATTAAAAGAATATAAAACATGTTTAATCATAAAGCATGAAAAGTTCCTGTTTGGCAAACTACCCCTTCCATACAGTTTACGGTGATCTTTATCTTACATTTGAGAATGTCCAAAAGAACAAAGAAAGTATAGATGTTCGGCTAGGGGATGAAAGTTATTATGCAGATTGTAGTTGAAAACAGTTACCCTAAGCTATTTACATACTCTAGAACTTAAATATTACAAGATTAAAAAATAAATAGACGATCAGAAAGTTACAGCAAGAGAAGAGAAGGATTTTGTCTAGTTAAATGGACATAATCCAGCACAGAGTACATGCAAAATAAGAACATAGCAAGTACATTTGAGATTATCAGAGATCAATCAGACAATTCTTATCCTACACTAAACTGTAGAGAAAAATGTGAACTCAAAATTATTTTTATTTTCCAAGCCTTATTTCCCTGATTGTTGAGGCTAGTAGGCAGTAATGACTCAAAATTACTAAATGAGCATAGTAACTTCGAGCAAGTATCTTTTCGAGAACTTTCAAAAGCAAAACAAAACATGTAAATTCAGGCCTTTAAGGGTAAACACTCTTAAGGAAGCAATTGGAAAATCCATAATTCTGGATAAATCTGAATTTCCAATTTTGCACTTACACATCCAAGACTGCACTGGCATGTGGGCTGTCTGGAATCAAACTAAATTACTAAAGTGCAGAATTAACATGACTCAAGTATTATAACGATGGGTCCAAGCAGAACGGTTACAAAGCCGATATGTGCGCTACCATATTTATATTTAGATATGAAAACTAATACTTCTATAATGATTAACTCAAAAGCTACCAATATATTGTAAGAACACACAGTGATAGGTTAAAAGAAAGAGTTCAATTTTCGATCCTAGTTCAGTTTTACCTGAAATAATAATTAAATATTTGAACAAATTTCAAGTCACACTGCCAATTGACTACCTTGTTACAAGATACGCTACAAATTGACTTATGTAGTATAAGTTGTCCCATATTAGATCCTTAATTCCTTATTCAAATATTTTGAACATTTGAACAACATCGATTTCAATTTTAAACGAAGGGATGTCAAATATTCTTTTTGGTAAAAACAATGATACAGAAAAACAGATTTGATTAAGATCATCCATATCCTTTTGCACTCCAAACGTTACTCTTGTCAGAGACCCTTAAAAATTGAGGCTAAATTTCATAAAACCATAACCTCCTCAACTTCCCCCCCCCCCTCAACCAACCCCTCAACCTCTTTTGTTTTGTACCAAAGAGGCTCCTCTTTCCATCATATTAGACTACTACTTTCGAGAATTAACTCTACTTGAAGTGTTATCCACCTGACCCATAACCACTAAACACTTAGCCAGCCAGCGATACCTCAGTCCTAGAAACCCCTCAATTTGCACATTCTAGGAATCAAAAAGCAACTTGTATTATGTATTATTACGACATAGATGGTGACTACAGTCTGCAATTACCAACCATATCAAAACAACATTCTATCTTGAGAATAAATAACACTAATTTATTAAATTTTTGCGAGTCGAATTTGCAAATGGGAAATCCACATTGTAATCATTATCAGAGTAAGTAGCATCAGATCAAAGAATCGGAGGATCGGAAACACTCACCACATTACCGACAGGCAGCAAACTGCAACAACAGAAACAACACATTACAATTCCTCCCAAAAATAAAAAATAAAAAAATTTTGAAGAAAAGGGGAATTAGGGTTTAAAGATATATACAGGGGCAATCGGCTTGGATGGTGCTGGAGAGATCAAAATGCACTGCGGGAGGAGGCAGATTTGGAGATAGGGTTTGGTGAGAGGTGGGCGACGGCGGTGGGTGGCGGCGGAGGAAGACGGCGACAGTTGAAAGGAAGACGGCAGCGTCGGTGGCGATGGACGAGCAACGGTGATGGTGGGAGAGGGGCGACGGCGATAACGAATGGGTCGGGGATTCGGGTGAGAGAGAAAGGAGAGAGAGAGATATGGGTGAGAGAGAGAGTGTGTGTGAGTATAAATTGAAAATTTGGGATTTGGGGGGAAAATGAAAAAGTTGGGGGAAAATAAATTATGGAATATACTGTTTTATCCCGTTAGTAAAACTTATAGTTACAGATTAAATGGTCTAAAGGTATAGGATACCTATACACACAGTTTACTATACGTCTGTAGGTATATAATGTCTATTCCCACGGTTTTAGTGATCCGTCACTATAGGTGTCCGTTGGTATAAGGCAAATTTCTTGTAGTGGTCGGTGTATCGGTAGCTCAGTCATAGCGCTTCGGTGGCTCGGTGGCTCGGCCTCTGCTCCTTAGTAGTTCAGTGGCTCAGCTAAGCTGTTCGGTAGCTCGGCTGTGCACTCTGGTGGATCGGTAGCTCGGGACGAGCCATTGCGTCACGTGGCTCGATCTGGTGCGTCCATCAAGGTGCAGATCTCGAGGCTGGAGGTTCAGATCACGAAAAAATGTAATCTTGTAGTTTTGTGGGTGTGGCGAGATCTGAACCGTCTATCATATTTCGACACGAATTTTGAGACAATCTGACTGTGAAAGTGGCTCAGTGGCATTTTTCTCCAAATGTGGAGGTCGGTGCCCTGGTAGCTCGGTCATAGCACTTCGGTGGCTCGGTAGCTCGGCCTCTGCTCCTTAGTAGCTCGGTGGCTCAACTAAGTTGTTCGGTAGCTCGGCTGCACACTCCGGTGGCTTGGCAGCTCGGCCTCTGCTTCTTAGTAGATCAGTGGCTCAGCTAAGCTGTTCGGTAGCTCGGTTGAGCACTCTGGTGGCTTGGCAGCTCGGGCGAGCCATTGCGCCACATTGCTCGATCTGGTGCGTCCATCAAGGCGCAGATCTCGAGGCTGGAGGTTCAGATCATGAGAAAATGTTATCTTGTCATTTTGTGCGCATGGCAGGATCTGAACCATCCATCATATTTCGACACGAATTTTGAGACAATCTGACGGTGAAAGTGGCTCGGCGGCATTTTTCTCCAAATGTGGAGGTCGGTGCCCCGATAGCTCAGCAGAGTGCCTTGGTGGCTCAGCTCGTTACGAGTCGTCGAGCCACGTGGTTGTATCTGGTGCGTCCATCAAGGCGCGGATGTCGAGGCTGAAGGTTCAGATCACGAGAAAACGTTATCTTGTCGTTTTGTGGGTGTGGCGGGATCTGAACCGTTCATCATATTTTGGCACGAATTTTGAGACAATCTGACGGTGAAAGTGGCTCGGTGGCATTTTTCTCCAAATATGGAGGTCGGTGCCCCGGTAGCTCGGCAGAGTGCCTCGGTGGCTAGGCTCGTTACGAGCTGTCGAGCCACTTGGTTGGATCTGGAGCGTCCATCAAGGCGTGGATCTCGAGGCTGGAGGTTCAGATCACGAGAAAATTTATTTTCTTATTTTGTGGGCATGGCGGGATCTGAACCGTCCGTCATATTTCGGCATGAATTTTGAGACAATCTGACGGTGAATGTGGCTCGGCGGCTTTTTTCTCCAAATGTGGAGGTTGGTGCCCCGGTAGCTTGGTAGAGAGTCTCGGCGGCTCGGCTCGTTACGAGCCATCGAGCCACGTGGTTGGATCTGGAGTGTCCATCAAGGCGTGGATCTCGAGGCTGGAGGTTCAGATCACGAGAAAACATTATCTTTTCATTTTGTGGGCATGGCGGGATCTGAACCGTCCATCATATTTCGGTACGAATGTTAAGACAATCTGACGGTGAAAGTGGCTCGGTGGCATTTTCTCCAAATGTGGAGGTCGGTGCCCCGGTAGCTCGACAGAGTGCCTCGGTGGCTCGGCTCGTTAGGGGTTGCCGAGTAAACCGCCGCGACCTTCCTCTGAATCGTCGTAGCTCTCTTCATTCCATCGTTCTGTCTCCCCTAATGGGCCGCCAAGCGTTGCAAAAGCCCAACCATTGCCTTACTGGCTATAAGTTCCCAACTCCCTCACCCCTTAGCTCATTCTTTCACTTTTCACTCTCGAAATTTACTTTTGCTCTGGAGTTGCTCTGTTAACAGGAGATCTGAGCTCAAGGGTGGTTGCGCTAGCTGTCGTGAAGGCCAGGTAATTTCTGGCGAACTTTCTCTGACCGTAAACGTCAAATCAAGGTCAGTTCACTTAACCTTAGATATTTATTCTTCGAGATGTCACGGGCATCCTCGGGTAGTGAGGCATCCTCCTCGGGAGGTCGGAGTGCCGAGGAGGGGATAGAAGTGGTGAGCCAAAGAAGGGGGAAGACGATAGTAGGGTCGTCTGCGGCCGAGGAAGAGGGGAAGGGTGTGGTTCGGTCCTCGGTCATCGAGGCGGTGGTGGAAACTATGAAACAGGCGGGCGAGCTGGGTCGGATGCCGACCGTGTTGTCCGATCACGGGGGAATAAGGCAGTACAGCGGCGAGCAGCTGACCAAGGTTGTTTATGGTCGTTCGGAAGCCTACGAGGAGAACGACCCGAGGGAGGTTACCGAGGTGGACGATATCCCTTCGGTTTTAACTGAGCGGGACCTACTCCGAACTCGCAAGGGTTTTGCTATTCCTTCGAAGTACACCTTGATTCTCCCCGGGCCGGGGGTGCGAGTGAACACCGCCTTTACGACGGACCTTTGCGTCTTCTCCTATGACATGTTGAACGCCGGCCTGCATTTTTCCCTTCACCCTTTTGTCACTGTGGTTCTCCGGTGGTACGGGCTATGTCCTATCCAGTTCATGCCGAACACGTGGCGCCATGTGCTCGGGTTTCTGCTTCAATGCCAGACGGCGAAGGTGGAGTCGCAGCTCATCATCCTCTGGAGTTTGTACTGGATCAACAGAATGAGTAAGCTCGATCCGCACTACTATCTGTCGCCTCGGAAAGGCGTCAAGTTGATCGAAAACCCCATATCGATAAAGTCGTGGAAAGGAAAATTCTTTCTGATCAAGGGTCCCTCGGCATGAGACTTCCCGACCCGGTGGAAGGAGGAGGTGCCGAAGTACGCAAAGGCCGAGCCGGTGTTGACCCCGGCCGAGGCAGAGGTGGCGGCGAAGTTGATCGGTCTCCCGATGTTAAGTTGGAGAGAAATGACCGAGGAGGTGCTGCACGGGTCGGGCCTTAGTCCGATCTAGCCAAGTACGCTCCTGACATCTCTCTTTATGCTTTACTTTTCTCTAATGCATTGTATTACTATTTTTTCTAACTTGTTTCTTCCTCTCACTTCGACAGAGGCTCCAAACATGGACTTCAAGGCGATGATGGCCAAGAGAAACAAGGTCGCGGATGTCAAGAAGAGGAAGAGGACGAGCGCGGGTCCCTCGTCTGGTTGACCCACCAAGGCTCCTTCGGCCGTGGTCGGAACGGTCGACCTCACTTCTCCTCGACAACCGACCCCGGTTGCCGTTGTTCCTCAGTCGGCCCTGTCCGAGGGCTTCTCTATCTCGGTGGCACTGGTGCTCGAGGCCCCTCCCCTGACCGAGCATGCCGAGGTTATACTGACCGAGGCTCACAAGAAGCTGTTCGTCCCCGATTGGTGGGTGATGAACCACGACGGCTTCTTGGGGGACTCGGCGATGAGCATGCAGGCTGTTCGCCACCTCCCGACCCCGAAGGAACGAGCCGCCCTGAAGGCGGGGACGACAGGTGACGATGCTCTCGAAGTGGATCGGTCGCTTATGTCGGTAGGTCTTCTTTGCTGTTCCAAAAAAAAAAAATTCTTGAAAATTTTCCAAGTCTTTAGCTTGGATTTTGTCACGTTCTTAACTCTTTCTTTGTGCAGGCCTCTTGTCATTTTAGCCTCCTCCTCGAAGAATATGCCGAGCAAGAGAGGGAGCTGAAGGCCCTTAGTGACAAAGACAGAGCGGAAAGGGCGAGGGCCGTAACGAAGTTGGAGGCGGAGCAGCACCGCTTGGACGCTTTGGCAGACCAAGTCGCCAACCTTGAAGCGGCTCTGGAGCAAGCGAGGGAGAAGCTCGCTTCGGAGGTCGCTAAGGCAGCCGAGGAGAGGGCCGAAGCGGCGAGGGCTTTGGAGGCAGTGAAGCTGCAACAAGCCAAGGCCGTGGAGAAGGTAAGGGCGGAGATTGAGGCCGAGGCCAAGAAGCACATGGCGGCCAACATGGAGCAGTCTTACACCACTGCACTCGAGCACGTCAAGGCTCGAGTCCCCAGATTCGACAGGTCGGGGTATGGGCTATGGGGTCCGCTCGCCGTGCCTGATGCCGAGGAAGAAGCAGAAGGAGACGAGGAAGAAGAGGAGGAGGGACGAGCGACAAGGTGCCGACGCTCCTGCCGACCCTGAGACTGTGGCGGTGGAGGAAGGGGATGACGAGGTCGCGACCGACCCCCGAGCCGGAGTAGCAGGGGACGAGGAGCTACCTTCCGAGCTACCCATGAAGGTGGCCCCTTGATCTTCTTCGTTTTTGTAATCTTTTTTTTTTATGTACTGCCTTGTAGCGGACTGGCCACTGCTTTTTGGTATCAATAAAATTTTTGTTTTTGGCAAACTCGCTATGTGTTGAAGTCAGTTTTGAATCTTTCCGAAAATAGTTTTGTCTTGAGATTTGGCTAAGTGTTGAGCACCGCCTTTTGTTCTTCGTGTTGATATGCTTCCGCTTTTCAGGTTGTTGAGTCGAGTTCAACAGCTGAAACCTCTCGTCTTCACGCTGACTTGAAAGCAGCGAAGCTGGCCCTCTCCCGCAGCCGAGAGTGTTTCCTCAAAAGTGAGTTTGAACTAGAGGATCTCAAGGCCATGTCGAGGGAGTATTTCTCCGAGTTGAAACAACTACGGAAGTGAGCTCGCGAGGTTCGTCTTGAAGGCGAGGTGGAGTTGCTTAGGAAGACTTTGTTCGACGTTGAGAAGGAGAAAGGCGAACTACTGGCGGAGGTTCATCACCTGAAGATAGCAGAAGAAGAACTTTCGGCGGAGGAAGAAGAGTTAGCTACTGTGGTGGGTAAGCTGATGGTCGAGCGCGACGAGCTGACGGCGAGGGTTGACGAGTTGAGGAGGGTCATAGTCGACAAAAGCATCGAAATGACCCATCTTCATCGAATTACAGCCAATAGCTCTGGAGCCGCAGGATCTGCTCAACTTCCTCGTTTCAAAATAGTTGTGAAGGACGCTACTCTGAAGGATCGAATCGTTGAGCTCGAGGAGGAAGTGGCTCGACTCAAACCTCGGCCTGAAAGGATTAACATCAGAAGCACGTCGTGTACTCGCGAAGAGAGTAAGAGAGGGATCTCATTCTACGAGCTTGCTACTCGCTTGCCTGCCGTTAGGCGTAGCCCGGTTGATGCTCAAAGTGGGGTGGCTGCTTCGTCTAGTGGCGCTTCGGTTGGGGCCACGGTCAGAGGCAGTGCTGAAGAGGCATCTCGGTTTGTTTGTCTAGAGACGAGCTCCGAGGTTAGGCGACGCCTTCCCTGGGTATCTTTGAACTGAAACGTCCCTGTTCCGAAGAAGCGTTGAGTAAGTTGTTGTAATTAAGTCTCTTTTGTAGCTCGTCGTAGCTTGGTCTTGTAACTCGAGTTTCCTTGTACTTTAAACTTTATAAAAGTGAAAGCTCGTTTTACTCTCTTGCATTTGTGGGTTTGCATGTTTTTCTAGTACTTGTTATTTGTTTGGTACCACTTGCAACTTGCTTATGATCAAGTAGTAGAAGCGAAGCCGAGCCAAACTTTGAGCTCCGCATTCTTTGTCAGAGCAGGTCTCGACGGTTGTGAGAGCAATTCCGAATGGTGAACCATTTCTAGCCTGCTTGAGAGCGAACTTGCGAAGCGGAACCGACCATCCGAAGGTTTTGCATGGATCTTGATGTATAAAACAATGAGGGCCACGAGAAAATGCTATCTTCTCGTTTTGTGGATGTGGCCAAATCTGTGCCGTCAGATCAAAGATCTACCGCAAATTTTGGGGAGAAAGTTGTTTTTCCCCAATATGCCGCTCGGAACGCGAGTCGCTCGGGAATGTATGCCTGGATATCTTCATCAGTTATCCATTCAAGTGAGGCAATGGGAAATGTACAACTCCTCCAACTTTTGACAACTACTCAGAATTAGAAGCAAATCTTCCTTTATATAGGCAAGGAATGTCAGCCTCATGAACTTGAGATTGATAAGCAGCGCTATGGTTCTTGTAGACTCCCCCATATTAGGGCCACTGCAAATTGTGAGAGAAGCCAGTTTCTTGCAATGGGGGGCAGCCTCTTGAATAATTACTTCAACTTTAAACAAACTGTAGAACCAAAGGTTATCTCCTCCAAGTACTCTTCTCCCATGTCTAGTATAGTTGTAGAAACGACCAGTTATCTAGCTGAGTGATTTGGACTCCGAACACGTCGTTCGAGTAAGTTTCAACGGCTGTGGGAGCACTTCCGAATGGCGAACCACTTCTAGCTCGCTTAAGAGCGATCTTGCGAAGCGGAATCGAGCCAAGTTTTGGACTCCGAACATGTCGTTTGAGTAAGTTTCAACGGTTGTGGGAGCAATTCCGAATGGAGAACCACTTCTAGCTCGCTTAAAAGCGAGCTTGCGAAGCGGAATCGAGCCAAGTTTTGGACTCTGAACACGTCGTTTGAGTAAGTTTCAACGATTATAGGAGCAATTCCGAATGGTGAACCACTTCTAGCTTGCTTAAGAGCGAGCCTGCGAAGCAGAATCGAGCCAAGTTTTGGACTCCGAACACGTCGTTTAAGTAAGTTTCAACGGTTGTGGGAGCAATTCCGAATGGCGAACAACTTCTAGCTCGCTTAAGAGCGAACTTGCGAAGCGGAATCGAGCCAAGTTTTGGACTCCGAACACGTTGTTTGAGTAAGTTTCAACAGTTGTGGGAGCAGTTCCGAATGGCGAATCACTTCTAGCTCGCTTAAGAGCGAGCCTGCGAAGCGGAATCGAGCCAAGTTTTGGACTCCGAACACGTCGTTTAGGTAAGAGCGATTAAAGGCCTTAAATAGAGAGATACAAATAATCACAAGGAAAATATGGGAGAATTTTTTTTTTTATTGATAACTGCTAATCAGTTGCTTCTAAGTTGCAAGCCGTTATTACAATAAGAAAGTAAAGAAGCAAATACAAATAAAATGATAGGAATGGCTCGACATTTGAAGGTACTCGGAGAGGTGTTCAGGCGCTCTCTTGGTACTTCAGTAAATGGTCGGCATTCCAAGTTCTGGGTATCTCTCTGCCTTCAAGGTCCTCTAGACGATACGCTCCGGGACGAACTACCTTGGACACTTTGTACGGTCCTTCCCAATTCGGAGCTAGCTTACTCTTTTGACTAGGGAACAAGATAGCTAGCTTTCCGAGAACCAAGTCCCCTTCCTTGAGATCTGTAGGACGAACCCTTTTGTTGTAGGCCTGCTCGATCCTTCTCCGATAATTTTGCTGGCGAATAGAAGCTCTTTCACGGAGCTCATTAATCAGGTCCAAGTTTGCTCGGAGTTCTCTAGCATTCTGCTTTTCTTCATAGGCCATAAGGCGAGGAGTTGGTAGACCGACTTCCAAGGGGATCACAGCCTCGGACCCATAGGTGAGATTGAATGGCGACTCTCCTGTGGGGGTCTGTTTCGTAGTGCGGTAGTTCCACAATACGTTGGGAAGCTGTTCCGCCCAAAAGCCTTTGGCCGATTTATCTAGCCTCTTCTTGATGCTGGAGAGGATCTGCCTGTTGGCGTTCTTTACTTGGCCATTTGACTGAGGATGGGAGATGGAGGAGAAATGTTGCTGGATGCCGAGGTCTTCACATAAAGATCGAAAAGCTGCCCCTGTAAACTGTGTTCCGTTAAATGTTATGAGGACCCGAGGTACGCCAAATATGCAGATCACATTTTTCCAGAAGAACTGCAATACTTTATTTTCTGTAATCGTAGCCAAAGGCTCGGCCTCTATCCACTTAGAGAGGTAGTCGATCGCCACGACTAGGAACTTGAGCTGACCCGGAGCTGGTGGAAATGGACCTAGCAAGTCCATCCCCCACATCGCGAAGGGAACCGGACTTGAGAGTGATGTGAGTTGTGCTTGGGGTAGACGGCAAATGTTGGAGAACTGCTGACAAGGGCTGCATCGCCGAACATGTTGCTCGGCGTCTCAGAGTAGGGTAGGCCAAAAATACCCATAGTTCAACACTTTCCTGGCGAGGGACCTCGACCCTGAGTGGGCTCCGCCTACACCTTCGTGGAGTTCTTACAAGGTATACGAGGCTTCTTCCGGGGAGAGGCATCTCAAGTAGGTTCTGCCATCTACTTGGGTGTAGGAGCGTTTGTACAAGACTCCTTCAACAAAGGTGTACCGCTCCGCTCTCGTTCGGACTCGACGAGCTTTTTTAGGATCTCCGGGGAGGAGCCCATCCCTGAGGAATTCTATCAAAGGTCTCATCCAGTTATCCTAAAGTTGGACGGGCAGCGAATCCATCGATTCGGGGGCTTCATCTTCTATGTTTGGTCTTAGGAGCACTTCAATCAGGATGGTTTGCTCGAGACCTTGAAGGGAGGAGGAGGCCAGTTTGGAGAGGGCATCTACTTGGGAATTTTCTTCTCTAGGGATCTACTGGATCAGCGCCTCTTCGAATGAAGCCATGAGACTTTGGACCTTGGCTAGGTACTTAGCCATTCGGTCATCTCGCGCTTCGTACTCCCCTAAGACTTGATTCACCACCAGCTGCGAATCGCTGAATATTCGGAGCCGTTTTCCCCCTACTTTGCGTACCATACCCAGGCCGGCTATAAGCGCTTCATATTCGGCTTCGTTGTTGGAGGCCTTAAAGTTGATGCAGAGGGAGTATTGGAGAACGAAGTCATCTGGGCCTGCCAGAATGACCCTGGCTCCGCTCCCTTCGGTGCAAGAGGACTCGTCTACATATACTGTCTAGATAGGAGGCCCGTTCGCTACTTGACTGACCTTTGGGATGGTGCTCTCAACAATAAATTCAGCTAAGGCTTAAGCCTTGATTGCGGTTCGAGGCTGGTAAGATATGTTATGCTGACTCAGCTCGATCGACCATTTCATCAGACGGCCTGAGGTCTTGGGTTTGTGCAGAACTTGCTTAAATGGCTGGTTGGTAAGAACGACCACCGAGTGAGATTGAAAATAAGGACGGAGCTTCCTGGCTGCCATAACCAAGGCGTATGCTATCTTCTCCAATCATGGATAGCGGAGCTCGGCATCCCGAAGTACCTTACTCACATAATAGATATGCTTCTGAGCTTTGTCATCTTCCCTCACTAGTACAGCGCTGAGGCTTTGCTCGAAGGCAGCTAGGTAGAGGTAGAGTGTTTCCTCGGGGATAGGCTTGCTGAGGAGAAGGGGATTGACCAGATAGGCCTTTAGCCGATCGAATGATTCTTGCTGCTGTTGGCCCCACTCGAAGCCCTTAGCCCCTTGAGGGCCTTGAAGAAAGGAAGGCACTTTTCTCCCGACTTAGACAGGAAGCGCCCTATCGCCGCGAGGTGCCCGATGAGCTTCTGAACCTCTTTCACACTTGCAGGAGGTGCCATGTCCAGTATGGCTTTGATCTTCTCGGGGTTGGCCTCGATTCCTCTTTGGCTGACCATGAAGCCTAGGAACTTTCCCGACGAGACCCCAAACGCACACTTGTTCGGGTTGAGCCTCATATCATGCCTCCTCAACACATCGAATGCTTCTTGGAGATCGGCAACATGGTCGGCCCCATGGATGCTTTTAACTAGCATATCATCAGCATACACTTCCATGTTTCGACTGATCTGATTCTGGAAGACTTTATTGACTAGGCGCTGGTAAGTGGCACCGGCATTTTTCAGCCCCAGGGCATTACCCTGTAGCAATAGAGTCCTTGATCAGTGACGAAAGAGGTCTTCGAGATATCCAGGGGGAACATTCTGATCTGGTTATATCTGGAGAAGGCATCCATGAAGCTCAACAACTCCTGGCCCGAAGTAGCATCGATCAAGGTGTCGATGCTGGGGAGAGGGAATGGATTTTTAGGGCAGGCTTTGTTCAGGTCCGTGAAGTCGATGCAAATTCTCCAACTTCCGTTGGCCTTCTTAACCATAACAACATTTGAGAGCTATTCGGGATAGTTGAATTGTTGTATGAACCGGGCCTGGAGGAGCTTGTCCACTTCTTCCTTTATAGCTTGCTGGCACTTAGGGATGAATTTGCGCCTCTTCTGTTGGACCGGTTTGGACCCCGGAGCAACGCTTAGGTGGTGGACGAGGAGCTCTTCGGAAATTCCTGGCATATCGGTAGCCGACCAGGCGAAGAGGTCATGGTTCTTCCTGATGCATTGGACTATGTCGGAACATAGGGCAGATGGAAGGGTCTTGCTGATAAAGAACTTGCGGTTCGAATCTTGCTCGGAAAAGAGCACTTCCTCCAGCTCATCCACCGGTTCGGACATAGGTTAGGCATTCCCTTGGGGAATCTCAAGGGTCTCGAGGGAGAGTGGACCCCCGGTGGAGGTCATGTAACACTTGCGGGCCATCTCTTGACTACCTCTTACTTCCCCTACACCTGACTTGGTGGGGAACTTCATTTTAAGATGATAAGCCGACGGGACGGCCTCTAAAGCAGCTAGGCCAGGTCGGCCTAGAATCACATTATAAGCAGCTGGGATGTCGACGACCAAGAAATCCATCGGCTCTGTCCGGGTAGTAGGAGTTTTGCCAGCGGTTACGTCGAGGGTGATCATCCCTTCAATAGTCACTGGCACTGTCGTGAACCCATGGAGCGTGTAGCCGGTGGGCTTGAGCCTGTCCCGCGATAACTTGAGTCATCGAAAAGCCACCAAGAAGAGGATGTTAACGGAGCTACCATTGTCCACCAGAATCCTTTCCACTTTAAAATTTGCCATATGGAGGTTGATTACTAGTGCGTCACAATGGGGGTTCGGACTCCCTCCAGGTCTTCATCTAAGAAAGTGACCGGAACTCCGAGGCCTTTGGGAGGGGGTATGCCATGAACCGAATTGACTTCTCGTAGGAAAGCCTTCCGGGAAGAGTTAGAGGTTCCCCCATGGGACCTCCATGAATGAGATGCAAGATGCGTTCCTCTTCAAACTCGGGAGTCTCGTCGTTCCTTTCGGGATGCTTGTTAGCCCCCATGGGGGGAGGAGGAAGATCAATTCGGTCCTTTCTCACAAACTTAGACAGCTGCCCTCTCTGGATGAGGGCCTCAATTTCATTCTTCAGGGCCCGACAGTCGTTGGTGTCGTGGCCGTAGTCTCGATGATATCGGCACCACTTTTCCTTGTCCCTCTTCTTGCCGGGGGTATTCATCTTCGGGGAAGTTGGCAGAACTCCTTCCTTCTCGACCTCCATGAGAATGGTAGAAATGTTGGCGTTAAGAGGAGTCAACTTCTCAAATCTGGGAGCGGGGCGGCGCTGGCCCCCATTGTCCTTCTGGAGCTTCTTAGCTCCCTCTTCTTCAGCTGCCTTTCTCTTGGTCCCAGAGGAAGACCCCTCAAAAGTGGGGTGATGTTCAGCTTCCTCAGTCCGGATATACTTCTCTCTTCTGAGAAGAAGGTCGGAGAAGTTTTGCGGGAGCTTCTTGGTTAGAGAGGACCGAAGGCTTGAGTTGAGGACGTTTGACTGGAAGGCTGCAGCGGCGACCGATTGGTCGAGGGAGGCAATGGACCTAGCTTCCACGGTAAACCGCTTCACATAATCTCTCAGCTTCTCACCCTTCTTCTGACTGAGATAGAGTAGGAAATACTAGTCTTCTCGGTGTGGCGGCTACTTACGAAGTGGGTGACGAAAAGGGTCTCAAATTGTTCAAAGAAGAATATGGAGGATGGGGCAAGATGAAAGTACCATTCTCGGGCCGGACTCTTGAGAGTAGCTGGGAAGATTTTGTACAGTAGAGCATCGGAAGCTTGGTGGATCAACATGAGGGTCTTGAAGCTTTCGATGTGGTCCACGGGGTCTGACTCCCCAGAGTAAGTCTCAAACTGCTGGGGCTTGAAGCCTATTGGAACGGGTGCCTCCATGATTATTCGAGAGAAGGGGGTCGGCTTGGACGGAGGGTCCTTCCTCTCAGCTCTTTCTCTTTATCCAGTTGGCCGAGGTGCCTCTCCATCTCGTGGAGATGGTGGTAGACCGCATCGTACCTTCGACGATAGCCAAGCGAGCCTCTGGACTCGTCTTCGTGAGAAGGGAAGCGCGGAGTTCGACGATGGTAGCTGGGGAATGGCGAGGACTGTGATGGCGGTGACTCGGAGCTTGAGGAGGGGTTAAGGACCGATGGCGAGGACTTTGGACCGGAGGAGGAGTGGGGATCCTCTTATTATTGTTGTTGTTCGGCCGGAGGTTGAGGGCCTGTAGGATTGTAGCCTAGAACTCTTGGAATTCGGCTCAGGTGATAGGTCTGTTATCGTCCCTCGGGGGCCGCCGACCAGTGGGAGAACGATGTCTTCTTCGATAGTACTCAGGGGACTCTCTCCGCCCCCTGCGAGGAGGGGACCTCCTGTGGTCGCGGCGACGAGGAGATTGCTCATTTGGACGTTCCGGGCGGGAGGCTCCCTCACGGGCCTGCCTTTCATCCAAATAGTGGCGAAGGTCCACATCTTTCTACCGGTTGAGGAGGGTATTGCAGAGGTCTTCGGAAGGCGGAGGGTTGTGAGATGCCATTGAATCGGTAGAGGGGTTGTGTACGGAGATGCGGTCCCGATAAGGAGGTTGCTTCTGAGGATTGCGACGAGAGGCCCCTGTGCCGGCATTCTGGGGCCCAAGCGGAGCCCTTTGGGATTGAAGGTTCTGAAGAGGAGGTTGCTCCTGTTGCAGAGGCTGATCAGGCTAAGGAGGGAGTTGCCCGTGCTGCTGGACGGTTTGGAGGGGGATCTCCTGTTGTGGTTGAGGAGGAGTGGGTCCACGGTTGGAACCTTTGGATCTCAATTTTCGGGAGGTGATCTTAACCAAGGGAAGAGGAAGGATTGCTATTCGTGGGTTCCCACAGACGACGCCATTCTGTTATTGCTAAATTTGGTGTGGGGGTAAACAGATAGAATTTGTGGATTCTCTGGGATGTCGAATAGTCAAACTTGAAACCTTACCGTCGGAGTTTGACCGTGATCTCCCGTCGTTAACCTGCAAAAAGTGCAAAACACCGGGGTTGATCCCAGCGATGCACCCTCCGACGCTCAAGTCAGTAATCAGAAAGATTATGAATGAGCTTTTATTGGCAAAAGATTGATTACCTCTTAATGGTGTGAGATGGGGGGTATTTATAGCTTCCTTAGGGACCAGTTTCGGGAAAAAATCCCTAATTCCCAGTGAAAGGATAGAGCGAATCAGGGTCGTTGGTTAGGTATAACCTTAAACCCTAATTCTATCCTGCTGGACTGGGTTTCATGCAGGTTGAAACCCGCACCCAGTTGGGATGGATCCGTTCGTGGGTTATTGGGCTTTTGAAAAAAAGACCCAGTTCCCATTTCAGACCCATTTGTAGGTTAAATTACAATTTTACCCCTGAGCTTTATGATCCGTGCCTGATTTGGATGGTTCCGATTTAACCCTATTTTAGCCAAATCATCCTGTGAACACTCTCACACCGTAGATCCGATGCCCTCATACTTGTGTTTGTCTCTTACTTTCATCACATCTTCAGTATAGTGGAGTCCTTAGATATTTGAACCATGAATAAGTTAACACTCTAGAGTTGGCGTTACCTCTACACCGGTCTTAAACATCAATTGTTAACCACGACACAATCTTGGTTTTTTATTCCAACATTTCTCTTCAAAAATTTCATTCATGCGGATGTAAGAACATAGCTAAACTCTAGTTTTTAACATCTTTTCATGTTCACCAAAAATGAGACTTTATACTTACAAATTTCTGCGTTTCATCATGATCTTTTTATTTCATTTTCCATGCAAACTTGCATATATTAAACATCAAATTTCATTTACTAACTTACGTAAATTTTCCATGTCAAAATTTCAATATTGATCTCTGCACAAAATTCTTTACATTCAAAATCCTCCTTTTCTTTAATAATTCAAAGTCATATTCTAAGAAAATTAATCAAGTTCTTCTTCCCAAAAGTTAATTCCAATTCTTATTATAATATGTCAAATATTGTAGAAACAATTTTTTATGAAGTCTAGGTAATTTTAGAAGAATATTAAAAAAATTTCCCAATTTTTTATACTCTTAAAACCTCTAATATATCAAAAATATCAAAAAATTAAAAAAAATGGCAATGGTCAGATTCGAACCCAATTGATGCTAGGATATAATACATCAATTTCCCTTACTTGGAAAGCAAACTTGATCACAAACAAAGCTAAGGGGGACTATCTTATTGATGTCGTGTGTGAATGTGCAATTAGTCTTAAATGCAGTTACATATTATTTCATGACACAAATGCACACTTGTTCGAACTTATGCATCCCATTCTACATAAATCCGAGGGCAAGCCCTTAACCATACTTCATCTTGTAGGGTTGGATCCCTCGCTATGAGTTTAACTACTACGATAATTACGGTAAGTATTCTAGATATTTTATGAGTTACGAGCCCATGCCCAGACAGCCTGGAGGGAAATCCCACGTCATGATAAGACGCTTCATGCAGAAAACCTATGGACAATTCGCCTCCGTCATGGAACGATGGCACAATGTAGTCACCAAGCACCCCACATTCTTCTCCACAATCCCGATAATTTTGGAGATGTATCCACGTCATGACATGACGCATCATGCAGATAGCATGCGATCACTCTCACACCGAAGATTCGAGGCCCTCATACTTGTATTTTTCTCTTACTTTCACCATATCTTTACTATAGTGTAGTCCTTAGATATTTGAATCATGAATAATAACACCCTAGAGTTGGCGTTACCTCTACGCCGGTCTTAAGCATCTATTGTTAACCACGACCGAATCTTGCTCTTTTATTACAACATTTCACTTCAAAATTTTCATTCATGCTGATGTAAGGACTTAACTAAACTCTAATTTTCAACCTCTTTTCATATTCACCAAAAATGAGTGTTTATACTCACAAATTTCCACGTTTCATCATGAACTTTTTATTTCATTTTTCCTGCACAGTTGCATATATTAAACATCAAATTTGATTTATTAACTCACTCAAATTTTTCATGTCGAAAATCTCAATATTAATCTACACACAAAATTCTTTACATTCAAAATCTTCCTTTTCTTTAATTATTCAAAGTCATATTCTAAGAAAATTTATCAAGTTCTTCTTCCCAAAATTACTACCAATTCTCATTAAAATATGTCAAATATTGTAGAAATAATTTTTTTAGGAAGCCTAGGTAATTTTAGAAGAATATTAAAAAAATTTCCCAATTTTTTATACTCTTAAAAACTCTTAAATATCAAAAATTTAAAAAAAGGGCAGTGGTCGAATTCGAACCCAATTGACGCTAGGACATAATACATCAATTTCTCTTACTTGGAAAGCACACACTTGATCACAAACAAAGCTAAGGGGGACTGTCTTATTGATGTCGTGTGTGAATGTGCACTTAGTCTTAAATGCAGTTACTTATTATTTCATGACCCTAATGCACACTTGTTCGAACTTATGCATCTCAATCTACATAAATCTGAGGGCAAGCCCTTAACCATACTTCATCTTGTAGGGTTGGATCCCTTGTTATGAGTTTAAATACTACGATAATTACGGTAAGTATCCTAGATGTTTTATGAGTTGCGAGCCCATGCCCAGACAGCATGGAGAGGAATCTCACATCATGACAAGACGCATCAAGCAGACAACCTATGGACAATTCACCTCCGTTATGGAACGATGGCACTACGTAGTCACCAAGTACCCCACAAACTTCGCCACGGTCCTGATAATTCCGGAGATGTATCCACGTCATGACATGACGCATTATGCAAACAGCCTATGAACACTCTCACACCGTAGATCTGATGCCCTTATACTTGTGTTTGTCTCTTACTTTCATCACATCTTCACTGTAGTGTAGTCCTTAGATGTTTGAACCATGAATAAGTTAACACTCTAGAGTTGGCGTTACCGCTACACCGGTTTTAAACATCAATTGTTAACCACGACATAATCTTGGTCTTTTATTACAACATTTCTCTTGAAAAATTTCATTCATGCCGTTGTAAGGACTTAGCTAAACTCTAGTTTTCAGCATCTTTTCATGTTCACCAAAAATGAGTGTTTATACTCACAAATTTCTGCGTTTCAACATGATCTTTTTACTTTATTTTCCTTGCAAACTTGCATATATTAAATATCAAATTTCATTTATTAACTTACTTAAATTTTCCATGTCGAAAATCTCAATATTGATTTCTACACAAAATTCTTTACATTCAAAATCTTCCTTTTCTTCAATTATTCAATGTCATAATCTAAGAAAATTTATCAAGTTCTTTTTCCCAAAAGTTAATTCCAATTCTTATTATAATATGTCAAATATTGTAGAAATAATTTTTTTATGAAGTCTAGGTAATTTTAGAAGAATATTAAAAAAAAATCCCAATTTTTTATACTGTTAAAACCTCTTATATATCAAAAATATCAAAAAAATAAAAAAAATGGCAATGGTCGGATTCGAACCCAATTGACGCTAGGATATAATACATCAATTTCTCTTACTTGGAAAGCTCACACTTGATCACAAACAAAGCTAAGGGGGACTATCTTATTGATGTCGTGTGTGAATGTGTGCTTAGTCTTAAATGCAGTTACTTATTTCATGACACTAATGCATACTTGTTCGAACTTATGCATCTCATTCTACATAAATCCGAGGGTAAGCCCTTAACCGTACTTCATCTTGTAGGGTTGGATCCCTCGCTATGAGTTTAACTACTACGATAATTACGGTAAGTATCCTAGATGTTTTATGAGTTACGAGCCCATGCCCAGACAGCCTGGAAGGGAATCCCACATCATAACAAGACGCATCATGCAGACAACCTATAGACAATTCGCCTCCGTCACGGAACGATGGCACTACGTAGTCACCAAGTACCGCACAAGCTTCGCGACGGTCCTAATAATTCCGGAGATGTATCCACGTCATGACATGACGCATTATGCAGACAGCCTGTGAACACCCTCACACCATAGATCCGATGCCCTCATTCTTGTATTTGTCTCTTACTTTCATCACATCTTCACTATAGTGTAGTCCTTAGATATTTGAATCATGATAAGTTAACACTCTAGAGTTGGCGTTACCGGTACATCGGTCTTAAACATCAATTGTTAACCACGACACAATCTTGGTCTTTTATTACAACATTTCTTTTCAAAATTTTCATTCATGCCGATGTAAGGACTTAGCTAAACTCTAGTTTTCAACATCTTTTCAAGTTCACAAAAAATGAGTGTTTATACTCACAAATTTCCGCATTTCAACATGATCTTTTTATTTCATTTTCCTTGCAAACTTGCACATATTAAACATCAAATTTCATTTATTAACTTACTTAAATTTTCCATGTCGAAAATCTCAATATTAATCTCCACACAAAATTTTTTACATTCAAAATCTTCCTTTTCATTAATTATTCAAAGTCACATTCTAAGAAAATTTGTCAAGTTCTTCTTCCCAAAAATTACTACCAATTCTAATTATAATATGTCAAATATTGTAGAAATAATTTTTTTATGAAGTCTAGGTAATTTTAGAAGAATATTAAAAAATTTCCCAATTTTTTATACTCTTAAAACCTCTTATATATCAAAAAAAAAAATGCAGTGGTCGGATTCGAACCCAATTGACGCTAGGATATATTACATCAATTTCTCTTACTTGGAAAGCACACACTTGATCACAAACAAAGCTAAGGGGGACTATCTTATTGATGTCGTCTATAAATGTTCACTTAGTCTTAAATATAGTTACTTATTATTTCATCACACTAATGCACACTTGTTTGAACGTATGCATCTCATTCGACATAAATCCAAGGGCAAGCCCTTAACCGTACTTCATCTTGTAGGGTTGGATCGCTCGCTATGAGTTTAACTACTACGATAATTACGGTAAGTATCCTAGACGGTTTATGAGTTACGAGCCCATGCCCAGACAGCCTAGAGGAGAATCCCACATCATGACAAGACGTATTGTGCAGACAACCTATGGACAATTCGCCTCCGTCTTGGAACGATGGCACTACGTAGTCACAAAGTACCCCTCAATCTTTGCCACGGTCCCGATAATTTCGGAGATGTATCCACGTCATGACATGACGCATTCTGCAGATAGCCTGTGAACACTCTCACACAGTAGATCTGATGCCCTCATACTTGTGTTTGTCTCTTACTTTATCACATCTTCACTATAGTGTAGTCCTTAGATGTTTGAACCATGAATAAGTTAACACTCTAGAGTTGGCGTTACCTCTACACCGGTCTTAAACATCAATTGTTAACAACAACACAATCTTGATCTTTTATTACAACATTCTCTTCAAAAATTTCATTCATGCCGAAGTAAGGACTTAGCTAAACTCTAGTTTTCAACATCTTTTCATGTTCACCAAACTAAACTCTAGTTTTCAACATCTTTTCATGTTCACCAAAAATGAGTGTTTATACTCACAAATTTCCACGTTTCAACATGATCTTTTTAATTCATTTTCTATGCAAACTTGCATATATTAAAAATCAAATTTCATTTATTAACTTACTTAAATTTTCCATGTCGAAAATCTCAATATTAATCTCTATACAAAATTCTTTACATTCAAAATCTTCCTTTTCTTTAATTATTCAAAGTCATATTCTAAGAAAATTTATCAAGTTCTTCTTCACAAAAGTTAATTCCAATTCTTATTATAATATGTCAAATATTGTAGAAATAATTTTTTTATGAAGTCTAGGTAATTTTAGAAGAATATTAAAAAAAATCCCAATTTTTTATACTCTTAAAACATCTTATATATCAAAAATATCAAAAAATTAAAAAAAAATGGCATTGGTCGGATTCGAACCCAATTGACGCTAGGATATAATACATCAATTTCTCTTACTTGAAATACACACTTGATCAGAAACAAAGCTAAGGGGGACTATCTTTTTGATGTCGTGTGTGAATATGCACTCAGTCTTAAATGCAGTTACTTATTATTTCTTGACACTAATGCACACTTGTTCGAACTTATGCATCCCACTCTACCTAAATCCGAGGGCAAGCCCTTAACCGTACTTCATCTTGTAGGGTTGGATCTCTCGCTATGAGTTTAACTACAACGATAATCACGGTAAGTATCCCAGATGTTTTATGAGTTACGAGCCCATGCCCAGACAACCTGGAGGGAAATCCCACGTCATGACAAGAAGCATCATGCAGACAACCGATGGACAATTCGCCTCCGTCATGGAACGATGGCACTATGTAGTCACCAAGCACCCCACATGCTTCTCCACGGTCCCGATAATTTCAGAGATGTATCCACGTCATGACAGGACGCATCATGCAGACAGCCTGTGAACACTCTCACACCGAAGATCTGAGGCCCTCATACATGTGTTTTTCTCTTACTTTCACCATATCTTCACTATAGTGTATTCCTTAGATATTTGAATGATGAATAAGTTAACACCCTAGAGTTGGCGTTACCTCTACACCGGTCTTGAATATCTATTGTTACCCACGACCCAATCTTGGTCTTTTATTACAACATTTCACATCAAAATTTTCATTCATGCCGGTGTAAGGACTTAACTAAACTCTAGTTTTCTACCACTTTTCATGTTCACCCAAAATGAGTGTTTATACTCACAAATTTCCACGTTTCATTAGGAACTTCTTATTTCATTTTCCATCCACAATAGCATACATTAAACATCAAATTTCATTTATTAACTAACTCAAATTTTCCATGTCGAAAATCTCAATATTAATACCCACACAAAATTCTTTACATTCAAAATCTTCCTTTTCTTTAATTATTCAAAGTCATATTCTAAGAAAATTTATCAAGTTCTACTTCCCAAAAATTACTACCAATTCTGATTATAATATTTCAAATATTGTAGAAATAATGTTTTTATGAAGTCTAGGTAATTTTAGAAGAATGTAAAAATAATTACCCAATTTTTTATACTCTTAAAACCTCTTATATATCAAAAATATCAAAAAATTTAGAAAATAGGGCAGTGGTCGGATTCGAACCCAATTGATGCTAGGATATAATACATCAATTTCTCTTACTTGGAAAGCACACCATAGATCACAAACAAAGCTATGGGGGACTATCTTATTGATGTCGTGTGTGAATGTGTACTTAGTCTTAATTGCAGTTACTTATTATTTCATGACACTAATGCACACTTGTTCGAACTTATGCATCCCATTCTACAAAAATCCGAGGGCAAGCCCTTAACCGTACTTCATCTTGTAGGGTTATATCCCTCGCTATGAGTTTAACTACTACGATAATTACGGTAAATATCCTAGATGTTTTATGAGTTATGAGCGCATGTCCAGACAGCCTGGAGGGGAATCCCACATCATGACAAGACGCATCATGCAGACAACCTATGGACAATTTGCTTCCGTCATGAAACGATGGCACTACGTAGTGAGCAAGTACCCCACAACCTTCGCCACGGTCCTGATAATTCCGGAGATGTATCCACGACAGGACATGACGCATTATGCAGACAGCCTGTGACAACTCTCACACCGTAGATCCGATGCCCTCATACTTGTGTTTGTCTCCTACTTTCATCACATCTTCACTATAGAATAGTCCTTAGATGTTTGAACCATGAATAAGTTAACACTCTAGAGTTGGCGTTACCTCTACACCGGACTTAAACATCAATTGTTAACCACGACACAATCTTGGTCTTTCATTACAACATTCTCTTCAAAAGTTTCATTCATGCCGATGTAAGGACTTAGCTAAACTCTAGTTTTCAACATCTTTTCATGTTCACCAAAAATGAGAGTTTATACTCAAAAATTTCTGCGTTTCATATGATCTTTTTATTTCATTTTCCATGCAAACTTGCATATATTAAAAATCAAATTTCACATATTAACTTACTTAAATTTTCCATGTCGAAAATCTCAATATTGATCTCTACACAAAATTCTTTAGATTCAAAATCTTCCTTTTCTTTAATTATTCAAAGTCATATTCTAAGAAAATTTATCAAGTTCTTCTTCCCAGAAGTTAATTCCAATTCTTATTATAATATGTCAAATATTGTAGAAATAATTTTTTATGATGTCTAGATAATTTTAGAAGAATATTAAAAAAAATTCCCATTTTTTAATACTCTTAAAACCTCTTATATATCAAAAATACCAAAAAATTAAAAAAAAATGGCAATGGCCGGATTCGAACCCAATTGACGCTAGGATATAATACATCAATTTCTCTTACTTGGAAAGCACACTTGATCACAAACAAAGCTAAGGGGGACTATCTTATTGATGTCGTGTGTGAATGTGTACTTAGTCTTAAATGCAGTTACTTATTATTTCATGACACGAATGCACACTTATTCGAACTTATGCATCCCATTCTACATAAATCCGAGGGCAAGCCCTTAACCGTACTTCATCTTGTAGGGTTGGATCCCTCGCTATAAGTTTAACTACTACGATAATTACGGTAAGTATCCTAGATGTTTTATGAGTTACGAGCCCATGCCCAGACAGCCTGGAGGAGAATCCCACGTCATGACAAGACGCATCATGCAGACAACCTATGGACAATTCGCCTCCGTCATGGAACGATGGTACTATGTAGTCACCAAGCACCCCACATGCTTCTCCACGGTCCCGATAATTCCGGAGATGTATCCACGTCATGACATGACGCATTATGTAGACAGCCTGTGAACACTCTCATACCAAAGATCCGAGGCCCTCATAGTTGTGTTTTTCTCCTACTTTCACCATATCTTCACGATAGTGTAGTCCTTAGATATTTGAATCATTAATAAGTTAACACCCTAGAGTTGGCGTTACCTCTACACCGGTCTTAAACATCTGTTGTTAACCATGACCCAATCTTGGTCTTTTATTACAACATTTCACTTCAAAATTTTCAGTCATGACGATATAAGGACTTAACTAAACTCTAGTTTTCAACCTCTTTTCATGTTCACCATAAATGAGTGTTTATACTCACAAATTTCAACGTTTCATCATGAACTTTTTATTTCATTTTCCATGCACAGTTGCATATATTAAACATCAAATTTCATTTATTAACTTACTCAAATTTTCCATGTCGAAAATCTCAATCTTAATCTCCACACAAAATTCTTTACGTTCAAAATCTTCCTTTTCTTTAATTATTCAAAGTCATTTTCTAAGAAAATTTATCTAGTTCTTCTTCCCAAAAATTACTACCAATTCTCATTGTTATATGTCAAATATTGTAGAAATAATTTTTTTATGAAGTCGAGGTAATTTTAGAAGAATATTAAAAAAAATTCCCAATTTTTTATACTCTTAAAACCTCTTATATATCAAAATTATCAAAAAAATTAAAAAAAAGGGCAGTAGTCGGATTCGAACCCAATTGACTCTAGGATATAATATGTCAATTTCTCTTACTTGGAAAGCACTCACTTGATCACAAACAAAGCTAAGGGGGACTATCTTATCGATGTCGTATGTGAATGTGCACTTAGTCTTAAATGCAGTTACTTATTATTTTATGACACTAATGCACACTTGTTCGAACTTATGCATCCCTTTCTACATAAATCTGAGGGCAAGCCCTTAACTGTAACACCTTGAATTCCAAAATACAACTGAATTCGAAGTTTCACAGGATCTTTACACTTCTTTCGTACAATTTTACAAGGAAATAAAAACTTTTCTTTCATCAGAATTTGCAATTACATTACATATTTACAGCGGAAGCAAATTACAACAATTTACATGAATTGAAATGTACAACTCTTGAATCAATCTTTAATCAGCATGCATTCTTTAGTCTTATTAACCACTTTACCCTGCATAAAATATGTGGGCGCGTCAGTTCATTCAACCGACGAAATATTATACACGGCCATCCTCTTTATGCCGAAAACAGTATAACGATTCTCAATAATTAACAACCACAAACTTGTTCACAAACAAAGCTAAAGGAACTATCCTATTGATGTCGTGTTATGAATGTGCACTTAGTCCTTAATGCAATTATTTTTATTAGATGACACTAATTCACACTTGTTCAGAGTCTATGCAGCCCACACTACATAGGTCCGAGGGCAAGCCCTTAATCATTCTTCAACTTGTAGGGTTCAATCCCTTGCCATGACCTTAATCTACTATTGTAACTACGGTAAGTATTCTAGAAGTTTTCTGACCTACGAACTCATGTCCAGGCGCCCTGGAGGGAATCCCAACGCACTGACACATGACTTATCATGCAGGCATCCTGTGGTAATTCAGCTCCTACCATAGACATGACACCACCCGCAGTCGTCAAACACCCCACGAGCATCGCCACCGGGGCAGTACTCTGGAGCAGTATCCACGCCCTATCATGACTCATCATGGGACATCCTGTGAATACTCTCACGCTGCCAATCGAATGGCCCTCATACTCAATGTTTTTCTTCTACTTTCATCACATCTTCACTATGTATCTAATCCTTAATTTAATTGAATCATGAATAAAATCAACTCTTAGAGTGTGGCACTTCCATTATACCAGTCTTATTCATTTAATTTTACATGACCCAAATTTGGTCTTCTCATTTCAAAATATCATTTCATAATTCTTTCATTGTCGATATAAGGCTTAGCTATATCATAATTCTCAATTTCAACTCATAATTACAACATCGAGTTTTCATACTCATAAGTTCTTTTTCATGATTAATCGCAAGTCACATTTCACGTTCATAGCATTCATTCAATCATATCCATAATTCATCACAAGTCATTATGTCATGAAATTTCAATTTCATATACCAAGTCAATCTCAGTTTATTCAAACACATGAGTTTCAATAATCTCATTTAATCTTCATGCTATCGTTCATTTCCTTTATTCTACTTAAAAGGCCACAAGTCGTATTTTCATTCACAAACAACATTCAATTTAAACAATGAAAGTCCATAAATACCACATTTAATTTTTCTTTTATTCAAAACTTCTCTTTTATCACCACATGATTTTTCTTATGCAAATAAATACTTTTTATAATTTTCTCAAAGGTAAAACTCCATAGGATTCTATCCAATTTTCACTTCTAACTCACTTTTATTTAGTCAAAACAGTACCCAAATATTTTTCATAACATCTATATTTTTTTAGAATCATGAATATATTTTTTTCAGATTTTTAAAGTCAAAAATTTAACAAAAAATCTCAAAAAAATCAAAATTGTCAAAACTGCCGAACACATTATTCGAACCCGAGACCTGAGAGAAGTCAAACTCAACCGCAAGCCAACTAGGCTAGGGTGCAACCACGTTAAGAGAAGGGAAGATATGGGTTAAGTGTTTTGGGTTTCGGATTTTGAATTTTTGTTCAAAACGAAAAATGAAAGGCAAAGCCTAGGTTCGAACTCGAGACCACAGGGTTACCGACCCGTTACTGTAGCGCCCAAGCACCCCACGACCACTTGGTCTAAGTGACCAGATCGTCTCAAAAAGGTTTGGGATTGTTTTGATTCGATTCTTGTTCTCTACTAATTATTAAAAATTCCCAAAACGATTTTTGTTCTTTTTCTTCTCTTTTTGAAACATAACTATCCAGATTTTGAAACATATATAAATACAGTAAACCAGTAATTTTAAACTGATTATTTTCCTATAAAACATGCATTTTTTGTCTTATTTTAAGTTTTAGGTCCATAGTGTCGACATTGAGAATAAAACATAGTTGCACACAATTGAATATAATCTTCTACAAAATACTTCATTCCTCCATCCCTTTATTTACTAGAAATCTACAATCTTTTTAAAACACAAATTTCTCCTTTTGCTACAATAGAGTTATTTTAATTTAAACAATCACTTTCACAAGATACATTCAACTTGTCTAAAAAATGTATAGATTTCTTAACACAATATGGTTCTTAACTATCTGGCATGGCAACACATGACATCTTCTAGTAATTTAATTCATAATTTATCAACTAGCAATCATTTCAACAAACATCTTCTAAATTATCAATTCATCTCTACATGAGCAAACATGGAGTCAATTTCACTTAAGTTTTCATTGATAATTCTATCAAAACATTCCTAGCATGGTAACTAGAATTAGAAGTATGAGAAACACCCACCTATTGGAGAAAACAAATAGAAAGCCCCTAGAAATCTCCTAGAATGCACGAATGGCCTTCTCCTCCTAAGTTGTGCCTCAAAATTGCCTCCTCCTCCTTGGATGTAGCAACCCGAGCTCCCCCCTATTGCACTTCCGGCCTCTCCTTGGTTGAGCACACACAAAAATATCCCCTCAATCTTTTACTCACCAAAACTCTCAAACTTTTCTCACTCTAATCCTTTCTTTCTTTAATAAATTTCTAGTGTACTAAAAGAGAAGAACTAGGGGGTATTTATACTTTTTTTTGGTGAGAATAGATGGCTAGGATTAAATCAAATGGTTAGAGATCAAAGGCTATGATGAGTTAGGGAGTTGTAGCAACTACCCATGATCACATAACCACCTCAATCCACAACTCCACTTTCTCCATCTCTCCTTGCTCCAACCGGCCTAGGGTGTGTGTGCAATGCACACTCTAGTGCTTGCACGTGCCAACTAGTACCCCCTCCTTATAAGTGTACAAGTGCATAAAATTTTATTTGTTCATGAAAAAGTCTACAATACAAGTTCAATTGTTTTAAAAGAGAAATAAGTTAAATGGGCTCATTAATGGGCCAATTTAACCATGGGTTTAAATAATTAAAATAATTAATTAATAAAGTGGGCTAAAAAAACAATTTGGGCTTTAGATTTTAATTAGGCTTTAAAAGAAAAATACTTTTGAAAAATAAGGGAGAACAACTACTATAAAAATATTTTATACGAAAAATTTATACAAATGAGATCACACGTGCAAAACACGTAAAATCACAAAAATCTTATAAATAAAAACTAGGGTGTTACAACACTCCCTCCTTAGAATAGTTCTGTCCCCAGAACTATACTTAAAGAGTGAGAAAACAGGAATACAACAAAGACATAAGAAAAGAATAGATGATACAAATCACTCAAAGAGTTCAGGATGATCTTTCATCATCCTCTCCTCAGATTCCCAAGTAGCCTCTTCAACCAACTGGTTTTTCCAGACTACCTTGACCATCGGTATCGTCTTATTCCTCAAGACTTTCTCCTGACGATCAAAAATCTCAACTGGGAACTCAATGTAACTCAGATCCAATTGCAAACCCTCTGGCACTTCGGGCAAATGATGACTTGAATCTGGAATGTAACCTCTCAGCATAGACACATGAAAGACATTGTGCACCTGAGACAACTCTTCCGGTAATTCAAGCCGGTAAGCAGTTTTTCCGATCCTTTTCAATATCTTATACGGGCCTATGAACCTCGGGGCTAGCTTTCCACCCTTGCCGAATCGGATCACGCCTTTGCTGGGCGATACCTTCAGAAAGATAAAGTCATCAACCTCAAACTCAAGGTCCCTTCTCCAGTTGTCTACATAGCTTTTCTATCTACTCTGAGCTTCCACCAACCTCTTCCTGATCAGATCAATCTTTTCAGAGGTCTGCTGCACAATCTCAGGCCCAAACATCTGATGCACCCCAACCTCAAACCAACAGACAGGCGTCCTGCACTTCCTGCCATACAAAGCTTCGTACAGCGACATCCCAATGCTAGTCTGAAAACTATTGTTGTAGGCAAACTCCACCAAAGGTAAATGCCTTTTCCAACTGCCTCCAAAGTCTAGTACACAGCACCGAAGCATGTCCTCAAGAATACGGTTGACTCTCTCGGTCTGCCCATCAGTCTGAGGATGAAAAGCAGTGCTGAAATCCGTCTTGGTACCCAAAGCTGTCTGAAGACTCCTCCAGAAATGCAAAGTAAACCGCGCATCTCGATCAGACACAATGGTCAATGGAACACCATAAAGCCTGACGATCTCACCAACATACAGCTCAGCTGATCTATCCATCGAAGCAGTGAGTTTCATCGCCAAGAAGTGAGTGGACTTGGTTAGTCGATCGACTATAACCCAAATCGCATCATTGCCTTTAGGACTCTTAGGCAAACCCGTGATAAAATCCATACTGATGTTATCCCACTTCCATTCCGGAATAGGTAACGGTTGCAATAGACCTCCAGATTTCTGATTCTCGGCTTTAACTTCTTGACAAATCTCACACCTCGACACAAATTCAGCCACATTCCGTTTCAAACCTGACCACCAGAAAGGATGTTTAGTGTCCTTATATATCTTGGTACTCCCAAGATGTATTGACAAAAGAGTAGCATGTGCCTCCTGAAGAATACTTTCTTTCAAGTCCGACTGATCCGGAATGCACAGCCTCTCTCCAAACCACAACACTTCATCCTTGATTTGAAATCCGGGCAACTTGCCAGCACCAACCTGCTCCATCATTTTCTGAATCTCCACATCTTCCTTCTGACTTGCAATAATCCTTCCATTCAGCATCGGTTGAAGCCTCAACTAAGCTAAAGATGACCCCAAGCCTTGCAGAACAACTTCAATACCAGCCCAATCCAACTCCTCTGCCAGCTGCCTTTGAGTTGTAATCAAACTCGCCAGACTGCTCTTGCGGCTAAGTGCATCCACAACAACATTAGCCTTTCCAGGATGATACTTAATCTCCGGATGAATGTCCTCAAGTACCTCCAACTATCTCCTTTGCCTCAGGTTCAAATCTTTCTACTGATAGATGTACTTCAAACTTTTATGGTCTGTGCACATGTTCAGCTTCTCACCATACACATAGTGTCTCCATTGCTTTAAGGCGAAGATAATCGCAGCCAAATCTAGATCATGAGTTGGATAATTCTTCTTATACAGTCTTAGTTGCCTAGACCCATAAGCGATTACTTTCCCTTCTTGCATTAAGACACAACCAAGCCCACGATGTGAAGTATCGCTGTAGACTTCATATTCAACACCTGCTCTAGGCAAAGCAAAAATGGGTGCAGTAGTCAGCCTTTCTTTCAACTCCTGAAAGCTTGCCTTGCACTGTTTGGTCCACTTGAAGTTCACATTCTTCTTGGTCAGACCAGTGAGCGGCACGGCTATCTGAGCGTAGCCCTGGATAAATCTCCTGTAATATTCGTTAGCCCAAGAAAACTCCTAATTTCCTTCACTGTAGTAGGCCTTGCCTAATCTCTCACTGCCACTATCTTTTGAGGATCAGTTGCCACTCCCTCCTTAGAAAGGATGTGACCTAGGAATGCCACTTCAAATTTCCAGAAATCACACTTGGACAACTTGGCATACAACTCTTGCTCCTGAAGCTTCCTCAAAACTGCTGCCAAATGTTCTGTGTGCTCCTCTTTCGACTTGGAGTACACAAGGATATCGTCGATAAACACCACGACGAAAGAATCAATGAACGGTCTCAGAACTCTGTTCATCATGTCCATGAAGATTGCAGGGGCATTCGTCACTCCAAACGGCATAACTAAGAATTCATAATGCCCGTGTCGAGTTCTGAACGCAGTCTTATGCACGTCTTCAGTTTTCACTTGAACTTGATGATATCCTGATCGAAGATCTATTTTGGAGAAAACAGCTGCTCCTTGTACACGATCGAACAAGTTATCAATTCGTGGAATAGGATATTTATTCTGAACAGTGACCTTATTCAGCTCTCGGTAATTGATGCACATTATCATCGATCCATCCTTCTTCTTTACCAAAAGCACCGGCACTCCCCAAGGTGACGCACTCGATTGAATAAAGCCTTTCTCCAACAGTTCCTCAATCTATCGTTTGATCTCATCCTGCTCCACAGGTGCCATCCTATACGGTGCCTTGGAAATAGGTGCACTCCCTGGCTGAATAGTGATGCTGAACTCCACATCACGGTGCGGGGGTAACCCAAGCAAATCTTCCAAGAACACAGCTGGATAATTCCAAACCACAGGAATCTGCTGCACCTCTGCAGAAATCCCTCTCTTCTGGCTGATAGAAGCAACCAAATCTGAACATTTCCTCTTCCCTTGGAAAGTGACTTCAGGTCCACCTGGAGCCTTCACTGTTACAGTCTTGGTCTTGCACTCGATGTTCGCACTGTACACTGACATCTAATCAATGCCAATGATAACATCGACTCCCAAAATATTCAGCTCGATCAGATCAATCCCGGAAATTCTATCTCCAATCACGATCTCGCAGTCAGCATAGTACCGATCAGTGGTTAGAGTCTCCCCTGATGGAGTAACTACTGCTAAAACCTTGCCTGGAAACATTTTCGGTTCGACTCCCAGAACTTTTAGCAAACTTAGGTGATACAAAAGTATGAGAGGACCCAGTATCGAACAATACAACAGCTTTCTTTCCATTCAAAATAAGTTCTCATGTTACATAATACACACTCGTCATATAACAGTTCACTAATTTACGAAAAAGAGAAACAATAGAAAACACTCCTAAACATCCTCCATCGTACTAGTGATGACGTGATCCACCTCATCAGCGTCAGCTTCAGTCAAGGCAAATACTCGCCCCTGCTAGTACGACTTCTTCCCGTTCTGATGAGTTGGTCCATTGCGGACAACATCCTGCAGTTTGGGTCAGTGAGACTTGTAGTGGCCTGTCTCTCCACAGTTGAAACAAGTCACTGGAGGTCTCGCCCAAGTATTCCCGGGTTTTCTTGCCACTTGAAGAGCGTTCACATCCATAAGCTTGAACCTTTGAGCCGGTGGCTGTCCCCTGACATTACCAGCAACTACGGGCCTCTTCCCTACATTCCAGTTGTTCCTCCGATTCTGAACAGTGTGGAATTGCTCCATGTCCGCCTCTGTGGCTGCCGCTCATTTGACCAGCTTGTCAAACCTCCTAATACCGAGGGGTATCATCCTGGATCTCAAACTTGGCCTCAAACCATGCTCAAACTTACGAGCCTTTTTCGCCTCATCCATCATCAATTCAGGAGCATACCTTGAGAGCTGAGTGAATCTTGTCTCATACTCCCTAACCGACATGCCGCCCTGCTGCAGTGACAGAAACTCCACGGCCTTCTTCTCCTGGACGTCTGAGGGAAAATAATGACTGCAGAATTCCTCCAAGAATTCCTTCCAGCCAAGAACTAAGCCTCCCATCGTCCGCTTCATCGACTACCACCACACAGCCGCATCCTTCTTGAATTGCAGAGTCGCTAACTTCACCTTGCTGCCCTCCGAGGTCTCCAAGACTTCGAAGATAGTCTCTACCTGTCGGATCCAATTATCAGCCGTGTCAAGGGTCTGACTTCCCCTCAAATACCGGTGGTTTCATTTGTTTGAATGATTCCACGAGTTTGATTGTTTCGGGTACTGGATTCGCAGGCACCCTTCCTTAATTCTGATTCATGGCAACGGCATTAAGTGTCTGATAGACCCTCGCTAGCCCCGTTTCCAAGTCCAGACCTTCACCATTTCGAGCTCGTCTTCCAGTCATATTCTGATGCAAAAGACCCATTAAATTAGAAGTATAAACATGAACTTTTAAGTAAACTTTTCATTTCATTAAATTTCAAACTTTAGACATTCGAATTTAAAACATTCCTGACATCAAAATGAAAGCAGTAGCAGATACAACAGTCTAACTCCTACGGTTCCTCTTGGCTTCACGAAGCTCTCCCTATAGTTCCTCCACTTCCTCCTTCAATACATCGGTCATGTTTTCCTTTTATCGAGTTCCCAAACACGATGACTGAGAACTACAAAATCATCCTTGCGCTTCACCAACTGAGCCTCTAGTAGTCCGACTCTCTCCTGCAGAGTCTCTACCTGACTCTGAAGAGACACAATGAGATTACCCGGAACTGGTTCCTATTCGTCAGAAGAATCATCAGATGAATCCGGAGGTGGAGTGCTCTCTCGGAACTCAGGCCATTCCTCTTCCACTTATTCGGGATCTTCCTCATCTGAATCAGTTTGCCCGGGGTAGTAATCTTCCTCAATGACGTGCCAATTGTCATCTCCTGCTAGGTCGAAGTGGTCCGCCATCTTATAAATAGAGAGGAAGAAGCATAAATCATAGAGCAACACAAATGTAAGTGACTTACATTTAAATCTCTAGACTCAACACACACTCTAATGTCTACTTCTAGGGTTTCGTTCCTTATAAATTCGTACTATTTAGAAGCGTGCTTTGATACCACTCTATAACACCCTGAATTCCAAAATACAACTGAATTCGAAGTTCCACAGGATCTTCACACTTTTTTCGTACAATTTTACAAGGAAATAAAAACTTTTCTTTCATCGGAGTTTACAATTACGTTACATATTTACAGCGGAAGCAAATTACAACAATTTACATGAATTGAAATGTACAACTCTCGAATCAATCTTTAATCAGCATGCATTCTTTAGTCTTGTTAACCACTTTACCCTGCATAAAATATGTGGGCGCGTCAGTTCATTTAACTGACGAAATATTATACACGGCCATCTTCTCTATGACGAAAACAGTATAACGATTCTCAATACTTAACAACTACAAACTTGTTCACAAACAAAGCTAAAGGGACTATCGTACTGATGTCGTGTTATGAATGTGCACTTAGTCCTTAATGCAATTATTTTTATTAGATGACACTAATGCACACTTATTCAGAGTCTATGCAGCCCACACTACATAGGTCTGAGGGCAAGCCCTTAATCGTTCTTCAACTTGTAGGGTTCAATCCCTCGCCATGACTTAATCTACTATTGTAACTACGGTAAGTATCCTAGATGTTTTCTGACCTACGAACTCATATCCAGGCGCCCTGGAGGGAATCCCAACGCACTGACACATGACTCATCATGCAGGTATCTTGTGGTAATTCAACTCCTACCATAGACATGACACCACCCGCAGTCGTCAAACACCCCACGAGTATCGCCACCGGGACGGTACTCTGGAGCAGTATCCACGCCCTATCATGACTCATCATGGGACATCCTGCGAATACTCTTACGCTGCCAATCCAATGACCCTCATACTCAATATTTTTCTCTTACATTCATCACATCTTCACTATGTATCTAATCCTTAATTTAATTGAATCATGAATAAAATCAACTCTTAGAGTGTGGCACTTCCATTATACCGGTCTTATTCATTTAATTTCACATGACCCAACCTTGGTCTTTAAATTTCAAAATATCATTTCATAATTCTTTCATTGCCGGTATAAGGCTTGGCTATACCCTAATTCTCAATTTCAACTCATAATTACAACATCGTGTTTTCATACTCATAAGTTTTTTTTTCATGATTAATCGTAATTCACATTTAACGTTCATAGCATTAATGCAATCATATCCATAATTCATCATAAGTCATCATGTCATGAAATTTCAATTTCATATACCAAGTCAATCTCAATTTATTCAAACACATGAGTTTCAATAATCTCATTTAATCCTCGTGCTATCGTTTATTTCCTTTATTCTACTTAAAAGGTCATAAGTCGTATTTTCATTCACAAACAACATTCAATTTAAACAATGAAATTCCATAAGTACCACATTTAATTTTTCTTTTATTCAAAACATCTCTTTTATCACCACATAATTTTTCTTATGCAAATAAATACTTTTATAATTTTCTCAAAGGTAAAACTCCATAGGATTCTATCCAATTTTCGTTTCTAACTCACTTTTATTTAGTCACAATAGTACCCAAATATTTTTCATAACATCTACATTTTTTTAGAATCATTTATATATTTTTTTCAGATTTTTAAAGTCAAAAATTTAATAAAAAACCTCAAAAAAATCAAAATTTTCAAAACTGCTGAACAAAAGATTCGAACCTGAGACCTGAGACCAGAGAGAAGTCAAACTCAACCGCAAGCCAACTAGACTAGGGTACAACCACGTTTAGAGAAGGGAAGATTTGGGTTAAGTGTTTTGGGTTTCGGATTTTGAATTTTTTGTTCAAAACGAAAAATGAAATGTAGAGCCTAGGTTCGTACTCGAGACCACAGGGTCACCGACCCGTTACTGTAGCGCCCAAGCACCCCACGACCACTTGGTCTAAGTGACCAGATCATCTCAAAAAGGTTTGAGATTGTTTTGATTCGATTTTTGTTCTTTACTAATTATTAAAAATTCCCAAAACGATTTTTGTTCTTTTTCTTCTTTTTTTGAAACATAACTATCTAGATTTTGAACCATATATAAATACAGTATACCAGTAATTTTAAATTGATTATTTGCCTATAAAACATGCATTTTTGGTCTTATTTTAAGTTTTAGGTCCATAGTGTCGACATTGAGAATAAAACATAGTTGCACACAATTGAATATAATCTTCTACAAAATACTTCATTCCTCCATCCCTTTATTTACTAGCAATCTACAATCTTTTTAAAACACAAATTTCTCCTTTTGCTACAATAGAGTAATTTTAATTTAAACAATTTCTTTCACAAGATACATTCAACTTGTCTCAAAAATGTATAAATTTCTTAACACAATATGGTTCTTAACTATCTACCATGGAAACACATGACATCTTCTAGCAATTTAATTCATAATTTATCAACTAGCAATCATTTCAACAAATATCTTCTAAATTATCAATTCATCTCTACATGAGCAAACATGGAGTCAATTTGACTTAAGTTTTCATTGATAATTCTATCAAAACATTCCTAGCATGGTAACTAGAATTAGAAGTATGAGAAACACCCACCTATTGGAGAAAACAAATAGAAAGCCCCTAGAAATCTCATAGAATGCACGAATGGACCCTTCTGCTCCTAAGTTGTGCCTCAAAATTGCCTCCTCCTCCTTGGATATAGCAACCCGAGTTCCCCCCTATTGAACTTCCCCCCAATGAAAAAATTGTACAAAAAAATTGTGAATAAATGTGGGAATAAGTAGATAAATGATTTATTAAGGAAAGAAATTTCAATGTCAATAAATACACTAATGTTTCATTTTCTCAAAAGAAATAAGAGGAATAGTTCTATCATTTTGTTAAAAATGAGAATTTTGTAAATCTAAACAAATATACTATACTGTTTTTCAAAAGAACACATTCTGGAAAATATTTAGATTTTAAATAAGTACAATTTGATTGAGAAATCGAGTTTATTAAAGGAGTTAGATATAGATTAGTAGAATAAAGCAATTTTAACTCATGAGTATAACAGAAAGTGAATTTGGGCAAACTGGCTTTCGGTGTGAAGTCAGGGTGCTGTATACAGTAATAGAATTCATGGGTTCATGTCTTGAAGGGGCTCGGTTTTATTAAATTTTGAATTTAAATCAAATCACCGAAAGCATATTTTAAATGTAATTCGAGTTCACCTTATAGCAGTTAGTCACTCTTGGACTCTTAGTCTTCGGGTGCGCTTTGGTTCTATTACTGTAGCTAGGCGGAGGCGTTGGTCTTGGGTTCGAATCCGACCACTGCCATTTTTTTTAATTTTTTGGTATTTTTGATATATAAGAGTTTTCAAAAGTATAAAAAATTGGGAAATTTTTTAAATATTCTTCTAAAATTACCTAGAATTCATAAAAAAATTATTTCTACAATATTTAACATACTATAATGAGAATTGGAAGTAATTTTTGGTAAGAAGAACTTGATAAATTTTCTTAGAATATGACTTTGAATAATTAAAGAAAAGGAAGATTTTGAATGTAAATTTTGTGTAGAGATCAATATTGAGATTTTCGACATGGAAAATTTGAGTAAGTTAATAAATGAAATTTGATGTTTAATATATGCAACAGTGCATGGAAAATGAAATAAAAAGATCATGATGAAATGCGGAAATTTTTGAGTATAAACACTCATTTTTGGTGAACATGAAAAGAGGTTGAAAACTAGAGTTTAGCTAAGTCCTTACATCGGCATGAAGGAAATTTTTGAAGAGAAAGGTTGTAATAAAAGGCCAAGATTGAGTCGTGGTTAACAATAGATGTTTAAGACCAGTGTAGAAATAACGCCAACTCTAGGTTGTTAAGTTATTCTTGATTCAAATGTCTAAAGACGACACTATAGTGAAGATGTGGTGAAAGTAAGAGAAAAACATAAGTATGATGGCCTCAGATCTACGGTGTAAGAGTGTTTACAGGTTCTCCAAGGACAATTCATGATTGAAATATCTAAGGACAACACTATAGTGAAGATAGGGTGAAAGTAAGAGAAAAACACAAATATGAGGGGCTCAGATCTACGGTGTGAGAGTGTTCATAGGCTGTCTGCATGATGCATCACGTCATGACGTGGATACATCTCCGAAATTATCGGGACCGTGGAGAAGAATGTGGGGTGATTGGTGACTACGTAGTGCCATCGTTCCATGATGAAGGCGAATTGTCCATAGGTTTTCTGCATGATGCATCTTGTCATGACGTGGGATTCCCCTCCAGGCTGTCTGGGTATTGGCTCATAACTCATAAAACATCTAGGATACTTATCGTACTTATCGTAGTAGTTAAACTCATAGCGAGGGATCCAAACCTACAAGATGAAGTACGGTTAATGTAACACCCTAGTTTTCATTTATGAGATTTTTGTGATTTTACGTGTTTTGCACGTGTGATCTCATTTGTATAAATTTTTCGTATAAAATATTTTTATAGTAGTTGTTCTCCCTTATTTTTCAAAAAGTATTTTTCTTTTAAAGCCTAATTAAAATCTAAAGCCCAAATTATCTTTTTAGCGCACTTTATTAATTAACTATTTTAATTATTTAAACCCATGGTTAAATTGGCCTATTAATGAGCCCATTTAACTTATTTTTCTTTTAGAACAATTGAACTTGTATTGTAGACTTTTCATGAACAAATAAAATTTTATGCACTTGTACACTTATAAGGAGGGGGTACTAGTTGGCATGTGCAAGCACTAGAGTGTGCATTGCACACCTACCCTAGGCCGGTTGGAGCAAGGAGAGATGGAGAAAGTGGAGTTGTGAATTGAGGTGGTTATGTGATCATGGGTAGTTGCTACAACTCCCTAACTCATCCTAGCCTTTGATCTCTAACCATTTGATTTAATCCTAGCCAACTATTCTCACAAAAAAAATGTATAAATACCCCCTAGTTTTTCTCTTTTAGTACACTAGAAATTTATTAAAGAAAGAAAGGATTATAGTGAGAAAAGATTGAGAGTTTTGGTGAGTAAAAGATTAAGGGGATATTTTTGTGTGTGCTCAACCAGTCTTATTCTTTTAGTACACTAGAAATTTTTTCATTGTTTAACATAGTTGATTCTCTCAAGTTAATTTTATCCTTTACAAAACTAATTCATTTTCTTATGATTCTAAAAGACAACATATTTGACAATCAAGTGGATATAATACTACTCATACAATATAATTAAAATTGAACACTTATTGCAACTTTCTATACTAATCAATTGATTTCACAATCCATGGGTGTTATTTTACATTCTACAATTCATTCGCAAGCACATTTTTCATAAAAGCATGGTTCATTAAATTATATATATGCTAGCATGAAAATATATTAATAAAGCATCATGATAAATCTTAATTAACTAATCTCAATCCATTTTACTAATTTTCTCATATAGACAAACAAGAGTTTTTCTCTTTTTCTTACTAGTCTTTTCAAGCAATCATATGGCAAATTTAGCTATTTTCTCTAGCATGGTCATAAAATTAACATATTAGCATGATATCTACATTAGAAGTAGAGAAATTGCCCACCTTTTTGAAGAACAGTGAAAATTCTTAAAAAAAAACTCCTTGAAAGCACGATTACTCTCTCTTCTCCTCCTAGCTTGTGCAAAATCCGAGCCTCTCCTCCTAGCTATGCAAGAACCCGAGCCTTCTCCTCCTTGATCCTATGCCGGCCTCCAATGGAAAAAGGACACACACTCTCTTTCTTTCTCTCACACAAATATCTCTCACACTCAATCTTTTTCTCACAAATTCTTTTCTTTCGCTTACTCTTTAAAATTTCTAAATTCAAGTGATAAAGAAAGACAAGGGAGGGATATTTATACACAACTCATGAGCAAATGGAGGGTTGAGATGAGTTTGGATGAAGGGCTAAGATGCACTTGGGAGTTAGAAGAACTACCCACTAGTGAGCAACCACTCTCCACGCTCCCACTCCATGCATTGGCCGGCCTCTCCTTCTTGTCCCATTGCACATGCATGTGCAATGCACGTGCCCTCATATGCACATCTAGTTGTTTGTTCATTAGTTTATTAACTAATTTGTTACATGATCATGTCTACCATACAAGTTGTTTTAATTAATATTAGAATTAATTAGTGGGCTAGTTTAGGTGGGCTAAAAATTCATGGGCTCTTAATTAATTAATTTATTTTATTTTGGGTGGGCTACAATTAAACTATTAGGCCTAAGAATAAATAATAATAGGCTTTTTAAAAGAGAATGAAAATATTAGTTTATGACATAAAAATATAATTTTAAAGCCAAAGCACACATTAATTTGCACGTGCAAAACACGTGAAATCAAATGAAAAAAAATATTATATTTAATTATTTGAAAATTCAGGATGTTACACAAAATTTCACCACATAATCCATCTTTTAACCGTTGTTTATTGACTTGAGTGTCTGAGGGTCTGTCGCCGGAAAATCTCCCGGTGTTTCAGACTTTTTCTCAGGTCCACGGTAGTCATTGTGTCCTTACACCCCATTCATACTAGCCTTACATCAGGGCCAGATCGGCGGCTGGGATCTGCTCTCCCCATTTGTCTAAAGAACTCACTTCGTGCTCGTATGCCATTGGCATGTACTCCTTGTCGAGGGAAAGATCATGTTTCCTCTTCCTCGCAGGTCGGGGCTCCTGAGGAGGAGGGACCGTCAAGATGTCGCCTAGAGATGGGGTCTTTGCCTCCCAGGTATGGCGGACAATCTCTTGCTGAGCTTCAGGTGTTCCCTCTCAATGACTCCCTTCAGATTCTTCTCCATCCTTTATTGCCTGACCACGATTCTCCCAATCACTAACAACTTCAGGTACTATAAGGGATTCATGCTCCTCACCGCCGACACTCCCCCCACCTTACCGGTCTCGGTCGTTTCTTCAGTTCGGCAGTGGGTTTCCCCTTTCGGAATCTGAAATCAACTCAATCTCCACATCATCTTCGGAGAAGAGTCGAGCACGGGTCTCGAACTCGAAGGCTCATCCTCCCACAAGGTTGATTGGCAGAAGAATCCGATGCTGAATCGTCCCTATCAGTGGACGAGGACGATTCACTAGATTGAACTGTATCAGAAGTTATGGTTCTAGAAAAAGGAACTCTAGATTTGGAAAGGGAGACCCGGCAAAATGAAAAAGGGGATGTAGATTTATAGAAGGGGCAGCGACTTCTCGAATAACCACAGTCACGTGCCATCTCTTCGAATCCTACAAGAACATGAAGCGACCGCTCAGAGGACACGGGAAGTCACATGAATAGAAGATTTGCCATCATTTCACTCACTCCACTGTAACCATAAATCTAGACAAGTATAACACCTTGGACAAAAGCCTCGAAAAGGCACATCGATGATGCCTCTGGCAGTTGTCTCGAAAGGGCGGTCCAACTCCGAGCTCATCACGGATTTCTCCGCAAAGCACATATCATGTCCCGGACAACTGCCTCGAAATGGTGCTTCGACTCCGAGCTCATCACAGATTTCTCCACAAAGCACAACTCACGCACTGGACAACTGTCTCGAAATGGCATTTCGACACCGATCTCATCGCGGATTTCTCTACAAAACACAGCTCACGCCCCGGACAACTGCCTCGAAATGCCACTCTAACTCTAAGCTCATCGTGGATATCTCCGCAAAATATGTCTTATGCCTCGGAAAACTACATTGAATTGGTGCTCCGACTCTGAGCTTATAGCAAGCCTCTCCTCGAGCTTCAGCCCAAGCAGCTCGGGAAGAACCAGGCGCCGTCGCCAGGGACCGTCCTCACGCCATTGCATTTTCTCCTACGAGTTAACTACTTCTCGGAGACGGCTGAAAACTCACCTCCGAGAGTGGGGGGCTTGTGATATGGGTAAAAATCTGGGCTGATCCCCTCCGTTCAATCACTCCACGGATCACAAGGCAAATAGCTGATGGGACTTCCATGAGCCCATCGGTCCAGCTCAACCCACTAAGGAGGATCAACTTGTCAATTAAGGAACAGTCAAATCCCCTAAGATTAGGGGATGAATCTGCTCTCTGAGATCCCTAATCAACGAACTCTATTTAAGCAGTTGGGAATCTTTCCCTAACAGACCCCCTGGCCTATAAATACAAGTCCACCAACACTGTTAAGTGGTAATCAAAATTTCACCACCTAATTCCTCTATTAACCATTGTTTATTGTCTTGAGCATCGATGGGTCTGTCGTCGTGAATCCTCTCAGTATTTCAGACTTTTTTGCAGGTCCACGGCGTTTGTTGTGTCCTTACACCTTACACCCCATTCATACTAGACTTACATTAGGGTCAGATTGGCGGCGGAGATCTGTTCTCCACATCCATATAAAGAACTCACTATTTGTAACGCCCTGAATCCCAAATACACTGAATTCGAGATGTTCTACAGGATCTTTTCACTTTCTTTAGTACAATTTTACAGGGAAATTTAAACTTTTCACTTTACATCAGAGTTTACATCAATATTACACTTTCATTTGCACAGCGGAAGTAAAATTTACAACAATTAAATAAATGTACAACGGCATGGTATAATCTTTAAGCATCCATTCCTCTTTAATCTTTAACATGTCATTTACTTGCATATAAGACTGTGGGTATGTCAGTTTATTCAACCGACGAACATTATACACGGCCATCCTCTCTATGCCGGAAATAGTATAACTTAATTTTCCATATTTAGCAAACACAAACTTGTCACATTACAATTAAAGGGGCTACCCTATTGATGTCGTGTTGTGATTTGTGCACTTAGTCCTTAATGCATTTATTTATAATACATGATACTAATGCGCACTTGTTCGGATTCTATGCATCCCATACTACATAGGTCCGAGGGCAAGCCCTTAATCGTTCTTCATCTTGGTAGGGTTCAATCCCTCGTTATGTCTTAATCTACTACTGTAATTACGGTAGTGTCTTAGATGTCCTATGATCTACGAGCCCATTCCCAGGCAGCGTGGAGGGGAATCCCACGTATTGACACGACGCATCGAGTAGGCAACCTATGGACAATTCAACCTCTGCCATGGAACAATGGCACCACCCATAGCCACTCGAACATCCCACAAGCGTCGCCACCGGGACGATAATTCTGGAGTAGCGCCCACGCCATGTCTTGACGCATCAAGCGGGCAGCCTGTGGATCGCTCTCACACCGCTATCCGATGGCCCCCATACTCATGTTTTTCTTCTACTTTCATTACGTCTCCACTATGTACTAATCCTTAGTTTTATTAAAAATCATGAACAAAAATTTAATCTCTAGAGTTAGCCTCTCCACTAAACCGGACTTATTCATTCATTTCAACATGACCAGCCTTGGTCTAATTTCATTTCATTTCATTTCTCAATGCCGGGGGAGACTTAGCTACTCTATTTAAATTTTCATTTCACAATTTCCACAATGAGTTCTTAAGACTCATAAAATTCATATTCATAACCAACAAATTTTCTTTTTCATTAACATGATCTCTAATTCATTCATTAATCCATATTCATACATGAACTCATGCACTTTATCAATTAATAATTTCATACTTGAAATTCACATCACTAATGAATATTCATACTTCATATTTTTCCACATTATTCTCAAGCGAGAATAAATTATATCGCACAACAAGGTTCTTTTTGCCAAATCACTTTCTAATACACCATTATTATTTATTCTTATAAGCTATACTTTTTCACAAATATATAATCTAGAACCATAGTTCTAATTATGTCTTTTATTCACAAACCATAGTGTATTTCATTCAAATAATGCCCAAATCACTTTTATAAAATCCCTTACATTTTTATGAGAATAACCATATTTTTTTCATAATTTTTGGACGCCTAGAAACCCAAAAAAAATATTTTTTTCATACATGCCGAGGGTAGGATTCGAACCCAGGCACACGGAGAAAACAGCCCAGAGCACCCACCGATAGGCCAAGTGTGCCAGCGGTTTATAAAAGGGCAAAATGGTATTTATTATCATCGGTCAGTGTATTAATTGTTTACACAAAAGTGGGGATATATATATATGCGCCTAAGAAGATTCGAACCATCCATCACAGGGAAACCAACCGAACCGCAAGACCACTTGAGCTACGCGCTCAGTTGTCTAATGTATAGTTCTAACTTTATTTAAATTGTATTCTCTGTTATTGAGAACATTTCGATGTTCAACTAGCTTTTGTTTCACTTTGCTCTCATCAAAAAATACTGTATAAATCCAGAATAATTCTCCCTCACATAATTCACATGTCAGTGTGAGAAAAATAATTTTTGTGATAATAAAAACATATTTTTACACATTTAACTCAAAAATATACATTCTAACACTCTCTTTTTTATGTTTCTTTGCCCCACAGTGTTCTAATATTTTTTTTGACAATACACTTCATACCAATCCACTGATTTTAGTAATTTATCTACATACAACTCTTATTGAATTTATTCATATCCATATTAACATAAGGGGTCCATTTGACACAAACTCAACTACTAACTTTGTGGGTAGTCTCTTTGATAGTAACAAATGTAGTTTCATTAAATCAACATATGCTTCTAGTCAAATCATGTACATCATCAAATATATAACCACCTATCAATTAGCATGCTCACAACTCAAACATTCAAGAAAGCTACTCTTTTCAAAAGTGTGCTCTTTCTTAATCAATTACATACTTCAATTTTTCAATTTAACAAGCGTTCTTATTAGTAATTTTCATGCATCATGTCTCAATATCATACTAGCATCATTCTTAAGGAAATTTAACCACTATCATTCATTCATTCTAACAAGCATGGAGAATTTTACCCACAACTTAATTTAACAATAGAAGCACATGCAAGTTGTTCATTAATATTCCAATTAATTTATGAACTAACTTTCCATTTAAAATGTATTCTTATTAATATTTTCCATGCATCATTTCTAATTAGAAATAAGGAAAATCAAACCCACCTTGTATGGAGAGAAACAACACAAAAGCAACAAATCCTTGCAACAAGATGCACCTCCTCCTAGACGATGCGCGCACACGCTCCACAAGCACCAATCCCGAGCTCCTCCTAGTGATGGCCGGCCTCTCCTTCTTCTCCTTGATTGAAAGCAAGCACAATTCCATACAATTCTCTCAATCTTTTAACTCACAACTTACTACTAAATTAGACTATAGGTTTGGAAGGATATAATTGCATATGAATACTAGACATGGGAGGGGGTATTTATACTCGAAATCAAGTAGAATGAAGGGCTAGGATTAACTAGTTGGTTGTAGAATGGAGGGCCAAGATGAAAGTAGGAGTTATAAAAACTACCCACACCCACATAACCACCATGCCATGATCACCATTCAAAATTTGGGTTTCCCTCCCAAAAGAATGCAACCGGCCTCCATGGAGAAGTGTGCATTGCACGTGTACGTGTAGTGCACGTGCATGCAACTAGGACCAAAATTGTACATTTTAATTTGTACAAAAATAAAATATTATTAAAATAGTCTGCTACATGACAAGTTAAATAAAATAGATTAATCCATGGGCTTTAGTTTTGGGCCAAAATAGTTATTTAAAAATAAAATAAATAAAATACATTTTGGGCTTTTAGGAAAAAGGCCTTTTAATTAAATTAAAATAAGGCTTTCTATCCATTTAAAGAAAAAGGCTTTTGTGTAAAAATAGTTTGAAAACACATATTTAAATATTTATACACATCACAATAAAAATAATTATAAGATTTAATTCAACCAAAAAAATATTGCACGTGCACACTACGTGCAAAATAAATAATTTTTCATTAATTGAAAAATCAAGGTATTACAACACTCCCTCCTTAGAATAGTTCCGTCCCCGGAAGTACAGTCAAGAGCGAGAAAACAGAAAATACAACACAACAACAAGAACAAACAGATACAAAGATACAATCAAGCAAAAAGCTCAGGATAGTCCTTCAACATCCTCTCCTCAGACTCCCAAGTAGCCTCTTCAACCAAGTGGTTTCTCCAGACTACCTTGACCATCGGTATCGTCTTATTCCTCAAGACCTTTTCTCGACGATCAACAATCTCAACAGGAGACTCGATGTAATTCAGGTCTAACTGCAAACCTTCCGGCACTTCAGGCAAATGATGACTCGGATCTGGAATGTAACCTCTCAGAATAGACACATGAAAGACATTGTGCACCTGAGATAACTCTTCCGGTAATTCAAGCCGGTAAGCAGTTTTCCCGATCTTTTTCAATATCTTATACGGGCCTATAAACCTCGGGGCTAACTTCCCGCCTTTGCCAAATCGAACCGCACCTTTACTGGGTGATACCTTCAGAAAGACGAAGTCACCGACCTCAAACTCAAGGTCCCTTCTCCGGTTGTCTGCATAGCTTTTCTGCCTGCTCTGAGCTTCCACCAACCTCTTCCTGATCAGATCAATCTTCTCAGAGGTTTGCTGCACAAGCTCAGGACCAAACAACTGACGCTCCCCAACTTCAAACCAACAAACAGGTGTCCTGCACTTCCTGCCATACAAAGCTTCGTACGGCGCCATCCCGATGCTAGCCTGAAAACTATTGTTGTAGGCAAACTCTACCAAAGGTAAATGCCTTTCCCAACTGCCTCCAAAGTCTAGTATACAATACCAAAGCATATCCTCAAGAATACGGTTGACTCTCTCGGTCTGCCCATCGGTTTGCGGATGAAAAGCAGTGCTGAAATCTGTCTTGGTACCCAAGCTGTCTGAAGACTCCTCCAGAAATGCGAAGTAAACCGCGCATCTCGATCAGACACAATAGTTGACGGAACACCATGAAGCCGAAAAATCTCGCCAACATACAACTCAGCAAACTTGTCCATCGAAGCAGTGAGTTTCATCGCCAAAAAGTGAGCGGACTTGGTTAGTCGATCGACTATAACCCAAATCGCATCGTTGCCTTTAGAACTCTTAGGCAATCCCGTGATGAAATCCATACTGATGTTATCCCACTTCCATTCCGGAATAGGTAACGGCTGTAATAGACCTCCGGGTCTCTGATTTTCGGCTTTGACTTGCTGACAAACCTCACACTTCGCCACAAATTCAGCCACATCCCGCTTCAAACCTGACCACCAGAAATGCTGTTTGATGTCTTTGTACATCTTAGTACTCCCAGGATGTACCGAAAAAAGAGTAGCATGCACCTCCTGAAGAATACTCTCCTTCAGGTCCGCCTGATTTGGAACGCATAGCCTATCTCCGAACCACAGCACTCCATCCTTGATTTGAAATCCGGGCAACCTGCCAGCACTAATCTGCTCCTTCATCTCCAAAATATCAGCATCAACCTCCTGACTTGCAATGATCCTTGTATTCAATGTAGGCTGAAGCCTCAACTGAGCCAAAGATGCTCCCAATCCTTGCAAGACAACTTCAATACCTGCTCGGTCCAACTCCTCAATCAGATGCTTCTGAGTCGTAATCAAACTGGCCAAACTGCTCTTGCGACTAAGTGCATCAGCCACAACATTAGCCTTTCCAGGATGATACTTGATCTTAGGCCGCATATCCTCAAGCACTTCCAACCATCTCCGCTGCCTCAGATTCAGATCCCTCTGCTGATATATATACTTCAAGCTCTTGTGATCCGTGTACATGTTTAACTTCTCACCGTACACGTAGTGCCTCCATTGCTTCAGGGCAAAGATAATCGCAGCCAACTCCAGATCATGAGTCGGGTAATTCTTCTCATGCGGTCATAGTTGCCTAGACCCATAAGCGATTACTCTTCCTTCTTGCATTAAGACACAACCAAGCCCACGATGTGAAGCATCGCTGTAAACATCATACTCAACACCTGCTCTAGGCAAAGCCAGGATAGGTGCAGTAGTCAGCTTCTCTTTCAACTCCTGAAAGCTCGCCTCACGGTGCTCAGTCCACTTGAAGCTCACATTCTTCTTGGTCAGTCCAGTAAGCGGCACGGCTATCTGAGCATAACCTTGAATGAATCTCCTGTAGTATCCAGTCATCCCAAGAAAACTTCTGACTTCCTTTACTGTAGTAGGCCTAGCCCAATCTCTCACTGCCTCTATCTTCTGAGGGTCAGTTGTCACTCCCTCCTTAGAAAGGATGTGACCTAGGAATGCCACTTCAGATTTCCAGAAATCACACTTGGATAACTTGGCATACAACTTCTGCTCTTCCAGCTTCTGCAGAACTGCTGCCAGATGCTCGGTGTGCTCCTCCTCTGACTTGGAGTACACGAGGATATCGTCGATAAACACCACGATGAAAGAATCAATGAACTCAGAACTCTGTTCATCAAGTCCATGAAGATTGCGGGTGCATTCGTCACTCCGAATGGCATAACTAAGAATTCGTAGTGCCCATGTCGAGTTCTAAATGCAGTTTTGTGCACATCTTCAGCTTTCACTCGAACTTGGTGATATCCTGATCGAAGATCTATTTTGGAGAAAACAGCTGCTCCTTGTAGACGATCGAACAAATCATCAATTCGAGGAATCGGATACTTATTCTGAACAGTGACCTTATTCAGCTCCCGGTAATTGATACACATTCTCATCGATCCATCCTTCTTCTTTACCAAAAGCATTGGTGCTCCCCAAGGTGACACACTAGGTTGAATAAAGCCTTTCTCCAACAGTTCCTCAATCTGCCGTTTCACCTCATCCTGTTCCACTGGAGCCATCCTATACGGTGCCTTAGAAATGGGTGCACTTCCCGGCTGAACAGTGATGTTGAACTCTACATCACGATGCGGGGGTAACCCAGGAAAATCATCCAAGAACACAGTCGGATAGTCCCGAACCACAAGAATCCCTTGCACTTCCACAGGAGCCTCTTCCTTGCGGATCGTTGCCACCAGCATAGAACATTTCTGCTTCCCTTGGAAAGTGACTTCAGGTCCACCTGGAGCCTTCACTGTTACCGTCTTGGTCTTGCACTCGATGCTTGCACTGTACACCGACATCCAATCAATGCCAATGATAACATCGACTCCCAAGATAGTCAGCTCGATCAGATCAATGCCAAAGATTCGATCTCCAATCACAATCTCGCAATCAGCGTAATACCGATCAGTGGTTAAAGTTTTCCCTGACGGAGTAGCTACTGCTAAGATCTTGCCTGAAAAAATCTTCGGTTCAACTCCCAACACTTTAGCAAATTTAGGAGACACAAAAGTATGAGAGGATCCAGTATCGAACAATACAACAGCTTTCATTCCATTAAGATATAGTTCGCCTGTTACATAATACACACCATTACGTAATAGTTTCACAATATAAGCAGGAAAAGAAATGACAAAAACTCTAAACACCAGCCCTCGTACCAGAGATGACCTGATCTGCCTCATCAGCATCATCCTCAGTCAAGGTAAACACTCGCCCTGGTTGGTACGGCCTCTTTCCAGTCTGCTGCGTTGGTGCATTGCTATTACCACTCTGTAGCTTGAGAAATTGAGATCGGTAATGTCCCGTTTCACCACAGTTGAAGCAAGTCACCGCAGGAGGTCTCACCACATTGTTTCCAGGTCCTCCAGCCATACTAATAGCGTTCGCCCCTGTCGGTTTGAACCTCTGTGCAGATGGTTGCCCCTTGAAACTCCCAGAATGTGCAGGCCTCTTTCCAGACTGCCAGTTGTTCCTCTGGTTCTGAACAACATGGAACTGCTCCATATCTGCCTCCGTCGCTGCTGCCCTCTTGACCAGCTTGTCGACTCGCCTGATACCAAGGGGTATCATCCGGGACCTCAAACTCGGCCTCAATCCATGCTCGAACTTGCGAGCCTTCTTCGCTTCATCCATCACCAGTTCTGGAGCATACCTAGAGAGCTGAGTGAATTTAGTCTCATACACTCTCACCGACATGCTGCCTTGCTGAAGCGACAGAAATTCCATTGCCTTCTTCTCCTGAACATCGGAGGGGAAATAGTGACTGCGGAATTCTTCGAGAAATTCCTCCCAGCCAAGCACTATGCCTCCCATGGTCCTCTTCATGGATTGCCACCAGACCGCCGCATCCTTCTCCAGTTGCAAAGTCGCCAACTTGACCTTGCTGCCTTCCGGGGTATCCAACACCTCGAAGATTGTCTCCACTTGACGGATCCAGTCGTCAGCCGCATCTGAGTTTGACTTTCCTTCGAATACAGGTGGTTTCATTCGTTTGAACGATTCCACCAGCTTAATCGCCTCGGGCACTGGATTCACCGGCCCCCTTCCTTGGTTCATAACCACTGCATTAAGCGTCTGGTAGACTCTTGCATGTTCGGTCTTCAGATCCAAACCTTCCCCATTCCTAGCTCCTCTTCTTGACATATTCTGATGCAAAAGATCCATTAAATTCGAAGTATAAGACAAGAATTTAAACCAACTTGCATTTCATTGAATTCCACAGTTTATACATTCGAATTGAAAACATTTTTGACATCAGAATGGAAAATAAAAGAAGCTGAGACAGTCTAACTCCTACGGGTCCTCTTCGCTGCTCGAAGTTCTTCCCGTAGTTCATCAACTTCATCCTTCAGCACATCAGTCAGGTTCTTCCTCTTCTTGAGTTCCCAAACCCGATGACTGAGAACTGAAAAGTCGTCCTTCCGCTTCGCCAGCTGAGCCTCCAACAATCCGACTCTCTCTCGCAGTGTCTCTACCTGCCTCTGAAGAGAAGTCACAAGACCACTTGGAACTGGTTCTTCTTCTTCGTCAGAAGAAGAGTCATCAGATAAATCCGGAGGTGGGGTGATCTCTCGGGATTCAGGCCATTCTTCACCGTCAGAATCTGCTTGCCCTGGATAGTACTCATCCTCGGAATCTGCCTATCCAGGATGGTACTCTTCCTCAATGATATACCAGTCGTCGCCTCCAGCAGGGTCGAAGTGATCAGCCATCTTAGAAATAGAGAGGAAGAAGCATAAATCTTAGAGCAACACAAATGTAAGTCACTTACATTTAAATCTCTAGACTCAAACACACACTCTAATGTCCACATCTAGGGTGTCATTCCCTATAAATTTGTACAAGTGTGGAAAGCGTAGAAAACCTGGCTCTGATACCACTCTGTAACGCCCCGAATCCCAAATACACTGAATTCGAGATGTTCTACAGGATCTTTTCACTTTCTTTAGTACAATTTTACAGGAAAATTTAAACTTTTCACTTTACATCAGAGTTTACATCAATATTACACTTTCATTTGCACAGCGGAAGAAAAATTTACAACAATTAAATAAATGTACAACGACATGGTATAATCTTTAAGCATCCATTCCTCTTTAATCTTTAACATGTCATTTACCTGCATATAAGACTGTGGGTACGTCAGTTTATTCAACCGACGAACATTATGCACGGCGATCCTCTCTATGTCGGAAATAGTATAACTTAATTTTCCATATTTAGCAAACACAAACTTGTCACATTACAATTAAAGGGGCTACCCTATTGATGTCGTGTTGTGATTTGTGCACTTAGTCCTTAATGCATTTATTTATAATACATGACACTAATGCGCACTTGTTCGGATTCTATGCATCCCATACTACATAGGTCCGAGAGCAAGCCCTTAATCGTTCTTCATCTTGGTAGGGTTCAATCCCTCGTTATGTCTTAATCTACTACTGTAATTACGGTAGTGTCTTAGATGTCCTATGATCTACGAGCCCATGCCCAGGCAGCCTGGAGGGGAATCCCACGCACTGACACGACGCATCGAGCAGGCAACCTATGAACAATTCAGCCTCTGCCATGAAACAATGGCACCACCCATAGCCACGCGAACATCCCACAAGCGTCGCCATCGGGACGATAATTCTGGAGTAGCGCCCACGCCATGTCTTGACGCATCAAGCAGGCAGCCTGTGAATCGCTCTTACACCGCTATCCGATGGCCCCCAAACTCATATTTTTCTTCTACTTTCATCACGTCTCCACTATGTACTAATCCTTAGTTTTATTAAAAATCATGAACAAAAATTTAATCTCTAGAGTTAGCCTCTCCACTAAACCAGACTTATTCATTCATTTCAACATGACCAGCCTTGGTCTAATTTCATTTCATTTCATTTCTCAATGCCGGGGGAGACTTAGCTACTCTATTTAAATTTTCATTTCACAATTTCCACAATGAGTTCTTAAGACTCATAAAATTCATATTCATAACCAACAAATTTTCTTTTTCATTAACATGATCTCTAATTCATTCATTAATCCATATTCATACATGAACTCATGCACTTTATCAATTAATAATTTCATGCTTGGAATTCACATCACTAATGAATATTCATACTTCATATTTTTCCACATTATTCTCAAGTGAGAATAAATTATATCGCACAACAAGGTTCTTTTTGCTAAATCACTTTCTAATACACCATTATTATTTATTCTTATAAGCTATACTTTTTCACAAATATATAATCTAGAACCATAGTTCTAATTATGTCTTTTATTCACAAACCATAGTGTATTTCATTCAAATAATGCCCAAATCACTTTTATAAAATCCCTTACATTTTTATGAGAATAACCATATTTTTTTCATAATTTTTGGACGCCTAGAAACCCAAAAAAAATATTTTTTTCATACATGCCGAGGGTAGGATTCGAACCCAGGCACACGGAGAAAACAGCCCAGAGCACCCACCGATAGGCCAAGTGTGCCAGCGGTTTATAAAAGGGCAAAATGGTATTTATTATCATCGGTCAGTGTATTAATTGTTTACACAAAAGTGGGGATATATATATATGCGGCTAAGGAGATTCGAACCATCCAACACAGGGAAACCAACTGAATTGCAAGACCACTTGAGCTACGCGCTCAGTTGTCAAATGTATAGTTCTAACTTTATTTAAATTGTATTCTCTGTTATTGAGAACATTTCGATGTTCAACTAGCTTTTGTTTCACTTTGCTCTCATCAAAAAATACTGTATAAATCCCGAATAATTCTCCCTCATATAATTCACATGTCAGTGTGAGAAAAATAATTTTTGTGATAATAAAAACATATTTTTACACATTTAACTCAAAAATATACATTCTAACACTCTCTTTTTTATGTTTCTTTGCCCCACAGTGTTCTAATTTTTTTTTTGACAATACACTTCATACCAATCCACTGATTTTAGTAATTTATCTACATACAACTCTTATTGAATTTATTCATATCCATATTAACATAAGGGGTCCATTTGACACAAACTCAACTAGTAACTTTGTGGGTAGTCTCTTTGATAGTAACAAATGTAGTTTCATTAAATCAACATATGCTTCTAGTCAAATCATGTACATCACAAAATATATAACCACCTATCAATTAGCATGCTCACAACTCAAACATTCAAGAAAGCTACTCTTTTCAAAAGTGTGCTCTTTCTTAATCAATTACATACTTCAATTTTTCAATTTAACAAGCGTTCTTATTAGTAATTTTCATGCATCATGTCTCAATATCATACTAGCATCATTCTTGAGGAAATTTAACCACTATCATTCATTCATTCTAACAAGCATGGAGAATTTTACCCACAACTTAATTTAACAATAGAAGCACATGCAAGTTGTTCATTAATATTCCAATTAATTTATGAACTAACTTTCCCATTAAAATGTATTCTTATTAATATTTTCCAAGCATCATTTCTAATTAGAAATAAGGAAAATCAAACCCACCTTGTATGGAGAGAAACAACACAAAAGCAACAAATCCTTGCAACAAGATTCACCTCCTCCTAGACGATGCGCGCACACGCTCCACAAGCACCAATCTCGAGCTCCTCCTAGTGATGGCCGGCCTCTCCTTCTTCTCCTTGATTGAAAGCAAGAACAATTCCACACAATTCTCTCAATCTTTTAACTCACAACTTAATACTAAATTAGACTATAGGTTTGGAAGGATATAATTGCATATGAATACTAGCCATGGGAGGGGGTAATTATACTCGAAATCAAGTAGAATGAAGGGCTAGGATTAACTAGTTGGTTGTAGAATGGAGGGCCAAGATGAAAGTAGGAGTTATAAAAACTACCCACACCCACATAACCACCATGCCATGATCACCATTCAAAATTTGGGTTTCCCTCCCAAAAGAATGCAACCGGCCTCCATGGAGAAGTGTGCATTGCACGTGTACGTGTAGTGCACGTGCATGCAACTAGGACCAAAATTGTACATTTTAATTTGTACAAAAATAAAATATTATTAAAATAGTCTTCTACATGACAAGTTAAATAAAATAGATTAATCCATGGGCTTTAGTTTTGGGCCAAAATAGTTATTTAAAAATAAAATAAATAAAATACATTTTGGGCTTTTAGGAAAAAGGCCTTTTAATTAAATTAAAATAAGGCTTTCTATCCATTTAAAGAAAAAGGCTTTTGTGTAAAAATAGTTTGAAAACACATGTTTAAATATTTATACACATCACAATAAAAATAATTATAAGATTTAATTCAACCAAAAAAATATTGCACGTGCACACTACGTGCAAAATAAATAATTTTTCATTAATTCGACTGTCCACGTGTAATTGTTTTAGAGTAAATATTTATTCATGAAAGAATTTGATTTTATCATACACATGAGCATGTAGCTCAATTATTCCTTTTAATATATTTTTTCCCAAAAAAAACTTTTTCTTCATTGAATAATTCAATTTTTTACGACCCAGAATGACTCCATTGTCTAAAAAAATATAATTTTTTTGCTATGTGTAATAAATGTTCCTTATACTCTTCTAGTGAAGAAGAGAATAGAACTGTACTAATATATCATCTTTATAGACAGTAACGAATGGAAAATGACCAAACATACTATCAATCTATTTCTGGAATGTTTGTGGTGTATTTCTTAAGCAGAAAGGCATTACCAGCCATTCCAAGTATCCTTGGGGACTACTAAAGGTTGTTAGGCTTTGGACAAGCCATCTTCTAGTTTTACTTGCCAAAATCCTGATTTTGCATCAAATTCTGAATATAGTTTGGAAATTTGTACTAAATTCAATAATTGCTCTGTAGTTGGAATATAGTATCTGTCAAAGATACAGGCATGACTAACTTATCTATAATTAACTACCATTCGAGCTTTTCCTCGTTTTAGCTCAACATGATTCCTGACTAAAAAAATGAGAACTTTGATTGCTATAACTGGATTTAATAAGTTTTAAATCCAATAGTTTTTTTATTTGCTTAGAAAATTCTAATTCATTATTTTGATTTACCATAATGCTTGGAGTTCTACTATTCTTATTTGAATATTCTGATAAGAGTTCGAGTTGACATTATCTCGGTGCACTATTGAAATGTTTTACAATGACTCTAACAAATAATTGCTATATAATGACTCTAACAAATAATGTATAATTTGTTACGTTGTGTCAATATTTTTAAGAATATATGTAAATTCTTTTTTTGTATTTTTCCAATGGTTTTTATTTACCAACGGATTTTCAATATTCCGGGGACGGAACTGAGATAAGTCGACTGTCTAGAGGACCAAATTCAAGATTTGACAAAAAATAAACTAAGTCTCGTATCAGTCGACTTACAAGAGGGTCAGTCGACTTACCCGAGGAAAATTCCAGTAATCCTCTCAAAAATATTCTAAGTCGACTTAACTGGGTTATAGGTCGACTGTCCAGAAGGACAAATAATTCTTACGAAAATGACTTCTGCAGTGGACCAGTCGACTGCCTAGGGGCTAGGTCGACTGTCCAGAGCAACTATTTCAACAAATTCAAATAAAGTATCAGGCTCGTACCAGTCGACTGCACAGTAGGCCAGTCGACTGTCGGCCTATAGATTTTCCAAAATTTGGTCGGATTACAAAGTCAATTTCTGAAGCTTTCTAATGATCAATATTATGAAAATAGTTCGTACTCAGGAAAATAATAAATCTCAACGAAGTTTCATCAGGTATATGTATAAATTACTCAAAACATCAATATGTCAAGATCTAAATTTCTATATTCCAAATCACAAATCCTTTTCTTAGAGTTTTACAAGATCTAAGTCTTTTTCACAAAATCAATAAAAATCTGATTATTACTTCTAATGTCCAGGTGTTCATACACATATTCAACATGCTTTAGCAAACAATTTCAATATTAAAGATCTACTATTTCATCCACATTTATTCACATGATTCACATCACATTACGAGATCTAAATTGTTCACCACAACCAATCATTACATCATGATATTTGTTCACATAGATCAATCAATCAAGACGAATTAAGATTCTCACACAATCAAACAAACAAGACAATTTCGATATCTCTCACATATATCAAAACAACACAACAAATTTTTATATTACTCACCTTAGAATTGAGAATAGTCCACAAAGAAATCCTCTTTTGCTAGATCCCAAAAGCTCTTGCTCCACCAAAAAGATCTCCAAAATTCTGTGTATTATCAGTAATGACGGCTGGGAAAAATCCCTTAAATATGCCGGGTTGATTATTAGGGTTTTACCCGCAACTTTGCAAAACAACCCTTCCCAAAATACAATTTGCATGTAAAGATCATTCTTTGGAAATTCCCTCAAAACTCATTTAAATTTGGATTCATAAGAAATTATACATTCTAAATCTCAATTTGTGCTGTTCAAAACGTCCAGAAATTGTATTTTGCATTTTAGTCCCTAAAATTGTCGAATTTACAAAAAGGTCCTTCTTTTCTCAAAAATTGCAAATAGCTCCAATAAATTGCAGAAAAATCAAGAAAAATACTAAATAAATCTCAAATAATAAATAAAGATTTTTCATAAAGAAAACTAAATTTTCACACTTCTCATGAAAGCATTTGCACGTGTTTTGCACGTGTACAAAAGATAAATTTTCAGAAAATACTCATTAAATCCCCAAAATAAATTGAAATTCATTTTCAAATATAAAAATAATATTTGAAAATACGGGGTTCTACAATACCACCTATATATAAGAGGAGAACAAATATCAAAACAACTCTACAACCAATATGAGACTATAATACTATCTAACACTCCCACTCAAACTTACGATGGGTCAAAAAGTGTGAGTTTGCCTACTAAGTATCTAAATCTCTGAACAGTATGAGATTTGGTGAAGAAGTCTGCAGTCTGCTGGGAAGATGTAACAGAATGGAGAGAAAAGGTCTATGCCTCAAAGCGCTCACGAACATAATGGCAATCAATCTCTATATGCTTCGTTCGCTCATGAAAGACCGGGTTGCTTGCAACGTGCAATGCACTCCGGTTATCACAATAAAGAGGAGTAGCTCCTGTAATAGTGACACCCATATCTGATAACAGCCAACGAACATGAATAATCTCTCTAGTAGTAGCTGCCATTGCTCTGTACTCAGCTTCAGTCAAAGAACATGCAACAACTGCCTGTTTCTTACTTCGCCGTGAGATCAACGAATTACCAAAAAATAGACAGAAACCGGTGGTAAACCGTCTGGTAGAAGGATCACCTGCCCAATCTGAATCAGAATATGCATTCAGCTCTAGTTTGGATGTAGCAGGCATGAATAAAGAGTGAGTAATAGTGCCCCGAAGATATCTGAGAATCCGAAGAAGAGCACCGTAGTGAACTGATGTAGGAGCAGAAACAAACTGACTGACAACATTGACTGCGTGAGCAATATCGGGTCTGGTCATGCAAAGTAGACAAGCTGTCCAACAATCTGTCTGTATCTAGTGGGATCAGGAAAGAGCTCACCATCGGTGGGACGAAGCTTCACATGAAGCTCTAAGGGTGTATCGGCTGATCTACTGTCAGAAAGGCATGCAGCGGAGATAATATCTGATGTTTATTTCTGTTGAGAAATGAGTATCCCCCGAGATCCATGAGCAATCTCTAGGCCCAGAAAATAACGTAGTCTGCCAAGGTCTTTCATATGAAACTGCTGATGAAGGTATTTCTGGGTGGATGTAATGCCCACAGAGTCATCCCCAGTAATGATCATATCATCAACATAGAGTAGTAGAATTACCCTCCCCTGTGGTGACGACCGCATAAACATAGAATGGTCCTGAGAACTCTGACTAAAACTAGCCTTGGTGATGACAAGGCAAAAACACTCAAACCAGGCTCGAGGGTCCTGCTTCAAACCATATATAGCCCGACGCAACCGGCAAGCATGACGAGGAGTAGGGAGGCCAGGAGGAGGATCCATATAAACAACCTCAGATAAGGTACCATGAAGAAAAGCATTCTTCACGTCCATCTGGTATAATGGCCATTGGCGGATGGCTGCAACAGCAAGAAGAGTGCGAACAGTAGTCATCTGTGCAACAAGAGTAAATGTATCATCATAATCAATGTCATGCTCCTGAGTAAATTCTCGAGCTACTAGATGAGCCTTGTGCCGCTCAATAGATCCATCAGGTTGATATTTACCTTGAAGATCCACTTGCAGCAAATAGGCTGAACGCCCTCTGGCAGAGGAACAACATCCTAAGTACCAGTCTGATCAAATGCACTGAATTCCTCTGTAATAGTTTTCCTCCATTCATGATATTGAATTGCATCTTGATAGGTTATGGGCTCACGTGTAGAGTGTATAGCAATGAGATATGTATGAAACTGGGGTGAGTAGGAAGCTAGGGTGGCAAAACCAAACTAGTCAGAAGGACCAGTGGCATCAGGTGTATAACTTGTCTGAGGAATACCAGAAGTGGAACGGGTAGACTGACGAAGAGGTGGTGGACTGACAAGGTGCGGGGGTGAGGACGGTGGAGTAGGTGCATGTGTCGGTGGGAAAGTAGGTGGGGTGGGTGCTGGCTGCTGTGGGGATGCAGGTGGTGTTTCAGTAGGGAGAACAACAGGTGTAAGAACGGCAGGAGATGAGAATGGAGCCAGAGGAGTGGGATCAAAAGGAATGCGGAAAGATGAAGTCAGGAGGCTAGCAACAACTGGGGAATTGAGAAATCTAGTATCCTCAGGGGGTGTCAGGTAGTATGGGGAGTCTTCCACAAAGGTTACATGTTGAGAAATGCGGACACGACCCGCTGAGGATCAAAACAATGATAACTTTTGTGTTCAGGACTGAGACCTAGGTGAACGTACTTAGTAGCATGAGCGGAGATCTTCGTGCACTCAGTAGGAGGGAGAAGGACGTAACAGGTGCACCCAAAGGTACAGAGCATACTGTAGTCGGGAGGTGAATGATAAAGGGCCTCATAAGGCGTCGTACCAGCTAGGGCAGATGAGGGAGTAATGTTGATGAGACTAACAGAGGTCATGATAGCTTCAGCCCAGAAAGAATGTGGAGCGGAAGAGGAGAGTAAAAGAGCACGAGCCATCTCAAGGATGTGATGATGCTTGCGTTTAGCTATACCATTCTGCTCATGTGTGTGAGGGAATGATTGCTGAAAAAGGGTGCCGTGAGACTGAAGGATCGATCTCATACTGGTGGAAGTGTACTCATGTGCACTGTCAGATCAAAAATTCTTAATGCGCACACCGAACTGAGTGTGAATCATAATTATAAAGAACCGGTAAATGTCAGGTATCTCAGATCGCTGACGCATAAGAAAAACCCATGTATGTCTAGTGAAGTCATCGATGAAGGCAACATAATAGAGATAGCCTTTCCACGAAGGTACGGGAGAGGGTCCCCATATGTCAAAATGAACAAGTTGAAAAGGGTGAGTGGTTTCAGAAGTTCTTTTGTGACTAAAGGGTAAGGCTATGTGTTTGGCCAAATAACAACCCTGACAATCAGATAAATGTTTCAAAGTGAGATAACCAAGGACACCACTGCGAGCTATAGTCTGGAGTCGTGATGCGCTAATATGACCTAAACGTCTATGTCACATATCAGCATCAGAGGAAACAATACCGGCAAAACTAGAAGGAGAGTGATGTGCACAAAGAAAATCTAGATAATATAGACGACCCTGACAACTAGCATGCCCAAACTCCTCACCGGTGGAGGAATCAGTAATAGAACAACCTAAAGAGTCAAAAGTAACGACAAGACCATTATCGCACAACGCACTAATAGAAATAAGGTTTATGGATAAATGAGGAGCATAGAGAACATATGGTAATGTGAGAGTGGGAGAGTTAATTGTCCCTGAGTGTGTAATAAGAAGTGGTGAGCCATCAGCTGTGTGTAGAGATGGAGAGTGAGAGGGAAGTGATGTGTAGGTGGTGAACAATGTCTGATTACTAGTGAGATGATGTAATGCACTAGAATCTAAAATCCAGAACGAATTCATACCGGGAGTGGCAGAAAGTACAGGAGCAGAGGAGCCAGCATTGATAGACTGACCCATGAGTTGTAGTTCCAGCTGAGTGAGGCGTTGCTGAGTATTATCCCAATCAGCAGAAGATGGCAAGGCCGGAGTGATGGGCATGGCTGAGGATGTGAGGGAAGAAGCACTGCGAGGAGAATAAGACTAGCGCTGCTGTGACTGAGAGCACAATGTGGAGGGAGAGGCTGCTGGTATCTGGATCGGGGTAGGGAGTAGGGCGATGCTACCGATGGCAGAAGTAGAGGTGGGGTAGGGTGATGAATGATGTAGAGAAGGTAGGAGGCCGGAGACAGACTGAAAGTGGCACTGCTGCTTTTTGAATCTGGAGGAGGAACGAGAGGCGGTTGCATCGGAAAAGTCAGTGGAGGCGGAAATATGTGGGAGGGACTAAGATGCCATCAAGTAGTAGTACCTATATATATATATATATATATATATATATATATATATATATATATATATATATATATATATAAAGGGATTTGCTCAATTGAAAACGGGTCCATTTTCAACGGGTTGGAAAACAGCAATCCTGGTCGTCCGATCTTGCTTGATCATGATTAGCGGATCTGATCAAAACCCGTTAAAATATCCCACCAATGCTCCAAAAACCAAAGGGGTAATTTTGTTAATTCACGCCAAAAAACATTTCACACTTAGCATTATTTTGGCATGAAGTTTTTTTTTGTCGAAAAAATCACTTAGGCCGTTGTTTCCAACAGCCTAAGTTATTTGAAGTTTTTTTGTGGAAAAAATTGTACTTAGGCCGTTGTTTGGAACAATGGCCTAGGTTGTTTTTTTTAACAAAAATTTCAACGTAGGCCATTGTTCCCAACAACAACCTAAGTATGTACAAGTGTTTTTCCAAACACTTGTACATACTCAGATCACCATCTCCCTCACAACTCTCTCTCTCGCTAGTGGAGCTCGATAAACCCATTTTTCCAAACCCTAGCTCTCTCTCTCTATCGATCTAAAAACCCTACCTCTCTCTTAATCGTTGCTTTTCACCGAATCTCTCCCTATTCTCAGTCTTTAGCCCTCTTCCTTTGAAGATCCCAATTACAAAAAAATCCTAACCTATACGAAACCTACCCAACCCTAAAATCCTAATCCTAAATAAATTAGCCAAACCCTACTCCCCTTCCTTTCTCTACAGAAGCACGCAGCGGCCTCCCGAACACCCTCATTGTTAAAGGTACTAATTTGTTCCTACTTGAGTAGATCTAACTAGGCTAATTGATTAGAAATTTTTCTCCAATGTTTGAGTGTACATTGCTATATTATGCGTAGGTATTTATAGAGTAGGTAATTCTAGTTTTATTGGGGATGTAGATATAGTATTAGTTGTTGTTGGTTGTTGTTCGATGTTAGTAATAGCGCACAAAGCGAAAAAAAATTTATGCAACTTTGCGAGTACGTCGGGCTCGCCATACACAAGCCAACGCAATTCGTAGAAGTGTGTTTGGATTCACGATTTGAAGTGTACGGCCGTGTATCGCTTTCGATTCATTCCCTGTGAGTGAAAGAGATACATCGGAGTATTTTGCAAACCGTGAGTCGAAACTCACCTCTACAAATTTTGTAGGTTCATGTGTTTTGCCGCCGTCCCACTCCCAAAGTTTAGGAATTGTTTGATCTCATTTGTGCGGATTTGTACCGTATATCAAACAACAACCTCAGTTCAAGTTTTTTGATTTTTGTCGAGGGTACTTTTCAGTACGAAACGACATCTAAAAAAAAATTTGAAAAGCATATTGGGCTTACCACTCCCTACCAAACGGTACTTGTAGTTGAGAGTTCGGACCCCCGGTTTGGGGCCTACGTCAATGTGTCGCATTATTGGCATTTTTCATGAATGAATGCGATACACGGCCGAATCTTGCAAACCGTTGGTCGGAACTCGCTTGTACAAGTTGTGTTGCCTTGTTTGCAGGGAGCCCGACCCAATCAGAAAGTTTAATTAATTTTTTTGCCGTCAATTGTGGGGTTTTCTTATGATTTTTGTTATGTTTTGAGGGAGTTTTCAACATAGAACCCACTTGAGAAAAACCGTAATTTTGCGAGTAGGTTGGTCTCGCCACTCACAAGTCATACCAACTTGTAGTTTCGAGTTGTAACCCACGGTTTGGTATATGCGTCTGTGTATCACATTCCCCCTCGTTTCCAAGAGTAAGGGGAATGCGAGTGAGACACGGCCTTATCTTGCAAACCGTGGATCAGAACTTGCTTGTACAAGTTCTGTTACCTTGTGTGCGGCAAGCCGGACCCAATAGAAGAGTTTTCTATTTTTATGACGTCGTTTTTGACATTTTGTCACTTATTTTGTTTCGTATGTATATATATCGCAATCGTTTGTTAACAAGCTGTTTTATATATGATGTGTATATTAATTGATCAATAATATATTTTTACCCCAGATTAACAACGATACGGAGAGTTCTATTGTCGGCGATAATTTTGTGCGAGTAGAACCAATCATTGATTCCATGCCATTAGTTGAAGACCATCTAAAACCAAAGTTAGGTATGACGTTCCCCACTTTAGTTGAGGCCGAGAATTTTTTTTCTTCATATGCCCATTGTGGGGGTTTTGCAATGCGTAAGGGTGGGAATAAATTAAAGAGAGCAATGGAAGTAGATAAGTCATATCTTTGTAATAAAGCTGGGTCGTCGCCGAGTCAACATAGTGATGGTAGACGGGGAACAACCTGTAGAACGGGTTGCAAGGCTTGCGTTCGTGTAAAATTGAACGAAGCAAGTAATACGTGGGTGGTGTATTCATTTCACGAAGAACACAATTACGAATTCACCTCACCCGGTAGAAAGCATCTTTTGCCCCGGAACAGGTCCGTGTCAAATACGGATAAAAGGATAATAGATCAAATGAACCAAGCTAATATCCAGACATGTCGACAAATGTTCTTCTTTGAAAGTGCTAGTGGTGGTCACGATCAAGTAGTATTCACAGAAAAAGATGTTAGAAATTTACTTAGAGATTCGCAAGAAGCATTGAAAGGACATGATTCTAAAATGCTAACTGATTTTTTTGAATCTAAGAAACAGACGTATTCTTCATTTTTTTATGACATTTAAGTAGATCCCGAAGGGCGGTTGTCACATTGTATGTGGGTAGATGGTATTTGTAGGATGAATTATGAAGAATTTGGTGATGTAATTTGCTTTGATGCCACGTACAACATGAACCGTTACGGAATGTTATTTGTTCCTTTTGTTGGAGTGAATCAACATTGGCAATCGACTTTGTTAGGAGGTGGGTTCATTCCAAATGAGATGGCCTCTTTGTTTGAATGGTTCTTTGAAAAGTGGTTAGGGGTTATGAATCGTGCTCCATCCGGTATCGTCACCGATTAAGACCGTAGGATCGCCGCCACAGTTAAGAAATTTTTCCCCCAGACTCGGCACCGTTTTTGTATTTGGCACATTCTTGATAAGTTACCCCAGGAGGTGTGTATTTCGAACGATGTCAACAAGTTTAGGGAGTCCTTGAAGAATGTCATCTACAATTCCAAATATGTACATAAGTTTGTAGGAAAATGGAATTTGTTGATTTCGCAATACGGATTAGAGAGTAACAAATGGTTGAATGATCTATTTGATATCCGTGAAAGTTGGGCACCCATCTACGCTAAAGATTCTTTTTAGGCTGGCATGTTGAGTAGCCAACGGGTTGAGTCAGCACATTCTGTCCTGAAGCATCATACAGAAAAGAAATATTCCTTGCATGAATTTGCCATCATCTTCGACCATTTTTTGGGATGGCAAAGACACGATGAACTCAATGAAAATCATCGTAACCGTGAGAAGAGACCGATGTTGAAGAGCAAATGGGCTTTCAAGGCACAAATGGCAAAAACATATACTTTGAAAATCTTTTACAAATTCCAAGATGAAGTTACAAAAAGCTTCATGTACAATGTGACATTCGTTGCTGATCTTGAGACAGCGGATAGTTTAACCTTCCATGTGATACTCTGTAGAGAATCAGAACCGCCTCGCTTTCTTCAATTATGCAAAATCAATGGAATTATTACATGTGCATGTCACTTCTTCGAATTCGTTGGCATTCCTTGCAGGCATATTTTAGCTGCTCTTCGTTTTTGCCATCACACTTCCCTCCCGGATGTATATATTAAAAGATGGACCAGGAATGTGATGAGAAGAAGTTATACATCCGTTCCAACCGAACCCAATACCGAGAATTTTGCTTCTCGATATTGTGAGCTGAGCTACCATGCAAAACAGATTGTCGATCTCGGTTGTTCCTCCAATGAAAGTTACAAATACACGTTGGAGAATTTACAGAAGATCATTGACGGGGTTTCTCGGCTACAACCCGAATTAGGTGAACAACCTGAACAGGCCTCGCAACCACATGACAGTGTCGAACCAGGAGGTAGTTCACAACGTCATGGTAGTGCACAACCTCATGATCAAGGTAGTGGACACATACCTACACGCATTAGTGACCCACAGTAATGCACGACAAAGGGAAGGCCTCGCACCAAAAGATTGAGGCCGATAAGAGAGCAACTCCGCATTAAAAAACCGAGATGGTGCCGAAAATGCGGCATTATGCAAATGAATCATGATTCAAGAAATTGTCCAACTTTATTTGAGGGGTAAGACTCGTACTTTATTTGTTTGTCCCTCGTTTAAATTTATTATACTTTATTTATGGTAAATGAGTTTTTTACTAACTAAACCTAATCTTTCAATGAAGGCAAGAAGTAATTCCTTCCGATGAAGACAGTTCTGAGTCGAGATATGACGATCCACTGTGAATTGCAATTTATAAAATGTAATGTTTAAGTATAATTTTAACTCTTTGTGCAACTTGGTTAATTACCTTTGATTGGTAACTGTAAATGTTCTTGATACCTAATTGTCGTTGGTTTGTGTCGTTTGTTAATATTGTTGTTGTACATAAATTTTGGTTTGTAACTCAACTGTATCAGTTGTAGCTGCACTTAAAGATGTAAATATTTTTTTTTCTTTTAAACCTAGGCCGTTGTTGGAGACTAGGCTATTTGTTGTATTTTATTTGGTATTCAATAACAAGTTCAAAAGAGCAACAAGTCACAGAGCAAAACAATATTTTTTTGATAACCTAGACTGTTGTCTCCAACAACGGTCTAGGTTGTAGTCAAAATATTTTAATTTTGGGGGTGCTCTCTGACTTGGAGAAGACAAAAGGAGCAACAAGTCAGAGAGCAACACCCTTTTTTATAAATACATTAGGCCGTTGTCTCCAACAACGGCCTAGGTTATAGTCAAAAAATTGTAATTTTGGTTGTGCTCTCTGATTTGGAGAAGACAAATTGTGCAACAAGTCAGAAAGCAACACCCTTTTTTATAAATACCTTAGGCCGGCCTACGTTGTAGTCAAAAAGTTGTAATTTTGAGGGTCCTCTCTGACTTGGAGAAGACAAAAGGAGCAACAAGTCAGAGAGCAACACCCTTTTTTATAAACACCTTAGGCCGTTGTCTAGTTTAAAAGTTGTAATTTTGGGGGTGCTCTCTGACTTGGAGAAGACAAATTGTGCAACAAGTCAGAGAGCAACACCCTTTTTTATAAATACCTTAGGCCGTTGTCTCCAACAACGGCCTAGGTTATAGTCAAAAAGTTGTAAGTTTGGGTGTGCTCTCTGACTTGGAAAAGACAAAAGGAGCAACAAATCAGAGAGTAACACCCCTTTATTTTATAAATACCATAAGCCGTTGTGCACAACAACGGCCTATGTTGTAGCTTAAAACTTTAAAAGAGCCAAAAGTCATGGAGCACCCCTTTAAATGAATACCTTAAGCCGTTGTCTCTAACAACGGCCTAGGTATGAAGTTTTTGGGGTTTTTACAATTTTCTCTTCACTCTTTACATACAGTCTCTGTGGAAAATTATACCAAAGACAGATGATCTATACTTATATATAGTTTAGCTATATTTTTCTATTTGCCCATTTTTTTTCCACCTTTCAAACCAATATATAATCATAGTGGTTAAATATGTACAAAAAATAATATAAAATAATTCATATTCATCCATTTTTGGGGGGAAAAAAGTCCCTAACATTTATCAGTCTTTACGAACAGTCTCTGTGCAACTATATACCAAAGAGGATGATATATGTATATATATCGTTTATATTTTTTTATTACGTTTCAATGTTTTCCCTCTATCTAACCAATATAAAATTAAAAGGTTATATGCTCAAAAAAAATTCCAAAAAAATATAAAGGAGTAAGTTTACATGTGTAAGGTTAAGGTTAGTGTTAAGAGGGGGTTAGGGGTAACATCTAGGTTAGGGTTAGGGTAAGGTTAGGTTTAGGGGTTTTTTGAGTATTGGGTTTCCTGTTAGCGAACTCTGTTATTACGTGAAGTAATAGGGATATCATCATCATCACAGCTGCTCGAAGAACTAGACACAATTACTTCACGACGAGATTCCACATCCAAAATTTCCACAGAATCAACAGCTGCAGGAAGTGTTTTAGAGTAATCTTTGAACTTTTTTGGGATACTTTGTAGTAATAGCAATGACGAAAATTCCGACTATTTATGTACATTCTCTTCAAATTCAAAAGATGCATACTGCTTCTCCTTATGTGCTTGTTTTACATGTGGTGCATTAACCTTGTTGGGTAATACATGTGGTTTTTCCCATATATAATCTACTTGTGGGGATGTACATGTGGTTTTTCCCTATATGATCTACATGTGGAGATTTAAATATGGTTTTCCCCATATGTGATCGACATGTGGGGATCTACATGCTGGTTTTCCCATATATGATCTACACATGGGGATCTATATGTGGTTATGTACTTTAGGTTTTTCCCATATTGAACTTGTTCTACTACATGTGATGCTTAATTTGAAGAGTCTGCAATAATAGTAGGCAAAGTTCCAAAAGTTAAAAAAATTAGTGTTAGGATTAAGGTTCCAATAAATTCCAAAAATTAAAAAAAATACCCAAAATTAAAAGGATTACTGTTACATGTATAAGATTAGGGTTAGTGTTAACAGGGTGTTAGTGTTAACACCTAGGTTAGGGTTAGGACTAGGTTAGGGTTATGGGTTTTTTGTTAGATAGGTTTTCTGTTAGGGTTTCAACCCAAGTGGTAACATCCCTATTTAGATGGGGTTTTTTTTTCTTTTCGTTTTTTACAATTTTCCGAAAGTAATCAGATCCAGTTCTTGATGGCCAAGTAATTGGATCTGATTGCTCTCCGCTCTAATGCGAACTGAATCTTTTCTATTTTTGGTTTCTTTTTGACCATCATTATTATTAAATATTTTTGATATTCGGAGATGGGTTTGTAATTTTGGAAGGGTGTTTTCGGAAGAGTGCATTAGATGGGTTTCACACCTCTTCGTATTTCGTCGTGAAAAGTGGAGTGGCGTGACGTGGCGTGAAAACCTACCTACCTTATTCAAAAATAATAAATTTGTCAATCTTTTTTACAATTATAAACTCACCAGTATACTTACATCCTCTTCCAATTCAAAAGAACCATACTGGTTCTCCTTTTGAGTATTGGGAAATAATGTCCCAGATGGGTTTTGCACCTTCCCCGTCTTTCTCGTGTCAGATATATAGGAATTAATCTCTTATCTTATTGGGTTATACATGTGGGGATGTACATGTGGGTTTCTACATGTGATTTTTTTCATATTGGACTTGTTGTACATGTGGGGATGTACATATGGTTTTTTCCATATATAGGCTACATGTGAATATTTACATGTTATTTTCCCCATATATGATCTACATGTGGGGATGTACATGTGGTTTTTCTCATATATGATCTAAATGTGGGGATCTACATGTTGGTTATGTACTTTAGGTTTTTTCCATATTGAACTTGTTCAACTACATGTGATGCCCAATTTGAAGAGTCTGCAATAATAGTAGGCAAAGTTCTAAAAATTAAAAAAATTAGTGTTAGGATTAAGGTTCCAAAAAATTCCAAAAAATAAAAAAATTACCCAAAATTAAAAGGATTACTGTTACATGTATAAGATTAGGGTTAGTGTTAACAGGGTGTTAGGGTTAACACCTAGGTTAGGGTTAGGATTAGGTTAGGGTTATGGATTTTTTGTTGGATGGGTTTTCTGTTAGGGTTTCAACCCAAGTGGTAACATCCCTATTTAGATGGGTTTTTTTTTTTCTTTTCGTTTTTTATAATTTTCCGAAAGTAATCAGATCCAGTTCTTGATGGCCAAGTAATTGGATCTGATTGCTCTCCGCTCTAAAGTGAACTGAATCTTTTCTATTTTTGGTTTCTTTTTGTCCATCATTATTATTGAATATTTTTGATATTCGGAGATGGGTTTGTACTTTTTGGAAGGGTGTTTGCGGAAGAGTGCATTAGCTGGGTTTCGCACCTCTTCGTATTTTCGTCGTGAAAAGTGGAGTGGCGTGACGTGGCGTGAAAACCTACCTACCTTATTCAAAAATAATAAATTTGTCATTCTTTTTTACAATTATAAACTCACCAGTATACTTACATCCTCTTCCAATTCAAAAGAACCATACTGGTTCTCCTTTTGAGTATTGGGAAATAATGTCCCGGATGGGTTTTGCACCTTCCCCATCTTTCTCGTGTCAGATATAGAAGAATTAATCTCTTATCTTATTGGGTTATACATGTGGGGATGTACATATGGGTTTCTACATGTGGTTTTTTCCATATTGGACTTGTTGTATATGTGGGGATGTACATATGGTTTTTCCCATATATAGGCTACATGTAGGGATCAACATGTTGTTTTCCCCATATATGATCTACATGTGGGGATGTACATGTGGTTTTCCCCATATATGATCTAAATGTGGGGATCTACATATTGGTTATGTACTTTAGGTTTTTCCCATATTGAACTTGTTCTACTATATGTGATGCCCACTTTGAAGATTCTCCAATAATAGTAGGCCAAGTTATCATAAGCCTAACCCTTTATCATAACACTTTGAAGGGAAAACTATGAAGAGAAAAAGAGCAAGGACCCTAACACTAACCCTAACCCTTTATCCTAAACAAAATGAACACTCCATTCCTCGACCTACTCTCCTAACCGTACACTAACCCTAACCCTAACCCATAACCCTACTCACCTAACCCTACAATAACCCTAACACTACCATACATATCATATTTTATTGATTTTTATGAATCAAAATACCAATTATTTTTTGTTAAATTTTTTCTTCGTTTGACGGTAACGATTTTATATTGGTTAGTTAGGTGGCTATGAATGGAAATAAATAAAAAATATAAACAAAAAAACATACATATTAATGTCTATTTGTAGAGTTCAGAAGACAATGTACGTAAAGAGCGGAGAGACACATGTGACTATTCTATTTTTTCCTCTAATTTTAAGTAATTCTGATTGTTCTGAGTGGTACTAACTGAAAAGAGTTTATTGCTCCATTCATAACACAAACAAGTGTTTATATATTGGTCATAAAGAGAATTGATAGAAGTTAAATATCGATAAACTCTTTACTGGAAACTTATTACCTATCAACTCCCAACTACAAATATTAACGTAATTAATGATAAACCAAAACAAGCTCATACCGCAAATGTGTACCTTGCAATAACCCTAACCCTAACGAATAACCGTAACCAAACCCCTAACGCCCCGCTTACCTTTGTCCTACCCTTAACCCCCGTTAACCCTAACCCCAACTTAATACACTAACCCTAACCCTAACCCTAACGAATGATAAGATTTTGTTATAATTTCTGGTATTTTCTGTAAATATTAAAACATCGAGATTATATATTGGTTAGTTAGGTGTAGTCAAATCAAAAAATAAAAAACATATAAAGGATATACAAGCATAGATCATCTATCTTTTGTATAAAGTTCCACAGAGTAAAGAGAAAATTGAAAAAATCAAAAATTGTGTAACATTTGGCCTACTACCTACAGCCTAGGGTATACATAATATAGAAGTGTTACTTTCTGGCGTGCTGCTATTTTTATTTTTAACTCCAACAAGTCAGAGAGCACCCCAAATTTTCTTCTTTTGGCATACTAATTAGGCAGTTGATGGAAACAACGGCCTAGGGTATACACAATATAGGGGTGTTGCTCTCTGACTTGTTGCTATTTTTAACTCCAACAAGTTAGAGAGCAACCCAAATTTTCTTCTTTTTGGCATACTACTTAGGCCGTTGTTGGAGACAATGGCCTAGGGTATACACAATATAGAGGTGTTGCTCTCTGACTTGTTGCTATTTCTAACTCTCACAAGTCAGAGAGCAACCCAAATTTTCTTCTTTTTGGCATACTACTTAGGCCGTTGTTGGAGACAACGGCCTAGGGTATACACAATATAGGAGTGTTGCTCTCTGACTTGTTGCTATTTTTAACTCCAACAAGTCAGAGAGCAACCCAAATTTTCTAACATTTGGCATACTACCTAGGCCATTGTTAGAGACAACAGCCTAGGGTATACATAATATAGGGGTGTTTCTCTCTGACATGTTGCTATTTTTAACTCCAACAAGTCAGAGAGCACCCCAAATTTTCTAACATTTGGCATACTACGACAACGGCCTACGGTATACACAATATAGGGTTGTTGCTCTCTGACTTGTTGCTATTTTTAACTCCAACAAGTCAGAGAGCACCCCAAATTTTCTAACATTTGGCATACTAGGCCTAGGGTATACACAATATACGGGTGTTTCTCTCTGACTTGTTGCTATTTTTAACTCCAACAAGTCGGAGAGCACTCCAAATTTTCTAACATTCGGCATACAACCTAGGCCGTTGTCGGAGACAAAGGCCTAGAGTATACACAATATAGAGGAGTTGTTCTCTGACTTGTTGCTATTTTTAACTCCAACAAGTCAGAGAGCACCCCAAATTTTCTAACATTTGGCATACTACGGCCTAGGGTATACACAATATAGGGGTGTTGCTCTCTGACTTGTTGCTATTTTTAACTCCAACAAGTCAGAGAGCACCCGAAATTGTACAACATTTTTCCTACTACCTAGGCCGTTGTCTCCAACAACGGCTTAGGTTTAAAAAAAAAAAGTTCATCTACAATTCGACACAGCAGCTGCAGCTGCTACACTTGAAAATTTTCCCAAATTCCAAACACTTTCCCATCACCTATACTCTTCAAATAAATTTATACGTACAGCCGCCAAAATCACCAACCATAATTGACTATTTGCAATTAATAACAACAACATCAACTACACTTAAACTTACGAACAACAATTTCCACATTTTAAGTTACAACAGGGATAAAACCCAAAAAACAAAAACAAAAACACATAACTACAACAAAGAAATTGTTTACCGTATTGGCTAAGAATCGGGCGTGTATGGTTGTGGTGCTCGCCTCTTCCGAGGAGGATTTCGACGTCGGAACGGGGTTGACGACTCGGGGATTTCTTCTTCTCCTCCCTCCTCTTGTACGTCTCCGACCACCCTCTCCTCACTCTCTTCTTCTTGCTCTTGTTCTTGAGACGGATGTGAAGTTGAAGCTTGTTGTTCTCTCAACTCATGCTCCCGTTGTTGCTCCATCAATGCAGCTGGCCTACCCCTCACGCTTTTACGTCGATTCCTAGGTGACCTTATTGCTCGATCCATACGTTCAGCCTCTCCCAAAACATCCAAATTGGTACGGCATGAAGCGAGCATCCTCGAAGCGAACCTCTTCATAGTCGTGCCCATATTACTTTTTAGTACGTCCGCGCATTCTTTTGCCATGTCCATCGTATTATCAATCTAAAATAAAAAACACCAAAAAATACAATTATACAGATTCGAAAAAGTAAACAATTCAATAACTTTAAATATAACGAACATTCAAAGAAATTTGAAGATTATACTTACCACTGTACGTATAGCTGAGGCCTTCGGCTGGAACATGGGTTTTAAACTAGAATAGGCGGGTGGTGGTTCAATCTCCCTCTTCTCAATTAATCGTTGAACACCAGCAGGTGTTTTGTATCGGGAGAGATGTACAAACGTGTAATTGATCTGAACCATTGCATGTACTTCCCTTGCGCTCTGCCATCGCACTCTTCTACATCGGTAATTACAAGTTCAAACTGTCGCTCGTTCCATTCTGCAACGTGAACACGATGGAAATCTGCCCAATCATGAGTAGGCATGCGACCGGTACCGCTCACGGTGTGTAACTCATGATCGTATAGGTTTGCGCGGTTTGGGGGACTATTTGGTTGAAGACCGAACTGAAGAAGGAATCTCCCCGGTCGCGGATGCTCCACTATACCGAAGTTGATGAGTGGAGCCGTCGTCAGCCACAACTGCGACCCGGTGGTGCACATCGGTGATAGTCTTCCCACTCGCTCAGGTCTATAAGGCACCCAAATCACGAACTCTTCTCGTAATTGGTCGAGCTCGTCTCTGTAGTACGTTACTACACCTTTGGGGTTGTTTTTATAACTCCGACTACTAGCCCAATATACCCCTAAGGGTGCTAACATATCAGGATTTTCTGGTTGGGCCATCCAACCGTCCGCCGGTCTCCTAATGCGGGGACGACCCAAGTGCAGTCGCTCCCATGACCAAATCTGTAACAAAACCATCGGTCCGGCCATCTCCATCCCATCTAGCGCTACATAACATAACGACCTGTATAGCATTGCCAACGCGCAACTTCCCCAGCTATACCGGCCAGCTAAGCCTAGGTCGGCGAGCAATCGTAGATACAAGAGGTGCATCGTATCCCGGATGAGTTAGGAAAGAGAACCCCTCCGATCACCGTTAGAATGTAAGCTCTGGTGTAGGACTGTACATAGTGGTCGGGCGATGCATTGGTCAACGTCCGATCAAAACGTCCCTTCAACCAAGATAGTAGGATTGATTGTCCTTGAAAATTATCCTTATTTTCTGCGGCCGCCTCATCAAACTACGCACCGAGCAGTTCATTGCATAGATCTATTTTATCAAAGTTTATATTACCCGTCACGGCCAACCCATCTATTGAAAGACCAGATATCATCGCTATATCCTGTAGCGACACCATCATCTCTTTGATTGGTAGATGGAACGTGTGCGACTCTGGCCTCCAGCGCTCCACGAGTGCTGAGAGAAGTGCTCGGTCGAGTTTAACCTGACCCATCATGCTAATTCCGTAGAAACCGGCCGCTACTAGGTACTTGACAATACGTGGGTGTACCTTCATGGTCTCATGAGTGCGGAAATTACACCTCCGTGTCGTCCCACCCCACACTGTCGTAGATTTGTGGCGGTCTTGCAAGGTCAGTTCACTGGTATATATTGGTCCTGGACCATGACGTGGTGCCATCGAAGAGGATGCACCAACCAACATGAACCAAAAAACATAATTATTATTAGTCTAATAACAATATCACTAAATACAAAATTAGGGACAATAGAAATTAATAGTTCTTACATTCTCTGTGGAATGTTCCCCCCGAGCTTCCCGAGATGTCCTTCCCGTTCCCCTCATTCTAACTATTTCTCTGTAACAAAGTTCGAATATATAAAACTAATTATTTGCCGAAAAATAGCAAACACAAACCAACGAGATGCAAAAATTTCAAAAGTTCGCTTATACGCGTCAAAACAACACAAACGAGATGCAAAAATTTCTAAATTTCGCCGTCAACTATGGCACACCAAATACAAGCCAATGCAACTTATAGAAGTGAGTTCCGACCCACGGTTTGAAATATACGGCCGTGTATCACTTTTACTCTTTAAAAATAAGTGGGAAGCGGGGTGTTGTTGCGTTTGTGCGGTGGGGTTTTATCTGTAGAGTGCATTTTACTTCTTTTAAAATTTACATTTTATTCCATTATTAATATATTTTTTTGATGGCTGGAGTCGCAAGACTCTATCCGATCGATCAAAAAAAAATAAGCGGGAAGCGATACATTGACGTATCTCGCAAACCGTGGGTCAGAACTCGCAAATACAAGTTGCGTTGCATTTTGAATGGTTAGCCCAACCTACTCGCACCGTTTCGTATTTTTTGAACTTCATTTATGTATTTTTTGTATTGAGACCGTACTAAAAAAGTTTCGAGGTAGATTGAAGTTTTTTCATATACGCGTCAAAACAACACAAACGAGATGCAAAAATTCCTAAATTTTGCCGTCAACTATGGCACACCAAACACAAGCCAACGCAACTTGTAGAAGTGAGTTCTGACCCACGGTTTTTAAAATACAGCCGTATATCACTTTCACTCTTTAAAAAAGAGCGGAAAGCGATACATTGACATATCTCGCAAACCGTGGGTTGGAACTCGCAAATACAAGTTGCGTTGCATTGTGAATGGTTAGCCCAACCTACTCGCACCGTTTCGTATTTTTTGGACTTCGTTTAAGCATTTTTGTATTGAGACCGTACTAAAAAAGTTTCGAGGTAGATTGAAGTTTTTTCATATACGCGTCAAAACAACACAAACGAGATTAAAAAATTCCTAAATTTGGCCGTTGGGTCAGGCTAGCCGCACACAAGCCAACGCAACTTGTACATACGAGTTTCGATCCACAGTTTGAAAGATACGACCTTGTATCGTTTTCACTCTTGAAAAATGAGCGGAAAGCAATACATTGACGTATCTCGCAAACCGTGGGTCGGAACTTGCATGTACAGGTTGGTATGACTTGTGAGTGGCAAGACCAACCTACTCGCACAGTTTCGTATTATTTGGACTTTGTTTAAGCATTTTCTATTCATAACGTATTCCACAAATTCCGAGGTGGATTAAAGGTTTTTCATATACGCGTCAAAACAACAAAAACGAGATGAAATTTTTTCTAAATTTGGCTGTCAAGTCTGGCACACCAAACACAAGCCAGCGGAACTTGCAGAGGTGAGTTCGACTCTCGGTTTGAAAGATACGGCCGTGTATCGCTTTATATCCGTTGTATTGAATAAAACTGATAAACGGACGTATCTCACAAATTGTGAGACGGAAATCGCCTCTACAAGTTCCATTACCTTCTACGCAGCCGGCGAGTCCGACCTATTCGTACAAATTGAATTTTTGGATCTCGTTTATTTCCTTCTCCTGTATTCCACCACTACAACTAACACTACATCTACAAAAATGTCAATAAAATATATACAATATACATGATCAGAGCTAATTGTATACTATATAAATTATAGACTACTACGCATAATACAAAAAAAACCTAACTCCAAAATTGACAAATAATTCAACAAATTAACATAGTTCATTATAGTAAATTGGGATTAAGTAAATACCTGGTCCAAAGAGAGAGATAGAGAGTTGGCGAAGATGTGAGAAGCCGCTACGCGCTGTTGTAGAAAAAGGAAGGGAATTTGTGCTAGGGTTCAGATGATTTGGGAGTTTGGGGCCTAAGTTAGGGTTTGCTGTATTCAAGAGAGGGAGAGACAGATAGAAAGCTTTACACAAGAGGGGGAGATCGAGAAGGCAAACAAATCGATGTTAAGGAGTTCGGAGAGAGAACTAGGGTTTGGGGATGGGTTTCGGGAGCTCAAGAGAAAGAGAGAGAGAGAGAGTTTATGACGAAGAGAGAGTGAGGGAGATCTAGATATGCACAAGTGTTTGGAAAAACACTTGTACATACCTAGGCCATTGTTGGAAACAACGGCCAAGGTATGCTTTTTTTTGTCGAAAAAACAACCTAGGCCGTTGTTGCCAACAACGGCCTAATGATTTTTTCGACAAAAAAAAACTCCACGCCAAGAAAACGCTAAGTCTCAAACGTTTTTTTGCGTGAAGTTACGAAATTACCCCTCCGCTTTTTGGCTGCGTTAATGGGAGCCTAAGCAGATCTTCATCTGATCCGCTGATCATCATCAAGGTCGATCGGACGGCCAGGACTGCTGTTTTCCAACCCGTTGAAAACGGACCCATTTTCAATTGAGCAAATCCCATATATATATATATATATATATATATATATATATATATATATATATATATATATATATATATATATGAGTGTTGTTCGGTTGCAAACGGGCCGGAAAGGGTCTGTTCGCACGGACCCGTGCGAACTTCGATCTGGATCGTTGGATCGAAGATTTTTTTAATAAAATCTTGCCTTAACCCGTTCTTGCCAACGACGGGTTAAGGCAAAATTTAATTAAAAAAGATGGCCTTAACCCGTCACTCCCAAGAACGGGTTAAGGCTATCTTTATTCATTTTTTTTCCATTCTGTTCGTCTTCTTCGGCGATTCAATATTGCCCCTTCTTCTTTCTTCGACGAACCCAACGGAAAAAAAATTCCCTAGCTCCGCTGAAGACTTGATCGACATCTCCGTCCGCTCCCCCTCTTCTCTCCCAACTCCGAAGATCGAAACCCTAGCTCTGAAGTCGAACTCCGACGATCGAAACCCTAGATCCGACTAGGTCGTTGATCGAAACCCTATTCCTCCGAACCGATCGTTTGGCTTGATTTGGCTTGATTTTGTAAGGTATAGACTAATTTTTTACGTCAATAATCTATACTTGTGTATTTTGTTCAATTTGTGTGTAGTAAATATTTTACAAATTGGGAAAAAATTTATATGCATTAGTAGATTTTAGATGTACAATCGCGTTGACTTCAAGTATATTGAATTGCTGAATTATGTTGCTTGCGTTAGTAATTTGTAGAATTACAACTGTATATACGAAATTAGTTAGAAACTTTCTATTACGGTTATGGTTGAAAATCCTGCAAACGACCGTAAAAAAATACGAAACTTAGCGAGTAGGTTCGTCTCACGTAGTACAAGCCACCCCAATTTGTAGAAGCGAGTTTCGACTCACGGTTCGAGAGATACGGCCGCGTATCGCTTTCGGTTGAAAAAAACCAAGTCAAGCGGTACACGGCCGTATCTCCCGAACCGTGACTCGAAACACGCTTCTACAAGTTCGGGTGGCTTGCCCTACGTGAATTCGACCGATTGGGAAAGTTTTATAATTTTCGGATGCCGTTTGCGCGGTTTTCTATAATTCCTCGCATTATACGTTTTAGACTTAGAATTTTCTAAGTGTGGGTCATTTAGAAAACCCGTCAAACGAACTCCAAAAAATACGAAACTTTGCGAGTTGGTTGGTGTCCCCTAGGAGAAGCCAAACCAACTTGTAGAAGTGAGTTTCGACTCACGGTTCGAGAGATACGGCCGTGTATCGCTTTCGGTTGGAAAAAATCATTATAAAGCGGTATACGGTCGTATCTCGCAAACCGGGAGTCGAAACTCACTTCTACAAGTTCGGGTGGCTTGCCCTACGTGAAATCGACCAATTGGGAAAGTTTGATAATTTTCGGATGCCGTTTGCGCGGTTTTGCTTCAATTCCTCGCATTATAAGTTTTAGACTTAGACTTTTCTAAGTGCGGGTAGATTAGAAAACCCTTCAAACGACCTCCAAAAAATACGAAACTTTGCGAGTTGGTTGGTGTCCCCTAGGAGAAGCCAAACCAATTTGTAGAAGTGAGTTTCGACTCATGGTCCGAGAGATATGGCCGCGTATCGCTTTCGGTTGGAAAAAATCATTATAAAGCGGTATATGGTCGTATCTCGCAAACCGTGAGTCGAAACTCGCTTCTACAAGTTCGGGTGGCTTGCCTTACGTGAATCCGACCTAGTCGGAAAGATTTATAATTTTCGGGTACCGTTTGTGCGGTTTTCTCAACTTTCTCGCACTACGAGTTTTAGACTTAGAATTTTCTAAGTGCGGGTAGATTAGAAAACCCTTCAAACGGCCTCCAAAAAATACAAAACTTTGCGAATTGGTTCGTGTCACCTACGGGAAGCCAAACAAACTTGTAGAAGTGAGTTTCGACTCACGGTTGGAGAGATACGGTCGCGTATCGCTTTTGGGTGAAAAAAACTATTATAAAGCGGTATACGGTCGTATCTGGCAAACCGTGAGTCGAAACTCGCTTGTACAAGTTCGGGTTGCTTGCCCTACGTGAACCCGACCAACTCTGAAAGTTTTAAAATTTTCGGATGCCGTTTGTGCAGTTTTCTCAACTTTCTCGCATTATAAGTCTTAGACTTAGAATTTTCTAAGTGCGGGTAGCTTCGAAAACCCTTCAAACGGCCTCCAAAAAATACGAAACTTTGCGATTTTGTTGGTGTCACCTACGAGAAGCCAAACCAACTTGTAGAAGTGAGTTTCGACTCACGGTTCGTGAGATACAGCCGCGTATCGCTTACGGTTGGGAAAAAACCTAGTAAAGCGATAGACGGCCGTATCTCGCAAACCGTGACTCGAAACTCGCTTCTACAAGTTCAGGTGGCTTGCCCTACGTGAATCTGACCAACTCTGAATGTTTTAAAATATTCGGATGCCGTTTGCGCGGTATTGCGTCAATTCCTCAAGTGAGAAGTTATTGACTTAGAATTTTTTAAAAACGGGCCGATTAGAAAGCGATGCGAACCACCTCCAAAAAAAACGAAACTTGGCGAGTTGTAAGGTGTTCCCTATGAGAAGTGACCCGAAGTTGTAGAAGTGAATTTCGACTCACGGTCCGAGACATACGGCCGCGTATCGGTTGAAGGTTGGAAAAAAACCTAAAATGATTCGGTATACGGTCGTATCTCGCACACCATGAGTCGAAACTCACTTGTACACGTTGGTGTGGCTTGCCCTACGTGAATCCGACCTATTTACGAAAGTTTTATAGATTTATTTGTTTTCGTTCGTGCTTTTTTCAGTATAATCTCGGTATGTTTGTTTTGTTGTCATCTTTATCAACAACATTTTAAATTTTTTATCAGGTAGCTAAATGGCTAGAACAAGGCAACCGAGAATTGAGTCCGGTAACACTAGTGGCGCACCAACTACTGAGGTAAGATCGATTACTATTATTGATTTTAAATATCTATCATGTAACATTATCTCAATAATAACATTTGTTATATTTATTCGTGCAGGTTGGTGGCCGTCAATCCACATCGGCTGAGGCAGGTCCGTCGTCCTCGGTTACATCATCCGGACCCGTGGACACAAGCATACTCACCCTGCAATCCAAACACTGATCGGAAGCCGTGTGGAATGGGTCCGATAAAAAATTAAATTTCAGGAAGCACACAGTTCTTCCTTGGGATGACCGTATCACGCCGTATGTGGTAGAGGCCGGTTTCTATGGAGCAAGACTCATTCACTCTGTGAAGCTAGATCAGCCACTCCTTACAGCTCTAGTCGAGCGATGGAGGCCCGAGACCCACACATTCCACCTGCCTGTGGGTAAGATGACTGTGACCCTACAGGATGTGGCAATGATAACAGGACTACCAGTCGATGGGTTTGCCGTGACGGGAATATGGACTTCGATCGAGTTGAAGTTGTTCGGGACTTACTCGGTATCGACCTGCAGTTGGTAGTTCTCAAAATGCAAGAGGCCGCCGAAAAAAATATCCGCGAAAATGCCCCCGCAGATTCTGATGAAGATGTATTGAATGAACAAGTAGAAGCTGCGAAACTTAAAGCGGAGCAAGAGGTGATGGATGACGCTTTCGAGGGTAAATCTCTTTACATCACCTGGTTAAAGTTTCAGTTCGAGGAGGAATATTTGAACCCCGGGTCGGGTGAGGATGACCTGACGTACTATGCACGTGCATACATTTTTAGTTTGATAGGGGGACTTATCTTCCCGAACTCATCCGGATCAACCATGCCGCTGATGTACCTACGGTTGTTGGAGGATTTCCGGTATGCGGGTCACCTTAGTTGGGGGAGTGCGGCACTGGCGCTACTATACAGGAATTTGTGCACATGTTCTTTAGGTGGCGTACAGATGGGTGGCCCCATGGTGCTGATGCAGATATGGAGTTGGGAACGCATCCACATCGGACGTCCCCGTATTATTAAGCCTATACCGGAATTTTTGGCCGACCCGGGGGCAGCAGAGTTGTTACCTCCTGTAGGAGCATATTGGGCCGGCCGACACACGTGGGTCGATAACCCACGCCAATCGCTGACCTACTACAGAGATGAGTTGGACAGCCTGCGGGATGAGTTCATCAACTGGGAACCGTACTCGGCCGACAGGTTGCAACGCGTTCCTCCAGTCTGCCTAGACAGATCCCTTTGGTTGACGGCTGCACCTCTTGTGAACTTTTCGGTTGTGGAGTTCCAGTATCCTGACTGGGTCCTGCGGCAATTCGGATATCAACAAAGGATTCCCGATGTCAGGTCTTACGATAAAAAGTTACACGAGGTCAGGGGAACGGGACGGGTGCCCAACTTCGATTGGGCTGATTTTCATCGTTATCATATAGCCAACTGGAACACCATGCGGCGTCAAATGACACCGAATTTGATGTATGTCGCGATTCCATACGATGGCTCCCTCCAGCAGGCATACATGATGTGGTACAAGCGAATAACCCGGTTGTTCGTTTCTCCAACGGCCGCCGTACCAGCTGGGGTGCAACTTCCGATTCCCCCCACCCAGGTAGATCCACCTCCAGCATATTCCTCCTCCCAGCCGATGTACCAACCAAGGGCTGAGGCACATCGAAAAGCGGTCAGTCAAATTTCATATAGTTTGTACGCATGTACTGTGTTTAATTGATGTACACTAATTTTGAATGATGTTTAAATTGGAATTTTTCACCAACTGTAGATTGAAAACGCATGGGAGGTTGTCCGAACAGCTGCTCGCGTCCTGAAGACTAGGATACCTGACAGCTTCAAGACGGTGATCCGGGAGATGTTAGCCCCGTGCCGTCGTACTCTGGAGGACGCGGGTGAAGGTCCACAGGCTGAGGCCTATTTGAGCGCCAACGCGCCGCCAATAGGTAAGAGGCGAAAACAAACTGTTAGTAGGGGAATTCTAATCCGCGAGCGACAACAAGCACGGGAAGAGCCAAATCCCGAAGGTACTGATGAGGAACAGTCGTCGGATGATTCTGATTCTCCCCAACCACACGGCTCACGGCGAAATCCTAAAAGGATGCGGCAACCTCCCAATCAATTCACACCAAGCGGTCGCAAGCGGGATAGCCGTAGACGGTAATCTGTAAAACTCTGTAATAGCGTATCTTTTGGTCGGTGATTTTGTTGCTGCAGTAACTAACGTATTGTTTGTTTCTACGTTGATAAACTGTTGTAGGTGATTTTTGGGGCGTGGTATGCAAGCCAAGGCCGAGAACGCCTTCATTTGTAATTAATAGTCTTTTGACCATGTGCAACCTGATATGTAAATTTTTGGTGTAAATTTTTGAATATTAAATTTATTTAAAGTAAATTAGTGGTTGGTCGTTATTGGACATTTGTACGCCGTCAACTTTCTTGTGAAGATAACTGTTGTGTTATTTACTATGCTGCTCCTTCATTTGTGAATTTGTGAAGAACATTTGATGAAGTCGTTTCTGTATCAGGAAAAATATACACCACCCAAAACAAGAACTTAATTGCTGCACAAATGTATATTCTTAACCCGTTATTCACGATAACGGGTTAATTAGCTTAACCCGTTATCAGGAAGGACGGGTTAGGTAGAGAAATATTGACAGTGGTTTGGAAGCCTACAGACCAAGTCTTGGTATAGTTCTGCTAATATGGATCTACTTAACCCGTCATGTCTAACAACGGGTTATATTGCCTTAACCCGTTCTTCACGACAACGGGTTAGGTATAGCGATGTTGGCAGACATTTAATTCCTATAGATCAAAGTCCTGCTAATATCACTATACTTAACCCGTTCTTGGGAATAACGTGTTAACTTAACTTAACCCGTCCTTCGCAAGAACGGGTTATGTAGAGTATTATTACCAGTGACCTATCCAAGTTTTCAAATTATACTCCCAAAAATCGAAGTACTTAACCCGTTCTTGGGAACAACGGGTAAAGGTTAGTTAACCCGTTCTCGTGAATAACGGTTTAAGGTATTGAGCTAATTTTGGGTTTTCTAAAAATTTCTCTTAACTCTTTGCGAGAACTGTCTCCTGAACTGTGTAAGGTGACATTCATATGTCCATAAATTGTTTATTATTTTTATAATTATCCATTTATTCTCCCCTAACTAACCACTCTAAATTTGTTACCATAATAAGTTTTGTAAAAGTAAAAAAATTAAAGGATGGGGTTTTTTGTACCGAGGGTTAGGGTTAGGTTAAAGTAGGGTTAGTGTAAGGTTAGGGTTAGGGTTAGGTTAAGACTTGCATGTGTTTTGTTTTGGTTAATTCGGTTCATATTTGTGGATCCCCACATCTATATTTGACTTCGTAACACGTGGAATCACATGTAAAACATGGTAAGTATCTTAATTTGGCCGACGAGTCGTTAACTTGTAGTACATTAACTGGCCGTTCTAAATTTCCACACCAATGAATCCGTCGATCCATCAGTCAATCAAATATATCTACTCCCACATGCACTGAATGTGGGAGTACATGTGAACTTAAGCCACACATGTGATCCGATCCAGTTTTTGTTAGCCATCTATATTAGACCTGGTGGCATTGCGCTCTAATAACACAGAGGGGCTTTTCCATTAGGAATACCATTATCATCAGTGTTGATCCAAATCCGTTATTGGTCTTTTTTTACGTGGATTTTAGGATCTACAGGTGATTTTTCCTATAGATGGGCTACATGTGGGATCTACATGTGATTATCATCAGTGTACATTAACGGGCCGTTCTAAATTCCCAGATTAATTAATCCGTTATTCCCTAACCAGTCATTCAATTCGGAGATGTAGATCAGGTCTAACCAAATATAAAATTTCTCACAAGCTAGATACACAATTCTGTCAACTTTGGCAAGCAGCCTCTTTCTCGCTGAAGGGAATTGTAAGATATATGGAACACTAACAGGTTTATCAGTCTTACAAACTGTAAGTTGTAGCAGAGATTCTACCGTTTCATGTCTCTCCATTAGGGATACCATCATCATCACAGTTGATCCAAATATGTATTGGTCTTTTTGTACATGCATGTGGGGATCTACATATGGTTTTCCCCATGTATAGGCTACATGTGTAAAAGCTACATGTGGTTTATCCTCCATATAGGCTACATGTGAGATCTATATGTGGTTTTTTCCCACATGTGGTTTCCAATATATAGGTTACATGTGGGATCTACATGTGTACCTTTTCCCCACATAAGCTACATCTGGGGATCTACATGTGGTTTTTTCCCCATGTATCTTCAAACGGAGATCTAAATGTTTTTTTACATGTGTTAAAGCCTACATGTGGCATCTAAATGTATTTTTTCCCCACAATCTTTACATATGGGGATGTACATTTGGTTTTTCCCCCATATAGGCTAAATGTGGCGATGTACGTGTGGTTTTTTCTCCATATAGGCAACGTTTATTTTGAACATACACCTTACTGGGAAAAAGCACCAAGCTAAACAAGCAGAACTCAACACCCGCCTACAAAATCACATGTACCTCCCCACATGTAGCTTTTCCATAACGGCTACATGTGTGAATCCAAATGTGGATTTTCCCTCATTTATTAAACAGGGGATCTTTTGCACAGACAGTGGAAAACATATTTGTATTGTCATTTCTGGTAAAAGACGGCAGTTTTTGTTAGCCATCTATATTAAACCTGGTGGCACTGCGCTCTAATAACACAGAGGGGCTTTTCCATTAGGAATACTTTCATCATTACAGTTGTTCCAAACCCTGACTTGGTCTTTTTGTACGTGGATGTGGGGATCTACATGTGGTTTTTCTCCCATATGGGCTACATGTGGGATCTATATGTGGTTTTTCTAATATTAAACTTGTTCTACTATGAAGAGAAGCAGAAGTGAGAGTCTATCAACGGCAAATTAGAACGAGGACCGGCAAGAAAACCTAAAATGATTCTTGTCAGTCCTTCCACAATAAGTGCATGCCCCATGTACCCACATTAGAGAGTCTACATGTGGTTTTTCCCTCGTATAGTGTACATGTGGGATGTGGTCAATTTTAATAAATTTGTGTTAATTTGAATATCCGTTTGATGTGGTCAATTTTATATTGGTTAGTTACGTGGCTAGCCAAGAAATTAAAAAAAAATATAAAAAAACAAACCACACACATATGACTGTCTATTTTGTAGAGTTCAGAAGGAAATGTACGTAAAGAGTGGAGAGGCGTATGTGATTAATGATAGAACTTAAATATCTATAAACTCTTTACTGGAAACTTATTACCCATCATCTCTCACCTACAAATATTAACATATTTAATGAATAATTTCTCATAAATTGTTATCAATAAGTGAACTACAAGTTATATTTACAAACTTTTCTACACATTTTTTTACATGCGAGTTAATAATTGTGAGTACTACCAATTTAGGTACACTTAACCCGTTATTGACGATAACGGGTTACAAGTACTTAACCCGTTATCGTATATAACGATTTAAGTTAACGTATATTTCGGCATCTACTTCTGCAAGTAGCCATAAACTTCTGTCAATATAAGTGTGCTTAACCCGTCGTTGGTGACAACGATCTTCTTCAGCGTAACCCGTTATCGGTAACAACGGGTTAAATTGACAAAGATTGGCAGTGGTTCATCATGTACAGACCAAGTTCTGGAACATGATCAAGTACACTTAACCCGTTCTTGGTATTAACGGGTTTAATGTAATTAATCCGTTGTCACCAACAACGGGTTAACCAGGTTTAATTTACACACATCGACTGTACATTTTGAGACAATTGCTGTCCTTGCTGCTCTTTTTTCGAGGCTTGTATCATGTCTTTGTTGACTAACAAAGTTTATCACAAATGTCTTCTTCTTCTTCATGTTTCAGTATTCCTTGTCTATAACTGAGAGACCCATATCCATTACCTATTGATGAGCAGTGATCCATATTGCCTTCTCCTTGTGTTGATCTATCCATTACCTATTGATGAGCAGTGAGAAACCCAAGTGGGCTATCATATCATGCTCCCCTCTTTCTTTTTCCTTGCCTATAACTGAGAGAGTTAGACTCATCAAGGCTTCAAACGAGTCTTCTCTTCTTCTCTTCAAGAGAACTCAAATGAGAGGCTTCAATTTTCTCTACTTCTCTTCAAAAATATGAGGAATCAGTGTTCTCTTCTTCTCTTCAAGACCTTTTTTTTCTTCCTAATAGGGAGGAAGAAGTTTGAGTTGTGGAAGAAATTTGAGTTGAAGGATGGTCGCCTATAATTGTTCTTGTGTATGAAGATGCAGGAGTAGAGATGACTTGTTTCAGTGTACAAGTGCATGCTCGGTTTCTCTCAAGCGGTTGGGAGGGCCGCTGGCTCTGCCTTTTTTTTCCACAGTGTTTTTCTTAGTCTTCTATTTTTTTAGCTTTTAGATGTGTTTGCATAAGTAGCAATTGTCCGCCTTTCATACACATTCGTTCTCTATTGTTAGACAGAATGTAAAAATTCTCTGCTTTCGTCGGACGGAGTAGTGGTGGGTGTCACGGTGTATTCATGGTACTTTTCGACTTCTTGGCATGCACACCTCACAATCGTGCCACAAATATCACGAATATGAGGAGTGCGTGTCAAGAAGTCGTTAAGTACTTTGAATATACGGTTACACCCACTACTACTCCGGCCGACGAAAGCAGAGGATTTTTACATTCTGTATAACAGTAGAGAACGGGTTTTGTATGCAGGGGGTGCAACTGGCTATTTATGCATTCAAGACCTCTTGAGTTCAAGGATGGTCGCCTACAATAGTTCTTGTGTATGGAGATGCAGGAGCAGAGAGACTTGTTACAGTGTACAAGTGCATGCTCGGTTTCTCTCAAGCGGTAGGGAGGGCCGCTGGCTCTGCCTTTTTTTCCCCCACAGTGTTTTCCTTAGTCTTCTATTTTTTTAGCAAGACCGGGTGTGTTTGCATATGTAGCAACTGTACGCCTTTCATACACATTCGTTCACTATTGTTACACAGAATGTAGAAATTCTCGGCTTTCGTCGGACGGAGTAGTGGTGGGTGTCACGGTGTATTCATGGTACTTTTCGACTTCTTGGCATGCACACCTCACAATCGTACCACAAATAGTACGAATATGAGGAGTGCGTGCCAAGAAGTCGTTAAGTACCTTTAATATACGGTTACACCCACTACTACTAAGTTTCGAAGGAAGCAGAGGATTTTTACATTCTGTATAACAGTAGAGAACGGAATTGTATGCAGGGGGTACAACTGGCTACTTATGCAATCAAAAAAAGGCAGAGTCAACAGTCCTTCCTTCCACTTCCGAGAAGAAAGCGAGCATGCACTTGTATACTAAATTAATTTCAACTTCAATTTTCTGTATCTTCAAACAATATGTTAGTGCCAGTTTGTAATGTTCCTTTATATGAATAAATTTTTTTTTGCAAATGGCTTGTTGTGAATGCAATATCTTGTATATGTATCAACGAACGAAAATATGTCCAACACCCGTTAAAGTTATTCTGATAATATTTTTAAGCGGAGAATGCACAAATATGTATATGTATCAGGGCAAGAAGATAGCACGAAGTTGAAAGCAATGTAAGGAATTCGTAACATAACCCGTTATTCCCAATATGTGTAGTATTGAACCAAAGTACTGCCAGTATCTAGCTTCTTAGCCCGTTATTGCAGATAACGGATTAGATTGTATTAAACCGTTATCTCCAAGAACGGCTTAAGTAGAGAGATATTGGCTGAACTAAATCCCTATATGTGTAGTATTGAAGCAAAGTACTGCCAATATCTAGCTTCTTAGCCCGTTATTGCAGATAACGGATTAGATTGTATTAAACCGTTAACGCCAAGAACAGGTTAAGTAGAGAGATATTGGCCGAACTAAAACCACCGTATGTGAAGTACTGAACCAAAGTACTGCCAATATCTATCTTCGTAACCCGTTATTTATGATAACGGGTTAGATTGTATTAAACCGTTATCGTCAAGAACGGGTTAAGAAAAGAGATATTGGCCGAACTTACAGGTGTAGTATTGGTTATGCACGAAATACACAATCGCCAACACAAATAAAAAAACTGTTCACATCAGCAGGCAGACAATTTTCCTTAACACAAAATTTCCAAACAGAACGAGTTCTCCAAATTGTATACATCTACCAATTTTACTTTTTCCGACTGCATTCACAACCAAATTGCCTGGTCAAAATCCATAGTAATATAACTTTGTTCACAAATACACTAAATAAAATGACGTACAGAAATTACATTATAATTAAAAACATCATTACTTTACTTGTACCAAACAAGCATACGGCAATTATCCACACATATATACAAACCAAAAATAACACAACTTTTCAACGCATTGCGTCTTTCCATTTGGGCGCGTTATACTTGTTTCATTCCGGACCTATACCAGGGGGAAAAAAAAAAAATTAACAATCCAGTCGAAATTCATAAAAATCGGCACGAATCAATATAAAATTTGGCAATTATTCGGTGATTATTTTGAAATTTTGATATGACATACATATTAATAAATTTCTTAAAGCCCTCTTAGCACGAACCTTCGCCTTCGTCATCATCACTCTCTACCGCGTTTGGAGCTTCTTCATTGCCCACCGATCCACTAAAAAAAGAAAGAAGAATGAGTTAGTACTGACCAAAAATAACAAAGTTTGAGTCCAATTAACAAATACAAAATCTCTGATATAATACCTTGCTAAATTTTTTGGGCAATTCCGTGAATCGTGACCTACGACACGAAGACATGTCCTGCAAAGTCTTGGCCTCTTCGTTTTTTGACCTTCTCTTACCGACTTCAACCGTTTCCCTTTAGGCCTACCCTTTGTGGTGCACTGTACAGGGTCACCTACATGTGCATGTGTATGTGCTTGTCCACCACTCTCAGGTTGTGCGCTACCTTCGTATGGTGTGTTGTTCACTGGTTCAATCTTAGCAAAGCCTTCAATTCCCTTCAGCATGTGGTCGAGCATGTACTTGTATCCTCGCTCTGAAGAACAACCAAGATCGACCATATGTCTTGAGTGCATACTCAGTTCACAATAACGCGAAACAAAATTGTCGCCCATATTATTGCCCACCGGTATACCGCTTCTCCTCATTTGATCCTTGGTCCATCGCCTACAAATATATTGTTCAGGTAGTGCGGTGTGATCTGTGAACCGAATAACTGCAAGTAGATGTTTGCAGGGAATACCTACGAAGTAGTACATGGAACAAGGGCATTTAGCAATTTTACTGATTTTACAATAAGAAATCACCCTCCCCGGTTCTGAATTTCCACAAACTGTTACAGAATAAGCTGCACTATCCGGTGTATCCATACTCGCAATTAAACTCACATTAAGTAATAAGCTTTTGACCACTTCTTGTTGAAATTTGTAGAAAATCTTCAAAGTGTATGTCCCTGCCATTTGTGACTCCAATGCCCACTCGATCTTCAATTTTGGCCGCTCCTCGCGATTACGATGTGTTTCTTTAAGTTCATCGTGTCTTTGTTTTACTAAGAGTCGGTCAAAGATGATAGCAAATTCATGTAGTGAGTACTTTTTATGAGTATGGTGCTTCAAGGATGAATGTAGCAATTCGCTACGTTGGGTACTCAACATGCCCCCCCCAAAATGAGTCTCTTGCGTACACAGGGGCCCATTTTTCACGGATCTCAAATTTTTCCTTCAACCATTTGTTATTTTCTAATTTGTACTGACAGATCAAATTTTTCCACTTCTGTTCGAATTCTGTTTTAAATTCCGCCGTATAAATAATAGTCTTCAAAGCATCCCTGAACTCATCACCGTTATTCGACATTCGAACTTCATGCGGTAGCTTATCCAAAATATGCCAAATGCAATATCTATGTGACGTGATTGGGAAAACTTTGGAAATTGCAGAAGTTATCCCGCGATCCTCATCTGTCACGATGTTGATCGGATCACATGTCATTGCAGCACGCCACTTTTCAAAGAACCACTCAAATGAGGATGCCGTCTCATTGGAGATGAACCCACAACCTAGGAATATTGATTGCCAATGATGGTTGAATCCAACAAATGGTACGAATAACATCCCGTATCGGTTTGTGTTGTAGGTAGCGTCAAAGCAGAGAACATCCGCAAATACTTTGTAATTATTTCTGGCGATACCGTCCACCCACACACAATGTGTTAATCGCCCTTCGGGGTCACATTGGTAATCAAAATAGAATAAGGGATCGGTCGCCTTTTTCGATTCAAAAAACTCAAGTAGCATTTGTCCGTCGTGACCTTTTAAACCTTCCATCTCGTCTCTCCTGAGATTTCTTACATCGGTTTCGGTGAATCCAATTTTCTCATTACCACCACTTGCACCTTCAAAGAATAGCATTTGTTTGCATACAGGGACATTAGCTTCGGTAAGTTGACCAATTACATTTTTAACTGTCTTAGTCAATTCACGGTTTCGAGGTAGCAAGTGACGTCTACCGAGTGAAGTAAATTCGTGATTCTGTGCTTCATTTAACGAATAAATAATCCACGTATTACTTTGTGAAGTACTATGTGGGTTTATTTTCACACGGACAAAAGCTTTGCAACCCGTTCTAGAAGTTGTACCTCGTCTGGTTTCATTATAGCTATTCGGTGACTCCCCGGCTTTATTACAGACGTATGATTTATCCACTACATCGTTTCCCTTATATTTATTTCCACCCTTACGCATAGCGAATCCCGCACATTTGCAATATGATGAATAAAATTTTTCCGCATCATCAAGGGTGGGAAATGTCATACCAATCTTCGGTTTTAGGTGCTCGTCAACATGAGGAAGATACTTGCCAAGTTGTTGTGCACGAACAAATTTATCCCCGGCAACAGAACTTCCTTCGAAACTGTCCATACCTAAGAAACGGTGAAGAGGAGAATAGTTAGGGGTACTAAACCGATGTATTTGGTGTTTTTATAAGTGCGCAAGCCACCACAACTTGAAAAGGAGAAAAGTTTCGTATTAATTGGAGGTGGTTTAAAGTGTTTTATAAACGGCCCGCACTTAGAAAATTCTAATTCTAAAACTTAAAATGCGAGGAAATAGAGCAAAACCGCACAAACAGCATCCGAAAATTATAAAAATTTCCATCTAGGTGGAATTCACGTAGGGCAAGCCACCCGAACTTGTAGAAGGGAGTTTCGACTCACGGTTTGCAAGATACGACCGTATACCGCTTTATAATAGTTTTTTTCAACCGAAAGCGATACGCGGCCGTATCTCTCGAATCGGGAGTCGAAAATCACTTCTACAAGTTTGGGTGGCTTCTCATAGGGGACACCAACCTACCCGCAAAGTTTCGTATTTTTTGGAGGGCGTTTGAAGGGTTTTCTAATCTACCCGCACTTAGATTTTTCTAAGTTTAAAACTTGTAGTGCGGGGAAGTTGAGAAAACCGCACAAACGGCACCCGAAAATTAAGAAACTTTTCGACTAGGCCGGATTCACGTAGGGCAAGCCACCCAAACTTGTAAAAACGAGTTTCGACTCACGGTTTGCGAGACATGGCCGTGTACCGGCTTTAGTTATTTTTTTCCAACCAAAACCGATACGCGGCCGTATCTCTCGGACCGTGAGTCGAAATTCACTACTACAACTTCGGTTCACTTCTCGTAGGTGACACCAACCAAATCGCAAAGTTTCGTATTTTTTGGAGGCCGTTTGAAGGGTTTTCTAAGCTACCCGCACTAAGAAAATTCTAAGGCTTAAACTTGTAATGCGAGGAAGTTGAGAAAACCGCACAAACGGCATCCGAAAATTTTAAAACTTTCAGAGTTGGTCGGGTTCACGTAGGGCAAGCAACCCGAACTTGTAGAAGCGAGTTTCGACTCACGGTTTGCGAGATACGACCGTATACCGCTTTATAATAGTTTTTTTCAACCGAAAGCGATACGCGACCGTATATCTCGAACCGTGAGTCGAAACTCACTTCTACAAGTTCGTTTGGGTTCCCTTAGGTGACACCAACCAAGCCGCAAAGTTTCGTATTTTTTGGAGGCCGTTTGAAGGGTTTTCTAATCTACCCGCACTTAGAAAATTCTAAGTCTAAAACTTGTAGTGCGAGAAAGTTGAGAAAACCGCGCAAACGGTACCCGAAAATTATAAATCTTTCCGACTAGGTCGGATTCACGTAGGGCAAGCCACCCGAACTTGTAGAAGCGAGTTTCGACTCACGGTTCGGGAGATACGGCCGTGTACCGGCTTTAGTTTTTTTTTCCAACCAAAACCGATACGCGGCCGTATCTCTCGAACCGTGAGTCGAAATTCACTTCTACAACTTCGGGTCACTTCTCGTACGTGTCACCAACCAAATCGCAAAGTTTCGTATTTTTTGGAGGCCGTTTGGAGGGTTTTCTAATCTACCCGCACTTAAAGAATTCTAAGTCTAAAACTTATAATGCGAGGAAGTTGAGAAAACCGCACAAACGGCATCCGAAAATTTTAAAACTTTCCGACTTGGTCGAATTCACGTAGGGCAAGCCACCCGAACTTGTAGAAGCGTGTTTCAAGTCACGGTTTGCGATATACGGCCGTGCACCGCTTTACTTGGTTTTTTCCAATACGCGGCCGTAACTCTCGAACCATGAGTCGACACTCGCTTCTACAAGTGGGTTTGGCTTGTACTACGTGAGACGAACCTACTCGGAAAGTTTCGTATTTTTTTACGGTCGTTCGCAGGGTTTTCAACCATAACCGCACTGAAAAGTTTATAACTAATTTCGTATATACAATTCTAATTCTACTAGTTACTAATGCAAGCAACGTAATTCGGAAATTGAATATACTTAAGGTCAACCCGAATCTACATCCAAAATCTACTAACGCATTTAAATTTTTTCCCAATTTCTAAATAAATTACTACACACATATTCAAAAAAAAATAAAAATGTAGATTATTGGGTTAAAGAAATAGTTTATACCTTACGGAATAGGGCGAAATCGAGCCAAGCAATGGGTTTTGGAAGAGAACTAGGGTTCCGATTTCGTACCGAAGAGGGGAAGAGAATCTAGGGTTTCGATCGTCGGAGTTCGAGGGTTCCGATCTTCGGAGTTGGGAGAGAAGAGGGAGATCGAGGGTTTCGAGCGTCGGAGCTAGGGTTTTTTTCTTTTTTCCGTCGTTTGGGTTTATTTTCGTCGAAGAAAGAAGAAGAGAGCGGAAGAAAGAAGAGGAACTGTATGTCGACGAAAATGAAAAAATATAGCCTTAACCCGTTCTTCCCAAGAACGGGTTAAGGCCATCTTTTTTAATTAAATTTTGCCTTAACCCGTCGTTGGCAAGAACGGGTTAAGGCAAGATTTTATTAAAAAAATCTGGACCGTTGGATCGATCCAACGGTCCAGATCGAAGTTCGCACGGGTCCGTGCGAACAGACCCGTTCCGGCCCGTTCGCAACCGAACAACACTCTATATATATATATATGTATGTTTTTTTTTTTCTTCTTTTTTTGATTTTTTTTTGAACAGGAAAGAAGAAGAAAAAAAAATATAGGGTAATGGGTTTGTGGGTTTATTAGTTTCGGGTAAAAAAAAATTTGAATAATGGGTTTCGGGTTTTAGGTAGCAGAAGAAGAAGAAAGAAGAAATTAGGCCAGAGGATTTGTGTGTGTGTGGGGGGCGGGGGGGGACGGCGGGGTAGGTGGAGATTGGAGGAGGTGGAGGAGGCCGGAGATGGCTGGGGATGGAGGAGGCCGGAGATGTTTGAACGAGATGATAACAGAGATTGGAGGAGATGGAGGAGGCCGGAGATGGCTGGGGATGGACGAATTCGACAGGGAGATGTCCACAGTGGAAATGGTGGTAGGGTTTCGACGAATTCGACAGGGAGAGCTCAGAGCTGCGGCAGGGTGATCTGAGGCCGGAGATGTTTGATCTCGGTGCAGATGATGCGTCTTCTTCCTTGATCGGATTTGAACTGAATGGAGGTTGAAATGATCTTCTTCTTCTTGACGATGGTGAAGATGGTGATTTTTTTTATTTTTTTTTATTTTTTGGAGATCTAGGGTTTTGGGAATAAATTTGTATAACTTGGCTGTTGGGATTTGAGAATTTTTGTAGAGAAATTTAAGAAGAAAAAATTTGGATAATTGGCTCTGATACCATGTTAAGATAAATTAGAGAGATATGAAGACAACTGAATATTGAATTGAGTTCAACCAAGTACAATACCACCTATATATAGGAGGAGAACAAATATCAAAATAACTCTACAACCAATATGGGACTATACCATGTGAAAGTCCCTGCCACTATGCTAAAACTTCGAAGTTGTAGAATGGTTAAGAAAAATTGCACTTGTATTCTAACATGCCCCCTCAGGTCGAGTGTAATACCCTGATTTTTCAATAAATGAAAAATTATTTATTTTGCACGTGTTGTGCACGTGCAATATATTGTTGGATTATTTTATCATGGTGAGTATGTTTAAATATATTTTTCTCAAATTATTTTAGTACAAAAAGCCTTCTTTAAAAGCCTTATTTGAATTAATTAAAAAAAAAAAAAAAAAAGCCTTTTCTTAAAAAGCCCAAAAGCATTTTTATTTTAATTATTTTTATAAATTATTTTTTGGCCCAAAAAGAAAGCCCATGAATTAATTTATTTTAATTAAACTTGTCATGTAGAAGACTTTTTTTAAACAAAATTATTTTTATACAATTTTGAAATGTACAAATTTGGCCTAGTTGCATGCACGTGCACTACACGTACACGTGCAATGCACACTCCTATGCTTGGCCGGGTATCCTTCTTTTTGGGAGGGAAAGTTGAAATTTTGGTGTGGAGAACATGGGGGTAGTTTCAAGGAGGTGGGTAGTTTTCCTAACTCCTACTTGAATCTAAGCCTTTCATTTTGCAACCACCAAGATGATCTTAGCCCTCCATTTCCCTCATTTTTTAGTATAAATACCTCCTTTCTCATGGCTAATTTTGATATGCAAAGTGTAATTTCTAAAGCTATACTAATATATTGTGAGAGTTATAAAAAAATAAGAGTTTGTGTGGGTTGTGTTGCTTGGAGTGGCCGGCACCATCAAGAAGCATTCGGCTAGGTAGCTTTCGGCCAAGGAGGAGAAGCATTCGGCATTTGGTTGGAGGCTTGGAGTGGTGCATTCTTTTGGCTAGGAGGAGGTGTTCTCATCTACTTGATTGCTTTTGTTTGTGTTTCTCTCCAAATTGAGGTGGGTAAAACAATTCATGTTTCTAATATAGGGTTCATGCTAGTATATTGATGACACTATACATGGAAAATACTAATAAGAGACCACTCTAATTAAAAAGTTAGTATGTGAATGGCTTAGAATGGTGTGATAAATTGTGTATGTAAATTGTTTGCATGAAATTATACCATATGAAGCACTTTCTCTGATTATTTAGTTTAATTGAACAATGATGCAATGTGACTAGCATGATGTGTGAAAGCCTTTTATTAATTACTTGCAAATTGTGTGGTTGAGACATGACAATTGAGAAAGACATTAACACTATGGGAATTGAATAGAAAAGTATATTGAATACTTTGAATTCATGTGTAGAAGTGGCATGAATGAACCAAGGAATTGCTTGTTGTCATCACATTAGAAATGTACCAAAATTAGTAATTGTTGAGTTTCACCTATTCATGTGCTATATGAATTCTTTTGCTAGTATGAGTACGGGGAAATCCAAGGTTGTATTGTGTTGTGAATGTAGATTAATAACCAGTAAATCATCATGGAAACTTTGGGATAAAAGAGAGATTAGATGAGCAATCGATTATTTTCAATGTCGAAAATAAAGGATTTGCTAGTTTTAATAAACAAATAATTAATTTGGGTGGAGAAAAATGTGTTTTTAGTACAAAAATTTATTTTACACTTACTGTTTTGAAGATGGAATAAAGAAGATTAAATCTGGAATTTTTCAGTGGTTTATATGAAGGCAATATGAATCAATAGTTTTGAACATCGAGTTAATTTCAAAAAAAAAACAGTGTGAATATGAGTCAAATGGGTTTTAATCCACACTGTGACAACCTGAGCCAGTGGCTCAGGCGGTCGGTGGCGCTGTTCGGTTTCCCTGAGCGGCGTGGTTCGAATCCGGGTCTCACCATTCTTTTTAAAAAGTACTGTGTATATATATATATGACAGCGAAGAGATGGCATATATACTTAGTGCACTCTCTTCTATTCGCTAGCACCGATCGGCCTATCGGCGGGTGCTCTGGCCTTCTTCTCTACTGTGCTGGGTTCGAATCTTTCCCCTAGCACTTAGGGAAAAATATTTTTTTTGTGAGATTTTGATGTCCAAAAAATATGAGAAAAATATGGTAATTTTCATAAAAATACAAGAAATTTTATGGGATTGGTTTGGATATTAATTGAAGAAAATATAACGTAGTTTGTGAACAAATGGTATATTAAAGCTATGGTTCTAAGACACATACTCATGGGAATTTTCAAATTTATAAAGAGTTATTGAAATGAATTTATTAGAAAGTATTTGACACAAAAGAATTTGTGGTGTGACATGATATTATAATTTTTACTTGAAGATATGGTGTAAAATATGAAGTACGAGTGTATGTTTGTAAAGTGCATGAGTCCATTGTATGATGATGGAGTTTAGAAACTTTGTTGATGAAATTGTTGGACTTGAATATGAAACTTGAGTTATAAGTATTCACCATGGATTTGTGAACAAATGAAATTATGAATAAGAAAGAGTATGAAATTGTGACATGAAAGTGGTCATGACTTAAAGATTGTGAAATGAAATTTGAAATAGAGTAGCTAAGTCTCCCCGGCATTGAGAAATGAAATAAATTGAAATTAGACCAAGGTTGGTCATGTTGAATTAAAGGAATAAGTCCGGTTGATGGAGAGGCTAACTCTAGTGATTATTTTGTTCATGATTTTTATTGAAACTAAGGACTAGTGCATAGTGAAGACGTGATGAAAGTAAGAGAAAAACACTGAGTATGAGGGCCCTGGGTAGCGGCGAGAGCGTATCCCAGGAATTCCCATGACGAGTCTGGGTGAGGATACTGTTCCAGAGTACCGTCCCAGTGGCGACGCTCGTGGGATGTTTGAAGACTACGGGTGGTGTCATGTTTATGGTGAGAGCGTATCCCAGGAATTCCCATGATGCGTCTGGGTGAGGATACTACTCCAGAGTGCCTAAACATGAGTTCGTAGGTCAGATAACATCTAGGATACTTACCGTAATTACAGTAGTAGATTAAATCATAACGGGGGATTGAACCCTATAAAGATGAAGAACGAATAAGGGCTTGCCCTCGGACCTATGTAGTATGGGATGCATAGAATCCGAACAAGTGCGCATTAGTGTCATGTAACTTAATTAACTGCATTAAGGACTAAGTGCACAATCACAACACGACATCAATAGGGTAGTCCCTTTAGTTGAAATGTGACAAGTTTGTGTTTGCTAAATATGAAATGTTAAGTTATACTATTTCCGGCAAGCGAGGACGGCCGTGTATAATGATCGTCGGTTGAATAAACTGACGTACCCACAGTCTAACATGCAGGTAAATGTTATGCTAAAGATTAAAGAGGATTTGGATGCTTAAAGATTATATCAAGCTGTTGTACTTGTATTTAATTGTTGTATTTTACTTCCGCTGTGCAAAAGAAAGATGTAATTATGATGTAATCTCTGATGTATGATGAAAAGTTTTAATTTCCCTGTAAAAGTGTACTAAGAAAGTGAAAAGATCCTGTAGAACATCTCGAATTCAGTATATTTGGGATTCGGGGCGTTACATCGAGCGCCCATTTTTTTTTATGGGCCAAAGAAACAAGATAAATACCCAACAAATTGTGGGCCGAGATCTGGACAATACGCAACGGTATTTTTTTTTTAATCCGTATTTAAATTGCGTAGCTAGTGGGATTCGAACCTGGGTTGCTCTGATACCATGTTAAGATAAATCAGAGAGATGAAAACAATACTGAATATTGAATTGAGAAATAACTGAGCACAATATCTCCTATATATAGGAGGAACCAAATACAAAACTAGTCAGGATAAAGGAAAAGAGCTTATGAGCCCAGAAGTACAAGAAAAAATTAAAGCTTAGAGAAAACTTTGGGATTAAAAACAGAAGAATGAACTATTGTCCTAAGAAGCAATAAGATGGCTACTGCCACCACAGAAAACTTCATGCAAGCATCTACTGATGCAAGAAATAGAAATACCATTGTATCAAAGAAAGAAGTAACTACTCAAAAACAGGAACTACTGTTTTAAGATTTAGTTATACTCTACTGAGACCGCCTACTCCATCAATATGGAAAAAAAATCCTATCATTAAAAAGGATGTGTATAATGAAGAATTGAAGTCAGTAACCCTGATTTCTACAACAAAGTAAATAATGTGCATGAGGCTCTACACCCAACTGACAAGGCCGGATCATTTCACTTGTCACAACTACAAATTTTTTTCTTCTATAATACGCTAAAAAGATGCAAGAACAAAATGAAGGCTTTGAAAAGAGCAGAGAATTGCTTATAACATGATTAAATGCAGTAATACTTCAACTTCTTCATCTCTAATTCTGATAAAAGACCATATAGTTAGAGAAAACACACCGTCTAAAAAACCACTTCAGGCAAGAATGTCTCAAATTGACATTTGTGACCTGAAAAACATTCAACACAAAGAATTTATAGAATTTGCAAAAAAAATTAAATTGAAGGATGAATGAATTGTTGGAATAGATGTAGATCTTCAACTCCTAGAAAGCCTAGAACTTCATCAGGTAGGGCTTTTCCTGCAGAAAAGTTCATTGAATTCCTCCAGAAAATAAGAGAGAATGATATGGAAGATCTATTTTAAAACAATAATCAATTGATCAAAAACAAATATAATAGATACAAAATCATGGTTTGATTTGAACAAATACTTCACATTGAAAGAGCAATACAAGTAGGAATTGTACATTAAATATATATTAGTCTGCGAAGACCAGAATATTTTACAAAGTTTCTTGCAGAAATATGTGTCAAAGCGGTTCTATAAAAAAAGAATCAGTTTCACGTAAACTACAAATTCAATATATGGAGTATCTGAGAAGAAAGACAATATATTCGACAATATAAATCTATCCAATTTTGGGAACTAGACTTAGTAAGATTCAAACAAACATATCAGTTCGAACATGAAAATATTTTACTATTTCAATCGGAGAAGTAAATAAAATATATTATGATTGTTTTCCAGAACTAAAAAACACGGAACCGAAAGGTGAAAATTCTTCCAATGATATCCAAGAATATTTTGAAAAACATGAATATGCAAATAGATATTATATGTCTAAAAAAGATATAAATGATTCTATAGAATCAGAGTCAGGGTCTACAGACTCAAATGACAATAGATCTGCTAAGCAAGAAGAAAATAGCTCTACTGAGCAAGAAGAAAATAGGTCTACTAAGCAAGAAGAAAATAGTTCTACTGAGCAAGAGAAAAAAAAAAGGTCAAGAGCAAGAAAAAAAAGGAGTTAACAAACTCAAAAAACTTTTACAAAGTATTTTCTGGTCAAGAAAGTATTGTGATAAATCAGCAAATAGTTGAAGCTAGTAAAGCTTCAACATCAGGAACAAAACGACCATTTAAACCTGAAGAAAACCAGCTCTTCAAATCCTGATAAATTTGCCAGATTTGGTAAAATATCATAAAAATTAAAATAGAAGGATGGTCTCCTAAACTGGAGAACACGAAAAAAGTGTGAACCAGAGTTTAAGAAAAACAGGAAAAAAAGGACATACTAAACAGGAAGGTTTATACAGAAAAGACAATTCCGAAAAGGATGTAATGTTTTAAATGTCACAAAGTGGGACATTTTGCTAATAACGATATTGAAAAAATAAATGATTTGCATGAGTATTGTTGAAATATAGTAATTGTATATTCTGTTTCCTAATATAGGAAACAGATTCCCCAAATCTCTCATCTTCCAAATCTTCTCTCAATCTCTTTTCTTTTTCTCCAAGAATGTAATCCTTATATATAGTTGTATACAGCAAAGAATAAACACAACAAGAAGAATAAATTTTATTTTTTCCAAAATTATTTTCTTTATGGTATCAAAGCCTAACCAGATCTAGGCCAATTGAAGAAGAAGAGGAGATCAGATCTGCCTCCTCGTCATCCAAAGATCCCGTTGCTGATCCCGTTGCTGATCCCGTCACCGATCATCATCCCTGATCCCGTTGCTGATCCCGTCACCGATCATCATCCCTGATCCCGTTACTGATCTCGTCACCGATCATCATCCTCGTCGACTACAGATCTCTAGATCCCGTTCACCTTCATCTTCCTGACCTTCTAGATCTCCAGATCTCCAGATAGTTACTGTTCATCTTCCCCAAATCCCCTAAAACCCAATTTTCGATCACCTTCTCCGACGAGTTCCCGACCACCGGCCTCCTCTTGCTCCTGTTTCCGATCGGCAACGCGCCAACCCCCCGACGCTGTCTGGTCGCGCCGTCCCTGCGCGTCGTCGAGCCACCCAGAGCTCCGCCCAGACCATCGAACCCCTCTCTGCTGATATTCCCGATCGTCAGGTTCTGTCGACGATCACCCCGCTGCCGCTCGACCTCTGCCTTGACGTTGACCCAGCCACCATCAGTCGACGCTGCCCCCTCCTGGTCGCTAGCGCCGCCGCCCCTTGGCTGGCCGTCGACTCTTCACTGTTGCTGCGCTGTCTCTCTCTCTCTTGCTGTTTATTGAGTGAGTTATTTGCTGAGTTGCTGATTGATCAAATCAGATCTGAGGAAGAAGAAGATCCCAATCCTGATCCTCCCTGTCGTCCTCCCGAGCTCCCGATCCCTGATTGGTGTTTGTTGGTGTTGGTGTTTGCTGTGTTACTGTTGGTGCTGTTTGCTGGGTTGCTAGTTGCTGTTGTTGGCCAAGTTGTGTCGATCAGATCCGTTGTTTTTTCTTGTGCCGCTACCATGGGCCTAAACTGATAGAGCTGAGAAGAATATTGGACTCACCTCTACATTAGTTACAGCTGCAGGTAATGATGGTAAGGTATTTAATATTTCTGCTTCTGTTATGAATAGTGCATGGATAATTGATTCGGGTGTTACCGACCATATGACTTTTGATTCTAGACAAGTTCAAAATTTTCAACCATCCACAAAATTAACTGTGTCCACTGCCAATGGTGATCCTGCCACTATTACTGGCGAGGGTACCATACACCTCACAAACAACCTAACCTTAGATGCTGCCCTAGTTGTGCCATCCTTGAATTTCAACCTATTATCTGTTGCTCAAATAATCACTGCCTTACATTGTATTGTAGTTTTTTGGCCGTCACATTGTGTGTTTAAGGATATTCGGACTCGCAAGACGATTGGTTATGGGGTTAGACACTGGAAGCTCTATTACCTAGATTTAGAATCTGAATGTTCGACCAAGTTGACTCAAGCTTTAAGTGTGGAAGGATCCGAAGATGAGAAGAAGAAATCAGATATTTAGCTATGGCATCGACGTCTAGGGCATACTTCTTTTGGTTATTTGAAGAAATTATTTCCATGTTTATTTTTGAAGTTGGATATATCTGCCTTTCGGTGTGATGTGTGTGAACTCGCAAAAGGTCATCGTGTCTCTTTTCCTCCAAGTCCAAGTAGAAGCTCCCTTCCTTTTATGATTATTCATTTTGATGTTTGGGGTCCATCCAAAATCACTACATTTGGAGGAGCCAAATGGTTTGTGACCTTTATTGATGACTGTACCCGTATGACCTGGATTTGTTTGATGAAGTCAAAAAGTGAAGTTAGTGGTTTGTTTCAGAAATTTCACAAGCACGTTATGATTCAGTATAAATCACAGATTCAAGTTCTTAGGAGTGATAATGGCGGAGAGTACCTGAGTTCAAATCTGCAACAATATTTGGTGGAACACGAAATTGTTCATCAGACTACATGCTCGTATACACCTCAACAGAATGGGGTTGCAGAAAGGAAAAATAAACACTTGCTCGAAGTGGTCCGTGCTTCTCTCATCCATGGAATTATGCCACTCATTTATTGGGGAGAAGCCCTTGCTTCTGCTGCATACTTAATCAACCGAGTTCCTTCTAATATCCTAAACTTCCTCACACCATTCCAAACATTAAATAAAGCTGTGAACGCACCAAAAGTCATCAATTTGCCACCTCGTGTGTTTGGGTGTGTTGCATTTGTTCATCTTCATCAATATGAACGCAATAAGTTAACTCCTCGAGCTGTCCACTGTATTTTCGTGGGATATGCACAGAATAAGAAAGGGTATCGGTGCTATCACCCACCAACTCAAAAGATGTTTGTGACTATGGATGTTGTGTTCCATGAAGATGAGATGTATTTTTTCTCTGAGGTTGAACTTCAGGGGGAGTACCGAAGTGAAGTTCAAACTCTTGCCTATGATGAAGTGGTTACTATTCAAACTGAACAATCAGATATAAGGGAGAAAATCAGGATGTAAGTAATGACGATCACTTGAATGAAGAAAATCAGGATGTAAATAATGGCGATCACTCGAATGAAGACTTGGTTGAGGAAGAAAATTTCCACGAAGATCTGCAGTCAGTGCCGAACCTCCGTGAAGATGAGCCATCTCCACCTCCAGCACCATCTGAACTATCTCCACCACCAGTACCATCAGATCTATCTCTACTCCCAACAGAACCCCAAAACCAATCGTCATCGCTGTCCGAAGCTCCAAGAAGAGAACTCCCAAACCGTACTACTAGAGGTATCCCAAAACCCACTTACGAGCCTAATCCCACTAGTAAAGTCAAGTATCCCATGAGTCATTATGTGTCCACTCACCGATTGTTTGAATCAAATAAGTCATTTGTGAATCAATTATCTGCTGTATCTATTCCTAACAGTGTGCAGGAAGCCTTAGCCGATCCAAGGTGGAAAGCAGCTATGGATGAGGAGATGAAGTCCTTGAAGAAGAATGAGACTTGGGAGCTAGTCGAGCTGCCAACAGGGAAGAAGCCAGTAGGATGCAGATGGATTTATACAGTGAAATAAATCGGATGGTTCGATAGAACGGTACAAGGCAAGGCTGGTTGCCAAGGGGTACACTCAAATTTATAGAATTAATTATGACGAAACATTTGCACCTGTGGCAAAGTTCAACACTATTCGAGTTCTATTGTCACTTGCTGCAAATCTTGACTGGCCGTTGGAGCAATTTGATGTGAAGAATGCATTTTTGCATGGGGAATTGACAGAAGAAGTCTATATGGATCTTCCACCAGGGTCGAACAGAACAGTCCAACATAGCAAAAAAGTATGTCGTCTGAAGAAAGCATTGTATGGACTGAAGCAATCACCAAGAGCCTGGTTTGGGAGATTTACAAAATCAATGAGGACATTCGGATACGATCAGAGTAATTCTGATCATACTCTATTCCTAAAAAGGAAAGAAGGTAAAATTACTGCTCTCATTATTTATGTTGATGATATGATAGTAACTGGAGATGATCCTGAGGAGATGAAGGCATTAAAAAACTACTTGTCACAAGAGTTCGAAATGAAAGATCTTGGTCCTTTGAGATACTTCCTTGGGATTGAAGTTTCTCGCTCAAGAAAGGGGATATTTCTTTCTCAAAGAAAATATGCTCTGGATTTATTGAAGGAAACTGGAATGTCCGCTTGTCAACCGATTAGTACACCATTGGAAGAAGGACTGAAACTATGCAACGAAGCGGATCAAGTGCCGTGTGATAAGGAAAGATATCAGAGATTGGTTGGACGACTAATGTATCTTGCACATATACGGCCAAATTTTTCATATGCTTTAAGTGTGGTAAGTCAGTTTATGCATGCACCTCGGGAACAACATATGGACACGGTAATGAGAATTATGAGATACATTAAGTCAGCCCCAGGAAAAGGAGTCTTATTTGTGAAACATGGTCACTTGAAGGTTGAGGCATATACTGATGCTGATTGGGCAGGATCTACAATCGATAGGCACTCCACTTCAGGATATTTCACCTTTGTTGGAGAAAATTTAGTTATATGGAGGAGCAAGAAGCAAAATATTGTTGCACGCTCTATTGCAGAGGCTGAGTATCGCGGAGTAGCTTTAAGTATAACAGAAGTTTTATGGCTAAAACTCCTGTTGCAGGACTTAGGCTATGGTCCAAAGGAACCTATGAAGGTGTATTGCGACAGTCAAGCGGCATGTGACATTGCGGCTAATCTAGTTCAGCATGATAGGACAAAACATGTAGAGATAGACAGATTCTTCATCAAAGAAAAATTAGATGAGAAAGTTATTGAGATATTCAAAGTGAAGTCAGAAGATCAACTCGCAGATATCCTAACCAAGGCCGTTTCAACTCGGCTCTTCTTGAAATTTGTTGACAAGTTGGGCATGCTCGATATCTATGCACCAACTTGAGGGGGAGTGTTGAAATATAGTAATTCTATATTCTGCTTCCTAATATAGGAAACAGATTTCTCAAATCTCTCATCTTCTAAATCTTCTCTCAATCTCTTTTCTTTTTTTCCAAGAATGTAATCCTTATATATAGTTGTATACAGTAAAGAATAAACACAACAAGAAGAATAATTTTTATTTTTCCCAAAATTATTTTCTTTAGTATGATATACATACTCAAACACTAGAAAAATTCATACTAATACAGAATCATTAATATATGAATTATCTTCTATAAACTCAAATCAAGAGTGTGATTCCTCATTAGAAATAGACTCATTAAAAATCAATATGATCACTATAGCTAATGCTATTTGGCGAGAATATCCATATAATAAAGTTCTTTTGCTCTGAATTTTCAAGCTGCTAAAGAAATAGACAGATAGCGTGTCTTAAATGTCCCACCGAACTTACACATAATAACCCAAAAAAGATATTCTGAAAAATAGCAAACACTACTATTGTTGCTAAAAAACAACTTTCGTTTTTTAACAAAATACTAACTTCCGAAAGAGAAGAAAAAATTAACACCATACCTTATACAGAAACTTAACTTTAGAAGTAGCCAGGTAGTGGAAGCGATTCAAAAAGCGATTTCAACGTCCTTCTTCTCCGTCTTTATCCTGCCAGATCCGGCGGATTTTCTCTCCGTCGACCCTCCTTCCCTTCATTAAAATTGATCAGCTCTCGATTATCTATCGACCCATCTTCTTTTTTTAGCCTCTCTCCCTCGTCTCCCTCGTCTCGGTTATTCATCCCTCTCTCCCCCCCGGTTCTCTTCGCCGCCCCTCTTTCATTGTTGCGCTCGGTTGTTTCTCTCCCGTCCTCGGAGGAGGCCGCGCCCACTTTGATTGTCTCCAGCGGTGGTGTTCCTGTTTGCTCGGGGACCCTTGTCTGTCGCGCATCGTACCAGGCTGCCCCCCTTGCTTTGCGAGTCCTACCAGCGGTTTCCCTCCTCCAGCGGCTCCCCGACGCATGGTAGGACAGTGTACGTTTTTCCGGTGGAGCTGACGTCCCCTCTCTGTGAGTATTCTGTTATTATTTGGGTGCTGTGGGTAGTATTGGTCCTTGGTGGTGCTTCATTATCTGTAGTGTTTTGAGATTGCTTAGCGATTTTGTTGTTTGTTTTCGTTATCCTAGTTTACTTGTTGTGGTTCTGAGCATCTGTTCTCGTGGTATTGTGTTTAATTATCTCTATTGTTCTTCTCTTCCCCCGGTGGCTCCGTTCCGTCTACTTGGTGTCAGCGTTTCGCTGAGCCCTTAGCATCTCTTCGCTCAAGAAAAGTTACGTTCTTTCTTTCTTCCCTGATCGTGTCTCTTCTCCTTCCTTTTTCTCTCGATTTTGAGGGTGTTTCTAGCCCCTGGTGTTACACGGTTTACCTACCTGGTGCTATTTTGGCACACTTGGGACTATTCTGTCCCCCTTTTAGTGCAGTATACTTTTCTGGTGAACTGTTAGGCATTGTTGGTCTGTTCCCTATCATGCTTCTCACCGAGCATGTAACGCCCCGAATCCCAATTTACTGAATTCGAGATGTTCTTCAGGATCTTTTCGCTTTCTTCACATACAATTTTGCAAGGAATTTTAAAACTTTACTTTTACATCAGAGTTTACAACATATTACATTTGAATTTACACAGCAGAAGCAAAATATACAATATTTATATAAATGAACAACAACATAATGAACTCTTTATGCATCCATTCCTCTTACATGTAATTATATCCTGCATAAAACACTGTGGGTACGTCAGTTTATTCAACCGACGATAATTATACATGGCCATCCTCTCTATGCCAGAAACAGTATAATGAATCTCATTTCTTACAATCACAAACTTGTTCAACATAAGCATGCAAATAAGAGGGAACTTTTAATGATGTCGTGTCGTGATTGTGCACTTAAATCCTTAATGCAATTTACTTAATTAACATGACACTAATGCGCACTTGTTCGAATTCTATGCATCCCATACTACATAGGTTCGAGGGCAAGCCTCTTAAACGATCTTCATTTTTGTAGGGTTCAATCCCCCGCCATGACTTATTCTACTTCTGTAATTCCAATGAGTATCCTAGATGAATCTATGAGTACAAGCATGTATCCTGGCCCCTGGAGTAGAATTTCGCACCATGTCTTGACTCGTCAAGCATGCATTCTGCGACAATTCAGCCTCCTCCCTGAACACACTCCTCTTGCAGTCACCAAAACATCCCACAAGCGTGACTAGAGTCCGATCATTACTGAGTTGCGCCCGCGCCATGTCTTGACGCATCAAGCATGCATTCTGCGACTCACACACCCGCACCGTACCCTAGCTCTCATACTCATGTTTTTCTCTCACCTTCATCACCTCCACACTATGTATTAATTTAATTAGAATCATGAATGAAAATCAATCTCTAGAGTTAGCCTCTCCATCATCCGGACTTATCATTTCATTTCACTTGACCAACCTGGTCTAATTCTCAATATCATTTCATTCACTGCCGGGGAGACTTAGCTACTCTTTCGTTCAATTTCAAATTCACAATATCCAATTGAGCATCATCAGCTCATCATTCATTTTAGAGTCTCACAGACTTTTCTCATCATGATTTCACATTTCATAATTTCATTTAATCTTCCATTTCTCATCTATGATTCATTTACACAATTCAAGCAGCCATAAGCAGAATCCATTGACTTTAATCATATAGTTCACAATTACCAACAGCAAAATAACATGAATTCAAATATGTCAAAGTCCTTTCTGTACAGTCGACTTGGAAGAACACCAGTCGGCTTATACAGTCATATACAGGGTTATCAAAAGGCTCGGGATAGTCGACTGTGTATACTACCAGTCGCCTGTCCCGCAACTTTCAAGTTCACAATATTAGTCACACGACAGTCGACTGTTCACACCTCAGTCGTCTGTCTTAGCAATTTCAACAGCATAATTCTATGTCCAGATCAGTCGACTTGCTACACGCAATCGGTCGACTGGACAGATCCAATTTCAATAGATCATTTACAGTTCTTACGTGCATTTCATCATGATGTCAATTAACAGTATACATAAGTTCATGTTCCACCGACAAGGTTTCTTATCATTCAGTAACACTACAACATGGATTTTCAAGTTACTAACATGCCCTTTCCGTTAGGAAAAATACTTTAAACATGCATTCACATATGCTCATAATTCCTTACAACAATAAAGATGTAAATCCCAAGTCATCAAACTGGGTCCACATGATGAAAATATCTCAATTTATGAAACTACCCAACAGTCACAGTCAGATTGAAGTACCAGTCGACTTAACACATTATCAGTCGACTGCTTCGACAATTCCAAATTATTAACTACCATTAGCTCTTTTTATTCACTTACCTTCCCTCCATCATATGTGTCATAGGGAAACCATGCAAATAGTATTCATACCATCATGTTCATTTATACACACGTTTATCATTACAATCATGCGAAATAATGTCTCGTACCAGTCGACTGGCTCACATGGCAGCCGACTGTACCGACAGTCTCGTTTCAATATTAATAGCATGCTCAAGCAATTTCTGCCGCATTCAAATCACTTTTATAACATAATATCAATCATAGCCATTGTAGCATTATTCCTACATTAGAAGTCCTGAGAAACACCCACCTTGTATGAAGAAATAAACCAAAATCCCGCAAAGTCCTTCAATAACACAGCACTTCTTGTTCCTTTGCTCCACACCGAAATCTCCAGCAATGCTGCTTGCCTCCACAGAAAAGCTCCCACACAACTCACAAATACTCTCTTGAAAACTTAGGAAAATTTTAGTGTAAAAAGATAGGGATTAGAAGGGGGTATTTATACTAGAATATAGGTGAAATGGAGGGCTGAGATCTATTGGGGAGTTGGAGAATCAAAGGTTGAGATCAAATCGGGAGTTAAGAAACTACCCACATCCCAAAAGTAACCACCCATGATCTACACTCCTAGCTTCCCATCCGGCCAAGGGTTGTGCCTTGTGCACGTGTACATGGAGTGCACGTGTACACACAACTACACCCTATAAATAGCATATCAAATACCCGGAATATAAAAAGAAAGATGCTACACAGATAAGTTATGAAATAAGAGGTTAAGTTTATGGGCTAAAATTTATTGGGCCAAAAATATAAACAAGTTAACATTTGGGGCTTTTACAGAAAATATTACTTTATTCATCATGGAAAAATAATAGCCACATGTCACCCAGCATACCATAAAAAGAGAAATAAATAATCTTTATATATTAAGAAAATCGGGGTATTACAGAGCATGATGCCAAGTCCCAAAATTTAATGCTGGGATTAGTATCGCTCAGGGAATTGAATTCTCCTCGTACAGATAACTCATATCTTTCTCAGCGCTCTGCTTGCTCCTCTTCTTCCCCTTCCTCTTGTAGGACCGACCCTCTTGTGGTGTGCTTCAAATGCCTTCTTCCCGGACATTTCAAATGCGAATGCGTGAATAAAATAAGGTGCCTTTTCTGTGATAAGATTGTTCATTCGCGCAGTAGATGCTACTCTCTTCAAATCCTCTTTGGTTTCCCTAAAGGTTATCTCCTCCCGGCCAAACTTTTCTCCTTTCTAAACTACCCCCTTTTAAAGACCAAGTACCTTGCTAACTTGGCTAGGAAGTCTTGTTCTGTTACTGGTAAGGAACTCATCTCCTCGGCAGTTTCCCCTTTACCAGCTTTGGTATCCACCACCTCGTCCACTGCCCATTATGATTCTTTTGCCAAACTGCGACTTCCTAATATTGCTAACCGTTTTAGGGACCGTAAGGTATTTTCGCAACTGGTCTCCTTCCCTAGGTTGGATCATTTCAAGGTTTCTGGCCCACGTTCTTCAGTGGCGCCTTCACTGAGTTTGAATTTGGCTTATCCTGAAGGTTTAATTAATTCCTTTGTCCCTTGTCATCCCTGGTATCGAAGTTTGGTTGGGCAAGCTATGCATCGTCGCATTTCAGGCCCTAACACGCATTCTATCATAGCGCATCCATCTTCTATGGAACCTTCTATTTATTATTATTATCCCTGTTCTATGATGTTTTCTTCTCCCAAACTTTCGTCATCCTCTTTTCATTTTCCGGGGTGCATATTTTCGTTGTATCAAGTTTTAGGGTTTCGTTCTTGGTTCTACCACCTCCTAATGGAGGTGTTGCACAACCTGCTACCTCGTCTCCCCGAGCTTTCGCCTTTACTTGTTTACTTTCCTTCCTCCCGCTTCACCTACCTCCCTAATCCCAGCACTATAGCATCTTTAGAGGATTCCAGTATGCTATTTTCTTCTTATCGCTTCATCCAAGATGTTCCTAGTAGGCCTATCCCCGATGTTGTTTTGTCCCCTTCGATGAAGGATATTCCCTCCACTGTCAAGCGAAAATACAACAAGAAAGTCTATTGTAACTTGCAGATACGAGTGAGCGCTCGTATCATGGCTAGGAAAGCAGCTTCTACTTCCGATATTTAGATTCTTCAGTTTTGAGTCCCTCCCTCCCCTTCTTGGTCAGTGAGTGGTGCGACGTGACTCCACTTTCTTGCGTTGAGAGTGGGAGTTCGTTGTCCTCTTGGGGGAGTCAGGGCGCTCCATTTCATTCCCAATCTTCATGGCTTTCGGCTTTATTCCCCTATTTGGAGTTTTCTCATTTTTTCTGAGATGATCCCCTCTTATCTCATCGGAGTTTCGTTTCTGTCTGCTGCCATAGCATTGATGGTGTTGGTTTCTTCTTTTGTGCTGCTACTCTTCAGCCTCTGCACTTTAGAGTCTTGCCTTCGTGTTGGCACCCTTGTTTATGGTAGTGCGTCGCCGCGGTTGTGCCGCTAGTATCTTCCATTGGTCTGCTAGCGGATCGGGATACTATCATGGGGGGAGGCCTGGTGGTCGGTTTTCACGGCCCGGTCCTTCGAGTCCTGCTTCTCTATTGTTTGCAGCGGTCTGGATTGCCTGGCCGTTTGTCTCGCCGTTCTTTCCGCTAGGATCGTGGCGTGGGCATTTGCAGTGGCGCTGTTATCTGAATTATAGGCTCATCAGCCTTTGTTTGTTTTATTTAATGTTTACTTATTATTGTTTTACATCTTGTAAAGCCTTCGATTATTTATTTGTAAATTAGCTGTTATTTTGATTAATATATTTTTTGATGGCTGGAGCCTTATGGCTCTATCCGATTCATCAAAAAAAAGAAAGAGAAGAAAAAATAATATAGCACAACTGCTAAAATACGAAGAACTTCCTATTGGAAGATTCGAAGAGGTAGATGAATTAGTACAAAGAAACAATTCAAATACACAAATATCAATATCTCGAAAAGAGAAACTTATTAATATAGAGTTAGCATGATAAATATACGGTGAAAAGCTGATTTAAATATTTATATCCCAATTACACTACATTTTGAATATAAGGAAATAACTATACATATATTAGTAGATAATGGTGTGCAAATCAGTTTAATACACTCATGTTTTATAGCAAAACAATATCGATTAGAGTTAACCCATAAAGACTCAATAGGAAGCTTTAATGGTCCCAACTCTATGAAAAATCTTCAAATATCATTAAAATATTCAGAACATAATTGCAAAGATATGACTTTTGCATTACTTAATGTCCTTGCAAAAGATTGTATTCTTGGCATAGACAATATAACTAAGCATTTGCCACTGCAAATATAACAAATATAACACTTTTGTTCTCTAAATAATACTCGAATCCCTAGGATTCTAATCAGAGTCATTATTCATGACTTCTTTGATCCATACACAGCACGGCGTGGTGAGATTGAAATTAAAAAAACCTTTGGTGGATAACAACCATTGGCAATTACAAAAACATAATAAATATGTTTGAACCATTGTATATAGTAATACATTTTGGCTTAAAATCACAACACAAATATTCCAGAAATAGATGGATAGTATGTTTAGAAATTTTTCATTTGTTACTACATAAATAATATATTAATATTTTCTTCTTTTTTAGAAGAACATAAGAAACATTTATTGAATGGGGTTAAACATTTATTTAAAAAACATGATATTTATTAATATTTAAAAAAGCTTGGATGAATGTAGATAAGTTAAGAATATTTAACCCTCCCTGGTTCTTCGGTTGACATGCTCTTCCCCATTGTATACTTGTTTTTCCTCTGCAATGTTCATCATCCCCAGCCCATAGGAATCTAATTTTGATTTGACCAATTCTTCTAACCACCCAGGATGGGAGCTTGAAGAATGAAGCAAAGTAGACTGGAAAAATATATATGACTGAGTTGATTAATACCATTCTACCTCCCTAGGATAACAGTTTCCCTTTCTAGAATGAAAGTCTTTTTTCAACCTTGGCAATAACAGGCATCCATTCTCTTCTCTTTGGTTTCCCCATGGACAATAGCATTCCCAAATACTTTGTAGGAAGTATTTCTTCTTAGCAATCTAATACCTAAGAAAAGGCTGCTTGCTTAGCCCTTGATTTTCCAGAGTATAACAGAGATGATTTTGTGAAGTTGATGTCAAGCCCAGATATATCAGCAAAAAGGTGAAGCATGAATTTAGATGTATAACTTCTTGTTAATCTCCAGAGCAAAAGAGGTAGCTCTTGTGATGTTGAGAGGTGAGAATACCTCATTTTCCCTGCCTAGCTTTAGTATTTGAGCCAAGAGGCCCAAGACATCCACAGCCAGAATAAAGAGCATTGTAGATAGTGGATCCCCATCTTTGAGACCTTTCTTGCAATGAATTGTATCTCCTCGTGTCATTAAGTAATGATGATTTAGCTGAATGGAGGATCACATGAATCCAGTGGCACCATTTTTGTACAAAACCCCTTGCAACCAGCATATCTTCAATGAAGCCCCAGTGTACTGAGTCAAAGGATTTTTTGAAGTCTATCTTTAGCAGTAGTACATCCCTCTTACTTTTGGATCATAGGTTTATAAGTTTATGTGCTACTAGAAAGCAATCTAAAGTTGGTTTCCCTTAAAGAAAGGCACTTTGATATTATAAAACTAAGTCAACCAGCATAGGATTTAGTCTATTTGCTAGGACCTTGGTGAAAATCGTGAAGGAGCAATTAAAGAGACTAATTGGCCTGAATTCATGGACTTTTTTACCACCATCGCATTTTGGGATCAAGGAAACAAAATAGTTATGCCTGGAAATATCACAATTTCTTGAATAGATCTCACTGACCGTACTTACAATATCATGTTGAATGACCTTCCAGAAGCTATGGTAGAAACTCATAGAGAATCCATTTGGGCTAGGTGTTTTATCCCGACTCATTTAGAAGATTGCCATCTTTATCTCTTAAGTAGTGAAGGGATTGTCTAACTAACTTAGATCATAGTTACTTGGATAGAGGCTAGCCCAATTACAGAAAAAAATAGGTTGCCTGAAGTGCCACATATTGATTTGAAGTGACTATTGTACCTTGATCTCCTACTAATTTGTGATAACTTAGTCTCCATTTTGCAAGGAATAGATATAGTTTCTTCCTCTTCTTTCAGTTGCAATGCAGTGAAAGTACTTGAAGTTTGCATCACCTTTCCTGAGCCAATTTTCTCTTGCCCTCTACCTCCAATAAGTAGTATATGTCTTTACCATGTTCTCATATTCAGTGTTTAGATTATTTTTTTCTTCTACTTTAACAGAAGTTGGATCCCTAAAGAGTTACAGCACATCAAGATCATGGATTTTATCTAAGATTGACTTCTTCTTCAACTTAAACTGCCAAATGATTTATAATTCCATTCTCTGAGCCTTCTTTTCAACAATGTCAGTTTTCCCCATTCTATCTATTCTTGTGTCTCCACAGTTGAAGGATTTCCACCAATCTATAACCAATTTTGTGAGTGGGATCCAATGAACCAAGCATTTTCAAATCTGAAGAAGTTTTCCCTTGGGGGAATGGCCTTAGTACTAGAAAAATTGGACAATGGTCTGATGTAATATTATGCAAGGAAGACAGAATGCAGTTTGGGAAGGTTTAATCTCGTTCCTGTGTGATTAGAAACATGTCCATTCTAGCCATTGATGGATTGCTTCTAAGGTTAGACCATGTGTATTTCCTACTTGATAATAGCATGTCAATAATTTTAAGAGCAGCAATGGTGTCAGCAAACACCCTTATATCCCTCAGGGAGCTTCGTCCGCTATTTCTCTCCTAGTCTGTCAATGTCACATTAAAATCACCACACAGACACCAGCATGGACTTATTGATGGCCTCCTTTGGGTAATCTCCTCCCAAAAAATCTATTTTTAATCTTGTTCAGAGGTTGCATATTATAGACAATTCATTCCCACTCATTCTGTCTCTAAGTGATACTGAGAAAGAGAAAATATCAACACCAGTGTAAACTTCATCAAGTTTATTTTCATTCTATCCAATCGTAACACCTCCACAACTGTCAATAGCATCTACAATTATCCATTTGGAAATTGTTGTCCCTCCAATTGTGGCTAGCTTCCTCTTGCTGGGTCTTCGTAACTTTGATTCTTGAATGCATACTACATGTAGCTTCGCAATCAAAATTTCATCCTTAATCATCAATCTTTATCTGGGCGGCCCAATCCTCTTACATTCTAACTACCGATCCTTATTCTCATAGTAAGAGCATCCACAGTCGTTTGCTATATTTGCCAATTTTCCATTTTTTGAGAAATGAGACGCTGCAGTCGTTTGCTAATTGCCATTTTATGGCAAAATAGCTACAGTGCGTTCTCATTTATGATAAATGAATTTGGCATTCTCAAATTATACGAGACGATACAAGTTGTCTCATCCCAATTATTATTATTTTTTTAATCATGTCGGACGATACATGTTCTATCGTCACAATTTTTTATTTTTTATTTTTTATTATTTATTATTTTTTTATTTATTTTTTTGATCGGACGGTCTGGATGAAGAGAGGAAAAAAAATTCAAAAAAAGTCTCGAACGAGACAAGTTGTCCCGTCTCAAGCAAAAATACTTGGGACGTGACAACATGTCCCGTCCCTAAGATGTGGGCAATTAGATTAGGCCAAAACACTAGTTTAGTTAGTTAATTATTAGGTTTATGTTATATTTTATTATATAATTTATTTAATTAAGCTATTTTAATCTCTAATCACTAATTAATTAACCGTAAAAATAAAAAATAAAAATAAAAATCTGACGAAACAACATGTCTCGTCCGTCTCAAATTTTGGCAAAGAAATAGCAAACAACGAATGCAGACGATTTCGCTAAATGCTATTACTGTAGCTGCCATTTTGACAAATTTGAGAAACACCATTGTGGATGCTCTAACTCACACAAACGAATATCACAAGTAGAAAAACTAAAAGTAAGCATCTACATACACAAAACAAAGATTAAGGTAATCCTTTAGAAGTAGCAATTGGCAAAGAGACTTTTGGCTGAAGCTGCCTTATTGGTGAAGTGTTGGACCAGAGACTTTGTGGTGAATGAGCCTCCGAAGAGAGGGTGCAATGAGCTCCTGGCGGTGTGAGAATTACACTTCCTTGCCTTCATATTTGGGGCAAGCCATTGAGCCTGTGATTGGAGCTGGGGCAACTAGGCTTTTTGTTAGAGTAGTAGCCTCCTTAGGAACTTTGTAGGCTAAGGCCCTCTCAGCAGCAGGCTTGATCTTCTGATAAAGACTTATGTAAATTAACTACCTTTTCTTCCCAGACCATCATCATGAATCCCGAAGAATCCCCCTCTGAGCTGGCGGTGAAATCACTAAGGATTGGTGGATTGTCTTCTGCTCTACTGTTGGAGGAGTTAATTCGTTCTGGTTCTGGCACGGGATTGGTTGATTGATTCTTAGGATTGGATTTGGTAGAAGCCCCCTTGATTGCTACCTAACATATTCTTCAATTACTTGTTTTCCTTTCCTGAGTTCTCGCCGTAATTCATTGGGCTCAATTTGAATTTCAAAAATTTTGGTGGGAACTCCATCGCTATCGCCGGCACTGGACTTGGGAATATGGTAGGGATTGGTGTTTGCAGGCGGATTTCTTGCTTATTTTTTATCACTGGTGTTACCTCTGTTGTTTGTTGACGACAAAAGGATCCCTATGCATTGCTCATGGTGAATAGTTGTACCTTGCCACTGGTGTCATCCGCGACTGGAATTGGTTGGCCAAGTGAGAGAATTGGGATATCATAGACGTGGGTCTCCAAATTCCAGGTTACTATGTACTTCACCGTAAACGACTTAGGGATGATAGTCACACCTTCCACCTCGATTAGCACCAGGGATAAGTGGTGTCATTTTCACAGAGATCACAGCCATGACACAGATGATTGTCGGGCTCTCAAGGAAGAAATCAAAGAGCTTATCCAGCGAGGGCACCTATCCAAGTTCTTTCGAAAGGACAGGCCGATCCTCCACTAGTTCGAGGGGATAACAAGCGAGCTGAGAAGTAATCTAAGCCCCAAGACTCAGATCACATGGCTGTCCTCCACTCCATCCATGGAGGGCCTATGGGTGGAGAATCAAACTCCTCCCGAAAAGCCTTCATCGGGAAAGTGAATTCGGTGCAACTTCCCCCCAGCCAAGAGTATGGGGCTTCCATTAACAATCTCAGAAAAGGATAAAGGGGGCATTCGAATGCCCCACTGCGATACACTTGTAATCAATCTCTACATGGCTAACCACGAGGTACGTCGAACAATGGCAGTTGTGTCAACATCCTCTTTGTTGAAGCTTTCAAAGGCATCAAGCTCACTCTGACCGACTTGGTAGCACTTCATGCTGTGCTCTTAGCTTTCCATATGAAAATAAGGTTCCTCACTCCAATTATTGTAAGAGAAGCCAAAGGGAGCCAAGAGACAGCCCGGAGGTGCTACACAACTACAATGGGGGGCTCAGTCCACCCACTTGAAGTATTAGAGCTCCCTCAATGGAACAATCAAGTATTTCTGAGCAATATGACATACTGGAGGAGATCCCCCTCCTCCCTGAAGACCTGGGAAGTACGAAGATATAAGGACCTGGAATACTGCGCATCGGATGAAGTACCACGAGGGCGCCTAACACCCTCTAATAGAATTATATTTCAATTTTCAATAAGGTTGACAGTTACGATATGGCCAACGCATGTAATAAAGGATAGACACTATTAAGGCAGCCACTTAGCTCTTATTTCATTAAAACATAACATTTTTTCTTATAAAGATCTTTGTACTTTAGCCTTATAGCTATCCCCTTGAGTCACATATATGACTTGTTAAACAGTAAGTTTGGAGTCCAGCATGTCCTCAAGGGCTGTTCCCACAACTTATTAGGACCAAATAATGAGTTTGGAGTCCAACACTTGATTTTTTGCCACTTGCAATATATCAAGTGCATAGTAGAACCATTAGGAGTTGCTCCTACAACTCGTTAACCCTCTTAAATAACAAGTTTGGAGTCCAACACTTGGTCTGACACCGCTTTAGTCATTTGTGAATAAGCAAGTACGGAGCAGCTCAAACAACAAGTTTGGTGTCCAATACTTGATTCGACGCCGCTTTAGTCACTTGCGAACAAGCAAGTGCGGAGTGGCTCACCATTCGAAATTGATCCACAACTCATTGAAACTTTCAAACAATAAGTTTGGAGTTCAATACTTGGTTCGGCTCCGCTTTAGTCGCTTAGGAAAAAATAAGTGCAGAGTAGCTCATAATTCGGAATTGCTCTTACAATTCATTGAATCTTTGAAAAACAGGTTTGGAGTTCAGAATCATGGCTTAGAATTGCCTCCACAGCTCACAAATATGTGAGTTCGGGGCTCGAAACGACCATTCGAACTACTTTTGAAATCCGTTAAACCCTTCAACATGTTGAGACAAAATCCATCCATTCTCTAGAGCATCTCCTACAACTCACCTCAACACCGAGAAATTCCTCCCTGTAGCTCCCCAATGGCGAAGCTTATCTTCTCAAGCTCCAGGGAGACAGAGACATTGTAGGCTGGTTTTGACCCCGAAGATAGATGAATAATAAATTTCTAAACATAACTTGTAGACCTTCGAGTCCTCTTTGAAACACCAAGTCATATTCCCCAATCAGAACTTTGTATCACCAGGAATATATGTTATACTGTAGTAATGCCAAAATTTTACAAACATACGGGTTTGGATTTCGAAGTAACCATTTGAACCGTTCCTAAAACTCATCGATTTGTCAAAAAGAAAGCCTAGAAAGTAGCCTTTCCTCAAGGCTAGTTCCTACGACTTGCTCTAAGCAACGATGCCTGAGCTGCCCAAGAGGGGTTCCAACATCGAAGTTTGAGTCCTGGCCTCATTACCACGCCCCCCTGCCTTCTTGCCAGAAGATGTGCTCGAGGTCCCAACCACTCGCTTTGGGCATCCCCTAGGATATATTGTCTCGAAGTCCTTTCCCCCGACAAACAAGATTTCTCGAACCTTCATGACGAGCTCTCCTTAGATAAGTGAACTCCAAATCCCTTCCAACCAACATTGCCTTTAACCGAGCGAGCTCCAACTCTATCACACGCAACTTGTCACAAGGCAGAGCATGCTCAGCATCTCGAAGGCCTCCCGTGGTAATTTTTCAATAAAGAAAAGCATGGAGCCGCTACAACGTCAGCAAGAACCAAAGACTTCGATTGATTACGAAGAAGACTCGAGGCAAACAACTTATTAACTAAGGTATTGAATTCGATACTTCGCTCCATCTACTCCCAAAGCTCTTCAACTCCAAGTAATAGGTTCAGAGTCCGGTTCACAAGTTCAGAGTCCGACTTTTCCACAGAGCTGCTCTCAAAGCTCATCAATTCCAAGCCTAAGCTTGAAGCTCAAATCACTCCCTGGAGTTGCTTGCTCAAATCCCCTGACTTAACTCAAAGGGTGACAACACAACGAAGAGAAGAGTCGAGAGAAAAACACAGGGAAAATTCGTGTCAGCCTTCCATTATAGGCACAAAGTTCTCCAGGGACGGAGCCCTCCTAGTAGCTCCTGTACGCCGAAGCTCCTCTCCTAATCCTGTTGGAGGTTAAGCTCCCCTTCATAGCACCATTCAGGGACAAATCTCCTCTTCATAGCTTCCCGGTGCTTAAGCTCCCCTTGGTAGCTCCACGGAAGCGAATCTCCTCTTCAAAGCATCCCGATGATGAATCTCCTTTTCATAGCTCCCCAATGTGGAAGCTCCTATTTGTAGATCCATAGAAGCGAAGCTCCTCTCCGAAGCTTCTTGGTGGAGTATCACAACTTTGTATCCCCCCAGTGCCGAAGCTGCTATTCGTAGCTCCATGGAAGCAAAGCACCTCTTCGAAGCTTCTCGGTGGCAAATCTCCACTTCATAGCTCCCTGCGAGTGAAACCCCTCTTTGTTGTTCTTCGATGCTGAAGCTCCTATTAGTAGCTCTACGGAAGCGAAGCTCCTTTTTGAAGCATCCCGGTGGCAAATTTCCACTTCGTAGCCCTCCTGGTGGTGAAGCTCCTATTCGTAGCTCCACGAAAGCAAAGCTCCTATTCGAAGATTCGTGGTGGCGAATATCCACTTCGTAGCTCCCCGACGTCAAAGCTCCTATTATTAGCTCCACAGAAGCGAAGCCCCTCTTCGAAGCTTCGCGGTGGTGAATCTACAATTCATAGCTCCCTGATGCCGAAGCTTCTATCCTTAGCTCCACAGAAGAGAATCCCCTCTTGCAAGAAAAACCCACCTTCGCACATTCTCGGTGGCGAATCTCCTTTATCTAGCTCATCAGGAGTAAAGCTCCTCTTCGTAACTCCTCGGAAGTAAAAACCCCTTTTTGTACCTCATAAGTGGCGTAACTCCTCTTGGTAGCACATCTGTGGGGAAACTCCTTTTCGTAGCTCCCTGATGGTGAAGTGCCTCTTCATAGCTCCCTGTGGGTGAAGCTCCTCTTCGTAGCTTCTCCATGGTAAAGTCATCTCGTAGCTCATCTTCTCAACTCCCCAGAGGTAGAGGCATTATGAGCCAGTTATGAACCCAAGGTAGGTGATTCCTTGAACAGCTTCTGAACATAACTTGTAGATCTTCGAGTCCCGTTCGAAACAAAGGGTCATAGACCCTAATTGGACCTATGTAGCATCGGAAATGTCTGTTATACTACAGCTACGTGCAAGAGCCCAAAAAAAAACAATTCAGGAGGAAAGAGAAAGCACGTGCGCCGCATGTGCCAGCCCTAAAAAATTAGGAGGAAAACGAGGAAAGAAAAATATAATTTTTTTTTTGCTAACATCAGCCAACGCCAGGAAAAAATGAGAGGGAAAAAAAGGGAGTTGACTGATCAACGTTGACCTGCCAAGTTGATGACGTGGCACGTACAAGTGGTCCACGTGGGGCCTACCTCTTGGTGCGATGTTGATCATACGAGGAAGTGAGCTGCCTCACGCACCCATCGTCGTCTGATCTCCTCGAAATTTGCGTTGCACATAATAATTGGCCAAGATCACTCCAAACGGCGCAATCTTTGATTTCACGTGCAAAGAACGTAAAAAATCTGAAATCAGCGTTGACCAGTCAACATTCAGTCACTAACACATAGGCCCTACCTCCTCAGTGTGACTTTTGTCGTTCAAGGAGGTTGAGATGCTTTGGTCCCCCACAGCCGTCTGATCTCCTCTTGTTTCGCGCAAAAGAGATCAACGGTTATGATCACTCCAAAATTTGTGCGGGTAAGATTTTTTAATTAAATTCATTTTATTAATTATAAATTCCAGAAAAATAATTAAAAATATGTAAATTTATTTAAAATTCTGGAAAAATAGTTTACAAATTCTAAAAAATTATTTAAAATTTTGAAAAGTAATTATAATTTCAGAAAATTAATTTTACATTCTAGAAATTAATTTAAATTTTGTATTAATTAATTAATTTCGAAAAATAATTAAAATTTTGGGGAAAATCTAGAAAATTCCAAAAATTCAGAAAGAGTGACAATAAGTCCAGAAAATTCTTAGAATAAATCTGGATACTTTGCCAAGCCATAAAAACTCCATTAAACTCTGAGAAAGATTCCTACGTCCCCGAAAGTTTCGATAAGTTCTGTAAACCGTTATGATCACGAAAACTACTCCTCGAAGGCTGTTAAACTCAGTCTTCAGAAGTGGGGGGCTTGTGATATGGGTGAAAAAGAATAAAATCTGGACCATTCAAATCAGACACGAATCTTAAAGCTCTAATGGGTAAAACGATAAATTTCAGCAGATACAGTCCCAACAGAAGGAGCTAGGACACTTTCAATCCCATCCACCTGATTCGGCCTACAATAAGGAACTACCAAAATGGCCCCAATGCAAAGGAGTCCAGGTTCATCTCAAGAATTTAGTTGAAACCCCTTATCCTTAGAGAGTAACCACTTCTATCCCCCTATGCATAATAGAGAGTTTGAAAATTATATCTCTTGATCATTAGAAGAGTCCTGACTCGATCTTTTTACATTGAGAGGGTAACCAACCTTATCAAAACATCGGGAAGTAGAGATACATCAATATCTTCAAATTGCTCCCCCCCCCTCCCCAGGGGCTATATATACCTTTCGACCTCTTCAGAAACTATGTAATTGCAAATTTCCCTGTCAAAACTCACCATATCCCTGAGTTTGCTGACTTTGGTATCAGAGGGTTTGTCACAGGGGACAACCCCGGTATTTCAGGCTGTTTTATAGTCAACGAGAGCGATTACATCCGCCCCTAACAATCAGATTCCGGAGTCAAGTGCAGTTTGTGGTGATCAACACCGGCGAAAAGCGAAGGTTATATCTTCATTGTTTTCATTAAAAGAATTTACATATTTTTTTGCTCCCACACAGAATTTAGCAGCAACATGTGGCAAATACCCGTACTAAATAGCTAGAGAACTAACACTCAAAAGCAAGTAGAGAAATGAGTTTGAAAGTCCATCAAACTTGTAATTAATAAGATCAATGCTTAACACTCTAACAAGCGGGGATAATAGGAGTGACCATCTATCAAACTTTTGTTTTGACTTTTTGTATATTGATTGACTGTAGAGAGTGCTAGATATGTATACAAGCTAGCATATTAGTGAGATTAAAACAGTTGCGCATCTTTAGTGGTTACAGTGCTTAGATATCTAGTAGAGTTATGTCAACTACACATTTATTATATATCATTCTAAATCTAATGGTATGTTGTTTTTCTATGAGAGGTTTGGCTACTAGCTATGCCAAAATTAGGCATTGAGACAACAGTAGATGTTTTGTGGTACTTGATTTATCATTATATTTTTGCAAATTTGATAAAATGTTCCTTTCAAGGTCACCTTACACTAATTCCTAATTTGATAATTATGATTTTTTTTTTATTGTTCTTTGTAAGATTGATTATTTCAAAAGAAAACATGTATGATTCTAAAGTTGAGCAACTATAAGATCTATGTTCTATTTCTTGTAATAAATGAGATAGAAATATGATACTATGATGCATGCTCTAATTTTTTACATCCTTGCTATAGATGATAAGATTTGTACTGTGTTCTTTTATGTAAGCTAGCTACTAATAATTTTGGACATGATTGAATCCTAAATGAAATTCTTATTGCATTGATCATTAAAATACAAATAACAGTTTGAATATGTGTAGCGCCCGGAGTCCGTAAGTAAATACCAAACCTAAATTGGGACCATTGTCAAACTTTATTACACAACAAAAGATACAAAGCAGCTAAATACAGTAAGTCATTCTCATCAATATTTAGTACAAGGGAAGCAATTATACAACAATTTTACTATACTAATATATCCAAAGATATATTACAACCTTTCACAAAATCAACACTCGATCTCTTTGAAACATCATCTAAAGTCTGGCAAACTTGCCATTTTTATATTCGTGAATTAATGAAGGAGCAACCACTACAAACAGCATCGCGATCCCCGACATTTTTCTTGACATTTCCCGGCATTTCTAAGTGCCGGGGTTCAACCCCCCTGTGCTTCGAAAACCATCGCCGCAAATGCCACCCTTGCTCCTGCCGGTGTATATTTTGAGCGACCCGGTGCTTGCAAGCGCCGGGAAAGCTGTTAGGATACCCCGGCACATTCAACTCCTTCCCCAGCACGAATAATAAGTCGGGGTATATTTTTATTTTTTATTTTATTTTTTGGCATTTAGCCTACCCCGACGTTTGGAAACGCCGCGGATATGTTTTTAATTTTTAAAAGTTTTTTTCCGTTATACCTATCCCAAGGTGTGGAAATGCCGGGGTTTGATTTTTTTATATTTTATTTTTCTCTTGCATCTTTCCTGACATTTTAAAATGCCGGGGTTTGTTTTTTATAAAAAAAATTTATTTTTGGTTATTTGAAAATATGAAAACAAATATAATATTTAAACGTACAAAAAAAAGTTGTACACAATTCATAATAATGTTCAACATGACATATTTTATAAACACTTCACCAAAATCATAATATACCAAAATTCAAATTAATATTAATTTACCAACATACATACGAAATTTGTTCCATTGTTCTTTAGTCTAATACATATAAGGTGATTTGTGTCACAATTCAAAAGGAAAGAAAACAAATAAAGAAATGAGCTAGCTTGCACATGCTGCATGCTTCTTCCTTCTTCTTGCCTTTTTGCGTGTGAATCCAAACTCCAACTCAACACTGTACGTCCATTCACAGGCCATCTACATATATATCCTCTTATTCTCCAAATGTATATTGACCCTAAAATGTGAAAGAATGTAAAAGTAAAAGATGATATCAACTCATGTAAATCAATAAATTGTTTAAATAGATAAAAATATAGTCTTATGGCATCACATCCGCTTAGGAAACCGATGCTGGCTTTGTGGTGATATTGGGTTGGATGGTTATTGGATCTACTAGGTTGAAGTTATTGTTAGGGATTTCTACCAAAAAGCCCTTTTAGGATCTTGTTGAGTTATTCGATGCAATCAATACAAACTACCAAGCATACATGAGATCATACCAAACATACAAAAGCACACACAAGTTTGTTCCGGTTGGAGCTTTCGGCTTAATCCGGAAAAGAAGAAACCCAAGATGTTATTCAACTAGAGAAGATACAAGAATATTACAATTCTCACCACGACCCTCTCTCAAGCATCACCAGCAAGTACTAGTTGTTTACAATTAGAGAATCACTCAATCTCTCCTTCAATGAAGTACTCTCTCTCTCTCTCTTCGCTCTCAATGAAGGCCAATAACAACAATATATAGAGATCTAGAGAAACCCTAGTTTGATATCTTGATACAATAGCCATTGGATAGTACATAAGAGATAATCCTACGATAGGAGCCATACGATCTAACTTGAAGAGCAAGTTGGGCTTCTCACGAATCTGCCAGACTCAAGCCCGAAACCCATCAGCGCCGCTAACGGTTGACCACACCAACAAGCCGGTCGACTGTCCTCTTCTCTGAAAAACGTCACGCAGGGGTTGGTCGACCGCACATTAGTTGCGGTCAACCACAACTTCTGCTGTTGCTGCCGCTGTCTGTTTCTCGCCTCCACTCCGTTTCCAACCGTCTCGATCCCTCCATCGTCTTATCGTCTTCTTATCCAACATCGAATGCAAGACATAAACCCAACAATGTCCACCTAAAAAAAAACCAAAAAAAAACAAAACGGAACGGAAGATGATCTTCCGGCCTGCTCGATGAAATTAAAAAAAAAACTCCCCAGACGGAAGATCATCAACGGTCTGAGTTGATTTTTTTTTATATTATTATTAAAATAGCTCTGCCTACAATTTTTTTTATTTAATTTTTTTAAACACAACATGTTCTTCCGTCTATCCAATTTTGGGTATTAAAAATATTATTTTTTTATTAGACAGAGGATGTTATTCCGTCTTTCTATTTTAGAATTTTTTAAGCCAAATTTTAGCTTCAACGATAGCGGCGTAGCCCATTCATTTCTAAAACCTATTGCCAAATACCTATAATTTAACTCTAACGATAGTTGATGCTCCACTGCTCAACCAACGGTCTAGGATAAGTGTTTTGGTTTAAAATGGACTTTCTTATTCGGCAAAACAACTTTAGATTATTTAGTAAAGGATAAAAGAAAATCTGAAACTTGCATTTAACGATAGAAACAGCAAATTGCTGTTGAGAGCATCAACAGTCGTTCAATGGAAAAAATGGCAAAATGCATATTTTAGCAATGCATTTCTTCGAAATGCTGCAGTCGTTGAAAGGTAAAAAATGCATAAATTTATTTAAAAAGTAACAGACGAAACATGATGTTTCGTCTGTTAATAAAAAAATAATTTATACAGGCCGAAAGTTAAAAAATATTAATAAAAAATACGGGACGAAACATGATGTTTCGTCCCAAAGGAAATTAAAATAAATAAATAAATAAATAAAAAGAATGGGACGAAACATGATGTTTATTCCCACATAATTTATTTGGTTTTTATATATTTTTTTAATTCGGACGAAACATCGTGTTTTGTCCGATCAATTAAAAATATAATTAAATAATCCATACCACTTCTGTGTAACAACATACATAGCCAAAAACTCAAATCATTTTATTCCAAACCTTTATTACAATAATCTTTTCAAATTGCAGCGGAAATACAAACACCTTACATTACAATAATTCTTTTACAACACTATTCTTTACAAAATTACACATGGCTCTATCATCTCACTCATACTCTCTAAAGCTAACCCAAGCATCCAAGCCTCCAATTCTAAGCAATAACCTGCAACATGTGAGGCTAGAGTTGAACTCTAACCCCCAAAACTACGGGGTCAGCCATAAATGGTGTGAGTGATATAAACAACAACATAAATAAAAATAAACATAAACTCTCAAACAACATGTACTGAACAAAAATGCATAAACTGAACATGTAATATGAAACAAGAACGATAGGCCAGTACATGCATGAAGCCGAGTCGAGAAACAATACCAACGATCAATATCCTTCAATCAAATTACTCTCAAAATAGTACAGTTCACTGTACGGTACAGTCGACTGTCTTAGGAACCAGTCGACTGATCAGAACCAACAATAATCCTCACGTCTCTGATCATGCCCAATTGTCAATAAATCTCAGTACCACGATGTATGCCCAACAATCGATCACCAATAATGTCATAGATCAGATACCCATGTATCCATCCACAAAAACTAAAGATAGTATAGATCGAATACATACCCGGTATGCAATCACTAATAGTGACTCTTACACCGACGAACATATTCATCTACAAACAAACTAAAGATGGTATAGATAGAATACATACCCGGCATGCAATCACCCATAGTGACTCTTACACCGACGAACATATTCATCTACAAACAAACTAAAGAGGGTATAGATAGAATACATACCCGGCATGCAATCACCCATAGTGACTCTTACACCGACGAACATATTCATCTACAAACAAACTAAAGAGGGTATAGATAGAATACATACCCGGCATGCAATCACCCATAGTGACTCTTACACCGACGAACATATTCATCTACAAACAAACTAAAGAGGGTATAGATAGAATACATACCCGGCATGCAATCACCCATAGTGACTCTTACACCGACGCACATATTCATCTACAAACGAACTAAAGATAACAAGAACACTCAAGATCATGAAAAACTAATCAGCTCCAGTCGACTTATACACATGATGTTTCGTCTGCTATAATATGCATTGTGCTATTTCGAATGCTATTTTTTCCTTTCTACTGTACACAGATTGCTAAAAAATGACAAAATACATCACGACTGTGTGCGTTACAGTACCAAAAAAAGGGCAAAAATGGCAAATAAGCAAACGACTGTGGATGCTCTGACTAAAACAAAATGGACATGATTTGAATTTAATTAAGGAGTAGTACATAGTAACCAAATATAACCAGATAAATTCCTAAATACTAAAAAAATCAGATTAGGTGGATTCTTGTACAGGAGAAAGACACCACATAAAAATACAAAGGAACTTACAGGATCAAGGTACTATTAAAACTCTATAGTACCAGTATGCTACTTAAGATTTCATTTATCACCCATTAACAAAAAATATACATCAATCTATATCAAGAAGAATCTGGAGATAACTAACCTTACCACAGAGCGAACAGTAACATTGCGAATTATTAATAATATGAGGGTCATTCCAAGCAACAATTTTTCTTATTAGAAGGAACTCTACAAACTTTTCACGGCAACTAAGGTGACAACAATGTTAACGGCAACTAAGGTGGAGGTACTCGGCCACCTGCTGCTTCCCCTCCTAACCTTCTTCTTCACCGTAAGCTTCAACTGAAGTGTAGGGCGTTGCCGTACCTGCAGCTTCACCTTCGACTGCATACCCACCACTCTCCTCTGACTTCCTCTTCTTCGACAACACTTGCTACCTTCTCCTTCCCTTTCCTCCTCGTCAAGTTCTACAACTTCCCAACCCTTCGGACCTTCAGCTTCATTCCGTCATGCTATCGAAGTTGGAGTTGAGAGGGGTTGGGCCCAATGAGTGGGCACGACACACCGTCAACACTCCTACCCCTGACCCCCCAACCACTGAGGCCATCCCACCCCCACCGCAACCTACGACTATCCCTATCCCAAACCCACCCTTGATCATCCCCCCCGAGGGGGACTCCCCTAGGCTCAGACGAGCTGTCTCCCTGTCACACCCCGAATTCCAAAATACAACTGAATTCGAGTTCCACAGGATCTTTACACTTCTTTCGTACAATTTTACCAGGAAATAAAAACTTTTCTTTCATCAGAGTTACATTTACACTTGTACATTATCACAGCGGAAGCAATATTATAATAAATTACATGAAACAATATTTAACTCAATCGTGCGCAGCATGTATACTTCAATAGTCAAGCATCTTTATCCTGCATATAAAACTGTGGGTACGTCAGTTCATTCAACTGACGAAATATTATATACGGCCATCCTCTCTATGCTGGAAACAGTATAACGATTCTCATTTCTTAACAAACACAAACTTGTCACAAACAAAGCTAAAGGGACTATCCTATTGTTGTCGTGTTGTGAATGTGCACTTAGTCCTTAATGCAATTATTTATATTATATGACACTAATGTGCACTTATTCGGATTCTATACATTCCATACTACATAGGTCCGAGGGCAAGCCCTTAATCGTTCTTCATCTTATAGGGTTCAATCCCTCGCCATGACTTAATTTACTACTGTAACTACGGTAAGTATCCTAGATGTTTTCTGACCTACGAACTCATGTCTAGGTGCCCTGAAGGGAATCCCAACGCACTGACACATGACTCATCATGCAGGCATCCTGTGATAATTCAGCTCCTACCATAGACATGACACCACCCTGTAGTCATCAAACACCCCATGAGCGTCGCCACCGGGACGGTACTCTGGAGCAGTATCCACGCCCTATCATGACTCTTCATGGGACATCCTGTGAATACTCTCACGCCGCCAATCCAATGGCCCTCATACTCAATGTTTTTCTCTTACTTTCATCACATCTTCACTATGTATCTAATCCTTAGTTTAATTGAATCATGAATAAAATCAACTCTTAGAGTGTAGCACTTCTACTATACCGGTCTTATCCATTTAATTCACATGATCCAAATATTGGTCTTCTCATTTCAAAATATCATTTTCTCATTTCTTTCATTGCCGGTATAAGACTTGGCTATGCCCTAATTCTCAATTTCAACTCATAATTACAATGTCATACTCATAAGACCTTTTCATGATTAATCACCATTCATGTTTCAAAAGCATAGTATTCATGTATTCACATCTTTCATAATTCATCACAATCAATAATTCAATGCATAGATACTTGAAAAACTGAAATTCTTCTAACATGTCATATTCACTAGTTCATAAGCTCAAATAATTCTATTTCAATCCATACCAATTACACAGTTCACATTTTCAATCGTTTCACAATCTCACACCTTTCAAATTTCTCATTACCCAAAATCTCATTTTAAACTTCTTAAACAATCCCTTCAATTTCCTTTATATTAAAAGTTAATAATCAAAATAAGTCCCTCTTTGTAAAAACCGTCTCAAATCCCATTTATACTAAGACATAGGTCATAGAAATTATCTCACAAGAGAATACAGATTTACTTAAAACTTCGGGGAAGTCGACTGTCACAGATCACCAGTCGGCTGTTTTACGATGTTTTTAAACTCAAAAAATAAAAATGTTCAGGACAGTCGACTGTTAACCATGACCAGTCGGCTGTTCTGCGAGTTTCTAAAGCTCGAGAATAAAATACTCAGAGGAGTCGGCTGTCTTAGATGGATAGTCGGCTGTTCCGCTATGATTTTTAAATTAAAAAAATAAACGATCAGGCCAGTCTATTGTTAAATGTGATCAGTCGGCTGCTCTGTGATGTTTTTCAAGTGTAAAAATATATTTTCTTCTCTTTTTGAAACATAACTTTCCAGACCACAATCTACATAAAAATTTACTGTAAACCCTATTTCACAAAGATCATTTGCTTTATAAGAACTTCTGTTTTATTAATTACACATGATGCATTCGGTCATTTGTTTGCAAAAATACGTTCCTTTTTTCTTTTTTTCTAATGGCACAAATAGCAATGGGAAATTTCATGACATTTATTACCAATCATTTCTTAATAATTTATTCTATCAATTCATCTTTAACACATCATTCTACATTAGCACTTTAATCCATAACATGATGTTAGTCTTTTACTAGTTAAACCACATAGTTCACACTTAGGACATATTTTGCATACTAACATTAGAAATAACGAGAACATTCACTTTACTCATAATTAATAAATATAGTATCAATCAACACATATTTGCTAATTTCTCAATTCCCTTCTATTTAGGCAAGCATGCATTTCATTTCAACTAGTAATTCATAATAACAATTCAATTTCATTCCCTAGCCTGATTTCTACTTTAGAAGTCATGAGAAACACCCACCTTTTGAAGAAACCAATTAAGAAAATCCCCTAGAGCCTCCTAGATTGCGAGCGAGTGCCTTCTCCTCCTAGATTGCAGTGCAACGAACTCCTTCTCCTTGCTCCTTGCCAAAAACCGAGAGCTTCTTCTTGTAGGGATGGCTGGCCTCCAATGGGGGAACACTCACACTCAACTCACACTAATATAAATCTCCTATGTAATTGTTCTCTTCTTTCAATAGATTACTAGTGTAAAATACAACCAAATAGGAGGGGTATTTATACTAATTTTAAAGTAGATTGGAGGGCTAGGATTCGATGGATGGTTATAGAATGAAGGGCTAGGATAAGAGTAGGAGTTATAGCAACCACCCACACACAAATAACTACCCATGCACACAACCCACTCTCCCATTCCTTCCAATGCACAACCGGCCCAAAATAAAGTGTGCATTGCACACTACGTGCTTCGCACGTGCCACCTAGTACCCCTATTTAAAAAGTTGTACAATTTAATTAATCAAAATATTCACCAATTATCTCTACATGACAAGTGTGACCACTTAATTAATTAATTAGATTGGTGGGCTTCATAAATAGTGGGCTTAGGCTTGAGGGCCAAGACAACAAATTAATAATTAATTAAAGTGGGCTAAAACAATTAATTAGTGTTTTAGGCTTTTGGAAATAGGCTTTTTAGAAAAATAAAGGAAAATAATTGTTCATACAAAAATGAGATTTCATACAAAATAAATAAATAATATACACATGAAGTTTGCACGTGCACAACACGTGAAAATAATGTATATATATAACATTATTAAAATGCAATTTTGGGATATTACACTCCCCCCCCCCCCCCCCCCCCCCCCCGCGCGCACATCGAAGTGCACATCATCGACAGGGGGATAGAGCCAATGGTCATCATCGCCAGTGGGAGGAGAGGTTGCCGTCGGGACGGGCCCATAGAGGGGGTCCTCCTACGAGCCACTATGGGCGTAAAAGAAACTCCCCAATGTTCCAACGCCACTCTAACATCCATCACCTTGTTCAGAGAAAGAGAAACTATGACCATCAACCACAGCCAGAGGGACACCACAAGAACAACAACAATCACAACTATCACAGGGGTCAGGGACAACATTTCCACAGTACCTATACCAAAGATAGGGCCTCCCACAAGCAAGCTCACCTCCCTCAACACCACAACTCTACCAGTCCACCCCCTCCGAGGTCTTCCTCACACCACAACTTACCTCCAAAAGATTCTCCCCCCTACTAAACACTTGTCCTCTTCTTCACACCATCCGCAACAATCCCTCCCACTGTATGAACACATCGACCCTCTCAAGCCCATCGTGGTCTGGGCCCAACGAGGGAAACCAGACGAGGCTACAGAGGGGGTGGTCCAACCTGAGAGTGGAGATTCATCGGAAAAATGGCAAGAAGTAACCCGAAGAGAAAAGAATAAAGCCAGGACCCCTCCACCTTCCCAACAGGAAAACAAAAAAAACAAAAAAAGGCAAACAAAAGCCGGTACCATGCTTCAACTATGGAGATTTGGGACATTACCGAGTGAGTGCACTAAGGAGGTCAGATGCCTGAGATGTATGAAGTGGGGCCACATGTCTTACTTTTGCACGAATGTCGTCAACTCCTATATTGACAACGACCGGGTGGTGAGCAGGGGCAGGTCGCCAGAAAATCCAACCCTGATCAAACTCGCTAACAATCTTGATACAATCGAGAACGAAGAAAAGTGGTTGCGGCAGTGATGTGCATAGCACGAGTGAAGACAGGTAGGCCTTCAGAGACTCACCTTCTCCAAGCATTGAATTTGAAATGGCCAATGAGGGCCTACAGAGATTGGGTAGCAAAGAGAATGTGCCACCAACAATTTCTGGTGTTGTTCCCTTCGCCAAAGAAGATGACAGAGGTCACCAGAATGGGCACGGTCGACTTTGGGCACTTTCAGGTGAAGTTTCAGGCTTGGTCAACGAGCTTTGGGGCGGAGCTCCCTCAGGGAAACAGGTACTGGATATGGGATACATAATGTTCCTTGGAAGAAAGAAGCACTACAGGAGATAGTCTCTGACTTCGGAACAGTGGTAGACATCGACGAGAAGATGATTCACCGCTCCGAGATCGTATCAGCGAGGATAATGATCAGGAGCAGCGACATCTCCCTTATCCACGCTTTGCCAAAGTCTTCTCTTTTGAGGAATCCTATCGAATCCGGTTTGTGTTCGACAAGAGGGCAGAATCAGAAGTGGAGCTCCTAGTCATCACGTCCCCTACTCCTCCCCCATCTTTCAGAGATGGTCGCACCTTTAAACAGGTAGTCTCACCAGAGTGGGATCTTACCATTGACGAGGCACACGAGGTTGAGCATGCTCACCGAGAAGTGATCAAGGCGGCTAGAGGAGTGGAGATTCATCGGGAGCCTACGGCAGAGGGATCAGTTCTTCTTAACTCAGGGCGAATCTCTGTTGGTCGAGATCGAGAGTCGACCAAGAGATCCAATGGTCAGGATGGTTCATGTTTGGATTTGGCAAAATCCACTCCACCAGAGGCAAACAATGGGGAACGGGGCCAAAAAGTTTCCCAAAGTGGCAGTCAAACTTCGCATGGTGGAGTGGAGGTACGAAAAGGGGAACAGAGAGGGGAGCCAGAACCTACAGGACCTGGAAATGGCAAAAACCATCTTCATCACGACATGCAAAGAGGCTCTCCAATAGGGAAAAAGGCGCAAACTTTGGGCCAGTGATGCTTTAGACCAAGATGGTGGACCAAAAGCACAACAGCTCTCCAAAAAGAAAAGAGGGGAGTTATTGGGGTCAGGAGTTATTGGGGCAGAAGGCAGTTGCCATTTCTGGGAAGAAGACGAACTTGGAGGTACTCACAACCAGGGAAGAAAGCTCAAAAGAGAGCGTAAAGAGCTTGGGGGGTGAAGCACAGGGAAAGAGGACCCCCAAATTAGGCTTAGAGCCTTCTGGGAAAAGCAAGAATACAGTGAGCGGCGAAACGACGCTATGTTTCAACGCCTCGATATCGAGCCCCCAGGCCTCGACAACGATTCCCAAAGCTGTGACCGCAGGGACCCCCACTCACATCGAGAAACCTGGCGATAGCTTCAGAGGGCTGAAGCCAATGATACAGAGTCACAACTTAGCCTATCCTACTCCACTCGCAGCACAAGTTTCGAACTCCTAAGCAAAACAAGCAAGGCCCATCGTGACTGGGGCCAGGTTAGAAAAAAACCAGAGTTCGGTTGAGCTTCTTATAGAAGAGAAGATTGTACTTGGGCCCAAAGAGGGGCCCAGTCCAGGGGGAGTGAGAGTTATGGGCTCCAATGGTGATTTATTGGGCACAAATGAGTGTGTCCAAATCTTACCTCTTGATGTTGATGAAGATGACTGTTTTGATAGGCTTAACCTTGATGACGACTACGCCTACTCAGATGGAGAGTCGATTGACTCAGATGGACTGGCTGAAGTGCTTTGCAATGTTTCTTCAGAATTTGTACCTTGCACATTCCCCCCAACACAGTCAATGGTGACAAGCTTGTCTCAAAGAGGTTCACATCTCAGGGTTCGCAAGAGGGCTAGTGAGAAGTCCTTAGACGACTACCTGGAGATCGCTGCGGCCGCTAAAGCGGCTAAGACAAACGTAGGAGGTACGAGCTCTTTCCTAGCTTCTGTTTTTAACTTCATGACTAATACTAAGATTTTTTATCTAGCCGAAACCTGTGATCTTGCGGTTAACGATATTGATAGGAATGCCCTCCTCCTTAATCAAATTAGAGGATGGGAGACCGATAGAGTTACTCTTAGTTTATACTCGATAGCCAATACGAGTCACGTTCCCCCCCTCCCCCCCCTAACCGTTATTAATGGAGGCCCTATTCTAGAACGTTAGGGGCCTTGAAGGGCGGGACAAGCGAGAAATGGTGAAGGAAGTCGTTACCAGGTCTAAGGCTAACATTGTCGGCCTTCAAGATACCAAACTTTCTAGCATTTCTAGAATTAGTAAAGTAGGGGGTAGTCGAATCTCCGACTGGAAGATGCTCTCATCTGTTGGGGCATCTGGAGGCATCGCCCTTGGGTTTAATCCTAACATCTACTGTTGTCTAGATAAGCTCCACGGGCAATTTTCCTTGTCGGTATTGCTCCAGCGAAAAGCCGATCGGTGGACTCAATTGGTTACGGTGGTCTATGGTCCGCATACTTCTAATGCTAGAATGGCGTTCTGGGCGGAACTAAGAGCTATCCGTGCTCACTGGCCACACCCTTGGGTGGTGGGGGGCGATTTTAACACCACAAGATTCACCTCAGAGTACAGGGGCAGAGGATCTAGTGATCTAGACAGGGAAGCCTTCAATAAGGTCATCACGGACCTGGAATTGGTTGATATCCCCATCTCGGATAGGCTTTTCACCTAGTCGAATATGCAGGAGATGTCCATCCTAGCTAAGCTAGATAGGATCTTGGTTTCCACAGATTGGGAGACCAAATTTTCATTGTCATCGGCAAAATCACTCCCCAGACCAACATCTGATCACGTGCCTATCTTCTTATCTTCCGGGGAAGACCTGACCTAGGAGGCCATCAAAATTTTGGTTCGAGAAATCTTGGTTAGAAATTCAAGGCTTCCACCATATGGTCAACGAGAGTTGGTCTCGCTTGACTAAGGGTCGGGAGGTGTCTGCTATTTGGTGTGAAGAGATTTGCAGACTCAGGGGCAAGCTTAGAAAATGGAACCGGAACAGATTCGCTCTGATTTGGAGAGCTAAGGAATCCCTTTTTGAGGGAATTAAGGAACTTGAGAAGGTTGAAGAATCTAGGGATCTGCTGCAAGAAGAGCGGAATCGATTGCTCCAATTCAGATAGGAAATCGACCAGCTCTACAGGATTAAGGAAATCAAGTGGCAACAACGGTCCAGAATTTCGTGGCTCAAAGAGGGAGACGCAAACACAGCCTTCTTTCATCGAGTTACCAGCGCACGACTTAGAGCTAACCTCATACACTCAATCCAATAGGATTCAAAAATGGTTCAAAGCGATGTTGGTATTAAGCTAGCTTTCCAGTCACACTTCAAGCGCCATTTCGGGCACAAAGCGAAATTGAGGATCCTTCTCCAACACGATTTTTGGCAACACTAGGCAAGTATTCCAGGGCTAGGGCTGCAATCCCTCGAAGCGCCCTTCACTGAGAAGGAGGTCTGGGAGGCTATCCAACAAATGGGAAATGATAAAGCTCCAGGTCCTTATGGTTTCTCGATTCTTTTCTATCAGATCTTCTGGGAGGAAATCAAAGGTGACTTCCTTAAGCTGTTCGAAGATTTCTACGACCATACACTCAAATTAGGGAGATTCAACTACGCAGAGGTTGTGCTAATTCCTAAAATAGAAGAACCAAGAAGAGTTGGAGACTTGCTCCCCATTAGCCTCCTTAACTGCTCGGTAAAAATCATTACCAAGACCCTCGCTATCAGGCTCGGGAAGATAATGGATGGCCTCATTAGTCAGGATCAGACGAGATTCATCAAAGGAAGATGCATTCAGGACAACATAGCTACAGCCGAGGAGACTATCCATCATTGCCACACCTCGAACTCTAAGAGCTACCTCCTGAAGCTGGATTTCGAGAAAGCCTATAACTCTGTTGAATGGGAGTGTTTGTTGGAAGCTCTTACTGGAAGGGATTTCGGGGACATGTGGATAAGATGGATCCATACGTGTCTAACCACCAGTAGAACGGCTATTTCGGTTAATGGGATAGCAGGCCACCCTTTCTCCTACAAACGGGGGCTCAGACAAGGAGATCCGCTCTCACCTCTTCTCTTCACCATCATGGCAGACGTTCTCAGATCCATGATGGCTAAATGCAGTAGAGCTGGTTGGATCGTACCGGTGGCCAAGGGAACCAATCATCAAGGATGCTCTATTCTCCAATATGCAGACGATACTCTCTTATTTGGAAATGGCAACCTAGGGAAAACTACCGTCTTCAAAGGAACTCTATATTGATTTGAAGCCTGGTCTGGCCTCAGAGTCAATTTCCACAAAAGTGCTCTCATTCCCATCGCCCTGAGCCCGGAAGAGGCTCTTGATCATGCCATCATCCTAAATTGCTCCACTGAGAGCTTTCCCATCCAATACCTGGGATTGCTGCTTAGACCCAGAAAACTCAAAAAGGAAAATTGGCTCCCCATTATAAACTGGGTTGAGAAACGGCTGGCAGGTTGGAAAGGCACAGCCCTTTCTTTGGGAGGGAGAGTCACGCTTATTAATGCAGTCCTCTCTAACCTTCCTACCTATTATCTTTCCTTCTTTGAAATACCGCAATGGGTAATCCAAAGAATTGACCGGACTAGGAAACATTTCTTATGGAAAAGGGCAGACCCGGACAGAGGAGGATTTCATCTAATTAGGTGGGAGAAGGCATGCATGAAAAAGAGACATGGAGGACTAGGCATAATTGACATTCGAGATATGAATCTGGCATTACAGGAAAAATGGTGGTGGAAACTTTTGCACCCGAATGGAGAAGGATGGCAACAATTTGTCCAGGGATATATGCATAGGAATGGAACGAGAAATCTGGGCTTCAGGATAGGCCCTTGGGTTTCCTGGTTTTGGAAAGGTATCACTAAGGCATACGATCCCTTCCAAAACTTTGTTAAATCATCTATCGGTAACGACATACTCACCAGATTTTGGTGGGACAAGTGGTGTACTGATCACTGGCTCAGAACCCTATTCCCCGACCTATATGACCAGGCAACACATCCACATTGCACGGTGGCTGCTTCCTGGAAAAGAGGTGCCTGGAAGCCATCTTTCAAACAACCGCTCGACCTAGGCTCACAGCTCAGACTAACGGAACTTCGGGCCTACATCTCCAACACTGATATCGGCTTCTCTCAGGGCCCCGACAAGAAATCCTGGGGATTGGAGAAGAGAGGCAAGTTCACGATTCGGTCCATGTATAATCGCTTACATTTTAGAGGATGTACCCCAAAATGGTCTGCTATCATCTGGAAAATGAAAGCCCCGCTAAAAATAAAAGTTTTCTTATGGTTGGTACTATATGATACGATCCTAACTAGAAAAAACCTTTCTAGGTGCCAACCGACAATGGATCCCTACTGCGGGTTCTGCCACTATGCCCTGGAGTCCAGGGATCATCTTCTTCTTCAGTGTCCCAGGAGCAAAGCAGTACTTGTAGAGGTACTCAGTGCCCTAGGGACATCTCAATACCCTAGTACATACGAGGACCTGTGGGTAGCTCCTATGTTCGCTACAGAGAAGGGTGCTATGAGAGAAGCGTGGTATATCGCGATCGCCGCAATGACCTAGGTTCTCTGGCTAGACAGAAATAATCTTTACTTTCATAGAACCTGCAATAGTATTTCTGGAAATTTGACTCACCTTATGCATTTTATCTTCTTTTGGGCTAATGTTGCAGCAACAGGTTCCCCGGGGAAGGATCGAGAGCGTCTTCAAGGTACAGGACTTTGATGATGAGGAGATTGAGATCGGTCTGACGATCGAGTGATAGCCTGCACGGTCTTCAATGGTTTTTGATACCCACCACCTCAGGGTTTTGTTGGGGGATATGATGTATTTCCTTATGGCTACTCTATGTTGTCTTTTGTCCCACCCCCCATGTTCGGGGTGGAGTTTATGTTCGGTTGTTTTTTTTTGTAGGATTTTGTGTAGGCTCAGTACTCTGAGTTTGTTTTATTAATCACTTATTAATGAAACAAGGTGGCCAGACTCGACCTTTTCCTTAAAAAAAAACAATGCGAATTAAAATACTGTTAGATGGCCTCCCATATGAAATCCCATATTGATCCCAACTACTCTTTATTGCTATCCTGTCATCAGCCACATATACGTAGCAATTCTCTATAACCATATCTTCACAGGAATATGTAAACTAATTGGACCACAACTCCATATGTACACAAAGCCATAGCTAATTAACTACAAGCCTATGTTGGAAATGTTTTTGGCACCAGACTTTCCGGACCTGATTCCGGTGGGCTCCGGCCACCGACGGCGCCGGAAAGTGATTGGAACGCGTTCCTCCCATCGAGTACTATTCCGTAATGTACTCCTTTGCCAAAAATGGATTCCGTATGAATAAGAAATGTTGGTCCAAAGTTAGGTACCGAAATGTACTAACTTGGAATTTGGAGAAAATGGATAGTCTCACATTGAAAGTTGAGAAAGATTTCTCTAGTATATAAGCTAAAGAAATGGAATAAAGGGTGTAGCCCTTGGGGTTACCACTAACATGTAGTTTGGAGAGGACCTTGGGATGTAGCCAAATGGACTAAAGGGTGTAGCCCTTGGCTTGACTTTGGATTTGGATTTGGATTTGGACATAAAATAGTTAAGCTTGGGCATGGCCAGCCACAGATTTTTCCTTGGATCATGTTTCTCTCCTTTATGGGCTTGGGCTTCTGTTAAGTCTGCAACAGAAGCTTCTAGACACGTTTTTGAATTCTGTAACTGGTGTCATAACTCCGTAACAGTAGAATAATGGATCCATCAGTTATGCCTTTGAATTGAAAACACTATCAAACAATCTCCTATAAATCCAGTCATTTTAGTCTGTCATATTACATTTTCTTTTGTCAATCTCTTCTCTTTTTCTTCTGAGTCCATCTGAGAGTGCAACACAGTTGCTGGTTCGCTGGTGTTTCTGAAGTTTGGGTGCTACTCTTCAGAGACGGTAATACAGTTGTATCGTGGGAAACAGTTCGTCAAAAACCGTCACACTACGGAGCGAATTTTGTTTTAAGGACAGAGATTTTAATCTCGACTCTTTATCAATTTTCTCTGGTTTGAATTTTTTTACTTGTAATTTTTCTTCTTTACGAAGATTATTAGGAACATTTTATTTTACGAAATTCAGGTTCTAACAAACTTAAAACCAAAATTTTTCCTCTATTCTAACAGTTTTTGTGAAGAATTTTACAGGTGTTGTTTATCATTTTAGAAAAAAAATTCCTTTTTTTCTAACAGTTGAATTTTTAACTGTTTCAGAAAAAAATGGGTGACATTACTGAGAATGTCAGTGGACTGCTCAATGGACAAACCCCTGTGACCCAAAATGTGACTACACAACTGGTTGCAGCACAAACGATTGTTCTGCCCAAACATCTAACTGTGGGAGAAAAGCCTGAAAAGTTCAATGGAACTGAATTCAAGAAGTGGCAAGGAAAGATGCAGTTCTACCTGACCACCTTGAAGTTGGAAAGGAAACTGACTGAAACTGCCCCTGTGTTGGCACATGGAGCTACGGATGCTCACTCTGTTGCTACTGTTGATGCATGAAATCAAGGTGATTACCTATGCATTAATTATGTCCTTAACGGTTTGGTAGACTCGCTCTGCAATGTGTACTGTGTCTTCAAGACATCCAAACAACTGTGGGGGTCGTTGGAGAAGAAGTAGAAAACCGAAGATGCTGGTTCCAAAAAGTTCATAGTTGGCAAATTTCTGGAATACAAGATGGTTGACTCCAAGACTGTTGTGAGTCAAATTCAGGAGCTGCAAGTGATATTGCATGAAATTGCTACAGAGAACATGACGTTGTGTGAACCATTCCAGGCTGCAGCGTTCATTGAGAAGCTTCCACCTGGATGGAAGGAATTCAAGAACTACCTCAAGCACAAGCGAAAGGAAATGTTTCTTGAGGACTTGATTGTCAGGTTGCGGATTGAAAAGGACAATGACAATGCTGACAAGTCCTATGGAAATAAGTCCATAGAAAAATCCAACATGGTGGAGCACGAATAGAAGGGAAAAAAGAGGAAGTTCTTGCCACAGGGCTCGAACAAAAAGCCTGCTGCAAAGAGGTTTGCTGGAAAATTCTACAAGTGTGTTAGGATTGGGCACAAGGTATCTGAATGTCGCAGCAAGGATGACATCCGTACTAGAACTAGAAAGGCGAAAGGGAATGAGAAAGCCTATGCGCACATAGTTGAGAACCTGTCCACTGGTCTCTCTGACTTGAACCTTTGTGCTGTTGTATTGGAGGTCAATCTGGTGGGGAGCAATCCTCATGAGTGGTTGTATGATACTGGAGCCACCAAGCACATCTGCTCGGACAAAGAAATGTTCACTTCATACCAGAAATGCAACAAGGATGAACAGTTGTTCATGGGAAATTCTTCCACTTCTAAGATTGAAGGAAAAGGGAAGATAGTGCTGAAGATGACTTCAGATAGGAACTAACACTAATCAATGTGTTGCACGTTCCTGATATTCATAAGAACCTAGTCTCGGGATCTGTGCTGAGCAAGAATGGATTTAGGATTGTGCTTGCTTTTTACAATTGTGTACTTTCAAAGAATGGAGTGTACTTGGGAAAAAGGTATGTTAAGGAGGGACTGTTCAAATTCATTGCAATGACAGTCATCCTAAAATCTGCTGTTCCCAAAATTAATGAAATGAATCATGTTGCTTATGTTGTTGAGTCTTCTTTTGTTTGGCATGAAAGATTAGGCCATGTTAATTTCAATTATCTGCGTAGATTAATTAACATGAATTTACTACAAAAATTTTAAGGTAGACAATTGCGACAAATGTGAAGTTTGCATAGAGGCCAAACTCACTAAAACTCCATCCCGTTCTGTTGAAAGAAGCACTGAACCTCTAGGTTTAATTCACATAGATCTGTGTGATTTAATATTCGTGCAGACCAGAGGCGGTAAAAAGTATTTTGTGACGTTCATAGACGATTGCACAAAATACTGCTATGTATACTTGTTACGTAGCAACAATGAAGCCTTGGATAAATTCAAGGAATATAAGCTTGAGGTTGAGAACCAACTTGGCAAAACTATTAAAATCGTCAGGAGTGATAGAGGAGGAGAATATGATGCACGTTTAATATGTTCTGCTCTGAACATGAAATAGTTCATCAGACCACTGCTCCTTACTCACTTGAATCAAACGGTACTACTGAGCACAGGAATCGAACTCTGAAGGAGATGATGATGCCTTGATGTTGAATTCTGGGTTACCCTAGAACATGTGGGGGGAAGCGTTGCTGACCGCCTAACTATATTCTCAATAAAACACCTCACAAAAAAAACTAGCAAGACACCATACAAACTTTGGAAAGATAATGTACCTTCGTACAAATATCTCAAAGTGTGGGGTTGTCTAACAAAGGTAGAAATACCTAATTCCAAACAGGTCACAATAGGACCTAAGATCATTGATTGTATATTCATAGGCTATGCACACAATAGTAGTGCATATCGGTTCTTGGTATTCAAATCGGATATACCGGACATGCATCTGAATACAATAATGGAAATCAAGGAATGCTTCCTTCTTGGAACACGTATTTCCGTGCAAGGATGCTACGTATCCCAAACGTACACATGAACAAGGGAGTGCAATTACTTCGGTTGATGAACCAGAAAATGATAATGATGAACCTAGACGAAGCAAACGGGCTAGAACATCAAAGTTATTTAGTCTTGAGTTTATAATGGCCTTTCTGTTAGAGAATGAGCCTAGAACATTCAAGGAAGTCATGTCTATGCCTGATGCTCTGATGTGGAAGGAAGCAATCAAAAGTGAAATAGACTCCATCATGCAAAATCATACATGGGAGTTGGTCGATTTGCCTTCTGGATGTAAAGCACTAGGATGCAAATGGATTTTCAAATGAAAATTGAAACCAGATGGTTCAATAGAAAAATATAAGGCTGGACTTGTGGTACAAGGATTTAGGCAAAAGGAAGGCCTAAACTTCTTTGATACTTATTCTCCGGTCACGAGAATAACTTCGATAAGACTGTTGATAGCTATTGTAGCTCTACACAATCTCGAAATACATCAAATGGATGTCAAAACTGCCTTTCTAAATGGGGATTTAGAATATACATGAAACAACCTGAGGGTTATGTAGTTCCTGGACAGAAAAACAAGGTGTCCAGACTTGTAAAATCCTTGTACGAATTGAAATAAGCTCCTAAGCAACGACATGCAAAATTTGACAATGCTATGATGTCGAATGGTTTCAAAATAAATGAATGTAATAAGTGTATTTACATCAAAGATTCTCCAAATGGATACATTCTGATGTGTCTGTATATAGATGACATGCTCATTATTGGTAGCAATATTGGCATTATCAAACAAAATGAGAAGATGCTTAGTGGTAAGATTGATATGAAAGATTTGGGAGTTGCAGATTTTGTACTAGGAATCAAAGTTTTCAGGATGTCTGAGGGAATTACATTGTCTCAAGCTCATTATGCTGAGAAGGTACCTGAAAGATTCAAGAATCACTCCAATGGGACTGCCAAAAGTCTTGTGGATCCCAGTCTTCACTTGTCCAAAAACAGGGGTGACAGCATATCACAATTGGAATATGCACGTGTAATTGGTAGTCTAATGTACATAACAAATTGTACAAGACCAGACTTGGTGCATTCAGTAAATGTACTGAGCCGCTACACAAGTAATCTAGGACGAAGTCACTGGAAAGGAATAACTAGAGTATTGAACTAGTTGCGACATACTCAGAGTTATGCGCTGCATTACACCAGATATCCAACAGTACTGGAAGGCTACTGTGATGCCAACTGGATATCAGACTCCAAAAACTCAAAATCCACTAGTGGGTATGTCTTCACTCATGGTGGTGCAGCTGTGTCATTGAAATCCTCTAAACAAACGTTATTGGCTAGATCCACCATGGAATCTAAGTTTATTGCTTTAGAAAAAGTGGCAGAAAAAGCAGAATGGCTTCGGATCTTTTTAGAGGATATTTCTATGTGGGAAAAACCAGTGCCTGCTATATGTGTACATTGTGGTAGCCAATCGGCTATAGCAAGGGCACTGAGTTGTATGTATAATGGTAAGTCTCGTTGTAACTACCATTTCCGTTCTTTTCATTTTTCCCTTCATTGTAATATTTCATTTGCATTGAATAAAATACTCTATTTTTTGTTGACCATCTTAATTAAATTTTGTTCATGAACTACTCTTTTTCTTCTTATCGGGATATTTTCTTGTTGATCCCATTTTAATTTGATTGTGAGTATTTTATTTAAACCCTATTGTTTTTAAGTCCATCTCTTATTGAACCCAAAATCCAATTGCAATTACATCTAGACCCAAACCCATTATTATTGGATCCTAGACCATTAACCCAACAACCTAATTGTATCCTATAAATACAACCCTATTGTAAACCCTAAAAATACAAAAATACAAAAGTACAAACCCTAAACCTAGCCGTCTCTCTCTCACGTCAGCCATCGACTTCACCTTTCCCGTCCAAACCTTCAAGCTCCCATCTCCGGCGACCCACCTCGCTGAGCGTTCAGCCCAGCACAGCCCAACCGCCTCCCCCCGCCCTTGCTGTTCCTCTTCCGATCGACGATAGCATCTAGCAATGCCCTAGTCGATCGCTGCTTGTCTCCAATCAGCAACGTCAATCGCCGCCACCACGTCGCGCCGCCCTAACCAGCCAGTCGACACCGACCCTTTTGCTGTTGCCGCTCTTTAGTGTTGTTGCTGAGTTCCTTGTGCACGTAGTTTGTAGGTTTGTGTTCGTTGGTCCGAGATTCTCATCTCGTTATTCTTTGGTATTCGAATTAATCGTCCATAAGGAAAGTCCCTTTTCTCTCGAACTAATATTCTATCAAATTCACTTTTCATTGAAATTCTTGCAAGTGGATCCTATTCATCCATCGTACCGTATACTATTGTTCCTTTCTTTCGTTGAGTATATTGAGGGTTTACACGAGCTAACCCAAATATTCTAGACTTCGTGCCTTTGCTGACTCTAAAGATCGAATCTTTTATGCATCCATGCAGTATTGGTGATAGGGTTATTCATATAAACATCACATAAAGATACTATCGTAGAATCGAATACTATGTTGATTGCTTGAATAGTTGATGGATGAATTGTGTGGTTAATTTAGTGTATGTGTGTATTTTTAATGATGTTTACCATGCTATTATATCTACCATACTGATTATGAAGTGTATTGACTAATTGAAGTGGAACCCATCATGTTAGATTGCTTTATTTCATGAAATATATTGAAAACCTGTCTGTTTGTTTTCTGTCTGGAATTTGTGAAATGTTTTTAACCCGGTATTTGACATCAAAATTAATAATTTTTTGAATAAGAGTTATAGTTCTATATCTCTAGTTTCCTAAACATCTAAGATCTTTAAATTCTGAGTTCTATTGCAAAAGTTATGATGATTTTACTACTGCATTGTTTTATTTCCAGAATTTCATATTCATGTAAGTTTTCATGTTTAAACTATTAAAAGGACAAATTAATGTTAGAATAATACTTTGATAATTTACAGAATGATAGTTAACATGTTTAGGAGTCTAATGAAATTTGTTAATGAATTTATAATTGAGTTTTCGCTAATTCTAAAGTTATAACAATATGATGTCAAATTTCTGTCTGAACATGTAATCTATAAAGAATGAAGTATTTGACCTAGCTACTTTTATAGGATTTTGTATTTTAAATTTGCGTTGGAATCGTGTGGAAGTATAGTTTCCAAAATTTCTAACGGTTTCAGTTTTCGATTTCTGTAGAAGCGGGTAAACTGATTTTTGTACAGTGACTTCTTGCTGTCCAGAAATTTGTTTTCCATATTTTCTTAATATAATTATACATACATCATTGTATTGACTGAAATGAAGTGTATGTGTTGCATTGCATGATCCTAATGTACTATTGTCATCATTCTATTTGTCTCATCCAAATTTATCATCCTATTGTTCCTTTATTGTTACTATCATTTATCCAATGTCTCTAATTGCATAATGTATTATTGCATTGATAAAATAATTAACAATCCGGAATTTAAGAGATTGACTTGAGCAGTGAACAATATAGTGACTGTGTCGGCCAGTATTTTATCGATTGATTGTTGGAGCGCTGACTATGGCACCCCAATCTTTCGTGTTTCGTATCAGTGTATCATTTCAGTGTATTAGTGTATTAGTGTATCCTTATAGTGTATCGTACAATAATATTGTTATCGTATCAGTGATTACCGTACCGACATATGATCTATAGAATTCACCACTAGAGTAACAGCGGAAAAAGTCACTAATTCTGGGTAACATTTCCCAATAAAAAATAATCCAAGTAGCAGATATATTTATTCAAAATCAGCAATAGGAAATAAAAATAATAATAGCCAGAGCTCCACGACTAGAATCTCATATCTCCTACTCCATCAGGCAACTGGTTACCAAAATCTGCAATTTAACAAATTGCAAGAAGAGAAAAAAGAAAAAAAACTCCCGTCAATGCAAGTTACGGGCCACTTGTAGTGCAGGCACAAGTACAGGGATAAAATAAACAGATATAAAGTAACAGCGGAAACAACATAGCATGGAATAGGCATGTCAACAAAGCAGGATAATTAGCATGAATTAGGAAACACAATCAAATAACATGATATACTAACAGGGTACAGGTAACATGTATCAGGTGTCCTGCTAGTAGGTAAACAGGTAATCAGGAATACAGGTGAACAGGTATACACATAGCATGTACAGGTAAGTATGTAACAGGTGTTATTTTATGTCAAGTCTTATATTATTACTATCTAGGTAGCACTTCATGCGTCCTAAACTTTTACCACATGGTTGCTACATTCAAACAAGTTACGTTTTGATTTCGTAGTGGAGTACATAGGGCCGTGTACTCAAGGATCCGGAAAAACATGTACAGGAACTGGTACAGGTAGAACCTCTGTCACGCCCCGCTTCCTAAAAAGAATACGGAATACGGATACACGACTCAACCCAGCGAATGATTTGCATCATCCATAAGGTTTTCAGGAATCTTTACAACATCTCACAATATAACCAGAGTCGGAAGGGAAAGAGCCAACCACACACATGCAAAATTGAATTAATAAACCAACAGAATTTACTTGAAACAAAATGTATTAATCTCAAATAAATCAGATCTGGATAAGACAAAATCCTGGGTCACATCGCCCAAAATACAAAGTAATCATCCAAGTACTCAAAATACATTATTCAAAGCAACAATAATAGCAATACTAATAAGCAAGAAGTCCAGCACTAATATCTCATTTTGCCAATGCCGTCAGGCAGCTGACCATCCTAATATGCAATTAATAATTGCAGGAGAAGGAAAGAGAAAAAAAGTACCCGTCAATGCAAGTTACGGGCCACTTATAATGTAGGATACACGTACTTAGAAAACTAACAAATAGCATGGAATAATGCATCAACAGTAATAACTCGCATGGATCAGTAAAACAAAGTCAACTAGCATGATATACTCACAGTACAAATGAATGTGTTAAATATAGTTTCATATGGCAACTAACAGTGTCCACTAACAGTAAGCTCAGTATATCAGTGTAATAGTATAACAGTATCAGTCTAACAGTATCAGTCTAACAGTATCAGTCGACAGTATCAGTCCTATGTTCTTACAGTCTTGTGTGTATTACTAGCTAGGTAGCACTTCATGCGCCCCATATTATAATACATGGTTGCTACAACAAACAGTTTCGCTTTTAGATTTCGTAGTGGACCATAATGGGGCAGTGTACTCAGGTATCAGTAACAGTAGCAGTAGGAGTAGCAGTAAAAGTAACAGTAATAGTAGAAGTAAGAGTAACAGTAACAGTAACAGTAACAGTATGGAACACTAGTTCCTTTTCAAGTACACGTTTCCATATTTTCCACTTCTAGATCTTCCCTTAAGAAACCCCAGCTTGTTAATTTTATTATGGTTATCAACAGACATGATAGTGTATGAAATAGTGTCGAAATAACATGGTATAATCAGTATTAGGTTCAGGAAAATAAATAAACATGCATAGATGATATACTGGTCACATAAACGAGCAAAACAATGTATGTTCATATTCAGGACAGCATGACAGTACAGTTCTAAAAAAGTAATTCCTGTTACTACAGAAATCCAAATCTGAATCCGTCAAAGAATCTGGAAAATAGACTTCCACACGAATCTAGAAATTATATATAAGCCATATAGTATTTCACAAAATCATAACTCAAAACTGATTTGAATCCAGAAAATACGTTCAATAAGAAATATGTAAACCGTATTCAAAGTCAGAAAAGCAGCATTAAAACTCCTCAAATAAATCCAGAAAAAATCTGGGGTAATCCCCTATATGTCTAGTATTAGATTATAAAGTTTCATAATATTCCAGTAAAATTAGTTCAGTCAACAAAAATTAGAAAACATCAAGAAACAATAGTTTGGCAAATCTGGAATTCCCAACACTGCTGTACGAAAACTGTAATATCTCGCAAACGTGAATCAAAATCCAAATACGTCAAAGGAAGATGAAAATAGACAAAATAAGATAACTTTCATATTTCATAAATATTTTCCATACAGTAAAAGAAAATAGGGTGAAAATACGATTCTTTACAGAACAGCGAGCAGAATACAGCAAGTATAACTTTCATAAACAGGCATGAAACGGCATATAAAACTCATCAATAAAATCCACCAAAATTCTGGATAATCCCTAGATAGATATAGAAATACTGTGCAAAGTTTTAGATCAAAATGATATAATTAAGACTAGTATCAAAATAGTTTAATCATCAAAATCATCAAGAAACAAAACCTGGAAATCGAATATACCTCTGTAGTAAAATAGCCATAACTCACTCATACGAAAACAAAATTGATCAAGGTCAGAGAGTTTGAAAAGAAGACGGATTTCTCTACAGTTCATGTCGAATACAAAAATTAAGAATTCTGACCTTAATAGGGTCTAAAATACAAATCAAAACTGATCATCGACAAATACAGATTTTCACTTGAAAACAAAATCAATATAAACCACACGAAACTTGTTCCAATCACAATCAAACATGATATAGAGTCTACTACGTGTCCAAACATCATGAAATATAGTATATAACATATTCATAACCATCATATCACATGGATCTCATCAAACACATAATTTCACCTAATTATCTCACATATATGAATAGATCAAGAATGGTCATCCTAGTTGTTTTCATGTCAATTTTTGTGTTGTGAGGCAACTATGGTCAAATAGCACTATAGAGACAAAACCCATCAAACATAACACACACACGAGTTGTCTCTAGAACCCAACTACACTATAAGCAGTATTTTTGACTTGTATCATATAGAGGAATTTAAGTATCAGTTACTTGCCTTAACCGAAGACAAAAACGAAGAACACCAAGAATAATGAGAACGAATCCCGATAATGAAAAAACCCACTAACAAAAATCACGAACCAAGAACCAACGATCCGCACGTGTGAACTACGTGCACATGTAACCAAGAGAGAGAGGTAGAGAGCAAGCGGGATGCACAGTGGCGGTGCTTGTCAATGCTGGCGCTGCTGCTGTTGCTGCTCCTGCTGCTAGTCGTCGATGGCGGACGGAAGAGAGCAGAAGGGAGAGACGGAGAGATCAAGATGGAGAGCTCGGCAATGGTGTAAGGGTGTTCGGGATGGAGAGGTGGTCGTCAAGGGGATGAAGCAGCCGGGAGGGGGGCGCCAGGCAAAGGCGATTGGGATGGGTGTTGGGTTTCGGGGTAGCGGCGCGAGGAAGAAGGAGGGTTGGGGTTTCGGTGGTTGAGCAGTGGAGGGGTTTCGGTAGGGACTAGGTTTAGGGATTTGGTGGCCGGGTAGGGTAGTTTATATTGGATTTGATTAGGGTTTGTAGTAGGATAGTGGGTAATGGGTATTGGGTTTAATAGGAGGAGGAGTAGTAGGAGATGGTTATCAGGATTTGGTTTATCAATTAGATTAGGGATAAACATGAGGGTTTGAGTTTAAATTGCAAATAGGAGAAACAACAATAGGTTTAGGCCATGATCACCCTAAAACACACGAGCCAAAGAGAATGGAACAAGAATCCAATAAAGAGAAAAACAACATAGATGAAGAACGAAGCAAAAAGACAACAAATCAAACACAAAAAGCTCAAAATAAAATAAAATAAATATATATTGAAAACAACTCCAATATACGGTCCAAGAAAAATACAAGAGAGTACAAAGAATCAAGAAGAAGAAAAATACACCAAAAATACGAACAACGAAAAAAAGGAGTTACATCTTCTGAGTACACCTTCCTATAGGGAAGTGAGCAGTTAGGTAATTAGGTAAACAGGTACAAGTAGAACTTACTGGTCCTCTTCCGAGTACACATTCCTGTTTTGTTACATCAGAGTTTATACTTACATTACAAACGGAAGCAATTTTACAACAAATACATGAATTGAAATGTTCAACACTTGGATCATTTTTTAATCTGCATACATTCTTTAGTCTTGTTAATCACCTTACCCTGCATAAAAACTGTGGGCGCGTCAGTTGTTTACAACCGACGAAATATTATACACGACTATCCTCTCTATGCTGAAATAAGTATAATGATTCTCAAATGCTTAAACAAACCACAAACTTAATCACAAACAGAACTATAAGGGACTATCCTATAGATGTCGTGTTGTGCAGTGCGCTTAGTCCTTAATACAGTTATTTATATTAGATGACACTAATGCGCACTTGTTCAGATTCTATGCATCCCATACTACATAGGTCTGAGGGCAAGCCCTTAACCGTTCTTCATCTTGTAGGGTTCAATTCCTCGTCATGTCTTAAACTACTACTGTAACTACGATAAGTATCCTAGATGTTCTATGAGTTACGAGCTCATGTCCAGACAGCCTGGAGAGGAATCCCACGTCATGTCACGATGCATCGTGAAGAACCTATGGACAATTCAGCCTCCGTCATGGGACATGACACCACCCGTAGTCACCAAACACCCCACGAGCGTCGCCTGCAGTACGGACTCCTAGAGACACATCCACGTCATATCACGACGCATCGTGAAGACAGCCTGTGAATACTCTCACACCGTAGCTCCGAGGCCCTCATACTCGTGTTTTTCTCTTATTTTCATCAGCTCTTCACTATGTATCTAATCCTTAGTTATTTGAATCATGAATAAAAATCAATTCTCTAGAGTTAGCCTTTTCCACTATACCAGTCTTAATTATCTATTCGACATGACCCAGTCTTGGTCTTTTCATCTCAAATTTCATTTCAACATATCTCTTTTCAATGCCGGTATGAGGCTTAACTACACCCTAGTTCAATTTCAATTCACAATCACAAAATCGAGTTTTCACAGTCATAAAGTCTTTTTCATGATTAACATAAATTTTCCTTTCATGTTCATAGTATTTGTATATTCATGCTCATAAAATATTTCATAATTCATCATAACATTCAATTTCGCTTTCATGTACAAACTCATGCATAAACAAAAGAATTCGTTTTTCTAATTTGTCACATTCATACCTCATTCAACCACCATGAAATTACCGTACTGTCATTTTATCAAAAATTTACACTCTCATTGCCAAAACTCATTTCAAAACTCATGTATTTTTCTTTATTCAAGGACAATTTGAACTAATAAAAATAATAAGTTCTTGCTTGCCAAAAATAGTCTCAAATCCTTATTTGTACTGGGCCATAGGTTATAAAAATTTCTTTCACGAAAATCCAGATATTAGTTGAAACTTCAGGGCAGTCGACTGTTAGGACATGGACAGTCGGCTGTTCTGTGAGGATTTACAACTCGAAAATCAATGGTCAGGGTAGTCGACTGTCACAGTGTAGTCGGTCGACTGATCCGCAAGGGTTTGAACTCGAAAACAAATAATCAGGACGGTCGACTGTTTCAATATAACTGGTCGACTGTTCCGCAAAGATTTGAACTCGAAAACAAATACTCAGAGCAGTCGACTGTTTCAATGTAATCGGTCGACTGGATGCTACTAGGTTTTTTCAAATTCCAAAAATTTTTTAGTTCTTTTTCTTCTCTTTTTGAGTCAAAAATCTCCAGGTTTCAAAATGTATAAGATTACAGCAAGCGAATATTTTTATAATCATTATTTACTAATATAAATTTTTACCAAAATATTTCTCCCCCCCCCCCCCCCCCCCCTCTTTTTTTTTCATTTATTAATCCATCACATTAACTTAGAACATCAAAAATTTCCTTTCTTGCTACGATGAGATCACTCATAATTAACCAAATCAATTTCACATGAAGCATTCAATTTTGTCTCATATATATATATTTTCTTCCCACAACATGGTTCTTTAATATCTAGTATGGCAAAACATGATATCTTCTAGCATTTTAACTCATAATTTATCAACTAGGAATCACTTCAACACACATCTTCTAAATTACCAATTCATCTCTACATAAGCAACCATAGGCCAATTTCACTTCAGTTTTCATTAACAATTCTATCAAAACATTCCTAGCATGATATCTAGCTTTAGAAGCATGAGAAACACCCACCTTATATGGAGAGAAAAATCCAATGAACTTCTAGAGAATCTCCTACAATGAATGAACAAGGCCTTCTCCTCCTAGATCAACCGCCAAGTTAAGCCTCTCCTTATAGTGATGCAAGCAACCCGAGCCTCCCTCTTCTTGATCCTTGAAAATGCCGGCCTCCTCCTTGGATGAAGAACACAATAGCACACAATCTCACAACTCCTCAATCTTTTGCCTTACTAAAATTACTTCTCTTTTCTTTTCTTTCTATTCTTTTCTTTCAAAAATTCTAAGTGTGAGAATGAAGAGTATAGGGAGGGGTATTTATACAAAATTTTAGGATGAATGTAGGGCTAGGATTAGATCCAATGGTTAGAGATCAATGGTTTAGATGAACTAGGGAGTTATGAAAACTACCCATGATGAACAACCACCTCTCCACTACTTCCGTCACTCCCACTACTCCATCTACAATCCGGCCTATAGGGAAAAGTGTGCAATGCACACCCTAGTGCTTGCACGTGCCACCTAGTGTCCCCATTTACAAATTTGTTCATGTGACAAATTTAATTGTCCATGAAATGAGTCTACACTACAAGTTAGACCATTTCAAAAGAGAATTAAAGTAAATGGGCTCACTAATGGGCCAAACTAACCATGAGCCCAAAATAATTCAATAATTAATAAATATAGTGGGCTTAAAAAGGACAATTAGGCCTAGATTTAAATTAGTCTTTTTAAAGAGAATAATTTTAGAAAAATAAAGAGAACAATTACGATATAAAAATATTTCATACGAGAAATTATACAAATGAAATCATACGTGCACAACACGTAAAAATCACAAAATCTCATAAATCAATTCTAGGGTGTTACAAAAATAGATATAGTAGGCTAAAATTCATATTCACAAAGTTTTTATAGACAGCTAATAGATTTAGGGCGAAATTTAGGTTGTTTACTGAACAACATGAAAATTCTGCAAGCATAGTGGTTGTTTGCAAGTATAGAATAGTTAATAAAAGTTATCAATTAAATCCACAAAAATTAGGGGTTAATCCAAATCAAGTATAGTTATACTCAGAAAATATTGGATCAAAATATTATCTTTACCTCAGTATAAAAATAAATTACCATACAGAATTCATATAAAACTGGATCTGAAATTTTTCTACACCTCTGCAGTAAAATAGTCATAACTTGCAACTCATAAATTGAAACTGAGGTCTGTTAGAAAATCTGGAAAGTAGACAGAATTCTCTATAATTCATATTCACAAATAATTTTTAGATACTGACCTTAATAGGGTCTACAATACTGAACAAAAACAGGGTAACAGCAAGGACAGAATTATTCTTTATGCATAAACTCAACTAGATCATATGAACACATCTAAATCATAACCAAATATAAAATAGGATATACTAGATGTCCAAGCAACATGGTATAGGGTATTTGACAAGTTTACAACGAGTTATACTACAACGAACCCATCAAACATATAAGATCATGCAACACCTCATAATTCACGAACACATTCATGTATACAAGAATTAATTATCTCTAAGTCTAAATTCATGTCATGTATGTAATGAGATAACTACAGACGGAATCAACACATAGAGACAAGATATAATAGGGATTTTGTAAAAGAATTGTCTCTAGAACATAACTATACTACATGCGGTATTTAGTACTTGTATTACACAACAAAAAGAATACAAGTTACTTGTAATATCCCGGACGGATATTAACTCATATAAATTATTATTTTATTATTATTTTATTATTATTTTATTTTAACTCCAAAATCGGACTATTTTGGCGATTTTTCGCCGGGTTGCCCACAAACAGTGTCTACGCACGTCTATCGGTCGGTGCGCATCCAAAGCGCATCAAATTGATAACGCAACTCTCCGAAGTAATAATAAAATTTATTTCACTATTATTTTCCAAATTAAATTATTTTGGGAATTTTATGAGGATTTTTACAAGAAGATTTTGCATACACATACATGTACACATACACATAATTGTATGGTACTTAGTATATTATACCTAGTATATGGTATGTACTTTAGGACAATACACTATTTCTTGTCATGGTAACTTAATTAGAGAATTAGGGTGATTAAGAGGGTGAAAGAAGAGTTGTATGCACAAGATTAGAACTAAACCCTTTCTAGAAACCTTATCACTCCACCTCACCTAGCCTACACCATACCCTTCCCCCCCTAAGAAGCATGGCCGGCCCCTCTTTTGAGGCTATTTTGTGCCATTTGGTGCACTTACCACTTCCATCTCCTTTTATAAAACTCCCCTCATTCACCTCCTTCTCTCATTTTAGAAAAAACAAAAGAAAGAAAGAAAGAAGGAAAGGAAAAGAAAGAGAGAACATATTAACTAGAGAGTTTTGTTTTGTAGGTAATAGAAGACTTCTAAAAGAAAGCTTAGGGGAAGGAGAAGGAATAGCTAGCTAGTTCTTCCACCAAAGTTAGAGAAGGTGGGGGTTTCTTCATTTGATCCTTTGCTTGTTTGTTTGTTTCTTTGTTTGTTTGTTTGGTTGTTTGTTGTTTGTTGTGTGACTTCTTCTTCTTCTCACCTTCTTGTTTTGTTTTCTTTGTTCTTTTTGTGGGTGTGTGGTTATGAGGTTGTGTTGAATGAAAGAGAAAGAAAGTTAGTAGTAGTGACTACTAACTCAAAAAGTTCATAGCTTTAGTATTGTAGTTTTTGTTGTATGATATTGGACCAAAGGACTCACATATTGCATATTGTTGAAATATACAACCATTGTTGGTTGTAGGACTTGGTGTAATAATCAAAAAGATCTTCTTTTATTTTACACACTAGTTGTAGCTAAAAAGATCTTCTTTTTATTCTTAATCACTAGTTGTAGCTAGTAATCAAAAAGATCTTCTTTTATTTTAAACACTAGTTGTAGCTAATAAATTAAAAAGATCTTCTTTTTATTCTTAATCACTAGTTGTAGCTATTAATCAAAAAGATCTTCTTTTATTTTACACACTAGTTGTAGCTAATAAATTAAAAGGATCTTCTTTTATTTTTAATCACTAATGGTAGAAACTAATAAAAAGATCTTCCTTCTTTTTAAACACTAGTTGTAGAGACTAATAAAAAGATCTTCTTTCTTTTTAAACACTAGTTGTAGAAACTAATAAAAAGATCTTCTTTCTTTTTAAACACTAGTGGTAGAAACTAATAAAAAGATCTTCTTTCTTTTTAAACACTAGTTGTAGAGACTAATAAAAAGATCTTCTTTCTTTTTAAACACTAGTTGTAGAAACTAATAAAAAGATCTTCTTTCTTTTTAAACACTAGTGGTAGAAACTAATAAAAAGATCTTCTTTCTTTTTAAACACTAGTTGTAGAGACTAATAAAAAGATCTTCTTTCTTTTTAAACACTAGTTGTAGAAACAAATAAAAAGATCTTCTTTCTTTTTAAAACACTAGTTGTAGAAACTAATAAAAAGATCTTTTCTTCTTTTTAATCACTAGTTGTAGAAACTATAAAAAGATCTTTCTTTCTTTTTAATCACTAGTTGTAGAAACTATAAAAAGATCTTTCTTTCTTTTTAATCACTAGTTGTAGAAACTAATTAAAAAGATCTTTCTTTTATCTTCAATCACTAGTTGTAATTAATTAAAAAGGATCCTTCTTTTATTTTTAACCACTAGTTGTAATTAATTAAAAAGACCTTTTCTTTTGTAAGGTAAAGTAAAATAAAAATGACCTTTTCTTTATCACTAGTGATAATAAGGTTAGTAAGCAACTAAGTAGTAGTAGGCTAAAATAATAAGTAATAGTATGTAATGAAATGAAGTAGTAGTAGCATGTATGTTGATTAATAAGGTAGTAGTAAGTTGTATGTTGTGGTTTTGATAAGGAAGTAGTAGTAGTAGTAGTAGTAAGTTGTATATTGTGATTTTGATAATGAAGTAGTAGTAGTAGTAGTAAGTTGTATGTTGTGATTTTGATAATGAAGTAGTAGTAGTAGTAGTAGTAAGTTGTATGTTGTGATTTTGATAATGAAGTAGTAGTAGTAGTAGTAGTAAGTTGTATGTTATGTGTTGATCAAAGTAGAAGTAGTAGTAGTAGTAGAATGTTGTAGGATATTTTCTAAAAATATTCCTTTATGTTTTGTGCTTAGAATATTGAAGGATAACTTCTAAAAATAATTGGAAGCCATATCCATGCTTAATTAGTTGTAGGATTGCATTTAAAAATATCCTACCATGCTTACCATGCTTAGTTAGTTGTAGCTTTGCTTCTAAAAATAATTAGAAGCCATATCTATGCTTAATTAGTTGTAGGATTGCATTTAAAAACATCCTACCATGCTTACAATGCTTAGTTAGTTATAGCTTTGCTTCTAAAAATAATTAGAAGCCATATCTATGCTTAATTAGTTGTAGGATTGCACTTAAAAATATCCTACCATGCTTACCATGCTTAGTTAGTTGTAGCTTTGCTTCTAAAAATAATTAGAAGCCATATCTATGCTTAATTAGTTGTAGGATTGCATTTAAAAACATCCTACCATGCTTACAATGCTTAGTTAGTTATAGCTTTGCTTCTAAAAATAATTAGAAGCCATATCTATGCTTAATTAGTTGTAGGATTGCACTTAAAAATATCCTACCATGCTTACCATGCTTAGTTAGTTGTAGCTTTGCTTCTAAAAATAATTAGAAGCCATATCTATGCTTAATTAGTTGTAGGATTGCACTTAAAAATATCCTACCATGCTTACCATGCTTAGTTAGTTGTAGCTTTGCTTCTAAAAATAATTAGAAGCCATATCTATGCTTAATTAGTTGTAGGATTGCATTTAAAAATATCCTACCATGCTTAGTTAGTGGTAGCTTTGCTTCTAGAAATGCTTAGAAGCCATAATCCATGCTTAGCTAGTTGTAGGATTACTTATAAAAATATCCTACCATGATTCTATGCTTAATTAATTGTAGAATGTTTTATAAACTTATCCTACCATGCTTAACGTTTAGAATGTTGTAGGATTCTTTTCCTAGCATGCTTGGTAATGTTGTAGGATCCTTTTCCTATCATGTTTAGTAACTCACTTATACTAGAATTTTGTAGGATTCATTCCTAAAGTTTCCTATTATGTTTAGTGACTTAGTTATGCTTAGAATGTGTAGGATTCAATCCAAAAGTTTCCTACAATGTTTGGATAAATTTCATTGTGCCTAGAATGTTGTAGGATCCATGATAAAATCATATACCATGCTAGTTTAATTGTTGGAAAGCGATATATCATGCTAGCTTAATTGTAAGTATTTGGCATATCATGCTAGTTTAAATTGTATGCAAATTGTATACCATGCTAGATAAATGGTAGAGAAGTGTATACTATGTTAGTGAATGACCATGATTCATGCTAGTAAGTAGGGATCATGTAAATTATTGATCATATTAAGTTAAGGATACCCATACTAGGATGTTCATGCTTAGGGTAAAGAAACTACCCATGGCTAGTTGTAGTGGTTTATGTTGGATTCTATGCCGTGCTAGAGTAATACATGATTAGAACATTGTAGGAGTAATGTTAGAATATCTACTATACCTTGGAATGATTGTATGTTATATTAGTTATCTATCCGTGCTTGTGTTATGGTGATTAGTCAAGATAAGTAGTAAGTTTTCATGCTCGCTTGACCATAGTAGGCTCTATGTCTAGGTCGTAGTGATTTTATGTTTAAGCTCGATGAAAACACAAGCATTAATCATATTCATACTTAGGAAGTGTGATGGTGAGTAGTTCTATTTTATAATTGGATTACTTTAGGAAGATGCCTACGAGTGTATGTCATGCCTAAGACATTATAGGTCGAAGCAGTAAGATCGGGAAGACCACTAGCGATAGTTAATTCGATAAAGGTAGTTATGTCGCCTTCGGATTCTTCCTTAGTAGAATACCGATCTTAGACTACTAGTAGATCCCTTTGTTGCTTCTAATAGTAGAAGATTATGTTTGTTAGTAAGCACGCTTGGTTGCTTCTAGGATTGATTACCTGTATGGTTGTTTGCACACGGTCGTGCTCGTACGTGGCTCGACTGGCCCGTATGAAGCGGTGGGTCTCATACGTAGCTTAGTTGGCTCGTATGTAGGTTGTTGTCTCGTACGCGGCCCGACTGGCCCGTACGTAGCTGTTGGTCTCATACGCGGCTTATTTGGCTGGTATGTACGTGGTTATCTCCTACGAGGCCCGCCTGGCTCGTAGGTAGTTATTGTTTCATACGTAGCTTAGTTGGCTCGTATGTGGTTATTACTCGTGTATAGCTTGTTAGCTAGTACACAGTTAGTTGTGCTATCTAGGGTGATGTTACCACCCTAAGGGCTATCGACCATCAAGACATGTGTTTCTGCCCTAAGGAACTGTGGAGGAGTCGCTCCTTGTGTACCGTCGAATCTTAACCAGGGTAGGTTGATCGAGGACCGGAGTATAGACAGAATCCAAGTCTAGGGTAGCGGCGTGCGTATATATTCGCGACGGCCAAAGTCTTGGATCGATGAGCCACGAACCGGGTCCTGAAGGATTCGGGTAAATCTAGGTTGAGTGGTCTAGTAGAGTTGTTTTGCGAAGCCTAATTTAAGGCCCAGCATGTTGTGTTATAATATCGTCATCCCTAGGATTGTTCGAGTCAGGGACATCACTAGGATAGTGACTTATAAGGATCAGTTTACTTAAACCCTTTTGCCGGGAGAGAGGGGTCAGTTGTAGGGGGCCCCGACACTAACTCGTCTCTTGAGGCAGATCATAGGTGGTGTACTGGGTTGTACCTTCCCGTCAAAGGGATACGTACGGTGCCGTCTCACAAGTTGAGGACACGGGTTGCGTATCTCGCTCTGTTAATTCCTGAAGTACCGTGGCTAGGGGTGTCACAGGATGCATTGTGCAGTCCTGCGCTTGCGATACCCCAGAGAGTGCCACAGGGTAGGCTTCGTGCTACCCTGCGCTTGCGAAACTCTATGGTTTGGTTTTTGTGATGACACCCGATACGTCGGGATCGTCTAATTTGAGTGAGGTCCGGTTAGCCGGGTCGCGGTGGGAACATAGACACCACGGGCGAAATGCAACAGTGGCACATGACCACATCTGCAGCCTCGCGAGTCACGTGTAGGTGTCAGGAACAGGTTGTGTACAATTAGAATTCATAACGCAGGTTCAAATCCCTATATATGGAGAAACGGCTTGAGATGGAGTCGCATGTATTTATGGGCTGCATGTTACTTTCGGAGACTTGCTGACATTAGAATAGGAAGCATCCTAGTTCTACCTTCCCGTCAAAGGGATACGTACGGTGCCGTCTCACAAGTTGAGGACACGGGTTGCGTATCTCGCGCTGTTAATTCCTGAACTGCCGTGGGTGGGTGTCAGGAATTCATAACGCGGGTTCAAATCCCAGATATTAGAATAGGAGTGTCCTAGTTCTACTTAAGTATCACATTAGAGTCTAGTCATAGCACTCACGTACACTTAAATTACACCGACACCATTGCTATGTTTGTATATTTTGTATATTGTTTGGAAGATTCGCTGCTATATGATCAGCCTTTAAGCGTCAGTGAATACTAACGTCCCCACTTCCATAGGTACTGGATCGCCCAAGTACAAAGGCGATATTCAGGAGGACTCAAGGCGAGGAAAGCAAGGAGTCAGTATTAAGTTTAGTTCCGCTGCAAAATATGTATTGATTCTGTATTAGTTAAGAGGTACTCTGATGTAAGATGTGAAGGTTGTAATACTTAGAAATGTAAAGGCAATATTGTAACTCCATTGTAAAGTATTACAGTTGTACAGTATTCAGACTTGTAACATATTGTGTATTGAATAAAAAGTTTTAAATTCTCCTGTTTTTTCTGTGTATTGTGACTAATTGAAGCAAAGATCTTGGCTCGTGTCTCGGCTTTCCAGTATCGGAAATCGGGGCGCTACATTACTTACCTTATTGTCGATGATGGGAACGATGGAAGGATTGAGAATAACGGGAACGGATTCTCGGGAATGAACACAATAACACGAGCAAGAGGACACGAACAAGATCACGAACAAGATGACAATCACGAACAAGATGAAGATGATCGATATCACAAACACAATCAGACGGCTGAGATCGAAGATCAAGATCAAAAAGATCGGACAGTTCAGATCATATGATGGAGATCATGATGATCTAGACCGATCGACGATCGGATGGCCTACAATCACTTGATCAAAACTCTGATCAAATAGCAACCACCATGGGGCTTCGGCTTGGCATAATGGCGGACGAAGACAACGCTGGACAGGTGGCGCGATGGCAGGACAGGGATAGTGCGGCGGCACTGTCGCTGGGTTGCTGCTGTCGTGGCTGGTGCTGGCTTTGCGGCCTTTGGGGAAAGGCAGGGAAGGAGGAGGGTCGGCGCTGTAGTGTTGCTGTCGGCTGGCTGGCGTGCAGTGCTTGGGAGGAGGGCAACGCGACTGGGGGTCGCGAGGGCTACGTGAGCTGGCAGAGGTCGCGAAATAGGGAGGGTCGCACTGATGGGTACCGGGGTCTGGTGGTCAGGTGGCGCCTCAGGAGATAGGGAGGGGACCAAGGGGTGCGTCGGGATGCTAGGGACGGGAAGGAGCACTGGGATGAGGGCAGAAGAAGGGATGGGTTTAGAAGGTGGTCGGGTATAAGAGGAGGATGGAAGAGAGGTAGGGGATGAAGGAACAGGGTAGGGGGTTGGTGGCAAGGGGTTTATACAGTAGGGGGGTAGGGTTTAGGTTAGGGCTAGATTAGGGTAGTATATATAGGGTAGAGTTTGGTTATTGGGTATTGGATATCCAATAAGGAATAAGGTTTGGGTTTAAAATCCAATAGAAAATATATAATTAGGATTTAGATTAAAAGTGAATAATTAAATCAATTATAAAAAATAGTAATACAATAATACAATGAATCAAATAGTATACATAAAATCCGTACTCCAAAAAATAATAAAATATAATAACGATCTATAAGTTTTCCAAAAAAATTAATAAACCATATATATTTAATGATAATAATAATAACAATAATAACTGAAGAATGGGATTGTATTACAATATAAAAATCATCGAAAAATAGCTACAAATAAAATTACTTTTTTAGAATAGACTTTAATAGGAGATTAAATAATGAATTTTAATGAAAGGAATTTAAAAGCAGAAAAATAATTTACAAAGAATCAATAATCCGAAAATACACAATAATCCGTATTTGCAAAAACAGGGGTTACAGTTAGGTTAAAAATTAATAGACTTAAGCATTCACAACATCGACATTGCATATTGAACATCACAGTTTCTATTGATATCGAATATTGCCTAAGTGTTATTGACATTGGCCATTGAACATTGTAATCAAATATTGAATCATTATTTATAACCATTGCAATGATTACCATTGATATTGATTATTGCTATCGTCCTTTATTATTAATTCCTATTAATCTATTGAATTCATTATTATATCGTTATTTCATTGTTTCTTTGCCTTCTCTACTTGTTGTCCATGATTTTCTCTAAGAAAAATTTCTCTCTCTTTTTAGATGAAGTGTTCACTGGTGATCATGGAGAATCACCTGCTGGAATTGGAGAACAAGCTTTCTAAAGATTTATTACTTTCTAGTTGAATGTTATTTCATTGGACTTATTGTTTTTAGACTTATTATAGTTGTGTTTGGATTTATCATTGTATTAGGCTTATGACTCGGATATTATTATTTGTTTCCAGATATTGGATTATCGTGTTTGGTTATTTCATATTGACTTATTCCAAATATTATCATTCATGTGGTTGTTCTTATTGCCTACGCAATTGTTTTGTATTGTTATTATTGTTGAGTTGAATGGGTAAACCACTTATGGATGGCGCAAGTCATTCGCTAGGCCAATATCACGTGTGTGTGTTCCGTATTTTTGGGAAGCGGAACGTGACAAGATTTTTTGTAGTATCAGAGCCCGGGTTTGTATAATGTATCAGTCAAATGTGACTAACATATGGAGGTTTAGCTTTGACTGATATATTAGTCAGATTTGGGTTTTCACCAGTTTGACTCAATAGTATGTGCAATGTAGGAATCACATGGATAATTAATAACCAACTTATGATCTGGATTCTAACCATTTGATTTTTATTGCAGACCATGGTTCGGAAAGGTGCTTCATCTTACCGAGTTGGGGATGATCAGTCTGATGAGCCCACTGTTGCATAGATAATGCAGATGCAGCATGAGCACAATGAACTGATAATGCGGATGCAGCGGGAGCATAATGAATTGATGAGAGTGGTTTTCGAAGCTGCTAACAGAGAACCCATTGTACCTGCACCCGAATTGCTGCCACCGAGACCTGGTAATGTGGCAGATTTCATGAGGCTCCATCCATATAAGTTCTCAGGCACCGAGGGCCCGTTTGAAGTCGAGCAATGGCTTATCAGAACTGAGCAGGATGTCGATCGTGTAGATGTTGTGAGCATCCAAATTGTTTATCTTGCCCACATCTGGTGGGAAGCTGAGGTTGAACGATTGGGGCAACCCATTTACCGTTCCATCTTCACTGAGAGCTTCCCCACGAAGTTCTTTCCTAATGCCACCAAGAATGAAATGGAACGATAGTTTGTCTCACTAACTCAGGTTCATCAGATAGTGTTTAATTATGCTTTTTCGTTGTTATTTCATAAAGTACTGACGTTAAACTAAACATTGTTTTGATCAGGGGAGTCAGACCGTGGACAAGTACGCTGCGGAATTCACCCGACTAAGTCGTTTTGCTACTTCCATGGTGGCGAATGATGAAGATAGAGGTCGTCGTTTCATGCTGGGCTTGGATATTGAGATTCAGAATCGGCTTGCTGCCCTGTGACTTCGTTCTTATGCTGATATCCTGGATGCTACTAGAATTCAGGAGCAGACTAGTATGAGGAAGCGTGCCATTAAGCGGTCTGTTCTGCATCCAGTTGTTGCCAGTGTAACACCCCGCAAAATAGTAAACAACCATTTTGCATATTAATCCGTGCATGTCTGAGAATTGCATGTGATTATGTATTTTTCATGTTTATTAGTTCTAATTGAGGAATTTTCAGATATATTATATATTCTGAATCTGATGAGGTATATTCGGGATATCTTCTCAATTAAACTGTGTGTATTATCCAAATTTTTTTAACGAGACAATCTTTGGGAAAATAATATTTTTGTGCAATATATTCTTATATTTTACAAATAAATATTTTATTTGTAATGAGTATATACATATATATATGAATGTATGTATATGTATGTATTTATATATAATTGTATGTATACATATTTAATTAAATTGTAATGGATTGAATTTTATACTTGTTTATTGGATGTATGTATATATATATATATATATATATATATATATATATATATATATATATATATATATATCATTGTATGCGTTTGAGTTCATCAAAAGCCTCTCTTCTTAATCATGATAGAGATCCTAGGGCTAGGATTAATTTCCAAGAGCATTAAAGCCCCTCCACCTCTCCCTATTTCTTTCTCCCTTCCTCCACCGACCTATACTCTCTCTGTCATTCTATCCCATTTTGGCAGCAAAAGAAACCCAACCCCCATCTTCATGGTGGCCGGCAATTCCCTCCCCCCATTTCCATCCCATTTTCACCCAAAAACCTTCACCTCCATCTTCTTCTACTTCTTCTACTCTCCATCTTCTTCTACTACTTTCTTCATGGAATGAGAAAAGAAAGAAAGAAAGAGGGTTTTTGATTTTCTTGTGAGTTCTTGGAGTAGAAGTTGAGCAAGAGGAGGAGAAGCTAGCTTCACAACAAGGATTTCATCTCCCAACACAACTTGGTGGGTGTTCTCTAACTCTTGAATTGATTTTTTTTTTTTAATGTGATTTTTTGTGTAGAAAGGAGCATGAATACCATGTATGAGTGTTTGATAGGTTGTGCAATTTGAGCTTGTGTGATAGTACAACTTTTACCATGAATCCATGTTAAGAACACATATGTTGTGTTATAGTTTAGAAATTTCTAACTTGCAAATGGCTTAGAATCCGGACACAAAATTTTTGTGGCATGTTCTAAGATGAGTTTAGAGCATCCTCTAACTTTTTTCATATTTTTCTGGGTTCATTTAGTATCTCAACAAAGTGTTTCTTTTCGAAACAATTACCAACACAAAAAACTAGCTATATCATGTTTTTAGAATGATGTTTGAAAATTCGTATCTTGGAATTGTTGTAGTATCTTGAGATCAAATTTTTTGTAGAGATTCTTAAACAACTTTAGTTTCAGATATTATATTTTTCAGAATTTATTTGAAAATTATACAAAAATTCATTTGGTCGATTGGTTGAGATGGCAAACTAGCTCTGTCCAGGTTTCAAGTTGAAGTTCAAACAATTTTAATTATTTTTGGGAATAAAATTTGACAATGAGAATTTTTGTATAGCATCTTCTATGTGTAGATCATGTTTTTAAAGTTTCAGAATTGTTAGATATCCCTTGATGCTCTTTGAAAATTATATTGCAAGAGAGTGTTTGCACACTGCCTAGAAAACAGAACTGATTTTCTACTAATTTCAAAAGGGTATAACACTTTGAATATTTTGAATCTTAATGAGATTTTTGGGAATAATGAACTTGTATATGTTTAGTTCATGAACCTTAAGTTTCATAATAATTGGAGGTATGGTTGCATCGATATTAATTTTTGAATACAGCATATTCAGTTGAGTTCGGATTTTAACTAGTCGGTGAATTTGTGGAATTCTGAACTTGTGTGTTGAGAATCTGAAGAACTGACTAACTAGAGACTTGTAGTAGAGAGTCTCAGCTTTCCAGAACATCTTGAATCATGCAATTCCAGTTTGTATAGCAAAACATATGATTTTTCTAGGTTTGGGATAGAACTAGTCCTAATAAAAAAAAACATGTTTGTAGAGTAACTCATTTCCTGTGTACACCTGATGAGAAATAGGGGTTTTTCGGTGTTTTAATGGATGAATTTGAGGATGTGATCAACTAGGAAGTTGTAGTGGACACTCCAGCTTTTTATGGAATCTAAATTGCATAATTTCGATAAGTGAGCGAGTTTTTATGTTATTAGCCAGATGCAGCAAATTACATTGAAGAAGTGTATAGCTGATAAAATATAAGGATTTTATACCATCTAGATGGATAAATCTAAATGAATGGTTAATTAGAGACATGTAGTATAGCTTTCCAGAATGGATAAGATCATGCAATTCCAATTTGTATTTTGACAATTGTGAATTTTTCAAGGTGCAACAACTGCGTTTCTTTGAACTATTTATAATTAGTAAATTGCTAAGAGGTTTCCTCATTTTAGTTGGCATAATTTGCGATAATTGTCAACAAGAGAAGTGAAGTAGAGGATTATACCATGCTATAGGATCTGGAATCATCAAATTTGGGTTAGTAGATTTATTGATATGGAATTTTCTACATGTTACAGGATTATGAGTATGAGTTTATTTGAGTTTTAAGATGTTGAATAATTATCCCTATTAAGCACTTTATTTGGAACATAGATAAGATCCTTTGTGCTCAGTACCCATGATGGACACTTGAGTAAGTTAGGAGAATAGCTTTATGGTCGATTTGTTGTAAATGGAGCTCGAAACAAGTATAGCTTGGAGCTAGTCTAAGGTTGTTGATATCTTAGGACTATCAACCCAGTCGGCAAGTATCGTAATTAATTTATTTTTTTCACCTCGAGAAATAGTGATTTTCCTATGCACCGTCGGATTGTTCACTGGGAGAAGTTTGACTGCGCGCCGGGGTACTGTATGAGACCTGAGACGAAAGTGGTGGCAACCGATGGAGATCGGACTGCCGGTGTTTGGTTGACTCTAGCAAGTCAAATCCATTACTGACCTAAGTTTTAATAAAATTAATTGTGATTGGTATCTTGATGCCCTGAGTCTGTCAATGGTCGGGTGTTGGTGTTTGTATATGTTTACCTTCATTCATAGATATTTATGCATCCCTTAGGCACCGATGTACTGCTCGTTGAGGGTCACGGGCCAGGGATTTGGTCGAATACTTATCAAGGTGTTGGCAATCGTTGAATGTTGATTCACCGTGATTAATTAATATTTCGACAGACCAGTCAGGCTGAATCATTAATTTAAAACATTGTGCATATTATGAATATACAACATAATTTCGGCAACACTGTTAATTAATTATTTTTCCTTTTCACTTGAGGATCGAGTTGGTGTTAGGGGTGATTCCCTATGATTCGACTTGTTCCAAGGGCCAGCACTAGGTGGTGATAACTATGGTTGTACATTCCTGTCAATGGGATACATGAGTCGTATCTCGCTCTGTTAATTTCTGAAGTACCGTGGTAAGAACGAGAGAGTTCCTATCGGATAGGGGGATTAGACCCTCGAGGCCATCACGTTCTTATGTTAAGTGGACACAAACGACCATGGGGCTGCGGTCCCATGGATCTTCGGCACCATAAATATGAAGTTATGTATCTGTAAGATCGTCATGATATTTGGTGTGATCCAGACCGGATTGGGGCACTAGTGGCAAATGGGGACACCACTGTGTTTAGCAGTAATAGCTGTAGGATTCACCAGTCACGTTGTATCTATCAAGAACAGGTTGATATAGAATGCATTGCATGGAGACAGTTCGAAACCCTGAAACTAGAGGAAACGACTTGATTTAGAGCATATGTAGTATGGAATACATGCGTGTCCAAAGTATTGCTGACATTAGACTAAGTGCATCTGGTTTTTGTGCATTGTGTACTATGCATTAGACTTCAGGTTATGGCATATACTGACACAAAGAAATTAGGATGCATATTTCTGTTTTCATCAAAGACTGGTTGTGATTGCTAGTTGGAGATTGTTATTTTCTTATCAGCATTACGTCAGTATATGTACTGATGTGCCCACTCAATTAGGTGCTGGATACCGGGTCACGAGTACGGAGGACTCAAGACAAGCAGGGCATCCAAGTGGAGTAGCAATATACCTACCTACCATTCGAGCAGGTGCAGGGATATCAGAGCAGTGCAGCGAAAGATTGGAGCTACAGGGTGCATCTTAGGGAAGTAGAATGACCACTCGGTGGAATTTCAGTAGAGAGCAGTTGACTACCGTTCTGGGTGGCAAACGGTAGATGATACAAAATAGTATTTGTAATACTTTAATGTAATTTGTATTCCTAGTTCAAGAACATGATAATGATTGTAATTGATGATGTAATGATTTTATTTGAAAATAAAAAGATTTTAAATTTCCATATTATTACTGTGTTGAGATGCATTTGCAGGAAAAGATTCTGGTTTGTGTCATGGATTTCCAGTAGTGGGATCCGGGGCGCTACAGCCAGGCCTTCTGGAGGGCCTATTAGGAGGCCTATTCTGACCATTCCTGCTAGGGCATTGTCATACCCACCTGCTGTTGAAAGGCCGCACTTGATCTGTTCGTACTGTCACAAGACTGGGCACTTGCGCTAGGACTGTCGAATAGCGAATCGCCTGTGCCTTCTGTGTGGAGACAATGATCACATGGTTCGTGATTGCCCTAAGTCCAGATCCTTTGTACCAGTTCGAGGTTCGCTCTGCAGGGAGCACTTGCTCGTGGTCATGGCGGACCACCACTCCCACCTCAGAGGCAGAATTTTTAATCAGAGGAGAGCCGCTCCTAGGAGTAATCTTGATGCAGGTCATGGTTAGGCCTACAACCTGACTGTGTAGGATGCTGAAACCGCTTTGGGCATTATTGCAGGTATATCTTCAGTTGTGTTTATTTAGATTTTATTCTTCCTTGCTATCTTGTCATTCTATTCTGTTGCCTTATCATGCTATTCTCCCATTCATGCATGTTCTTGCATTTTGCTGTCTGCATATTGTGTTCTCATCTTTGACTTCTTACTAGGCATTATCCTTGTTCATTCCGTTCCCGCTCATGTTCCTTTTGACTCTGGTGCTACTCATTTCTTTGTTTCCTTTCGCTTCATTGGCCCACATCACTTGGCTAGCAGTGATATGCGAGTAGTATGGAATATTACTACAGGCGGAGGTGTTGTCGTGTGTTCTTAGATCTGTGAGCAGATTCCCTTGGTTATTGGTAGTGTTGATTTTGTTGCCGGTCTGATTGTCATCAACAATTCTGGTTTTGATGTTATCTTGGGGATGGATTGGCTTGGTGTCACTCATGCTATAATTGGCTGCCGTGTGAAGAAGGTGGTGTTCCGAATACCGGGACGTCAGTAATTTGAATTATGTGCTGGTGAAACACTGCTTTCTGGTGTGGAGAAGTTGGCAAGTCAGGAATCTGGAGTGATGGAAGAAGTGTGTGTAGATGGTGATGTTGCACGGTTGGTTGTGCGAAACTTTCTGGATGTTTTTCCTGAGGAATTGCCGGGATTATCGCCAAATCAAAAAGTGGTGTTCAGTACTGATGTTCAGCCAAGTACAGCTCTAATCTCTAAGAGTCCGTACAGAATGGTACCTGTTGAGTTGGCTGAATTGAAGGAGCAGATTCAGGAGTTGCTGGATAGAGGTTTTATCAGGTTGAGTGTCTCGCCTTGGGGAGCTCCAAAACTGTTCGTCAATAAGAAGGATGGTAGACGCGGGTTGTGTATTAACTATTGTGAGCTGAACAATGTCACAATGAAGAACCGGTATCTGTTGCCAAGGATTGATGACCTATTTAATCAATTGGGATGTGCTTTTGTATTTTCGAAGCTGGATCTTCGTTCTGGTTACCATCAAGTTAAGGTGAAAGCCGAGGATGTATAGAAGACTGCTTTTCGTACAAGATATGGGCACTTTGAATTCTTGGTGATGCCTTTCAGAGTTACTAATGCTGCAGCTGTGTTCATGAGCTTGTTGATTCGAGTTTTCTCTCCCTTTCTAGACAAGTTTGTTATGGTGTTCATTGATGATATTCTCGTCTATTCTCGGAATCGTGATGAGCATGCTGAGCACTTGAAGGTTGTTTTGCAAACATTGAGGGAGAATCAGCTGTATGGGAAGCTTAGTAAGTGTGAGTTTTGGTTGGATCGTGTTGCATTCTTAGGCCATATCACTTATGGTGATGGAGTTTCTGTCGATCCATCCAAGATCTCTGCAGTTAAGGATTGGACACTGAAATCAATACCAGAAGTTCGGAGTTTTCTTGGTCTGGCGGAGTACTACAGGAAGTTTGTTCGGGATTTCTCGAAGATTATCAAGCCATTGACCAAGTTGATTGGGAAGTATCAGAAGTTTGTGTGGGATGAGTCCTGTGATGAAGCCTTCGCTGAATTGAAGAATCGGTTGGCATCAGTACCTGTGTTGACTATACCAGATGGATCAGGAGGTTTTGTAATTCATTGTGATGCTTCAGGAAGAGGTTTGGGTGTTGTTTTGATGCAACAAGGCAAGGTTGTCACATATGCATCTAGACAATTGAGATCGCATGAGAAGAATTATCCTACCACAAAACTCTCAAGTATGTGTTCACTCAGAATGAGCTGAATATGAGGCAGAGACGATGATTAGAATTGATGGCAGATTATGATATTAGTTTGCAGTATCATCCTGGTAAGATTAATTTGGAACATGATGCTTTGAGTAGAAGACTGGTTGCTATGTGTAATATCCCGACCGACTATTAATAATATTATTTTATTAGCGTTCAACTACTTGATTATTTTATATTTTTCTTCACCATTGTGATCCTTTTAGCCATGACAACCTAATAGATAATTAGGGATTATTGGGTACTAAACCTAGGGTTACAAAGACATAAGAGGGTTAAGAATTCTTCTAGAAAACTTCTCCCCCACATCAACCTCCCCCCCACATAACACCTGCCCCACATTCTTCCTTCTCCCCTAGGTGAGGCCGGCCCACAAAAGAGGCAGGGGTCTTTGTATAATTGTGTGGGTGCACAATTGCAATGACCTCCCTTCTCTCCTTCTATAAATACCCCCTTCCTTCACCATGGTTTCACTTTAGAAAGAAAGGAAAAAGAAAGAAAGAAAGGAAAAGAATGAGTGATCTAACTTGAGAGTTTTTTTATTTGTAGGTTGATAAGAGTTCTAGGAGAAAGAAGGAAAGTTTAGTCCTTCCATCAAGGAAAGAAACAAGGTGGGGGTTTCTCATGGTTTGTGTTTGTTTAATTGTTTGTTTGTTTGTTTATTTGAATGATGGTTTTGATGTTCTTCTTCTTCTTACCCTCTTGTTTACTTTTCTTTTTTGGTGGGATTATTATGTTGTATGTTGTAGTAGGAATCACCTAAAAGAGTTCTTTTGTTTATTGATTGATAAAAAGTTAACTACTTGGACTAAAAAGATACATACACATAACTTTTGCATACAACCATGTAAGGTTGTAGGACTTGATTATGAACCATACATAAGGCATATGAATTGTTTACAACCATGTAAGGTTGTAGGACCTATGTTGAACCTTGGATTAAAAGAGAACATATGTTGATTAAACCTAAAAATAAAGTGTTCTTATTTGTTGTATTATTGTTTAGTTTTAATCTTAAAGTATGAAAAAGAAACTAGCTAAATCACTAGTGGTAAAATAAATTAATAAAAAGATCTTTTCTTTCTAAACACTAGTTGTAAAAAGATCAAAAAGATCTCTTTTATGTCCACTAGTAAGATACTTATGTTAATAAAGATCTCTTTTTGTAGTAATTTAATTGTAGATGTTTATGCTAAATTTTAGTTGATACTTATAGTAGTAGTAGTAGATATGTATGTTTCTAATAAAGTTGTAGTAGTAGTAGATATGTATGCTTCTACTAAGTAGCAATAGTAAATGTATGTTTCATTAAAAGTAGTAATAGTAGATGTGGAATTTATTATATCATGTTAGAAGCAATACTCATGCTTCCAATGTTGTAGGATCATTTCTAAAAATATTAGAAGCCATATTCATGCTTTACATGTTGTAGGATTACTTCTAAAAATATTTAGAAGCCATATTTATGCTTCAAGTGTTGTAGGATCACTTCTAAAAATATTTAAAAGCCATATTCATGCTTCCAATGTTGTAGGATCATTTCTAAAAATGTTTAGAAACCATATTCTTGCTACAAATGTTGTAGGATTACTTCTAAAAATGTTTAGAAGCCATATTTATGCTTCAAGTGTTGTAGGATCACTTCTAAAAATATTTAGAAGCCATATTCATGCTTCCAATGTTGTAGGATCATTTCTAAAAATGTTTAGAGGCCATATTCATACTACAAATGTTGTAGGATTACTTCTAAAAATGTTTAGAAGCCATGTTTATGCTTCAAGTGTTGTAGGATCACTTCTAAAAATATTTAGAAGCCATATTCATGCTTCCAATGTTGTAGGATCATTTCTAAAAATGTTTAGAAGCCATGTTTATGCTTCAAGTGTTGTAGGATCACTTCTAAAAATATTTAGAAGCCATATTCATGCTTCCAATGTTGTAGGATCATTTCTAAAAATGTTTAGAAGCCATATTCATGCTACAAATGTTGTAGGATTACTTCTAAAAATGTTTAGAAGCCATATTCATGCTACAAATGTTGTAGGATTAATTCTAAAAATCCTACCATGTTTTAGACTACCTTATTTATGCTTAGAATGTTGTAGGATTTAAATTAAAAATGCCTACCATGCTTGGAATGTGGTATGTTCATACTAGTCATATATCCATGCTTAAGACTTGTTACAAGTGCATGCTAAATCATTTCATAATTAAGAATATTGTGAGTTGATGGTTGTGCCATATATACCATGATTAATTGTCATAGATTGATGCTTGAAATTGCATGCCATGATTGAATTGCCATAGGCTAAGTAATAAGGAAGAGCCATGTTGGAATTGTAGTTATACTACCTTGTTGTAGTTGATATTAGTAAAGAACCATACATGCTTGTACGGCATAGTATAGCATCCTAGATTGCATGAGGATATGTACCAATGTTTATGTGGGTTAGGAAGAGAACCCATGGACTCTAGTCGAGTAGGTTCTAATTTAAAATGGAACCATAAGCATATGAGCACCCTTCATTCATAGTAATAAGGGTTGAGAAGTTCTAATAGTTGTAGCTTGATAAGAAGCTAAGTATAGGGTATTCAATTACCCTAGGGGTCATCGACCATCAAGACCACATCCTACCCCCTTAGAGTAAAACGGATAGATCTCACCTCGGACGTTGACGGATCTTAACCAATGTAGGTTGACCGTGGGCCGAGAGTGTTGGTAGAATCCAAGTTAGGGGTAGTGATGATTGAGAGAGATTTTATTACCAGAGTCTTGGATCGAGGGACCACGAGTTGGACCATGATTGGAAACTATGCAAGATTGCATAGGAATAATAACCTCATTAGGATAGTGATTTATAAAATCATTATTTACCCTTTTGCCCGAAAGAAGGGGAGTTGGTAGTAGGGTGCACCGTACGACCAAACCTTTCTTTGGGGCCGATCTTAGGTGGTGTTATTGGGCTGCGCCTTTCTGTCAAAGGGATACGTACGGTGCCGTCTCACAAGTTGAGGACACGGGTTGCGTATCTCGCGCTGTTAATTCCTGAGGTAAAGTGGCTGGGGGTGCCACAGGATGCATTGTGCAGTCCTGCGCTTGCGATACCCCAGAGGGTGCCACAGGGTAGGCTTCGTGCTACCCTGCGCTTGCGAAACCCTATGGTTTGATTTTGGAATGACGCCCGATACATTGGGTTCGTCTATTTGAGAGAGGTCCGGTTGGCCGGGTCGCAGTGGCGAACATAGACACCACTAGCGAAATGCAACAGTGGCATATGACCACATCTGCAACCTCATTAGCCACGTGTAGGTGTCGGGAACAGGTTGAGCACAATTAGAGTTCATAACGCGGGTTCAAATCCCTATATATGGAGAAACGGCTTGAGATGGGGTCGCATGTAGTATGGGCTGCATGTTGCTTCGGAGACTTGCTGATATTAGAATAGGAGCATCGTAGTATTAGTTGACATGGCATTGGTATCCCAGCTTAGTCAACAGTGCATTAGTGTTCTAGTTTAGTCGACAGTACATTAGTGTTCTAGTTTAGTTGACAGTGCATTGGCATTCCAGTTTGATTGACATTTGTTGGATTTCTGCACTCATGAACACTTAAACTACACCGACATACTTTACTATGTTTGTATATATTGTTTTGGAGATCCGCTGCTATATGATCAGCCTTTAAGCGTCAGTGAATACTGACGTCCCCACTTCCATAGGTGCTGGACCGCAAAAATACAGGTGCGAGATTCAGGAGGATTCAAGGCAAGGAAAGTGAGGAGTCAACGTCAAGTTTTAATTTCCGCTGTAATAACTATTTCATGTATACTCTGATGTAATCCAGTGTATTGATGGGAACACTCGGCCTGTAATATTGAGTTAATAAAAAGTTTTAAATTTTCCTGTTTTCTGTGTTTTGTGACTTATTGAAGGAAAGGTCTTGGCTCGTGTCTCGGTTTCCCAGTATATGGAAATCGGGGCGCTACACTATGGTTCTCACTGAGCAGGATGAGCTTGTAGAAGCTATGAGGCGATTAGATTTGGAAGTGGTTTTGCCTGGTTCTGAGCTGATTTGTATGGTGCTTCAGTTGAAGTCGTCTTCGGTGGATCAGATTAAGGAAGCACAGTCTGGTGATGTGCAGTTGTAGAAGTTTTGAGCTGAAGTCGAAGTTGGTTCAAAGACTGATATGGTGTTTCATGAAGATGGATCTCTCCATTTTGGGACTCGTCTATGTGTTCCAAAGGGGGAAATCAGGCAGAAGCTAGTCGATGAAGCTCACCGTTCGTCATATTCTATTCATCCCAGTGGTATGAAGATGTATCGGGATTTGAAGTTGCATTTTTGGTGGCATGGTATGAAGAGAGCTGTTGCAAGATTTGTTTCGCAGTGTCTGATCTGTCAGCAAGTGAAAGCAGAACATCAGAGGACTACTGACTTCTTCAACCGCTTCCTATTCCGGAGTAGAAGTGGGAGAATATTACCGTGAATTTCGTGACTGCTTTACCTAGATGTCCCAAGGGTCACAATGCCATTTGGGTGATTGTGAATCGCTTGACGAAGAGTGCTCATTTTATTCCCTTTAGAGTGGGTCAGTCTACGGAGAGCCTTGTAGATAAGTATATGCAGAAGATTGTCAGATTATATGGGATCCCTATCGGCATTATATTAGACAGAGATACTAGATTCATATCTCAATTCTGGGAGAGTCTTTAGAGCAGTCTTGGGAGTAAGCTGAGATTCAGTACTGCATTCCATCTGCAGACAGATGGACAATTGAAGAGAACTATTCAAACATTGGAGGATATGTTGAGAACCTGTGTTCTTCAGTTTGGAGGATCTTGAGAAGATCATCTACACTTGGTGGAGTTTTCATACAACAATAGATACCAAGCAAGTCTTAAGGCCGCTTCGTATGAAGCCTTGTATGGTCGGAAGTGTAGATCACCAGTGTGCTGGGATGACATTGGTGAGAAGAAGCTTTTGGGGCCAAAGTTGATCACGAGGACTGTTGATGTCGTGACTCAGATCAGGAAGTATCTACAGGCAGCTAAGGACAGACAGAGGAAATGGGCAGACATTCACAGGAGGCCGTTGGAATTCGAAGTGGGGGACCATGTGTTTCTCAAGGTATCACCATGGAAAGGTGTTATCTGGTTTGGAGGAGGGGGAAAGCTAAGCCCTAGATTTATTGGTCTGTTTGATGTGGTAGAGCGAGTAAGCAAGGTGGCCTATAGACTCGTGTTGCCGCCGGCTCATCTGGAGTGCATGATGTCTTCCATGTCTCCCAACTTAGGAAGTATGTCCGAGATGATAGTCATATTATTGACTACTCGAAATTGTCTGTTCGACCAGGTTTGTCCTGTGAGATCCGTCAGGTTTCGATTTTGAACCGACGGGAGAAGATTTTGAAGAATAAGGTCATCAAATTTGTTCGTATTGCTTGGAATCCTCACTCACCGGGTGAGTCAACTTGGGAGCTTGAGGAAGAGATTCAAAAGAAGTTTCCCCATCTTTTTGTGTCGTTCTTTTCTTTTCTTTGGGGTTACCCTATTACCACTTTCTTAAATTTTGAGAACGAAATTTTATTGTAAGGTGGGTAGGATTGTAACTACCATTTCCGTTCTTTTCATTTTCCCTTTCATTGTAATATTTTGTTTTCATTGAATAAAATACTCTATTTTTCATAGATCATCTTAATTAAATTTTGTTCATAAACTACTCTTGTTCTTCTTGCCGGGCTATTTTCTTGTTGATCCCATTTTTATTTGATTGTGAGTATTTTATTTGAACCCTATTGTCTTTAAATCCATCTCTTATTGAACCCAAAACCCAATTGTAATTATTTCTAGACCCAAACCCATTAATATTGGATCCTAGCCCATTAACCCAACAACCTAATTGTATCCTATAAATACAACCCTATTGCAAACCTTAAAAATACAAGAATACAAACCCTAAACCTAGCCGTCTCTCTCTATCCTCCCTCCCGTCAGCTATCAGCCATCGACTTCACCTTTCCCATCCAAACCCTTCGAGCTCCCATCTCCAGCAACCCACCTCGCTGAGCGCTCAGCCCAGCACAGCCCGACCCCCCCCCCCCTTATGTTCCTCTTCCGATCGACGATAATATCCATCGATGCCCCAGTCGAGTGCTGCCTGTCTTCGATCAGCAACATCGACCGCTGCCACCATTTCACGCCGCCCTGCCCAGCTAGTCGATGTCGATCCTTTTGCTGTTGCCGCTCTTTACTATTGATGCAGAGTTCCTTGTGCACATAGTTTGCACGTAGTTCATGGGTTTGTGTTCATTGCTCCAGGATTCTCATCCTGTTATTCTGTGGTATTCAAATTAATCGTCCATAAGGCAAGTCACTTTTCCACTTGAATTAATATTGTACCAAATTCAAGTTTTCATTGAAATTCTTGCAAGTGGATCCTATTCATCCATCGTATCGTATACTATTGTTCCTCTCTTTCGTTGATTGTATTGATGGTTTACACGAGCTATCCCAAATATTCTAAACTTCGAGCCTTTGTTGACTCTAAAGATCGAATCTTTCATCCATCCATGTAGTATTGGTGATAGGGTTATTTATATAAACATCACATAAAGATACTATCATAGAATCGAATACTAGGTTGATTGCTTGAATAATTGATGGATGAATTGTGTGGCTAATTTAGTGTATGTGTGTATTTTTAATGACGTTTACCATGCTATTATACCTACCATGCTGATTATGAAGTGTATTGACTAACTGAAGTGGAACCCATCATGTTAGATCGCTTTATTTTATGAAATATATTGAAAATCTGTATGTTTGTTTTCTGTCTGGAATTTGTGAGATGATTTTAACCGAGTATTTGACATCAAAATTATTAACTTTCTGAATAAGAGTTGTATCTCTATGTCTCTAGTTTCCAGAACTTCTAAGATCTTTAAATTCTGAGTTGTATTGCAAAAGTTATGATGATTTTACTACTGCTGTTTTTTATTTCCAGAATTTCAGATTCATGTTTAAACTATTAAAAGGCTAAATTAATGTTAGAATAATGCTTTGATATTTTCCAGAATGATAGTTAACATATTTAGGAGTCTAATGAATATTTTTAATGAATTTATAATTAAGTTTTCGCTGATTCTAAAGATATAACAACATGATGTTGAATTTTTTTCTAAACATGTAATCTGTAAAGAATGATGTAATTGACCTAGCCACTCTTTTCGGATTTTGTATTTTAAATATGCGTTGGAATTGTGTGGAAGCCTAGTTTCCAGAATTTCTGACGGTTTCATTTTTTGGTTTCTGTAGCAGTGGGAAAACAGTTTTTTGTACAGTGACCTATTGGTGTCCAAAAATTCAATTTCCAAATTTTCTTAATATAATTATATATACATCATTGTATTATACGAATTGAAGTGTATGTGTTGCATTGCATGATCCTAATGTACTATTGTCATCATTCTATTTGTCTCATCCAAATTTATCATCCTATTGTTCCTCTATTGTTCCTATTGTTCATCCAATGTCTCTAATTTCATAATATATTGTTGCATTGGTAAAATAATTAACAGGACGGGGTTTAAGGGATTGACTTGAGTAGTGAACAATATAGTGACTGTGTCGGTCAGTGTTTTATCGATTGATTGTTGGAGTGCTGACTATGGCACCCCAGTCTTTCGTGTATCGTATCAGTATATCGTTTTAGTGTATCATTATAGTGTATCGTACAACACTATTGTTATTGTATCAGTGATTTTCGTACCGACACATGATCTATAGAATTCACCACTAAATGGAATTGATTGTATGCATCGAACCTATAGTTATGAGATGCATTAGTACGTGCATTAGATAGGTTAAAAATTAATAGACTTAAGAATTCACAACATTGACATTACATATTAAACATCACCGTTTCTATTGACATCGAATATTTCCTAAGTGTCATTGACATCGACCATTGAACATTGTTATCAAATATTGAATCATTGTTTATAACCATTGCATTGATTACCATTGATACTGATTATTGCTATCGTCCATTATTATTGATTCCTATTGATCCATTGAATTCATTGTTATATCATTATTCCAATGTTTCTTTGCCTTCTCTACTTGCTATCCATGACTTTCTCTAAGGACAATTTATCTATATTTTTAGATGAAGTGTTCACAGGTGATCATGGAAATTTACCTACTGGAATTGGAGAACAAGCTTTCTAAAGATTTATTGCTTTCTAGTTGAATGTTATTTCATTGGACTTATTGTATTGAGACTTATTATCATTGTGTTTGGATTTATCATTGTATTGGGATTATGACCCGGATATTATTATTTTTTCCAGATGTTGGATTATCATATTTGGTTATTTCATATTGACTTATTCCAAGTATTAGTGTTCATCTGGTTGTTCTTATTTCCTGCGCAATTGTTTTGTATTGTTATTATTGTTGAGTTGAATAGGTAAACAGCTTATGGATGATGCAAGTCATTCGCTGGGCCAATGTTACATGTTTGTGTTCCATATTTTTGGGAAACGGGGCGTGACACTCGTCATATCAGAAGGCGACACAAAACTATTAGACAACTGCTCTCAAATGCAATAATCTCTACAGAGTATATAAAATTGCCTGACAACCTAGCAGATCCATTTACTAAATGTTTGTCACGAGAGCAAGTTGTGAGATCATCAAGATGAATGGGTTTAAAGCCTATGACGAAAGATGATACTTGATGGAAACCCTACCTAGGTGACTGGAGATCCCAAGATCTGGGTTCAAGGAGACAACTAAATCTTGTTGAATCGATGTGAGCACTGAGAGATTAAAATCTCGTATCCATTCTTAGGATGATAAACAGTGCTACCTGCAAGGGGTGCGGATAGGCTTGGCTCTTAATGATTCTCATACCTTTGAAATAAAAGTGGAGTATGGCAGGATACTTTTTATGGGCAATCACCTTGTGAGTGTGAAATATGGATATTTCTAGGAGAATGAAGAGAGGCTACATTCTCCAATTTCACTCACGATTAACCAGGGTTGTTCAAGGCCAAAATGAACACAACAAGAGAACCTAGTTCCAGTGAGGAGATGAAACTATGTGATAGTTATTGTCTAGGTTTACATCAAAGCCCGGGTAGTTCAAGACATCATGTTCACTACCTGGTCAAGTGAATCTGATGGCTACTCACTTGGGGTGGTTCAAAACTGAAAAATTGCTACCATTCTTGATGTAGTGATTCTTCGATTGTAATCTCACTGTCTTTTCTGTTGTGTCTGCATTGCATGGACTGGTAATTTCCATTCATGTGGGGGATTGTTGGAAATATTTTTGGCACCAGACTTTCCGGGCCTGATTCCGGTGGGCTCCAGCCACCGGCAGGTGCCGGAAAGTGATTGGACCGCGTTCCTCTCATCGAGTACTATTCCATAATGTACTCGTTTGACAAAAATAGATTCCGTATGAATGAGAAATGTTGACCAAAGTTGGGTACTCGAAATGTACTAACTTGGAAATTTGGAGAAAATGGATAGTCCCACATTGAAAGTTGAGAAAGATTTCTCTAGTATGTAAGCTAAAGAAATGGACTAAGGGTGTAGCCCTTAGGGTTACCACTAACGTGTAGAGGAGAGAGGACCTAGCCAAATTTATAAAAACACACACGTGCGCGCGCGCGCGCCTGGTTCTGCTTGGCTTGGCTTAGATTTGGATTTGGATTTGGATTTTTCGGACAAAAAATAGACATAAAATAGTTAATCTTGGGCCTGGCCAGCCACTGCCTAAACTACTTTTTGCCCAGCTCCGAATTTTCCTTGGATCCTTGTTTCTCTCCTTTGTGGGCTTAGGCTTCTGTTGAGTCTGCAACAGAAGCTTCTAGAGACATTTTTTAATTCTGTAACTGGTGCCATAGCTCTGTAACAGCAGAATAATAGATCCATAAGTTACGCTTTTGTTCCATAACTCTATAACAACAGAATAATGGATCCATCAGTTACGCCTTTGAATTAAAAACACCATCAAACAATCTCTTATAAATCCAGTCGTTTTGGACTGTCATATGACATTTTTTTTATCAATCTCTTCTCCTTTTCTTCGAGTCTGTCTGAGAGTGCAACACAGTTGCTAGTTCGCTGGTGTCTCTGAAGCTTGGGTGCTGCTCTTCAGAGAAGGTAATATAATTGTATCCTGGGAAGCAGTTCGTCAAGAACCGTCACACTACAGGGCAAATTCTATTTTAAGGACAGATATTTTTATATCGAATCTTTATTAATTTTGTCTGGTTTGATTTCTTTCTTACCTGTAATTTTTCTTCTTCACAAAGATTATTAGAAACATTTTATTTTACGAAATTCAGTTTCTCACAACCTATACTGTATGGTGGCTGCTGTAAAAGCTTACAGCTTTTCATGCACTATTTTTACTACACCTGTAAGCATGGCTTTGCTACTTTATAACCTTCACATATTTAAAACAAACTAATTAAATAATACCTTAAGAACTTCAACGGTTTTAGCCCGTGTTGCAGCAGGAATTTTTCTCCATTTACAAAAGAAAGTGGATGGTACTTTGAATTCTTAGCAATAAACCCTATGAACGATGCAAATGTTACTGCATTTTTCCCCACGGGCTTATTATTCCCATTCACCTCCATGTGGATTCTTCAACCGCGGGTAGCTTTCAAACATCATTTAACTTCGTCGCTCCCCAGATCTTTTTAGGAGGGGCTGGGTGCTCCCCTCACCCGCCTCTAAGTGAATGGCCTCCTCGTTTAGTGACTCCCTATCTCTTTGACTAGGCACCTTATTCCTTCACGGCATAATTCACACCTATGGACAAAAAACAAGAAAATATAAAATAGTACAAAAAGGAAAATTTTAATTCACATAACAAAGACAAAATTAAATTGGCACATAAGAAGACAATATTAAATTGGCACATAACTAGGCCATAAAAGGCAAAATTTAATTCACATAACAAAACAAAATTAAATTAGCACATAACAAGGCAAAATGATCGATAGATAAAGTTAAGAAGATATAAATTGGCACATATGAAGACAAAATTTAATAAATATATATATTGGCACATAACAAGATAAAATAAGACCACTCGAAAACAACCGTAATAGTCCACTCGAAAATATATCTGTGAGCACCCCATAATAGTCAACATCCTCATCTACTGGATTTGTGACATTTTTAGAAGCATAACTTCTTGTCTTTGACGTCACTACAATTCCACTGTTTTGGGACTTCAAATAACGTTCACGATGCTTAGTAAGAAATCTGAATCCATTATATATATCCCTTGAATCTTCTAACCATCTTATGGGGACTTCTGGCAAGAATCTTGATTTCAGATGATACCGAATCATCATGCAACTTCGGAACCTATAGTATGTGATGATAAATCGTATTAGTAAAATTAAGAATATTATTTTTTAAAAATAACATATGATAATTTGGAAGACACTTACATAGTCTTTATACAACATATGAACTCTTTCATTCATCATCTTATTTTGGTCACGTGCTCTCAATTTCCTCGTTCTAGAATTTCTTTTTATTTCACGGATAAATTCTCTGTAAATATTTAACAAATCAAAATTTAATTAGGTTAACATTTCTCTAATTGAGTTTAATTAAGTATAAACCAACCGAATTCTGACTTACTCTCAAAATGGCTCAACTGTTGCATGATGATGTAGCACATATCGATGTGTGTGTTCTCATGTTAAGTTACATAACTCAAACGCAACAACTTTACCGATAGTATTGCCAACAGTCCGGAAGAGATAATGTGCCTCACTAAGGTTTGACCCGAGTAGGTTTGTTCTTGGTCTAGTAAGACATGTCTCGACACCCTGAAGATATTGTGAACAAAATTTGGAGAACTCCTCCGAGAGATAACCTTCTGTTATTGTGCATTCTAGATGTGCTCAAATTTTAATATATCCCTTAAGTCGATAAAGGTACATGTACATGTAAAAAGTTAGATAGAAAAAGGTATGCAAATAATTCAAACGAGATGTATATAATTAAAAAAATAAGAATAACTACATCTCAATGTGATACATCCACCGATAATGTACTTGTAACATTCCAGAAAAAAAAAATTAATTTTTATATTTTGCATGTGCATGCACGAAAAATTTTATGTATTTTAGTCCAGAAATTTTCTAAGTTATGCACATTTTTATTCTCATTTTCTTTGTCACACTTGTATGGTTTATTTTATTTTAACCCATTAGGCCTAAATCTATTTTTAGCCCACTAGCAATTAATTACAAAATGAGGCCCATGTTTAATTCTACACTTAAATGAACACTTTAAAATCTAGTACACTTGTCATATAACATACACCTACATTTAATTTAATAACAATTAATAATAGAATGAGAAGTGGTGTGCACATAGGATGCACGTGCACGTGTTGTGCACCCTAGAGTTGGTCGGTCAGGCATAAGAGAAGAGCGGAGAGTGGAGAGTGTGTGTGAGAAGTGGGTAGTTGTCTGAGTAGTGGGAGTCATCTCAACCACACAATACTCCTATAAATACCCACCTCCTTTAACATGAACACACATAAACTCAAATCAAAACAAAAGAGAGAAAAGAAAAGAAAGGAGTTCAGTTTTCTTGCTTGGAGAGGAAGGTTCGGCTTTCCATTTGCTAGAGGAGGAGAAGGTTTTTTGTGTTGAAGCTTGGAGCAATTTTCTTGGAGTTTTCTTACATTTGCATCAAGAAAGAGGTGGTTGTTCTTGTTATGTACTAATTTAGTAGAATTTATGCATGCTTAATATGTTTACATGAGTAGTTGCTATTTTAGTTGATGCGATGAATGTAGATTGTGCATTATTAGTGTAATTATTGTGTGACTTTGTGTAGATTCTTTTGTGTTCCAATTTGATTACAAATATTCAAGTTAATTAGAAGGAAAGTGGAAGTAGTAACTAGTGGGATATAAGAAAAGAAATTTCTAAAATTCTCATTGATACATGTTAGATTAATCATGTAGGGGTCAAGTTAAAATAATGTATGTGAAGAAAATCTTAATAATTCTGTTATGGTGAAAATTTTAAGAAAAGAGACACATTGGTATTAATTTACATTATATGCATTATATTAAGTGTGTATTTTTCAAAAATATAATCGGATGAGGAACAATAGTTTATGCAATTCAAATTATAGAAGTATTAGTAAATTAAATTAATACAATTTTGAGGGAGAAATTTCATTATATTGTTAAAATAAAAGTTTTATAAGTTTTATCTCGTGTTAATACACAGAATATTGGGAAAAGTGTGATCTGGAAGTAATTAGAATTATTAATGTAAAGCAATTTAGAAATCAATAATTTTTGTTAAAAGAAGTTAGAAACAGAGAATTGAAAGAAAATGATTTTAAACCCTATATAATCAGAGATTGACCATGGGCATACTAATATTGGTATGGCTTTTGACCACTGTGAACAGTAGCCTCGAGTCGTGGGTTTGAGTTTTGGGAGGCTCTGTCTTTCTAAAAAATCTGATTTTTTATAGATTTACAGTAGTTGCAGTACATAAACTATAGAGGGCTTTCTTATCGACAGCCGCGACTGGCCTGTTGGTTGGGCTTGCGGGTTGGTCGACTAGTCCTGGGCTTGAGCCCGGCCATACCCGGTTTGCTTTTTTATTTATTTCTAAGGGTTATTCACGTTATAAATTTGGGGAAAATTATAATAATATTCTGAAATATTATTAAAGCTTTAAGAAATAATTCCACATTATTTTAAGATATGTTTTTGGGAATTAGAGGTGATATTCACATTGAATAATATATTGGAGAAACCTTTGAATTCAAATAAAAAGGGATTTTTGCATGATTAAAGTAGAATACAAATTAGACTCATCTTGATGAAATTTCATGATATTAACCCATTGAATCAAGCTAAGGGTTAAGATGGATTATAATGGAATAAAAATATAATGTGGAATTTTCTAGTCGTTTTAATCTTAAAGAATATTGTATTAAGAAATGTGTTTGAAATATAGAAATGCACGATAAGTTTCTATAAACTAAAATGTATTGAATCTTGTTAAAGTGAATAATTTGGGGCTGTCTACAAGGATTCTAATTGATTTAATCATCATTTGAATGTTGAAGTTAGTTACTTCATAGTTGATAAGCCTAAGGAAAATGAATAAAGAAGAAATTATGAATAATGAATGAGTTATCTATGATGAGGTAGATGTAACCTATATGGTCTCTGTTAAGACGGTTGGTTGTTCTAAAGTGAGCGGGGCCCAGAATACCGGCAGTTGGGTTCTATGAAATTTGAGAAGTAACCAGTGTGGGTTGACTTTCTCTTGAGGAGTAGCCAGTGTGTACTAACTCTCTCAGTATTTTGTTTAAGCCCGGTGGGTAAGCAAACTCTAGGTCTTAATAACTATAAACTTAAGGACAGACACTAGTTGGATATATGATGAAAAAAGAGCAAACCTGAGTTATGGACTTCTGAATGATCTGCGGAGTGAGACAGTCCTCAGTATTCCAGGATGATAGATGAAATAGGCCACAAAATGATCCACAGAACGGGAATGATCTCCAGTATTCCGGGACGAAAGCGATGCTCATGGGGCATTTATGCGATAAGGGTTCCAGAATGACTCGTTGAGAGTGACAATCTCCAGTATTCCGAGACGATGGATGAAATAGGTCACAGAAAGATCCACGGAGAGTGATTGATCTCCAGTATTCTGGGGCGAGAACAAATACTTGCAGAGTGTCTAAATCTTGTAGTAGTCCTAGTAGTGGGTAGCATGGCAAGGGATTTAACCCTATAATGTGGAGTACGTAGGTGGTTGCCCTCGGACCTATGTAGTATGGAATGCATAGAATCCGAACAAGTATGCATTAGTGTCATCGTAGTGTAAAAATCTGCATTAGGCATTAAGTTCACATCATACACTGACATGTTTAGGATAGTCACATTTTCTCTTTCTCCATTAAAGTTTGTGGTTGCTAAGGTAATGAGGTCATTGTATTATAGCATTGCGTCAGTTGTATGCAACTAACGTGCCCACAGTTTTCTAGTTGCGGGACTGAACTTGGCATGGACTTAAAGTCACTATGATGAGATGTTACAAGATCGAAGAATTATTATTGTTGCAAACTGTATTGTATTCGTTTAATTCCGTTGTGCTATTGTAAAGAAAAAATTGTAATGAAAAAGTTTTAAATTCCTTATAAAATTGTACGAATTTGAAGTAAAAGATCCTGTTGTGTTACGAATTACATGTAAATGGAATTCGGGGCGTTACAGAGTGGTATCAGAGTCGACTTCAATAAGTAGTACAAAATTTCAAGGACGACACATTAGGGTGGACATTAGAAGTGTGAGTTTAGTTTATAGAGATTTAAATGTAAGTTGATTTATATTTGTGTTGTTCTATACCCTGATGTTTTCTCCTCCCTTTTCCCTATAAGATGGTTGATAACCAAGACCTAGTGGATGAAGTGGAATGGTTCTTTGAAAACCCTGAAGAAGAGGAAGAACCAGAAAAAGAAGAAGAACCCGAAGAAGAATAAGACCCAGAAGAAGAAGAGGGAGAACTGCCCGAATCTCGGGAGATCACTCCACCTCCACCTGATTCCCTAGATGAATCCTCGGACGAAGGGCCAGTTTGAGACAAGAAGGAACACATCATCGCTTCTCTCCGGAAGAAATTGATTATCCATAAGTGGAGAGTAAACCACTTGGAAGCTCATCATGCGGAGGACAAGCAGAACATCATAGCTCCGAGTCAGTGAGTGTGGGAACTAGAAAAGATTCGACACAGGAATGCTCGGCATTTCACCCAGCTAGACAAAAAGACTCATTGGGGAAAGCAAGAATGTCGTCAAAGATGCACAGAGATGCAGAGGGGAATAGATGAACTACGGGGATAGCTCAGAGAAGCCAAGAGGACCCGTAGATACTAGACTGTTTTATGTTGGGAGTTTTCAGGAGTTTTATGTATGGATATATGGGCAAATTTTATTTCTGAATTTATAAAGTTTATCTTTCGAAATGAATAAAGTACGTTGGAAGAAAAGTCTATGTTGTTACTACTTTTGGTGATTAATGAAATTTTATGACCCAAAAATGGCCCGACGAAGAACTCGAAATGGCGAAGGGTCTAGCGGTGAGGGCAACCGCCTTGACCTGGAGACAGAACTGGCCCGTGTGTACCAAAAACTCAACACATTTGTACCAGCAAGTGTGAACAGGAACCCAAGGGCCGGGAAGGCAGTGCAAGTCCCGGAGGCTATCAGGTTGGTGGAATCATTCAAGCGGATGAAACCACCTATTTTGAGAGCAAGGCAGACCCTGATGCAGCCGACGACTGGATTCGGCAGATTGAAACATTGTTCGAGGTCTTGGAGACTCCTGAAGCTAGCAAGGTGAAGCTGGCCACTATTCAACTAGAGAAGGATGTCGGGGTTTTGTGGCAGTCCATGAAGCGAATTCTGGGAAATGAACCCATCACTTGGGAGGAATTTTTGAAGGAGTCCGCAGCAACTATTTCCCGATGGATGTGCAGGAGAAAAAGGCTATAGAGTTCCTGAATTTGCAATAGGTGTAACCCCTGTTTTTCATTTTATGTATTTTTGGGTGTGTTTTTTTTCTTTTTGTGTATTTATTCTCATTGTATCTCTTTTTGAACCATGTATTGGATCTTCTTTTTTTCAATATATCCATCTATTTGCTTTCGCTTTTATTTGATCTTCTTGATTCAATTGTCTTCTATTTATTTCATCTCTGTTGATCGAGCTTGTATTTTCTTGATCCTCATTATTTAAATTGTTCGTGCCTTATTTTATTTATTCATTTTTGTGCTCATCTCATTGTTGGATCGCCCTATAATTCCTTGTGGATCTTCTAAATTAATCATATTCAAAACCCTATAACCCATTTTAATTTCTTATTGGATCCACTACTCCTATTCCCCTACCCGTTCGCCATTCACCTAAAACCCTAACCCTATATAGATATATCCCACTGTGTATTACCCCCTAACTTCATCAAACCCTAATAGCCGCTATTCATCCCCCGCACCTCCTAAACCCTATCCCGACCTCCTTCTAAACCCCTCTCCCGGCGCTCCGCTCCTGTCGCGCCTCCATTCCCTTACCCTGTGCTCATCCCACTCCTTGCCCTCAGCCTCGGTGCCCCCGCCTGCTGTGCCTGCACCCCGACACACCCTCCATCTCGACGCATCGCCATGTGCCCCTGTCGCCCTACAGCTGCGACGCCTCTGCAATTCGCTGCAGCCAGCACCAGGCCGACGCCCCCTTCTCCTCTCTCGAAGCCAACAGCAACTGCAGCACCGTACCCCCTATGCGCCGTCTCCCTCCCTCGACGAAGTGCACCCCGATCCTCAACCCACTGTCGTTGCCATCTCTCTCCCTCTTGCTCTCTTGTGTGCGTGTGTTGGATCTCGTTCTGATCGTGTGTTCTTGTGTTCGTTCGTGATTCGTTTGTTGAGTTCGTGCCCGAGAATCGTTCCCGTTATTCTCATTCTTTGCATCGTTTCCATCATCAATTATAAGGCAAGTAACTTGTATTCTTTTTGTTGTGTAATACATGTACTAAATAGCGCATGTAGTGTAGGTATGTTCTAGAGACAATTCTTGTGCAAAATCCCTGTTATATCTTGTCTCTATTGTGTTGATCTGTCCGTAGTCGTCTCTACTTATAGACACGACATGAAATTTAACTTAGATCTAATTTATCCCTGTTGCATATCTGTATGTTGGTTCTGAACCATAATATGAGGTGTGGATCTTGCATGCTTGTGTGATAATAGTAGTATATCCTGTGTCCTGTTAGATCCCTATACCATATTGCTTGGACATCTTGTACACCATATTTCACGTTTGTTATGGTTTGGATGAGTTTTATATGATCTAGTGGATTTTGTGCATGTAGAATATTTCTATATTTGTTGTTACCCCATTTTAGTTCGGTATTTTGGACCCTATTAAGGTCAGTATATGAAAACTATTTGTGAATATGAATTATAGAGAATTCTTTATACTTTTCAGATTTTTTGACAGATCTCAGTTTCGATTTATAAATTGCAAGTTATTGCTGTTTTACTACAGAGGTGTAGAAAATTCTATATTCTGTTTTATATGAATTTTGTATGGTAATTTATTTTTATACTGAAGTTAAAGATAATATTTTGATCCAATATTTTGCTGAGTACAACTAGACTTGATTGTATTAACCCCTAGTTTCTGTAGATTTAATTGATAACTTTTATACACTATTATATGCTTGCAAAAAACTACTATACTTGCAGAATTATTATGCTATTCAGTAAAGAACCTTAATCATATTTTCTTCCTATAAAAACTTTGTGAATATGAATTTTAGCCTACTGTATCTATTTTATCACCCTTTTGAAGGATCTGGATTTCGATTTATATTTTGTAAGATATTGCTGTTTTAGTACTGCTGTGTTTATGATTCCAGATTTACAAAACTGCTATATCTTGCTACTTTCTAATTTTAATTGACTACTCTATCTATGATGGAACATTATGAAATTTTACTTTCTGTTACTAAACATACTAGGGAATACCCTAGATTTTTCGTGGATTTAATCAGTAAGTTTTTATGCTGTTTTCCGTTTTTGAATGCAAACTTTTAATTTCTGACTGAACACATTTTCTGGATACAAATCTATTTTGAGACTTGTTTTTGTGTGAAATACCATATGACTTATATGTATTTGCTGGATTCGGCCGAGAGTCTATTTTCCAGATTTTCTGATGGATTCAGATTTGCATATTTGTGGCAACGGAAATCCCAGATTTAGTGCAGTACTGTCTTGCTGTCCTGAACTAGAATTTTCGTTGTTCTCCCTCTTTATGTGTTTTCTATCATCTGTACATGTTTATCTTTCAGTCTGAACCTGTTACCTATTTATGCCATGTTATTCTTGCTCTGTTTTGTGACACATACATGTCTGTCTGATAATAATAATAAAATAACCAAGCTGGGGTTAAGGGAAAGATCTAGTAGTGGATAATATATAAATGCATACTTGGAAAGGGGCCCGTGTTTCCCACACGATTACCTGTTATATGTTACATGTTCATGACTACGTGATACATGATTTTGTTATCTAATTACCTGACTGTACACTTTCCTAAAGGAAGGTGTACTCAGAAGAGAGCCCGTAGATTCTATCTGTCTGTCTGGATCTGCATCTGATATCTATCTGTCTGATACCTGAGTACTCGGCCCTATACAATCCACTACGAAATCTAAACGTAATTTGTCTGAATGTAGAAACCATGTGGTAAAAACCTGGGACGCATGAAGTGCTACCTAATAGAAATAAATACAAGACTTGACATAGCTTGACATATGTTATCTGTCTACCTGTCTGCATGATACTTGACATCTGTTATCTGTATATTTGTCTGCATACCATCTGACACTTGACATCTGTTACTTATTACCTGTACCTGTTAGCACACCATGTTACGTGATCTTGTTTCCTAATTTATGTTAGACACTCTATTTTGCTGTCATATTTATTCCATGCTATATTTGTTTCCGCCATTATTTTATATTTGTTTATTTTCCTGTACTTGTGCCTGCACTAGAAGCGGACCGTAACTTGCATTGACGGAAGTTTTGTTTCTTTTTCCTCTTCCTGCAATTTATTAAGTTACAGATTGTGGTGATCAGCTGCCCGATGGAGTAGGTGATATGTGTAACCCCTGTTTTCTATTTTGTGTATTTTTGGAGTGTATTTTTTCGTTTTGGTGTATTTCTCTCTTTGTATTCCTCTTGTATTTCTCTTGGACCGTATATTGGATTTTATTTTCAATATATATTCATTTTATTATTTTCTGTCTTCTATTATTTGAGTTCTTGGTTCTTTTGTCCATCTCTTATTTCGTTCCATTTGATCGAGCCGTTACTTTGATCCTCTTTATTTAAATGTTCATACCCTATATTATTTTTCTAATATTTTGTTCTTTGCTCTATCTTGATTGTTGGATCTCTTCATACCCATTAGCACTCTAATATCCACTTACCCATTTCAAATCTATCCACTAAGTTATTATCCTATACTCAATTACACCAAAATCCTATTCAATTAAATACTGAACTATACCCATTTATTAAAATCATCAGCCCCTAACTACTCACCCGAAACCCATGCATACCCGAACCCAATTATCCACCTGACCTGTTAGTCTGTGCTGCCTCCACCCTCTGTTTCATCCCCAAACCTTAACCTACTACACCCATATATATATACGTTGCACCCATGCAGCTGACCTCCATCCCGAACCCTAGCAACCGCCAGTGCATCTTCCGCTCTCTTTCTCTCTCACACCCTGTGCCTCTTCCCCACTGCAACAACACAACCATGCTGTGCTAGCCTCCACCGATTCACAAGACTGAGCAGCCGACAGCGGAACACTTCCCCCCGTGCTGTGCACTTCCTACAGCATCGCACGGCAGCCCGACTTCTCTTTTGGGTGTGTGCGTTGAGTGTGTTGATTGTGGTTGGTTGTTTTAGTTGTTCGTGGGCTGTACTCGTCTTTGGGTTGTTATTGTGTTCATTGTGGGTTCGTGATTCGCTTGTGGGTTCGTTAGTTGTTTGTGGGTTTTGCTCGTTTTTTGTTCGTGTGTCCGTTGAGCTCGTTGCCGGAAATCCGTTCCCGTTATTCTTGCTTGGTGTCATTTTCTCGTCGTCTTTAAGGCAAATAACTTGTATTAAATTCCTTTGTAAATATAAGTACTAAATACAGCTTGTAGTGTAGTGGGATTCTAGAGACAATTTGTGTGTGAATCTCCTTGTTAATATTGTCTCTATTGTGTTATCTTGACCATACTTTCCTCATGACATTCATGACATGATATAACCTAGGATTGACCATATCTTGTTGCATTCATGCGTGTTGTTCATGTGTTATCTTGTGCTCGTTCGTGTTATTCGTGATAAACTTGTTGTGGACTTGTGAAATACCCTATACTGTGTTGCTTGGACATCTAGTATACTCTATTTCGTGTTTGGTTATGATTTGGATGAGTTCTATGTGAACTAGTGAATTTTGTGCATATGCGATATTTTCAGTTTTGCCGGTTTTCTCATTTTGATCAGCATTTTAGACCCTATTAAGATCAGTATTTGAAAATATTTTGTGAACATGATTGTTGAGAATTCTGTCTATTTTTCTACCCTTTTGACGGACCTCGGTTTCGATTTCTGGTTTGCGAATTATGTCTATTTTACTACAGTAGTGTCAAAAGATTTCCAGATTGTGTTTTCTATGAATTCTAAAGAGTAATCTACTTTTATTGTGATGTTTAAATTATTATTTTGATCTGAAATTTTGCTCGGTATTCCTAGACTTGATTGGGGTTATTCAGAATTTTTTTGGATTTATTTGATAAGTTTTACTAACCATTCTATGTTTTCAAACAACTACTATTCTAGCAGATTTTTACTACTGTTCAGTAAAGAACCTGATTTTCGACCTATTTCTACTTCCTGTTTCTAAAATACTCCTGAATATGAAAGTTAGCTTACTGTATCTATTTTCTTTCCCTTTTGGCGGATTTGGGTTTTGATTTATGGCTTGTGAGATATTGCTGTTTTCGTACTGCAGTGTGATTTCAGATTTGCAAAACTTTCGTGTCTTGATGTTTTCTGATTTTCTTCACTACTCTATTTTTGTGGAAAATTATGGAACTTGATTTTCTGTTACTATACATATAAGGTAATACCCCAGATTTTTCGTGGATTTAACTAAAGAGTTTTCGTGCTGTTTTCCTAACTTTGAATACAATCTTCTGATTTCTGGCTGAACATATTTTCTGGTTTCAAATCAGTTTTGAGTTATGTTTTTGTGAAATACTAAATTACTTATCTAAGTTTGCTAGATTCGGCTGGGAGTCTATTTTCTAGACCTTTCGACAGATTCAGATTTGCATTTTTATAACAACGGGAATCTTAGTTTTACTGCAGTATGGTCTTGCTGTCCTGAACTAGAATTTGGTTATTTTATCCTTTTGTGTGTTATCTTTCACCCATACATGTTTATCTTGCAACTTGAACTTGTTACTTGTTTATACCATGTTATACTTGTCTTGTTTGTGACACATACTTGCTTGTTTGAAATTAATAATAAAATAACCAAGCCGGGGTTAAATGGGAAAGATCTAATAGTGAAAAATACAAAAACGTGTACTCAGAAGAGGATCTATTGATCCTATGTGATACTTAGCTTGATACTTGAGACTTGGCTTGATACTTGAGACTTGGCTTGATACTTGATACTTGAGGCTTGATACTTCACTTTTGAGGCTTGTTACTTGATACTTGAGGCTTGTTTATTTGATACTTGAGGCTTGATATTTCACTACTTGAGGCTTGATACTTCACTCTTGAGGCTTGTTTACTTGTTTACTTGTTTACTTGATACTGGATACTTGATACTTGATTTCTTGAGGCTTGTCCCTGAGTACACTGCCCTATATGATCCACTATAAAATCTAAAATGAAACTGTGTTGACTGTAGCAACCATGTAGTAAAAAGATGGATGCATGAAGTGCTACCTCGTTAGTAATAAATACAAGACTTAAACATGATCACTTGACACTTGCTACTCGATACTTGTACTTGACTACTTGACACTTGTTACTTGTTACTTGATTTCATGATACTTGATTCTTAATACTTGTTTCTTGTTTACATGATACTTGTTTCACTTGACATTTGATACATGCAACTTATACTTGTTCATCTTGCCATGCTAGTATTCTATTTTGTTATCATGCATATTCCATGTTATTAGTAAGTTTTTTCCCATGTACTTGTATCCTACACTACAAGTGGCGCGTAACTTCCACTGATGGGAGTTTGTTTTCTTTTTCCTATTCCTGCAATTGTTAAATTGTAGATTTTGGAGAACGGGTTCCAGATAGTGTTGGTGATATGAGATATTAGTGCTAGATTTTGTTATTATTATTTCTTGTTGCTTGCTTGAACAATTGTATTTTGTACTTGGATTTATTTGTATTTGGGCAATGTGACCCAGGATATTTGACTTATTCAGATCTGGATTATTTGAGATTAATATATTTTTGTTTTGAAGTATTCTTGTTGGTATTTTGATTCATATGTGCATACTTGGTTGATTCTTTTGCTTCCGACTCTGATTATTCTTGTGAGATGTTGTAAAGATTCTTGAACAGCTTATGGATGATGAAAATTATTCGCTGGGCTTTTGTCGTGTATCTGTATTCCGTATTCTCTTTTGGGAAGCGGGGCGTGACAATATGAAATTCTAGATGCTGGAGTTTTGCTATTATTGCTAATTCATGTTGCTTATTTGAATAAATGTATTTGTTACTTGGATGATTTGTATTGGTCAATGTGACCCAGAATTATTAACTTGTTCAGATCTGGTTTATTTGAAATTTATTAAGTTTTGTTTCAAGTAAATTCCTGTTGGTATATTGATTCATATATGCATGCGTGGTTGACTTCTCTTGCTTCCTACTCTGGTTATTCCTGTGAAATGTTGTAAAGATCCTGACAGCTTATGGATGATGAAAATAATTCGCTAGAGTTAGTCACATATCCGTATTCCGTATTTTCTTTTGGGAAGTGGGGCGTGACAACAGGGAAACTTGTCAGTTAGAGAGTATGAGACGAATTTCACTCTGCTCTTAAGGCATACACCTGAGTAGGTGGTCGACGAGGCCAAGAAGGCGAGGAAGTTTGAACAGGGGCTGAGGCCAGGTCTAAGGTCTCGAATGATACCCCTCGGTATCAGGAGATTTGACAAGCTGGTACGGAGAGCTGCAGCCAAAGAAGCATATATGGAATAGTCGTTCTAGGTGGCGCAGAACAGGAAGAACAACTGGAGTGCTGGCAAGAGCCCATTAGCATAAAAGTTCAGGCTGACTGGGGCGAATGCCATTGCAATAACTGGGAAGTCGAACAACGGAGGGACAAGACCCCCAGGTGTGACCTGTTACACTTGTGGAGAGGTGTGTCATTACAAGTCCGAGTGTGCCAAGTCAAGGAATCCCCTAACTTGTTTCCACTGCAGGAAGGAAGGCCATGCTAGGCCGCACTGCCCGCAACTCAAGCATGGGGGACAGAGTCAGAAGCAGGCCGACCTAGGGAAGAAATCATACCGACAAGGGCAAGTATTTGCTCTGACAGAGGAAGACGCTGAGGATGCCGACAATGTCATCACTAGTATGGGAGCATCTGAATAAAGTTTTTTGTTGTTATTTCAAATTTGTATTAAAGGAATGTTATGTACTGAGAGTTCATTATGTTACACGGGAACTTCTAATAAATGGAATAAAAGTAACTGTTTTGTTTGATACTGGATCGTCCCACACTTTCATGTCACCTACATTTGCTAAACGATTGGGAGTTGAACCAAAAAAATTTCCTGATAAGGTTCTAGCAGTAGATACTACTTCAGGAGAAACATTGACTACCGATCGGTACTATGCTGGTTGTGATCTCGAGATCGAAGAAAAAGTTTTTGGAATCGATCTCATAGAGTTGGCAGTCTTTGGGATCAATATAATCATTGGCATTGACTGGATGTCGATCTACAATACCGGTATCGAATGCAAAAGCAAGGAAGTCATGGTGAAGGCACCAGGAGGACAAGCACTAGCATTTCAGGGGAAGATAAAGTGCAAGGATTTGGTGTCAGCTTTGACCAAGAAAAAGATTCCAGGGGAAGTTAAGAAGATTCCTGTAGTCCGAAACTTTCTGATAGTATTCTTGGAGGACCTACCTGTACTACCACCTCATCGAGATGTGGAATTCAGCATTTCCATTCAGACACGGCGTGCACCGATATCCAAGGAACCTTACAGAATGGCGCTAGTGAAACAGGATGAGGTAAAGAAGCAGATTGAAGAGTTGTTGCAAAGGGTTTTATCAGACCGAGTGCGTCGCCTTGGGAGCGCCAATTTTATTGGTGAAGAAGAAGGATGGACCAATGAGGATGTGCATCGGTTATAGGGAACTGAACAAGGTGACCGTCCAGAATAAGTATCCGATTCCGCAAATCGATGATTTATTTGACCGACTTCAAGGAGCAACAGTTTTCTCCAAGATAGATCTTTGGTCGGGTTATCCCCAAGTTCGTGTGAAGGAGGAGGATGTGCAGAAGACTGCGTTCCGAACTCGATATAGTACCCCGTATTTTTAAACATAATTTTAAAGATTTATAAATGAATTAAAATTATTTTGCTGTAGATTTAATAAATATTTTTCTAAAGATTTATCTTTTCGCACGTGCAAAACACGTGCAAATATTTTTTGTGTAAATATTCAATTTTATATTTTTGATAAATTCTCCTACTTATAATAGAGTATATTCTAAATTTTGGGATTTTTCTGAATAAAGAAACTATTTTTATAAATACCTCGAAAGAGATGGGCTTTTATGTAAAAAGCCGTTTGGATCTCAAATAAATAATTAAAATTTGTTTTTACTGATTTTTGGGCTTTCCATGGTCATCATTGAAATTAAAATTTATTTAAATTTTATTTAGAGTCGATTTGGTAAAGATTTAAACAAATATGGTGTTTTTGCAAATATGGAATTTATGTTGGATCTTGTGCAAATATTGTCCTGGAAAGTAAAATTCAGATATTTTAATTGGAAAATATAATATGTATTATTAAATATTATTTCTAAATTTTTTGGATTTTTACGAATATTTTATGATATATTTGCAAATATTACAAAAGAAGGACTTTTGTGCAAAATTGCCACCCTGAGTACAAATCTGATTTTTCTTTATTTTTGGGCTGCGCTGGATTGCTGGAAAACTCAGCAGTAAAAGGATTTGATTTTTTTTTGATTTATTTAACTTATTTTAACTATTTTATAAAGAAAGTTTTATATATGTAAAGTAATAATTTGTTAAAGAATTATTTTACAAATGTGTTTAAAACCCTAATCCTTCAATTTCCGGCCTATTTAAAAGATGGAGTGCACCCGACTTTCGCTGCAAAGCACAAAGGTTTTATTGTTTTTATTTCTCTTGGAGATTGAAAGAGAAGATCTTGGATTTCGCAAAAGAAAGGCTTTCTTATCGGATTTCTTCATTCAAGATGAGTGACTTGTTTTGTTTGCTTTGTGTATGTGGCATGTGAGCGAGTGATGTAAATTGTTTTGTTCTTTTGTTTTATGTATGTGGTATGTGGTGTTTCATCTATTAGAAAGCATGCTAGGGTTTGGTATGAATATGTATGTTGGATGGATGATAAAATTGGAACTTTGAGAAGAATCGTAGTTATTGTGAGTAGAATTGCATGTGGATTATTTTAGATTGTTGGAGAACCTAATATAAATTGTGAGTAGGCTAAGAATGTTGGATTATTGCTGACTTGATTGAGTATGATGAATGTTATGCATTAATTAATTAAAGATGAGATTTTTGGACTATTGGCGAGTTGGATGAATGCAACTTGGCCATGTTGATGATAAATTTGTTTATGAATCAACTATTGAGAATGGTTGAGATTGAGTTTGGGAAATTTTGAGAATGAGTAATGGTTTAAAAGACCATGTTTTGAAAATTTGAGTTATGATGACTAAAATTGGGGATTGATACATTTTGATTAAATTTGGGGACTTGTGATTTTGTGAAAGATACTGTTCGAATTTGGATTTCTCAAATACTAAGTTTTAAATCTGAATATTTGTTATTTTAGCTTATCGATTTGTGAAATTATTTTGGTGCACAAGTATGCACAAACGTTTTCATAAATATTGTATTTTTGTTGTTTTAGAAGAAATAGAGTTTTATGTGTTTTCAATGAATTTTACTATATCTCAACTTATTTTGGTACTGATAAGGTTTGGAACATAAAACAAGTTATTTTGAGGTATGACTGATTCCTAAAAACTCTAATTTCTATATATGCACATACTCATGTTTTATTTTGAAGAAATTCATCAAAATGTTATTTTATCAATTCAAGCGGTTTTGATTGGTTTTTATGGATCTTTATATATCCTATAAGTTGTATTTGATCATATCAGAAATATACTTTTTATAGATTTTGTTTTTGTAAAATAAATCTTCGTATCGGTTGAATTATGCACAACCCAAACTGCGGTCTGTAGGTGAGGTAGTCGACTGGTATGTTTTGACAGTCGACCGTCGCTACCTGGTTGCTGTGTTTTTCTTGTTTTTCTTAAAATCTCGTGCAGAACAGTCGACTGAACCATTTCTCTAGTCGACTGTCTCTGCTCCGTTTTGGTATTTTCTCAAAGTGTTGGATTTTCATTCTGGACAGTCGACTGGTGACTATTAGCAGTCGAATGCTACTACTTAGAATTTATTTTCTTAAAAACGTTGGATTTTCGCTCTGGACAGTCGACTGATGCCTTTTACAGTCGACTGATACTGATGGTTCCTTGAGTTTTCGAGGTGTTCTTTAAATGGTTGATTCTTTCAAAGTTTTTGGATTTATAACATACTATTCTAAATATTATTCTTTCTACAGAACATATGTTTTCAAGAAATTTCATTGTTAGATTTGAATTCTGGAATTTTATAAAGTTTTGGATTTTGTTGATTGGAGAGGTTTCTCCCTTTGATCGTTTTGACGATGGATTAGTGAGTTTTGGTCTTGTTGAGATCTCTAGGAGTTGAGTGGGAGTCCTGGTACTGGCAGTTGAGATTTGTTAAGTTAGACCTGGGGGGTCTTGGTTTAGTTGTTGTTGAGTATTTAAGTCCGGCAGGATACACTAACTCTAGAGATAGAAATTTTGTGTTTTAATAATAATCAACTTAAGGACAAGCACTAGTGGAGATGTGATGGAACTTGGGAAACGTAAGTATAGGCTCATAGTTTTGTTAGTCCAACGGATGCGTTCCAGGACTGTTTGTTGTTATGTCTCGAGAAGACATTTGTATGTTCACGTGTAGAGGGTCTGAAGGCCTATTTACGGAGCATGCAGGGTGCATTCGCGTGTCGAGGGTCGGCAGGCCTATTCACGGAATGTACCTGGTGTGTCTGCACGTCAAAAGCCTTGCAAGCCTATTCGTGGGGTACACGGGTTCGGGAAATGATTCTCCGGTTGTTTTTTAGCTATCTTACATGATGCTTGCGCGTTGAGGGCTGTGGTGTCTTTTCGCAGAGTATTCTGGATCTTGTTTCCCATCACCGTAGTAGGATTAGTTGCATAACGAGAGGTTATCCCTATAAAGTGGAGATCGTTAAGGGCTTCCACCGGACCTATATACTATGGAATACATAGAATCCGATAAGTACGCATTAAAGAGTCAGCATATAGACTTGTGTTTTCATGACTTGGTTTTATGCTTGTATTTTCCTGTTTTCTTTTTCTACACTTGACACTTAGTCTAGATTCACTTGATGTTTTCATGTATTACTATTTACTATCTTATATTCCTTGATATTTTCATGCTTAACTTATTTGTTATTTCTCATTTCATTTATCCTTGCTGTTAATATATGATGTTGACGACTCAGTGTTTTATGATTAATTATGTTTCTTTGTTTTTATGTCACTCACACCTTTATGGCTGACCCCTTTAGTTTTGGGGGTTAGGGATCATCTCTAGCCACATGTTTTACAGGTTGTTGCTTAAAGCTTGGGGTTTGGATGCTTGAGATAAATTGATGTAGTAGAGCTTTTGTGTAAATTTTGTAAAAGAAATTGTTGAAAGAAATCTGTAATTCAAGGTGTATTGTATTCCGCTGTATTTCTAAAGATTGTTGTAATAAAAGTTTGAAATAAAAATTATCTGTGTTTTTGGGCTATGTGTACTATTATTACATTGAAGTTGATGCTGGGAATTGTGCCACATATTTTCTAAGATATTATATTAGAATTCGGGGCGCTACAGAGATTGGTATTAGAGCATGCTTCAATAGTAATAATAGACATAGTATGAAAACCAACCTAGGTGTGGACACTATAGCGTGAGTACCTAGGTGTGGATATTAGGGTGTGAGTATCACATAGAGTTGAAACATGATGTTTTGGTTTGGTGTATGGTTGAGGTTTTGCCATAGGGTATTGATGTGGATGTGAATTGTGTTGTGGTGTCTTTCCTTAGTCATGTCCTTTCTAAGGAGGGAGTGGCCACTGATTCTCAAAAGGATGAAGCAGATGTGGAAGGTTAGAGTTGGATGCAGGAATTCAGAGGTTGTTGCAACATGGTTTCCGATGCCAAGTTATCAGAGTTGCGCAGCGGAAGGTTGTTTTTTGAACTCTTTGCATGATATTATTTCTTCTGTATGTTTGTATTTCTTTTGTTGGAATGCATTCTCCTGTGTGATATATTTTATAAATTATGTTTTCATTTATGAGATATTGCATTCGTTATTGGTGTGTTTGTCTGGACCCCATTAGCAGTAGTTCTGAGGACAGAACTCTTCTAAGGAGGGAGTGATGTAGTACCCCGTATTTTTAAATATAATTTTAAAGAATTATAAATGAATTAAAATTATTTTCTGGAGATTTAATAAATATTTTTCTAAAGATTTATCTTTTCGCACGTGCAAAACACGTGCAAATATTTTTATGGTAAATATCCAATTTTATATTTTTGATAAATTCTCCTACTTATAATAGAGTATATTCTAAATTTTGGGATTTTTCTGAATAAAGAAACTATTTTTATAAATACCTCGAAAGAGATGGGCTTTTATGTAAAAAGCCGTTTGGATCTCAAATAAATAATGAAAATTCATTTTTACTGATTTTTGGGCTTTCCATGGTCATCATTGAAATTAAAATATATTTAAATTTTATTTAGAGTCGATTTGGTAAAGATTTAAACAAATATGGTGTTTTTGCAAATATAGAATTTATGTTGGATCTTGTGCAAATATTTCCATGGAAAGTAAAAGTCAGATATTTTAATTGGAAAATATAATATGTATTATTAGATATTATTTCTGAATTTTTTTTGGATTTTTACGAATATTTTATGATGTATTTGCAAATATTACAAAAAGAAGGACTTTTGTGCAAAATTGCCACCCTGAGTACAAATACGAATGTTCTTTATTTCTGGGCTGTGCTGGATTGCTAGAAAACTCAGCAGTAAAAGGATTTGATTTTGTTTTGATTTGTTTAACTTATTTTAACTACTTTATAAAGAAAGGTTTATTTATGTAAAGTAATAATTTGTTAAAGGATTATTTTGCAAATGTGTTTAAAACCCTAATCCTTCAATTTTTGGCCTATTTAAAAGATGGAGTGCAGCCGTCTTTCGCTGTACAACACAAAGGTTTCATTTTTTTTATTTTTCTTGGAGATTGAAAGAGAAGATCTTGGATTTCGCAAAAGAAAGGCTTTCTTATCGGATTTCTTCATTCGAGGTGAGTAACTTGTTTTGTTTGCTTTGTGTATGTGGCATGTGAGTGATGTAAATTGTTTTGTTCTTCTGTTTTATGTATGTGGTATGTGGTATTTCATCTATTAGAAAACATGCTAGGGTTTGGTATGAATATGTATGTTGGATGGATGATAAAATTAGATCTTTGAGAAGAACCGTAGTTATTGTGAGTAGAATTGCATGTGGATTATTTTAGATTGTTGGAGAACCTAATATAAATTGTGAGTAGGCTAAGAATGTTGGATTATTGCTGACTTGATTGAGTATGATGAATGTTATGCATTAATTAGTTAAAGATGAGATTTTTAGATTATTGGCGAGTTGGAAGAATGCAACTTGGCCATGTTGATGATATATTTGTTTATGAGTCAACTATTGAGAATGGTTGAGATTGAGTTTGGGAAATTTTGAGAATGAGTAATGGTTTAAAAAACCATGTTTTGAGAATTTGAGTTATGATGACTAAATTTGGGGATTTGTGATTTTGTGAAAGATACTCTTCGAATTTGGATGTCTCAAATACTAAGTTTTAAATCTGAATATTTGTTATTTTAGCTTATGGATTTGTGAAGTTATTTTGGTGCACAAGTATGCACAAACGTTTTCATAAATATTATATTTTTGTTGTTTTAGAAAAAAAATAGAGTTTTATGTGTTTTCAAAGGATTTTACTATATCTCAACTTATTTTGGTACTGATAAAGTTTGGAACATAAAACAAGTTATTTTGAGGTATCACTGATTCCTAAAAACTTAAATTTTGATATATGCACATACTCATGTTTTATTTTGAAGAAATTCATCAAAATGTTATTTTATCAATTCAAGCGGTTTTGACTGGTTTTTATGGATCTTTGTATATCCTATAAGTTGTATTTGATCATATCAGAAACATACTTTTTATAGATTTTGTTTTTGTCAAATAAATCTTCGTATCGGTTGAATTATGCACAACCCAAACTGTGGTCTGTAGGTGAGGCAGTCGACTGGTATGTTTTGACAGTCAACCGTCGCTACCTGGTTGCTGTGTTTTTCTTGTTTTTCTTAAAATCTCGTGCGGAACAGTTGACTGAACCATTTCTCCAGTCGACTGTCTCTGCTCCGTTTTGGTATTTTCACGAAGTGTTGGATTTTCACTCTGGACAGTCGACTGGTGACTATTAGCAGTCGACTGCTACTACTTAGAATTTATTTTCTTAAAAACGTTGGACTTTCGCTCTGGACAGTCGACTGATGCCTTTTACAGTCGACTGATACTGATGGTTCCTTGAGTTTTCGAGGTGTTCTTTAAATGGTTGATTCTTTCAAAGTTTTTGGATTTATAACTTACTATTCTAAATATTATTCTTTCTACAGAACATATGTTTTCAAGAAATTTCATTGTTAGATTTGAATTCTGGAATTTTATAAAGTTTTGGATTTTGTTGATTGGAGAGGTTTCTCCCTTTGATCGTTTTGACGATGGATTAGTGAGTTTTGGTCTTGTTGAGATCTCTAGGAGTTGAGTGGGAGTCCTGGTACCGGCAGTTGAGATTTGTTGAGTTAGACCTGGGGGGTCTTGGTTTAGTTGTTGTTGAGTATTTAAGTCCGGCATGATACACTAACTCTAGAGATGGAAATTTTGTGTTTTAATAATAATCAACTTAAGGACAGGCACTAGTGGGGATGTGATGGAACTTGGGAAACATAAGTATAGGCTTATAGTTTTGTTAGTCCAACGGATGCGTTCCAGGACTGTTTGTTGTTATGTCTCGAGAAGAAATTTGTGTGTTAGCGTGTAGAGGGTTGCAGGCCTATTCACGGACCATGCAGGGTGCATTCGGGGGTCGAGGATCGGCAGGCCTATTCACGGAATGTACCTGGTGTATCTGCACGTCGAGAGCCTTGCAGGCCTATTCGTGGGGTACACAGGTTTGGGAGATGATTCTCCGGTTGTTTTTGAGCTATCTTACATGATGCTTGCGCATCGAGGGCTGTGGTGCCTATTCGCGGAGTATTCTGGATCTAGTTTCCCATCACCGTAGTAGGACTAGTTGCATAACGAGGGGTTATCCCTATAAAGTGGAGATCGTTAAGGGCTTGCACCTGACCTATGTACTATGGAATGCATAGAATCCGACAAGTACGCATTAGAAAGTCAGCATATAGACTTGTGTTTTCTTGACTTGGTTTTATGCTTGTAATTTCCTGTTTTCTTTTTCTACACTTGATAATTTGTCTAGATTCTCTTGATGTTTTCATGTATTACTATTTACTATCTTATATCCCTTGATATTTTCATGCTTAACTTATTGGTTATTTCCCATTTCATTTATCCTTGCTGTTAATACATGATATTGATGACTCAGTGTTTTATGATTAGGAATGTTGCTTTGTTTTTATGTCACTCACACCTTTATGGCTGTCCCTTTTAGTTTTGGGGGTTCGGAATCATCTCTAGCCTCATATTTTACAGGTTGTTGCTTAAAGCTTGGGGTTTGGATGCTTGAGATAAATTGATGTAGTAGAGCTTTTGTGTAAATTTTGTAAAAGAAATTGTTGAAAGAAATATGTAATTCAAGGTGTATTGTATTCCGCTGTGTTTGTAAAGATTGTTGTAATAAAAGTTTGAAATAAAAATTATCTGTGTTTTTGGGCTATGTGTACTGTTATATTGAAGTTGATGCTGGGAATTGTGCCACGTATTTTCTATGATATTATATTAGAAATTTGGGGCGCTACACTCGACATGGGCATTACAAGTTCTTAGGTTATGCCTTCAGAGTGATGAACGCACTAGCCATTTTCATGGACATGATGAACAGGGTTCTGTGACCATTCATTGATTCTTTCGTCGTGGTGTTTATCGACGATATTCTGGTCTATTCCAAGTCAGAAGAAGAGCATGTTGGGTACTTAGCAGAGGTACTGAAGAAGCTGCAGGAACAGAACCTGTATGACAAGTTATCCAAGTGTGACTTCTGGAAGTCCGAAGTTGCATTCCTGGATCATATTCTTCTAAGAAGGGAGTGGCTCCGATCCGTAGAAGTTAGAGGCAGTGAAGGATTGGCCAAGACCCACAACAGTGAAGGACATCAGAAGTTTCTTGGGCTTGACTGGTTATTACCAGAGGTTTATTCAGGGCTATGCTCAGATAGTCGTTCCACTCACAGGACTTACAAGGAAGAATGTAAGCTTTAAGTGGACGGAGCAGTGTGAAGCAAGTTTCCAAGAGTTGAAGGATAGGTTGACTACCGCTCCAATATTGGCTTTGCCGCGGCAGGGATTGATTATGATGTTTACAGCGATGCATCACATCGAGGGCTGGGCTGTGTGCTAATGCCAGAAGGGAAGATAATAGCTTACGGGTCTAGGTAATTGGGACCTCATGAGAAAAATTACCCAACCCATAATTTGGAGTTGGCAGTGATTAAATTTTCTTTGAAGCAATGGAAGCACTATGTGTACAGAGAGAAGGTCAATATGTACACTGATCACAAGAGCCTGAAGTATATCTACCAGCAAAGGAATCTTAATTTAAGGTAGAGGAGGTGGTTGGAAGTGCTAGAAGATATCCGCCTAGAAATAAAGTACCACTCGAGAAAGGAAAATGTGGTGGTTGATGCGCTCATTCGGAAGAGTAGCTTATCCTATCTTATTACAACTCAGGAGGAACTACCAGAGGAGCTAGATCGAGCTGGAATTGAAGTTGTGTTGCAAGGACTGGGAGCGTCTTTAGCACAGTCGAGACTTCAGCCCATGCTGAGAGAGAAGATTGCCGATGGTCAGAAGTCTGATCCAGAAATTTAGAAGATGAAAGAGTAGGTTGGTGCAAGCACATTGGCAGAATTTCAAGTGAATGACGAAGTGTTGTGGTTTGGAGAAAGGTTGTGTGTACTTGATCAAGCAAAACTGAAGGAGAGCATTCTGTAGGAGGCACACACCACTCTTTTATTAGTGTATCCAAGGAGTACCAAGATATAAAAGGATATTAAGCAGCATTTCTAGTGGTCGGGAATGAAGAGGGATGTAGCAGAATTTGTTGCAAGGTGTGCAACTTGTCAACAAACCAAGGCAAAGAATCAAAGACGAGGAGGTTTGTTGTAGCCGTTACCTATTCCGAAGTGGAAATGGGAGAACATCAACATGGACTTCATCACGGGGCTACCTAGAAGTCCCAAAGGGAATGATATGATTTGGGTAATAGTGAACCGATTAACCAAATCTGCTCACTTTTTGGTGATGAAGATCACTTGGTCAATGGAGAAGTTGGCGGAATTGTACGTCGGGAAGATCGTGAGATTGCATGGAATCACTGTATCGATTGTGTTAGACTGAGATGAGCGGTTCGCGTTGCACTTTTGGAGAAGTCTTCAGGCAGCCTTGGGAACCAGGACTAACTTCAGTACCGTCTTTCATCCTCAAACTGATGGCAGACTGAGAGAGTCAATCATGTGTTGGAGTATATGTTGAGGTGTTGTGTGATGGATTTCGGTGGCAGCTGGGAGAGGCAATTAGCTCTGGTGGAATTTGCCTACAACAATAGCTTTCAGACTAGTATCGGTATGGAACCATATGAGGCCTTGTATGGGAGGAAGTGTAGAATGCCGGTATGCTGGTATGAAGTGGGAGAAAGGCAGATATATGGGCTGAATATCAAGTTGATCAGGAAGAGGCGGGTTGACACACAGAGTAGACAGAAGAGTTATGCTGACAATCAGAGAAGGGATCTAAAGTTCGAAGATGGTGACTATGTTTTCCTGAAAGTATCTCCAACTAAGGGTGTGATTCGATTTGGGAAAGGAGGAAAGTTAGCCCTAAGGTACATAGGAACATACAAGATATTGAAGAGGTTTGGAAAGACAGCTTATCGAGTGAAATTACCGGAAGAGCTAGCCCAAGTGCACGATGTCTTTCACTGTTTATGCTGCAAGGCTACATTCCTAATCCGAGTCATCACTTGCCGGAAGTGCCAGAGGGTCTGCAACTAGATCTGAGCTACAAGGAGCGTCCTGTGGAGATTTTGGATCAACGGGAAAAAGTTTTGAGAAACAAAACCATACCCATGGTCAAGGTTATGTGGAGGAATCAACTGGTTGAGGAAGCCACCTGGAAATCAGAGGAGAGGATGTTGAGGGACCATCTCGAGCTTTTTGACTAAACCATGTAAATTTTCAATTCTTTTTTTTATCTCAATCTTTAAGTGTAGTTCCGAGGATGGAACTATTCTAAGGAGAGAGTGCTGTAACATTACAAAAAAAAAATTATATTTTGCATGTGCATTGCACGTAAAATTTCATGCATTTTAGTCCCTAAAATTTTCTAAAGTTATGCACATATTCTTATCATTTTCTTTGTCACACTTGTATGGTTTATTTTATTTTAACCCATTAGGCCTAAATCTATTTTTAGCCCACCAGCAATTAATTACAAAATGAGGCCCATGTTTAATTATACACTTAAATGAACACTTTAGAGTTTAGTACACTTGTCATGTAACATACACCTACATTTAATTTAATAACAATTAATAATAGAATGAGAAGTGGTGTGCACATAGGGTGAACGTGCACGTGTTGTACACCCTAGAGTTGGCCGGTCATTCATAAGAGAAGAGGGGAGAGTGGAGAGTGTGTGTGAGAAAATGGGTAGTTATTTGAGTAGTGGGAGTCATCTCAACCACACAATACTCCTATAAATACCCCCATCCTTTAACATGAACACACATAAACTAAAATCAAAACAAAAGAGAGAAAAGAAAAGAAGGGAGTTCGGTTTTCTTTCTTGGAGAGGAAGGTTCGGTTTTCCATTTGCTAGAGGAGGAGAAGGCTTTTTGTGTTGAAGCTTGGAGCAATTTTCTAGGAGTTTTCTTACATTTGCATCAAGAAAGAGGTGGATGTTCCTGTTACCTTCTAATTTAGTAGAATTTATGCATACTTAATATGTTTACATGAGTAGTTGCTATTTTAGTTCATGTGATGAATGTAGATTGTGCATTATTAGTATAATAATTGTGTGACTTTGTGAAGATACTTTTGTGTTCCAATTTTATTACAAATATTCATGTTAATTAGAAGTAAAGTGGAAGTAGTAACTAGTGGGATGTAATAATATAAATTTCTAAATTTCTCATTGATATATGTTAGATTAAGGATGTAAGGTCAAGTTAAACTAATGTATGTGAAGAAAATCTTAATAATTCTATTATGGTGAAAATTTTATTAAAAGAGACATTAATATTAATTTACATTATATGCATTATATTAAGTGTATATTTTCCCAAAATATAATTGGATGAGGAACAATGTTTATGTAATTCAAATTATAGAAGTATTAGTAAATTAATACAATTTTGGGGGAGAAATTTCATTATATTTTTAAAATTAAAATTTTATAAGTTTTATCTTGTGCTAATACACAGAATATTGGGAAAAGTGTATTCTGAAAGTAATTAGAATTATTAATGCAAAGCAACTTAAAAATCAATATTTTTTTGTTAAAAGAAGTTAAAAATTGAGAACAGAAAGAAAAGGATTTTAAACCCTATATAATCAGAGATCGACCTTGGGTATACTAGTCTTGGCGTGGCTTTTGAGTGCTGTGAACAGTAGCCTCCGGTAGTGGGTTCGAGTCTTGGAAGGCTTTCTTTTTACAAAATCTGATTTTTTTATAGATTTACAGTAGTTGCAGTACATAAAGTATAGAGTGCTTTCTTATCAACACCCGCGACTGCCCTGTTGGTTTGGCTTGCGGGTTGGTCGACTGGTCTCGGGTTCGAGCTCGACCATACCCAGTTTGCTTTTTAATTTATTTTTTAAAGGCTTTTCACGTTATAAAACTTGGGGAAAATTAAAATAATATTCTAAAATATTATTAAAGCTTTAAGAAATAATTCCACATTATTTTAAGATATATTTTTGGGAATTATAGGTGATATTCACATTGAATAATATATTGGAGAAACCTTTGAATTCAAATAAAAAGGGATTTTTGCATGAGTAAAGTAGAATACAAATTAGACTAATCTTGGTGAATTTTCATGATATTAACCACCCATTGAATCAAGCTAAGGGTTGAGATGGATTATAATGGAATAAAATATAATATGCAATTTTCTAGTCGTTTTAATCTTAAAGAATATTGTATTAAGAAATGTGTTTGGAATATAGAAATGCACGATAAAATTCGCACGATAAAATTCTATAAACTAAAAGGTATTAAATCTTGTTAAAGTAAATAATTTGGGGTTGTCTACAAGGATTCTAATTGATTTAATCATCATTTGAATGTTGAAGTTGGTTACTTCATAGTTGATAAACCTAAGGAAAATGAATAAAGAAGAAATTATGAATAATGAATGAGTTATTTATGATGAGGTTAGATGTAACCTATGTGATCTCTGTTGAGACAGTTGGTTTTTCTAGAGTGAGCGGGGCCCAGAATATCGGCAGTTGGGTTCTATGAAATTTGAGAAGTAACCATTGTGGGTTGACTTTCTCTTGAGGAGTAGCCAGTGTGTACTAACTCTCTCTGTATTTTGTTTAAGCCCGGTGGGTAAGCAAACTCTAGGTCTTAATAACTATAAACTTAAGGACAGACACTAGTTGGAGATATGATGAAAAAAGAGCAAACCTGAGTTATGGACTCCTGAATGATCCGCGGAATGAGACAGTCCTCAGTATTCCGGGACTATGGATGAAATAGGCCATAGAATGATCCGCAGAACGGGAATGATCTCCAGTATTTCTAGACGAGAGCGATGCTCATGGGGCATTTGTGCGATGAGGGTTCCAGATTGACTCGTTGAGAGAGACGATCTCCAGTATTCTGGGACGATGGATGAAATAGGCCACAGAATGATCCATGGAGAGGGATTGATCTCCAGTATTCTGGGGAGAGAACAAATACTTGCAGAGTGTCTAAATCTTATAGTAGTCACAGTAGTAGGTAGCATGACGAGGGATTTAATCCTATAATATGGAGTATGTAGGTGTTTTCCCTCGGACCTATGTAGTATAAAATGAATAGAATCTGAACAAGTATGCATTAGTATCGTCGTAGTGTAAAAATCTGCATTTGGCATTAAGTTCATTACATACACTGACATGTTTAGGATAGTCACATTTTCTCTTTCTGCATTCAAGTTTGTGGTTGCTAAGTTAATGAGATTACTGTATTATAACATTGCGTCAGTTGTATGCAACTGACGTGTCCACAATTTTCTACTTGCAGGACTGGACTTGGCATGGACTTAAAGTCATTATGATGAGATGTTACAAGATCGAAGAATCATTATTGTTGTTAACTGTATTGTATTCTTTTAATTCCGCTGGGCTATTATAAAGAACAAGTTGTAATAAAAAAAAAGTTCTAAATTCCTTGTAAAATTGTACGAATTTGAAGTAAAATATCCTGATGTGCTACGGATTACATGTAAATAGAATTTGGGGCATTACAGTACTGGTCCCCTATGTCTTGCTTCATCAGCTAGATGGATCCAAGTGAATCATTATAGTGAAGAATGAGGGTAAAAATATTCTCTCCATTTAACAAAGTACGAGTGCTGCACGTTGCTCCAATAGGCCAATGTCTATAACACGTAGAACCCTTGAGCAAAGTCCTTTATAAATGCTACACATATCCTTGATGATGGCAGTGACTTGCTCGCACATTGAAAACCTTAGAGCAACAAGAAGGAGATCCTGCATCAAAAAGTGGTAGTCATGTGACATTAGACCCTGAAGCCTTTTCTCCTTATCGTTGACGCACCTTGCTATGTTAAATGAATATCCATCCGGAACTTTAAGCTCATGTAGAACATTGCAAAACAATTCCAACTCCTTTTTAGACATGCAGTACATTGCAGGAGGAAGGTGCACTCTGCCATTCTGTAAATATTCAGGGTGCAACTCACGTCGTATGTCCAAAGCAGCTAAATTAAGACGATACTTAAGATTGTCATTTGCCTTCTGATAATCTCCCATGACTGCCCCAATACAAGTTTCACTGATATTTTTTCTGATATGCATCACATCTAAATTATGGCGCAATAAATTGAATTCTTAGTACGGCAGTGTAAAAAATGTTTTTCTTCTTCCAGGACCCTAATTAAACAATGTCATCACATTCATCTACATCGCTATCCTCATCCCTTGCCCTTTTCTTGCCCTTTTATGGCTTCTATTTTCTTACCATGATTGAAATGATGACCATGTAGCCGCCTTAACACATCGGACTCAAACGAAATTCCATGTGCATGTTCCCACTCCTCCACCCCATCAAATGTCGCAGTTTCTGCCTTGAAACTGTGTGTGTTGAGCAACCATCTCCTATGACCCATGTAGCATAACTTTCTCTCATTATATAGCCACCATGAAGTAGTTTGATCTGTACAACAAGGACATGCATCATGGTCTTTGGTTCCATACTCGGATAAATTTGCATATACAGGAAAATCATTAATTGTCTAAGTCAATGCAACACGGAGAATGAATGTTTTCTTAGTTACTTCATCATATGTTGAAACACCCTCCCACAATTGTTGGAGCTCATCTATTAAAGGCTGAAGATAGACATATATATCATTTCCCTAACTTTTTTGGTCCAGAAACTATTGTGGATAAAATAAACGATGACGGCTTCATGCACTTCCAAGGGGGTAGATTATACGAGATCAACACTACGGTTCATATGTTGTATGTACTGCTAGTTTGCCTATATGGGTTAAAACCATCATTTTCTAATCCATGTCGCACGTTGCGAGTATCCTCGGCAAAATCAGGGTATCTTTCATCAAATTTTTTCCTTCTGGCAAAATCTGCCAGATGTTTGATAATTACATCATTCTTATGACCTTCAGCATGTCATCTCATTCAGAAGAAGTCTTGGAATCTTTGAGCGTAGGAATCAAAGGAAAATAGAGCATATGTTTTGTCGGCTTCTTTTTCTGCCTTGATTTAGCTAGCCCACTTGAATCTTGGTCTTCATTTGGTTTTCCTTTCAATTTCGAAGTACCCCAGATTTCACAGTTCTCGAGACTTTCCTTATCCCCCTAAATAACATACAATCATATCGTCATGCTACAATCTTCTCATACCCCAAATTAAAATATTTAAGGAATTATTTTATTCCTTAGGCTGAATTTGGGAGATAAATTTCAGAAAATTCTTCATTCAACAATTTAGGTAGCATGATAAAGGACTTGGCAGACCAATTGTTCAAACATTGATCTGAAATAACCTCACGATGAATGAGAACTTCAAAAATTTGATGCAATCACGATACAAGGGTGTACTAGCATCTTCCAACAACTTTGTGAATACTTCAAATTCTTTGTTAACTTCAGGATCTTGCCTTCCCTTCTCCACTCAACCCTCCACTCCCCCCTCCACTCCACCACAAGTGTGCGTGGTTTTGGTCGGTTCATCATGGACTTGGGTTGTTTGTAACGACCCGGAAAATAGCATATGGCTATTTTGCATCGAAATGTGTGCGCGATTGAGAATTTCGCGCGATCATGGATTTTCTGATAAAAATTATCTTAATTGAGATATATAAGATATATTGTCTATTTTATATTATTATTATTTTCAAGATTAAATTATTTTATACGGATTATCTACAAAGTAGTTTTAATGTATTTTGTATTGTTTGAAATTATTAGAATAGAGAGTTGAGCTTTATTTGAAATGTATTGAAGTTAGAGGGCTTATATGAAACATTCCCTTAGATATTTATCATCTATTATTAATTATTCCATCTTTTACAAAAAAAACCCTTCTCTCTCTCTCCTTCTTCTCCTTCTTCTTCCCTTCTTCTTCTCCTTCCGTTCGATCCCTTCCCAAACCGACCCATGGAAACCCCAGACGAACCCCAAAGCCCCCCAGCCTCCTCCCCCGTCCTCCTCCTTCTCCGTTCGCCCCCAACCGAACGAAGAGAACCCCGACCTCTTCTTCTCCGTTCTTCCTCTTCTCCCTTCTTGATTCGACGCCAACCCAAAGAAGCCCGTGACCAGCCCTCCTCCCTTCTCCCGTTCGTCCACGCCGGCGATCGAACGAAGCCCCGACCCTCCACCTTCCTCCTTCGTTCTTCTTCTTCATCCCGATCAAAACAAACCCAAAAATAACCCACCCCGACCTCCTCTCCCTCTCCTTCTTCTCCGTTCAGACCCAGCCAAAAGACCCCCCCCCCCCCCCCCACCATCTCCATTCTTCCGTCTTCTTTCTATCCCGTCTTGTTCTCCATCCCGATGCCAACGAGAACCCAGTCGACGATGCTTCCCCACCCAAATTCCACCTCTATTCTTCGTCAAATCCGAATTAAAATTAGGAGTAGACTAATGGAGGGATTCTCGACATCGTAGTGGCGTCGGATTTTCGATTGGACTTCGCGAAGGTATAACCCTAACTATTTTATTGTATAGAATTTAGTTGGGTTAATTTTTATTAAGTAAGAATGTTGTGGTAGAGAGATTTTGAGACGTTGGAAATTGTAGATGGGAGAAATTAGTAGGTTATTAGAGAAATTGTGAGTTGTTAGTAAATTAGGGATTTGAGTCTGTAAAAGAAAATTGTAGGGATATGAATTAATTCTTGTATAGAAATAGAAATTTGTAGTTGGACTATTAGATTATTTGGGAGCGATTTTAGTAATTAATTGAGGATGAAAATACCGTTGGTATTAGATCATCACGTGCATCACGCGTGTATATCCCAAGTGTTCAGTAAGCACTTGTGGGATATTTGGGATAGCGATTATTTACTCTTGTGATTAGTTGAATTATTTGAGTTTTAATTGCTTGAAATTTGGTGATAGGATATATTCACAACCTTGGACGCGAGATGGCACGGCGCTTGGATCTTCGCAAAATATGTGAGTATGACTTATTATGTGTTTTTGTGTGCTAAGAAAGATGTGAGTTAATTTATTATGTGTTTTTGGTGTGTTAAAGATATATGTGAGTACTATTTTATTATATGTATTTCTGTAATTTTAAAGATATATGTGAGTTAATTTGTTTATATATTTGTGTATTTTATGGTTTAAAGATATGTGTGAGTTAGTATTTTTATATATTTTTGTGTGGTTTAAGAAATATGTGAGTTGGTTTATTATATATTTTTGTAGTTTGATGAATATGTGAGTTATATTATTTATATATTTTTGTGGTTTAAAAATATATGTGAGTTAGTATATTAATATATTTGGTGGGTTAAAGAATAGGTGAGTATTGATTTATTTTACATATTTTTGTGATTGTAAAAATATGGTGAATTTTTAACTATTCATGAGTATATAAAAACCTATATAATGGATGAGTTATTTTTAGATGATGATATCAAAATATGGGTGTATGGTTTATATACGTATTTTGATGTTTTGAAGAAGTTCGAATAAACTAAAGTATTGATATAAATTTATGGATCAAAAGGATCCTATGAAAAGTATGAATGGTAGAACTTGAGTTGTATTAGATCATGCTTGAGTTGGTGTGCTATGTCAAAAAGAGAACTACCATGCTTAAAGATTTGTTGTAGTTAATGATTCTAAGAGAAGAACCCATGCTAAGATAAGTAGTGGTTCTAAGGTTCAAAGAAACCATGCTTAAGTGAGTGTAGTAGTGGTTTTAGTTAAGAGTCCCAAAAAGAACCCATTTTAGTTGTTAGTAGTAGTGAGTAAAAAAGAACCCATCCTATGGATTTGGATTGTTGGAGAGAAAGAACCCACACTTGTGCTATAGTAAGAATCCATGCTTGAATTGTTGTAGAAGGAAACCCATGGTTAAGTTGTAGTAGAATATCATGTTTGAGTCGATTTTAGAAAGAAGCTCATGTTTGAGTTGATTATAGTAGATAGGCCATGATGAGTTGATTTTAGAAGGATACCATGCTTAGGTTAATTATAGTAGATTCTTTTGTTGCTTCTAATTATAGAAGATCAAGTTTGCTAGTAAGCACAGTTGGTTGTTTCTAGGTTTGATTACCTGTATGATTGTTTGTATGTGGTTTTGCGCGTACGTGGCTCGACTGGCCCGTATGTAGCTGTGGGTCTTATACGCAGCTTATTCGGCTCGTATGTGTGTTGTTGTCTCATACGCGGCTCGACTGGCCCGTATGTAGATGTTGGTCTCGTACGGAGCTTATTTGGCTCGTATGAATGTTGTTGTCTCATATGCGGCTCGACTGGCCCGTATGTAGCTGTTGGTCCCATACGTAGCTGTTTAGCTCGTATGTATTTTTGGTTACTCGTATGTAGCTTCTTGGCTAATACGCAGTTTGTTGTGCTTGTCTAGGGTGATATCATTGCCCTAGGGCTATCGACCATCAAGACGTGTGTTTAGCTTACTCCTAAGGGACTGTGGACGAGTTACTTCGCGGGTGCCGTCAGATCTTAACCGTTGGTTGATTGCGGACCGGAGTGTGACGAAATCCAAGTTCAGGTAGTAGCATGCGAATGCGTTCGTATTGCCGGGGTCTTGGATCGATAGGCCATGAACCAGATCCTGAGGGATTCTGGTGAGTTTAGGTTGAGCAGCCTAATAGAGTTATCTTGCGAAGTCTAATTTAAGACCTAGCATGTTGTGTAATGTTGTCATTCCTAGGATTGTTCAGGGTTAGGAACATCATTAAGGTAGTGACTTATAAAGATCATTTTACTTCGACCCTTTGCCGAAAAGAGAGGAGTTGGTTGTAGGTAGCGCCTTACGACCAACTTGTCCCTCGAAGCAGGCCTTAGGTGGTGATATTGGGTTGTGCCTTCCCGTCAAAAGGGATACGTACGGTGTCTTCGCACGAGTTGGGAGCACGGGTGGTGTATCTCGTCTGTTAATTCCTGAAATACCGTGGCTGGGGTGCCACAGGATGCAATGTGCAGTCCTGCGCTTGCGAGACCCCGGGGGTGCCACAGGGTAGGCTTCGCGCTACCCTGCGCTTGCGAGACCCTATGATTTTGGATTTTGGAATGAGGTTTGGTTAGCAGGGTGGTAGTGGCAACATAGACACCATGAGCGTACTGCCTTGGTAGCACTGACCACGTCTGCAACCTCACTAGTCACGTGGTATTGTCAGGAACAGGTTGTGTACAATTAGAAATTCATAACGCGGGTTCAAATCCCTATATATGGAGAAACGGCTTGAGATGGGGCGCATGTATTTATGGGCTGCATGTTGCTTCGGAGACTTGCTGGCATTAGAATAAGAGCATCATCGCATTAGTAAATCTTGCATTAAAATAAGAGCATCATTGTATTGGTAGTTCTGCATTAGAGTTTAAGTCATAAGGTACACAGGCACAAATTATAGGTACACGTGTCTTTTCCATTCGAGATGAATTGCGAGGGTGATAGTAAAGTAAATTAATAACCAAGCTATGGGCTTGGGATGTGATGTGATATTACCCAAGTCAGGCTTGGGATGTGCGTGATTTATTACCCAAGCTATCGGCTTGGCGTGGGATATGTTATTGCCAAAACTATGTTGGGATATGGGGTACATTGTGATAAAATGCAAGTAAATGGTAAGGTGAAATGAGATGTTAGGTTGGACATGAATGAATGAGGTAGTATGAGAATGAAGGCATATGTCTATTGAGGTGATACGTGATATAAGGAAACAAAATCATATTGTATTATGAGTGGTTTTCCAAATGGTTACTAAATATAAGTATGTTATGAGCGGGTATAGTTATACATACAGGTGATGACTCGGAGAGTATTTGATGTAAAATCGCATTTTTGATGTTTACATATTCAGATGTCAAGTAAGATTTGTTTATCTTGGAAATTGTGAGTTCGTTATGTTTTTACTTGTAAGTTTAATTTATTTACTTATTTTAATAAAGTATACTCACACCAGAAATGGCTAACCCCTTAGTGTTTGGGGGTTAGGGAGTCCTTGGGCTACCCTAGGTCCCTACTGTTACAGGTCCTCAGCAGTGCAGAGGTGAGGTGTAGGTACAGGTTCCGTGGAGTGGAGCTCCAGTTATAATTTGTTGTTATGTTTAATTGTAAATAGTAAAGATTTATGCTTTAAATTGTATTTTTGATGTATAAGTATGAGGATGATGACGAAGAGTATAGTGTGAGGCAGCAGGATATGGTTTGGACCCGTACCCATTTCGTTGTGGAGTGCCGGGCGTCGTGGTAGGTTTTTACAGGTTATTTTCTAAAAAACTTACTACGTTTTCAAAGAAATTTATGCTTTTTAATTGATATTTGTTAAACCGTTATGAGTTTGGCCCCCAGAGCATATATATATATTGCCTGTGTGATGATGCTCATTTTGGCCTGGGGAGCCCGTATTATTATTGCCTGTGATGTAAGCTACGGAATTTAGAGCAAAATTCCGTAAGCTTTTCTGTGTTTTGGGCAAAAAATACAAGGGAGACTCTGCCCAAATTTTCTTTGAAACATAACTATTTTAGTTTATGTTTAAAATGGTATAGAAATTGGAAGAATTGATTTTGGAGTCAAAAAGAAAAGAAAAGGGGCAGGCAGTACAGTTTGGTATTACAAACTGATATTTGTAATTACTGCATAGTAACTCTGTGTTGAAGAAAAGTTTTTAAATTTTCCAATTTTTCTGTGTCTCGAGACTAATTGAAGGAAAGATCTTGGCATGTGTCACGGTTTCCCAGCAACGGGGAGATCGGGGCGTTACATTGTTGGACTATTTGTGTGCATTGGATTATTATGAATTCCAAAAGCATCACGTACTAAAGTTTGCTTCTCATCGGCAACACTATTGTCTTCATTCACTAAGGGTTCGTCTTCATCTTCTAACACAGTCGGTCCAACCAGAACCTATATGGCACGCTCTCCATGGCAGAACCACAAGGTGTACCCTTACCGGAAACCATTAATCACCAAATGTATTTGTATTTCGTAGCATGGAAGCAAATGAAAGTTTACGCGCCGACGACATGGACACAAGATAAAGTTGGGATCACGGGAATGTTGTTTGGAGAAGATAATGAAATCGTTTACATCATCCTGATACTCTTTGAATAATCGTGACTTACTCATCCAAATATTATCTCTTTCAATAAAATCACTCAATCTGAAAATTAAATATCATAATTTAAAATTTTATTTTTTTTATCTCATTAAAGTGTGTATCTCACTAGATAAGTCAATCGAAAAAACTTCATTATGAAATATTATATTCATTATTAACAAATTATCAAACTTAGAAGGAAATCTTCTTTCTCGCATCCGAACATAAAAATTCAATTACTAATTTGTTTTGTCTCGCATCTCGGCTCCGTTGCCCCAACTTGTAAATATAAACTATAAACACAATATTTTACCCATCCTCAAGTGATCATAAATTCAATATTTTTATGCTCACTTGATTTGTGCTTGCCTAAACATTACCATTTTCATTACAAATTTATAGAATTTTATACGAACATTGTAGAAGTATATAACCAAATTCTGGTGGACAACATAATAATACCAATTCAAAGATCCATTTATCATACGACCAAATCATTCTTGTGATTAAGAGAAAGGCCAAACATATTGCAAAATTAATCCATAAAGAATAAAAATTTATAAGGTATTTGAAATAAAGATTTTCAAAAACCAGACATTGACTAATAATTAATTATTTAATAATGAGAAAAAGAGTAGACAGTGATAATGTAAGATCACTAATTTAAAGCAGGGCAACAAGTAAATAATAAATTTCAGGACCATTGAAATACCAAGGAACATTATAAATGGGCTCTATACGATGATTAAAAATTAATTAAAACATACATGTGATTGGGGTAAGTTGAACATCAATGGCCAATTTGTGCCACATTCATGGCAATTGAAGCCACTGTGTCCCACGTTTTATTAGTGCCAAATTCATGTTTGAGAGTCATTGATAAACAAAGCCGAACAATCAGTCTAGTTTGCAAGAAGGGGAATGAGGATGAATACTTTCTGCATGATTAGAAGACTCAGACTGAATGTTCAAAAAATCCATATCGTGCTAAGTTTTGATGGCAGTTTAAACATAATAAGCCGACTATGGAATCAAAGAGACATAAAAAAATATCAAACTGAACGATGAATGTATGCATAGAATGATGGATCTTAAGGCTACAAAATCAAATTTTCTCTTACAGTTGTTTAAGAACACATATGTAAATTATCTACATCATTCACCATAGTCTCCAAGATAAAATAATTATCGATGAAGAGATCTACATTTGAAATACTTCTAACTCAAGCATGTAGTGGTTATGAAATGCATAATCTTTTGACATAAAGCTATAAGTTTGTTCTAATCATTGTGTTGAGTGTTTGATCATAAAAAATACAAATAGCTCGAGCGAAAGCATAATGATCTAGATATTGATTTGACAAAGAACCTACATTTCATCTTACCAAATGAAACCAAAATCGTTTAGTTTGTACGCGTAATCAGAAAAAACGAAGAAAGTATACTAGTCCTACCCTTATACTGCACATTATAGATGATCAGATTCAAAACACAACAACCTACCCCTAACCCCATTCCACCAGTTATCAGTAATTTAGAAAGTCGGCATCTACACAAGTTCATTTGTAACAAAATACAACCTCTCAATTAAGATGTATAACAAGCTCTATATATGTATAACAAATTTAACTTAATTATCAAAAAAAAAAAATGAAAGAGAGAAGAATTACCTAGGGTTTATGAAAGAGAGAGATTGAGAAGGACGACGATTGTGCGACGAGGAAACGGCGGCGGCGAGCACGAGAGCGAACTGCTGCGGCGGGTGCGAGATCAAACGGCGGTGGCTTGTGGAAAAGTTGGGTTTGAGCAAGATCGAACGATGGCTTGTGCGAGATCGAACGAGTGCGAAATCGAAGAGGGAAAGATAATGAAATTGGAGATTGGATTTGGGAGAGATTGAGGGTGACGAGGGAGGGATTTGGAGGGAAGAGTGAAATAAAGAGAGGGAAGTGGGGAATTTAGGAGAGAGTGGGGTTTAATGCTAGGGATTTCCCGGCATTTTAAAATGTCGGGGTATCTTTTGCACCCCACTGGCATTTTTTTTAAAAACGCTAGGGAATTTCCGGAGAAACACCCCAAACGTCGGGGTAGTTTCACCGAATTTTCCTATATCTTTTGTAGTGAGCCACATGCCCAGAGTTTCAACCCTATGTCATTAGCGGACCAGACAAGTTTACATAAATTGAATATATACACTTCTATTTTCTAGTAAAGTGGGATTCAATAATTCCCTTATATAACATGTAGATATTAGATTCTAGAGATGCCCCCCCCCCCCCCCCCCCCCCCCCCCCCCCCCCCCCTCCTTTAGAGATGGCCCCTGTCAACTCTTCACGTGACAGTTAGCTTCACGTGCCACTTAGTTCCGATATCTAAAGCAATAACAATACATATTTTTTCACGATACACTTATATTCATTGTATAACGAGTGAAATTGACATTGTCTGATCCTATATGTATGCAAAACATATAGTATTCTTTTATTAAAATGCAGAGACATGTAAAACAATGACGAGTACTATTAATAATAAACGCTACTAAAATAGAAACGAGAACTCAATGATACGTGACGAATTTCACTCCTTTGCTGCTTTAAGATTGATGTCAACGTCGTCAATTTCCTGCGGGCCTTCTCTCAATTCCTATATGATAAAACTCATTTATTTTCTATATCTAAATAATTTATTTTCTATATCGAAAACAGTCCCAAACCTCTCTCTCTCTGCTTATTTTCATTTTAGGGGGCATTTAGACATTCATTTTGATTAATTTTTTTTACTGTAGATTAAAAAAGAATTTTTGTACTGCAGATTTAAAAATTGTTGGGCCAAAACCAGAGTTACCATTTGGGTGCGAAATCCAATTGTAAATATGTGTGCTATGTAAATATGATTTTTAGAAGAGCATTTAGCAAAAATAAAAGTGAAGTAAAATAATAAAAGTCTATTAAATAATCATACCCCGTGGTTTAATTAGTGTTTTCTTTTTCTCTTACGTGCTGAGTCTTTCTTTTGCAGATATGAGCTTCAGCAGATGTCTGGATAGTCTTCTAGCATTTGTTTCTTCTATTATGATGTTTTGCGTGCAGGTTTTTGGCTCATTTTGACCAGTGATTCTATGTCTCCTAGTGGATGTTTCTATTATGCTTGCTTCCTATCTACAACTACTTTTATCCCTTGAGAGGTTGATTTCCTATCTCTTTTACTGTTGTACTGGTTTACAGATTAAGGAGTTTCCTTACTTCTGAATTTTATATGATATTGCTTCTTCTTGTCGCTTGTCTTCGGGCTGCGATTTTTTAACTTGTTTGAACAATGTATTATGCTCCTTTTGTGGGTCTCTTGAGGGTTGTCCCTACTTGTTCTTGTTGGGGTTTCGTTGTTGTTCGAATAGGGACTAGCTGCTCTTTGTTATTTGTGGATGGCTTTGTGTTTGTTGGGAGTTTTTGCTGCGCTCTGTGCATTTATTGCGTCCAGGTTGGGCTGTTGTCGTATGTTCTCTTTCATTGCATTGTAGGCTTTTTTGTTCTTTTGTTTTTTGCGGTTGCAGTTGTATGTGGCAGATTTCTTATATGTCGTTGATTGTCTGTGTATTGCATATGTACTAATTTTATCTTTTGGGTTTTAATTCTTGTAAACATAATTATTGTATGCTATTCGTTTCTTGTATATATATATATATATATATATTTTTGGTTGGAGTCGTTTGACTCTAGCTTTTTATCAAAAGAATTAAATAATTACGGGGGCCTACATTTCTATTCCCTACCAGCACTCCCCTACACCCACTCCAATAGTAGGGACCGCCTCATAGAATAAAGAAGAGGGGGAAAATTAAAGAGAGAAATGACAGCTTGCAAATTCTCACGTGTGGCATGTTGGGCCCAAGCGAGATTTGCAGTTCACCACTGTAACTTAGGGTGGACAACTATTATCCAAACCGACCTATCCGAATCAATCCAATCCGAACCGACCGGTTTTTAACCGAACCAATTGGGAGTTTGGATTGGCTCGGTTCTTGATTTTCAATAACCAACTGGACCGGTTCGGTTGTTGGATGGGACTTTTAAATAACCGATGAAACCGAACCGACCGTACCTCTATGCATAAGTCCATAAAAAATATAGTTCTCCTTTAATTCCTTGAATATAAAAATAGTCATTTCTCATTTACTTGGAGATACAAACAATCTTCTTTAATTTCTTTAATACAAACTGAGCAATTGTTCTACCTATGTTTTGATTCTCCATAATCCTGTGTGTTATGTTGTTGAGAAATGCTTGATTTACAGTGTGGCCCAACTTAATAGAATCATGAAGTTTATGTAACATTTAGTAGTTACTTTAATTAAGTCAAGTAGAAATTATAATCGAAATCTTTTTTTATTATACCTAAAATTCAATTAGCTGTGGTTATTTAATGTTTCTTTTTATGATAATAAACTAAGATTACAGAAGTATGCAAGTGAAAAAGTAGTTTATCTCACCCATTTAAACGTCATAATTTGAAACAATTAGTGCAAAATTTATTAACAACTTGTGATTTTATGAATTTTCATTTTAAATTCATTTCTGAATAACAAATAGCAGTTTGTTTCTTAAGTTTGTTTGAAGTTGGTCTTTTAAATTTCAACAAAATTATAAATGATATTGAAAGTGAAAAGTAGATCGCCAAACCGACCATCCAATCCAATTCAAACCAAGCTTAATCGACTTGGATGGAAACCAATCCAATTAAGGTTCGGATTGGTTGCGGATAAGAAAATTAAAAAAACGATCTTCTTTGGATCGGTGGTGGATGATCCATATTAGGTCGGATACCGACCGATGCCCCCACCCCTACTGCAACTGGGGAGTAATTCCTATAGGGCAATTATACACCTATTACTAAATCTACTATATTTCTCTTTACTATCTTAGGTGGCACGCTATTAGTGGAGGTTATTGTAGAGTAGGTGGTAGAAACATCCAATAGTAGTGTGCCACCTAAGATAGTAAAGAGAAAGATAGTAGATTTAGTAGTAGGTATAGCATTACCCATTCCTATATTAATCCCCCAATGTATTCTTACATTTAACTCCTCTTCGAACTTCCTTTATCTCCTTGCATTTACGAAACTAAGTTTGACATACCAACAAACATCTACCCACTAGCTAGTGAGTATATTTAGTTTTGGTAGTTACTAACATAATAAAACTTTAATATTATGTTTTTTACTGGGTATGGCTATTTAGAGCATCTGTAGTCGTCTGCTATATATGCATATTATGCATATTTTGATAATAACTCGCTGCAGTCGTATGCTAAATATGTATAATATGCATATTCTGCTACAGGAGACTGCTATATATGAGAGAGCATATGAGAATTATGCATATATAAACGACGGAGCTCGAAGTGCCGTCGCACAAAATATATATATATATATATATATATATATATATATATATATATATATATATATATATATTAATGGTCGGACGGCACTTGAAGTGCCGTCCCTCCAAAAAAAATTTAATTTCGTCATAAGAAAAACCAAAAAAACCCCACTTCTCTCGGACGCAACATGAAGTTGCATCCCCGGCCACCTCTGTAGTTTTTTGTAATTTTTTGTAATTTTTTGTAATTTTTTTGTAATTTTTTTGTAATTTTTTGTAATTTTTGTATTTTTTTTGTAACTTTTTATAATTTTTTTGTAATTTTTTTTTGGATTTCGAGTATAATTTTTTTTTCCTCCGACAGCATTTCAAGTGCCGTTCCACCATTTAAAATATAATTTTTTTTTCCTCTCCGACGCAAGGTCATGTTGCGTCCGACCGAATTATTTTTTTTTTTTTCGCTCCGACGCAATGTGAAGCTCCGTTTGTATATTATTTTAATTTAAAATGGTAAAATATAGCATTCTACGACTGCAACGAGACGACACTTTACTATATGCATTTATCTATTTATGCATTTTTTAACCATAACAACTGTGGATGCTCTTAGGTGGACAATCAGATGGTTGGTGGAGATTGATTTGGAGCTAGAGATGTTTGATCAGGGTGGTTCTTATTTTGTTGGCATTGATTTGGGATAAGAAATACAAAAATAAGGGTGATCTGACTTTTAATAATCACTAGTAATTTACACATGTGATGCACGTCTTAATAAATATATATTTTTGTTAAAGTAAAAATTTCGACGTAGTCTAGTTTCGAAACTGAGATCTCTTTAATAGTTATGCACAGACAATCCCCATCTTAATAAATTTTTTTTTTTAAAATAAAAACTCTGACATAGTGAGGACTCAAACTTGAAGCCTTCTTCATATTAGTTATGTACGTGCGTTACACACGTTGATAGATTGACAAATGATATTAAGGTCTTCTCCAATTATAATATTAGAGATCAGAGATTAGAGATTAGAGAGATATTGAAGGAAATCAACAAATTGGGCTTTGGGAGGCTATTTAGACCTTTGAATCCATTGATACCCTTGGTGTCTCTTCGGGACTTTCCATTAGCAGGATTACCACCCAGCTCAAATCAACCATTTTGACTTTTGTTATGGAATGGCTATGCAAATGGTTAATGCTACATGCAGATGAATAATGCAGAATGAAGATGAATTGGGCCTCTTGAGTCCATAGAATGCAAATGCACAGTAGTCAGAACCTACTGGGACTTAAAAATTGGTTAAATAATATAGCCGTTTGACCCCAAAATGTGGGTGTCAACATCTATCGAGTCGGTATTAGCTATATATATACCGTCTAAATACAGTATGATACAGATATCTTGAATACCTATGTATAATGTTTTACACAAAATGTAGCCACCTCTATTTTGTTCTTAGCACAAACCCTAATGTTGTATTGTAGATGTTACGAGGGTTCCCATCGTTAGATTATTACAACTTAATTTAATCCTCGTCTAAATCAACTATACACCAACATAGTAGAAATCTTCCACCCCACCCCCACTTATACTAATAACCTCTAAAATAAAATAAAAAATAAGTTCTAACAATATTTGAAGGATGGTTCATATGAATGTCCAAGAAGTTTTCAGCTTCATTTGATCAACAAGTCAACAGTTCTCCGTAAGAGGAGGCTGTAAGAGAAAGAGAGAGGTCAACAATCCTAGTCTCTTTTCAGAGCAAGTCTAGGCAGTGGAGCCACTCTTCTTATGTACGTGCGTCACCATGATGGGAAAAAGATTTCCTATTAGACTTTCTGCTATTTTTCTCTTGTCCTTTTTTTAATAATCAATATGATAAATTTACCATCGTACACATATTTTGGATGTATTATATACGTATTTGACGGTTTCATGATGTATTATGACTCATTTTTTATAAATATCTTAAAAATAATTTTTTAATATATGAGAGCACATCATACAAGAAAAAATCAGACTAAACATGAAACATAAAGAAAACCACACAAAATATTGAACATAAAGCAAAACGACATAAAAACATCAAACATAAATCAAGACGATAAATTCTCTTACACCCTTTGTCATTCCTTTCCCCAAAAGTTCGCAACTAAAAAACTCTGAAGTAAATTATGAATGACAACGGATCTCATTCTATTGTAATGGTCAATCATTTTATTAATGTTCGACCACCCTGTTGCGATTGCACCCAGGTAATTAAGAGGATGTTCATATATTGTTGCTTTCCTTCTGTTTTGTGGGTCATCACCCATGTAATAGTTTTCATTTCATCTTCCGCTCTTTCATCCTTAACAATTATATTATGCAAGATGATACACGCCATCATAATCATGTTCAAAGTTTGTACACTTCACGAGCGTCCGCACACTTTATTGATACCCCAATGAGCTTGAAGTATGCCAAAACACCTCCCAACATTTTTTCGAATTGCCTCTTGTCTTTCAAAAAAATGTTTCTCTGCTAGAGTTTGAGGCCTTGGAATTGTTTTGGCAAAGGTGGGCCACATGGTATATATTCCATCTACCAAATAATTGCCAGTGATGTACATAGTATTTTGAATTTTATACACATCATGGGGAGCTCGACCAATTATGAGGTCGTCGAACACATGTGACTTACTAGGAACAATTATATCATTTTGCGCACATGGAGTTCTGAAGAGCAAGCTAGATCCAGGTGTCGTAGGATGCTACAACTTTCAGAATCATGGTGGGATACTTTTGGCGACCTGATTTATAACTCTCGTGCCACACGATTGGACAGTTCTTCCACTCCCAGTACATGCGATCAATGCGGCCCAGCATTCCAGGAAATCCTCATGACTTTGCGATTGTAGTAAGCCATTCAAGATCATCATGATTTGGCCTTCGAATGTATTCCTCCGTATATGTAGCATTTATTGCGTTACAAACATTGATAGACATTCCAGAATAATTTGCTTTCTCCTCCTCATCACATCATCGTATCGATCTACAGAAGCATTGTAAGCAAGCATTCTCAGTGCGGAAGTTACCTTTTCTCTAGGAAAAAATTGAGCCTCCCAGTGGCATTGGGTTTCTAGGCAAAGTAATCGTCGTAAGCAACTACAACATCCACAATGCAATGGAAGAGGGGCTTGTGCATTCAGAATTGGGTTTGAAATTGTGCAACCGTGTAAGTTGACTCATCAACAAAGTGATCAGGGTTGAGCATATTTTCATACTGCTCTCGATATCGCTCGATGTATTAGCAACCTGGTTGTAAGCCTGGATGAGCGCTTCCTTCTGCAAGTCTCTAAAATTCAATGACTGCTGCAATGATAGCCGCATTTTCTTCAAGCCTTTTTTGATGATTTTCTTGATCAGATTGCAACAACATCTCCCGAATTCTCTTCATTAGAAGAAGTTTAAACTTCCAATTTTTTAATATTTATTTTTTTATGGGGATACGAAGAAATTGAGGAAGATGATTGATTGTAGTTTATGTGTGAAAAATCCTTGTATTTATAGGAAATAAAATAGAATTGTTACCATTGTAATTTTTATTAAAAAAATTTACTATTGGATTTTCTTATTTTAATAAAAATTTTGAATTGCTAACGTCAGCAATGAAAGAGCACATGGAAATTTCAACGGCTCTTGCATGTGAGTGCTGACGTCAGCATCACATGCTAAGAAGCTTGCCGGGCTTCTTCCCCGCCACCCAATTTGGTCTTCATTTTTCCTTCTTGCCATTTTCCACCTTGGCTTCCCTCTTCTACTAGAACCATATTTTCCTTGTAATTTTGCCTCTTGTCTTTTGCCTCTTTCCACCCCATCTTTTCACCTCTATTAGACTTGCTCTATACCACCAGTTCCTTTCACTCAAATGGCCAATCTGTTTATTATTAACAATGTACCTTGTACATGCGTGGGGGCGAACTTGGGTGCTCAATCAAATTTATCAAAAAGAAACCACACATATGCATAAGTAAATATATCCAAAATAACATGAAAAGTAAAACCCAAAATGTAAAACAATAACCATCTTCTGACTGCACCTATAAATAATTTGAGCAAATATCCGACATGTAAAGTCTACCATACTCATCCTAACGAATAAGAAAAGACTGAAAGATCACATGGTGGTAAAAAGAACCAACTCCTTAGAAAATAGATAAATGACAATCATCGAGACATTTAAAGCCCACAAGTCTTGTGAAAGTCCCTGCTACTATGCTAAAACCTCGAAGTTGTAGAAGGGTTAAGGGAAAATTGTACTTGTATTCTAACACGCCCCCTCGGGTCGAGCGCCCATATTTTTTATGGGCGAAAGAAACAAGATAAATCCCAACAAATTGTGGGCCGAGACTTGGACAATACGCAGCGGTACTTTTTTTTTATCCGCATTTAAATTGCATAGCCAGTGGAATTCGAACTTGGGTTGCTCTGATATCATGTGAAAGTTTCTGCCACTATACTAAAACTTTGAAGATGTAGAAGGGTTAAGGAAAATTGCACTTGTATTCTAACAAGTCTGGTGAGCTAACTTATATCAAAAGGAAAATACATAAATCTATTATTTAAAAGAAAAAAAATTAACAAACAAAGGAAAGCTATATCTGTGATTTATTGTCAATATTTTTTCGTAGAAGAAGAATACCAGGTCTTGTCCAAGTTCAACTATAGCATCTTGATAGCAAGGTTCACCTCCTACCCCATCTTCGGACACTGCTATTGCCATCTCCGGAAACTGCTTACGTTAGGAGTAAGAATCACACTATTAAACTCGGTGCTTAGTAGTCTCCCGACTAATCTTATGTCAGTCTATGAGCTTCCGAATTGGGTAATTCATAAGATAGACAAAATCAGAAGAAGATTTCTCTGGAAAGGAACCGAAAAGTCCAACAAAGGACTTCCACTGGTCAACTGGGATAGAGTTTGCAAAAGAAAAGAATATGGAGGACTAGGAATTCATAACTTAAGGGATATGAACAGAGCACTACTGAGTAAATGGTGGTGGAAAATGAAGAGGAGACGGAATACTGGTGGTGCAAGTCATTCGCCAGATACAGGGGTAGGAAAGCATGCTGCTTCGGAGGGAGAACTCTTTTCGGGAAGTCATCTTCTCTATGGAAGGGAGTAGCTAAGGTGGGGGTGATGTACAATTCCAATACTAGATGCAGAATAGGAAGCGGGAAGGATACTAGATTCTGGTGGGATAAGTGGTGCGGGGAAAGGAGTTTGGCAAGCTTATTCCCAGCAGCTGCAGAGGCTATGATTAATACAAATTCTTTGGTGGCTGATGTGTGGCAGAATCAGAGGCTTAAGTTGGACGTCAAGGGGCAGTTATCGCAGAACGCAATCTTAGAACTGACGGACCTTAACATCTTCATCAAGGCAGAGGGGCAGTACAATAACGAGGGAGAAGATACAAGGGAATGGATGCTTCAGTCTAATGGGGAATTCTCAGTAGCCTCAATGTATAAGAGGATCAACGATGGAGGACTGCGCTTAAAGGATGCCAATAGTATTTGGATGTTAGGGGTACCATTGAGGGTCAAAGTGTTCGCTTTGTTAGTCATGAACGACGCAATCCTATCAAAAACCAACCTACGGAAAAGGAACTTACTTATAGACGTTACATGCGAGGCATGCACGAGAGGAGGAGAAGATACCAATCATATTTTATTCTCTTGTATTAAAGCAAAACTAGCTTGGGAAGTAGTAACTTCGGGATTTGGGTTGATAGATTGTCCTAAATCGAGTTCAGATGTCTGGGGGCAATGGGGTCTAGAGCTAGTTAGGAAAGTAGATAGAGAGACGTGGGGTGTGATGACTATAGCTACGATGTGGTGTTTGTGGTTAAGCAGAAATGATTTATGCTTTCGAAAAATTAGCTATTGCTTTGCGGTTATCATGCATAAAATAATATCTCTATCTCATGATTGGATAGGTAATAGGGGAGCAATGAAGCGTTTGCGTATGGAGGAGGAGTAGGATGAGCAGGCAGCGACAAAGCTATGGACACGACTGCTTTCTGCATCTAGCAGATTCTTTTGGGATTAGCAGTTTATTGGTGGATAGTCGCTTCAGAGTGGGGCACTAGATTATTTACCATTGTATCTTTCTACTTGCTTTGTTAGTTTGTCTAAGAGATGTATCTTCGATATTAGATGTGATATTTTGGGTTTATTGTAATTAGTACTACTATATTTCTTTTATTACGCATTAATGAAGCGATGACATGGTCATCTTTTTATAAAAAAAAAGGTACACCTTTTTTTTTTTACTGTCTACTGTTCGTCTTTAATGGAGAATGTTCTGAAAATCATAGTATTTGAAGAAAGAGATTACGGTTTATATGTATTCGATGCAGCAAACTTATATGATGCTGAAGAATGCTTGTTTATCGGTTGTGTTCTCCTTGTCTAATTACTAATGGTCTTTTTAAAATGATAGGATAAATATGTATTTATTTGAGAATGGAGTTAAAAGAGTAAACCATGTTAGGTGGGAAATAAAGAAAATATAGCTTACGAATCAGCTGAATGAACAGATCATTATGGTCAGAATACATTCAAGTAGTAATGATAAGGTTCATAAGCAATAGTCGGAAAAAAAGAAGTATATAAATGCTTTTTTTTCTGTACAGTAATAGGTAAAATTGAATTATTGCACTTGAGATTAAAATGTTATGAAATAAATACAAATGAGAGTAATATAAATGAAAGGAAATAAAAGTATAGTATAGTTTTGCTTAATGGTAAATGGTCATTTTGACCTCAAGAAAGTTTAGTGTATTGATAAATATGAGAATAAGCACAAACGTAAATTAGGATTAGGATTTAATATCTGTACTGCTTGAGATATTATATTTTGATTATTATAATTGAAACAAACTTATACACTATCACAAAACCAGTATATATGGGATAAGACTGAATTTTTGGTACTGGACTTTATGCCCTCTCAACCTGATTCAATAACTAGCAGATAACACGTGCAAACACGTGTTGCCCCATAAAATATTATACACAATAATATTCTATTTATATTGAGAATATATATATATATATCTAACAATATCCTCCTATATTCTCAATATATTAATAATATCCGGTTATCTCATCTGTTCCACATGTTGTGAACTGGATCACAACAATTTCAAATAAACATTGAATCACAAGAGAATATAGTTCATAGACTAAATCATCTATAACTTGAATAGTTCAAATGAGACTAAACCAAAATAATCAAATAGTTCCAAGACCATATCAAAACATAATAATTCGCAATGACTAAACAAACTAGATAAATCTGTCATAGTTGCTAAAACAAATAAACTTCAAGAGTAATATAAGAGTTTTAAGCTCAATAAGCACAATAAACACAATAGTCTTAAACTCAAAAGAAGTTTTATTAAGCAATTGACTAAATTATTCTCGAGAGAAATAAACTCAAACTCTATCCATATAAACTAGTTTATGTTTACTCCTCCATTTGAGCAAATCAATATTTTGAAATTAATGTTGACAGATTCAACTCATCCATCTTTGCTAACATATTGCAATCAAGAATATCATGAAATATATCTCTAAGAATTCTAGTGAATTTAATAAAGTATCTAATTTCACAAAAGCACTTAGTATGATTCAAGATTAGCTTAGCAAAAATGTAACACAAGCATCACAATCAAGTTTCTTTAACAAAATAAAGAACAAGAACTATTATAGTTTATACACCAGAACTATACTATATTTCATATAAGAATGATAGAACAGTCAAATTAATTATGGTTAAATTCTGAATCATCGGAACTGGAATATAACATGAATCGATAGAAGAGATATATCATCAAAATTGGAATGATATAACGACAATTCTAAACATCGGAAACACATCGACAAGTTTTTACACTTTCTTTTAGAATAATGAGATGATTCTAAGTAAGTTATGAGAATATATAGCATCATCAAATTTAAAATGATGTTATATAATAACAAAACTTACATAGAACCTTTAAAATTATCTAAAGCATGCCAACTGCTTAAAATTGATGCTTAGGTTTGAACTTCTTTGTGGTTCCAATTGGATTCTAAATTTCAAAACAACTAAGATGTTAAGTTTTTGGCTCAATAGCTTTTAACCCCATTTCTTCATAGTTTTGATAATTTGATCACTTTTAAGTCTCTGTGTAAGAGCATTAGCCATACTTTGTCTCAATTGCAATTTACCTATGAGAAAGTTTAACTAGGCTTCTTTCAGCCTTAATGTACTCCTCTTACCATTATAAAGTGAGTTATGATCTACAGTGCATTGTAGGCTTGATAGTCGCATAACATAATTCAGAGTTTATTTTAAACTTTTCAGTTGATGACTAGCAATAAGTCATTCAATCCACTCAACCTCTTTCCCTGCAAAGGATAACACATAGATTTGATTTCATGGATGTTAGTGCAAATCATGTTTTTCTTTTAATCACCATAATATTTTTGCTCTCTCTAGTGTAAACACATATCCAGTAGCACTACAAAAGAGACTCGATTTACCGGCGTTTTTTTACGTCTTTGCCGGCGTTTTTTTACGCTGGTGAAACCTTTACCGGCGTTTATAATAGCGCCGGTCCAAATGCCGCCGAAGCGAGCATCGCGGAAAGGTAGGGGTCTACACCGGCGGTTTTACTGGACGCCGGTAAATAGTACAACTACACCGGCGGTCAGAGAACGCCGGTGTATGGGGGTCTCTGAGTGCCGTTCTTTTACCCCCAATATACATTCACCGGCGGCCATAAACTGCCGGTATTTATCCATTCACCGGCGTTTCTATAAACGTCCGGTGTAGAATGAAAGTATACCGGCGGTCGTACACCGCCGGTGTATGTGCGTTTATGAGTGCCCGGTTTTCCCTACTTACAAGCACCGGCGTGACCAAAAAATGCCGGTGTAGTTAGGTTCACCGGCGTTTTATAAAATGTCGGTGTTCCTTGGTGCCGTTACAGCTGGCGGCATTCACCGGCGTGTGTGGGAACGCCTCTCTATCGCACACTGCAACTAATTCATTAGATAAACCGGCATTTTATAAAATGCCGGTCTATCTATGCCCCGTTTGTTTTTCATGCTCCGGTTTTCCGTTCGATTTCAATTCACAGTTTCATTTATAAAACCTGTAAACTAATTCACAACTAATTCAACCAATTTCGTTGCATATTAATGCGCAAATCACAACCAAACACAAGAATAATTAAAGATAATAAAGTTTCACACGTGTCATATCATCGTCCAAATTCACCGCAAAATTAACAGTGTCATAATTAACAAATTAATATAGTGATGAACATCCCAAATATCCCAACAAACCAGTCTGACAAATATCCCAAATATCCCAAATTAACAGTCTGACATAACTCTCATAAAAAAAAGTCTGACATAACAACAGCAAGGAGGACATAAGAACAACAACCATACTAGGCCGACCACAGATTCATACCCCTCGAGTAGCTTCAGTTCTGATCATCAGAATTTCCTTCATCTGGACGACCGCTCTGTGAAAAAAAAAAAAAAATTTAATTCAACAGTAGACCATAATACAGAATATACATATTTTTTTAACTTGCAAAAAGATCTACCTGTATCTTAAATTATAGATCAAAGTGCTAATTGCAAATGGAATCGTTAATGATATATAGAGAGGTAAAATAATTACATTGCAATGCTAAAAATCTAGTACTTAATTTTGTTTTTAAATATATCTAAAACAACAAAACAAATGAAAATTCAGTATCTAACTTGAAACCTTTATATTCTCCTCTGATTGGGAATATCCACTATCTAAAACAGTAAAACAAATGAAAATTCAGTATCTAAGCATGTCTTTCATGGATTGTTCAGATAATCCATGAAACTGTCATCGTGGAAGGAAACCAAATATAAGAAAAATAAGAAAAATAAGATAGGGCTCATATCAAGTGTATTTTTAGAGAACTGTCATCGTGGAAGGAAACCAAATATAGAAGCCAGAAATGGAAACAGAAAGAGGAATGGTAGAGACATTGGATACACCAGGCTAACATAGCAGCATTTTCCTCATCTCTCTCTCATCCCTTGTTTCCCTTCAGCACACGAACACAAAGAGACATCAGCAACAACAGCAAGAGCGACAAGAACAACAATAATAATAAATTATTATGAACAAGATGTCTCTATATGGGTTTCCAGATCTCCACTCGAGCCCTCTCTTTCTAATCACAGCCCAATTAAGAACATAGACAACAGCCACTAAACAATCCAATCACAGCCCAATCAAAATTTGCCATCCTGGATCTTAAATCTTCAGATGCATGAATTCAACTGCTTTAACAGTAAAAGAAAATTGATAACATAGCGGCATCTAAGCATATATGTTTCTCTATTAATTCTTCATCCCAACTAAATCATTGATGTTTGTGGCTCCAAAAGAAACCACCACAAGGTTTGTTCAGCCCAATTCTTGTACAGATTTGGACGATTTTGGTATACGTACAGCTAGCATCCTTAGTTCTCAGTGAACCCATTTTGGTCAAAAAAATGTGCCAAGAAGACAATCAGATGCATGAAATAAGCTTCATTAACAGTAAAAGAAAATGAGGATGCTAGCAGCATACTTAGTTTGGAAGTGAACCCATTTTTTTGTTAAAAAATCATGCCAAAGATGGCAATCAGGTTCTTTAACAGTATCTGAAAATGAAAATTTCCATTATCTGAGCATATATGTTGCTCTACTAATTCTTTAGCCCAACTAAATCTGAAACCCAATTGTTGTACATATCCGGAGGATTTTGGCATACAGCTAGCATCCTCAGTTCTCAGTGAACCCATTTTGGTCAAAAAAATGTGCCAAGAAGACAATCAGATGCATGAAATAAGCTTCATTAACAGTAAAAGAAAATGAGGATGCTAGCAGCATACTTAGTTTGGAAAACCCATTTTTTGTTAAAAAATCATGCCAAAGATGGCAATCAGGTTCTTTAGTACAGTATCTGAAAATGAAAATATCCATTATCTGAGCATACATATTTCTCTACTAATTCTTCAGCCCATATAAATCATGACCCAATTGTTGTACATATCCGGAGGATTTTGGCATACAGCTAGCATCCTCAGTTCACAGTGAACCCATTTTGGTCAAAAAAACATGCCAAGATGACAATCAGATGCATGAAATAAGCTTCATTAACAGTAAAAGAAAATGAGGATGCTAGCAGCATACTTAGTTTGGAAGTGAACCCATTTTTTGTTAAAAAATCATGCCAAAGATGGCAATCAGGTTCTTTACTAGTATCTGAAAATGAAAATTTCCATTATCTGAGCATATATGTTGCTCTACTAATTCTTTAGCCCAACTAAATCTGAAAACCAATGGTTGTACATATCCAGAGGATTTTGGCTTACAGCTAGCATCCTCAGTTCTCAGTGAACCCATTTTGGTCAAAAAAATGTGCCAAGAAGACAATCAGATGCATGAAATAAGCTTCATTAACAGTAAAAGAAAATGAGGATGCTAGCAGCATACTTAGTTTGGAAGTGAACCCACTTTTTGTTAAAAAATCATGCCAAAGATGGCAATCAGGTTCTTTAACAGTATCTGAAAATGAAAATTTCCATTATCTGAACATATATGTTGCTCTACTAATTCTTTAGCCCAACTAAATCTAAAACCCAATTGTTGTACATATCCGGAGGATTTTGGCATACAGCTAGCATCCTCAGTTCTCAGTGAACCCATTTTGGTCAAAAAAATGTGCCAAGAAGACAATCAGATGCATGAAATAAGCTTCATTAACAGTAAAAGAAAATGAGGATGCTAGCAGCATACATAGTTTGGAAGTGAACCCATTTTTTTTTAAATAATCATGCCAAAGATGGCAATCAGGTTCTTTAACAGTATCTGAAAATGAAAATTTCCATTATCTGAGCATATATGTTGCTCTACTATTTCTTTAGCCTAACTAAATCTGAAACCCAATTGTTGTACATATCTGGAGGATTTTGGCATACAGCTAGCATCCTCAGTTCACAGTGAACCCATTTTGGTCAAAAAAACATGCCAAGATGACAATCAGATGCATGGAATAAGCTTCATTAACAGTAAAAGAAAATGAGGATGCTAGCAGCATACTTAGTTTGGAAGTGAACCCATTTTTTGTTAAAAAATCATGCCAAAGATGGCAATGAGGTTCTTTACCAGTATCTGAAAATGAAAATTTCCAATATCTGAGCATATATGTTGCTCTACTAATTCTTTAGCCCAACTAAATCTGAAACCCAATTGTTGTACATATTTGGAGGATTTTGGCATACAGCTAGCATCCTCAGTTCACAGTGAACCCATTTTGGTCAAAAAAACATGCCAAGATGACAATCAGATGCATGAGAAGCTTCATTAACAGTAAAAGAAAATGAGGATGCTAGCAGCATACTTAGTTTGGAAGTGAACCCATTTTTTGTTAAAAAATCATGCCAAAGATGGCAATCAGGTTCTTTAACAGTATCTGAAAATGAAAATTTTCATTATCTGAGCATATATGTTGCTCTACTAATTCTTTAGCCCAACTAAATCTGAAACCCAATTGTTGTACATATCCGGAGGATTGGCATAGAGCTAGCATCCTCAGTTCTCAGTGAACCCATTTTGGTCAAAAAAAATGCCAAGAAGACAATCAGATGCATGAAATAAGCTTCATTAACAGTAAAAGAAAATGAGGATAGCAGCATACTTAGTTTGGAAAACCCATTTTTTGTTAAAAAATCATGCCAAAGATGGCAATCAGGTTCTTTAGTACAGTATCTAAAAATGAAAATATCCATTATCTGAGCATACATATTTTCTCTACTAATTCTTCAGCCCATATAAATCATGACCCAATTGTTGTACATATCCGGAGGATTTTGGCATACAGCTAGCATCCTCAGTTCACAGTGAACCTATTTTGGTCAAAAAAACATGCCAAGATGACAATCAGATGCATGAAATAAGCTTCATTAACAGTAAAAGAAAATGAGGATGCTAGCAGCATACTTAGTTTGGAAGTGAATCCATTTTTTGTTAAAAAATCATGCCAAAGATGGCAATCAGGTTCTTTACTAGTATCTGAAAATGAAAATTTCCATTATCTGAGCATATATGTTGCTCTACTAATTCTTTAGCCCAACTAAATCTGAAACCCAATTGTTGTACATATCCAGAGGATTTTGGCATACAGCTAGCATCCTCAGTTCTCAGTGAACCCATTTTGGTCAAAAAAATGTGCCAAGAAGACAATCAGATGCATGAAATAAGCTTCATTAACAGTAAAAGAAAATGAGGATGCTAGCAGCATACTTAGTTTGGAAGTGAACCCACTTTTTGTTAAAAAATCATGCCAAAGATGGCAATCAGGTTCTTTAACAGTATCTGAAAATGAAAATTTCCATTATCTGAACATATATGTTGCTCTACTAATTCTTTAGCCCAACTAAATCTGAAACCCAATTGTTGTACATATCCGGAGGATTTTGGCATACAGCTAGCATCCTCAGTTCTCAGTGAACCCATTTTGGTCAAAAAAATGTGCCAAGAAGACAATCAGATGCATGAAATAAGCTTCATTAACAGTAAAAGAAAATAAGGATGCTAGCAGCATACTTAGTTTGGAAGTGAACCCATTTTTTTTTAAATAATCATGCCAAAGATGGCAATCAGGTTCTTTAACAGTATCTGAAAATGAAAATTTCCATTATCTGAGCATATTTGTTGCTCTACTATTTCTTTAGCCTAACTAAATCTGAAACCCAATTGTTGTACATATCTGGAGGATTTTAGCATACAGCTAGCATCCTCAGTTCACAGTGAACCCATTTTGGTCAAAAAAACATGCCAAGATGACAATCAGATGCATGGAATAAGCTTCATTAACAGTAAAAGAAAATGAGGATGCTAGCAGCATACTTAGTTTGGAAGTGAACCCATTTTTTGTTAAAAAATCATGCCAAAGATGGCAATCAGGTTCTTTACCAGTATCTGAAAATGAAAATTTCCATTATCTGAGCATATATGTTGCTCTACTAATTCTTTAGCACAACTAAATCTGAAACCCAATTGTTGTACATATCCGGAGGATTTTGGCATACAGCTAGCATCTTCAGTTCACATTGAACCCATTTTGGTCAAAAAAACATGCCAAGATGACAATCAGATGCATGAAATAAGCTTCATTAACAGTAAAAGAAACTGAGGATGCTAGCAGCATACTTAGTTTGGAAGTGAACCCATTTTTTGTTAAAAAATCATGCCAAAGATGGCAATCAGGTTCTTTAACAGTATCTGAAAATGAAAATTTCCATTATCTGAGCATATATGTTGCTCTACTAATTCTTTAGCCCAACTAAATCTGAAACCCAATTGTTGTACATATCCGGAGGATTTTGGCATAGAGCTAGCATCCTCAGTTCTCAGTGAACCCATTTTGGTCAAAAAAACATGCCAAGATGACAATCAGATGCATGAAATAAGCTTCATTAACAGTAAAAGAAAATGAGGATGCTAGCAGCATACTTAGTTTGGAAGTGAACCCATTTTTTGTTAAAAAATCATGCCAAAGGTGGCAATCAGGTTCTTTACCAGTATCTGAAAATGAAAATTTCCATTATCTGAGCATATATGTTGCTCTACTAATTCTTTAGCCCAACTAAATCTGAAACCCATATGTTGTACATATCCGGAGGATTTTGGCATACAGCTAACATCCTCAGTTCTCAGTGAACCCATTTTGGTCAAAAAAATGTGCCAAGAAGACAATCAGATGCATGAAATAAGCTTCTTTAACTGTAAAAGAAAATGAAAATTTCCAGCATATAATCATTTATGTTTCTCTATTAATTCTTCATTGATGTTTGTTGCTCCAAAACAAATTTTTATTGGGCTTTGAATGGAGATTGTAGTCATAGATCAATTCTTCATTGAAGAAAAATACGAATAGGGCTCATATCAAGTATAGTTTTAAGGAATTGTCATCGTGGAAGGAAACCAAATATAGAAGCCAGAAAGAGGAATGGTAGAGAATGAGGATACAGCAGGCTAACATAGCGGCATTTTCCTCATCTCTCTCTCATCCCTTCTTTCCCTTCAGCACACGAACACAAAGAGACATCAGCAACAACAGCAAGAGCGACAAGAACAACAATAATAATAAATTATTATGAACAAGATGTCTCTATATGGGTTTCCAAATCTCCACTCCAACTCGTCTCTTTCTAATCACAGCCCAATTAAGAACAATTGTTCACAGTCACTAAACAATCCAATCACAGTTCGCCCTCAAAATTTGTGATCCTGGATCTAAAAACATACATAATTCCCAAAATCTGTACAAGAATTGGGAAGAACAAACCTTGTGCAGGTTTCTTTTGGAGCCAGAAACATGAATGATTTAGTTGGGCTGAAGAATTAGTAGAGAAACATATATGCTCAGATAATGGAAATTTTCATTTTCAGATACTATTAAAGAAGCTGATTTCATGCATCTGATTGCCATCTTTGGCATGATTTTTTAACCAAAATTTGTTCACTGTCAACTAAGGATGCTGTATGCATACCAAAATCCTCCAAATCGGTACAACAACACGGCTGAACAAACCTTGTTTGCAGGTCATACAATGTCATCTAAGCATGTTATGTGCCAAAGTGGGGTTGGTCATACAATGCATGAACGACACGTATTAGTTGTTTGTGAGTATGCAATAGGGTGCAGCTATGAACAGGGCTCATATCAAGTGTAGTATTACGGACTGTCATCGTGGAAGGAAACCAATTTAATATAGAAGCCATATATGGAGCCAGAAAGAGGAATGGTAGAGAATGAGGATACACCAGGCTAACATAGTGGCATTTTCCTCAACTCTCTCTCATCCCTTCATTCTTTTCAACACACGCACACAAAGAGACATCAGCAACAACAGCAAGAGGGGGTTGGTCCAACAATAAGTATAGATTATAATAAACGAGATGTCTCTATTTGGGTTTCCAGATCTCCACTCCAGCCCTTTCTTTCTAATCACAGCCCTCTTAAGAAACATAGACGAAATGCTTATAGACGACAGCCACAATGCAGACTCACAAACACTAATACGTGTCTTTCATGCATTCAAGACCATAATCTCTTTAAAAATACCAATTTAAAGACTTACCGAGGGTGGAACTTGGGATTGCTGCCCTATTAAATGGGTCATTTGTTCTTGTAGGAGTGCAACTTGTGCCTTTAATGAAGTCATCTCCTCGTCCCTATTGGCACTTGAACTAGATTCACTCCGTCCGAATAGCCGCGAGGGGGTTGGTCCTAGCCCCATACCACGGACATGCCCATGCCTCTCCTTTCCCCTAACCTCGGTCAAGGCAACTCTCTGCCGGGTACGGAAATCTGTGGGTGCCGCCGTAGGGTCAGAATCTGAAGCTGAAGAGATTTCATCATACCTTCTCCGAGCGTTAGTCTGTAAAAGGACATAACAATCAGAGTTAAAAGCAGATGAGATTTCGACTACTCATTAGATATTAGTTCACAAATTACCAGAATCCGTGCTGCCTCAGGGCTCGCATACGTCCCATCCTTCGATTTGTGGGTGGCATCGAAAAAGTCAATGTCGCCAAACTCCGTAGGACCCTCCAAATCTTCTTCCTATATATTAGTAAGATGAAATGGTTATAAACAAATAACTGTAAGTAAAAAATATTCAATACGATTGCGCCTACCAATTCTTCCCGAACCAGAGCAAAGCTCTGTGTACCAGCGGTGTGCAACACTAGCTGCTTTGACCGACTGGCAACGCCCACCTCCGCCCTTTTCTGTACATGGCACAATGAAGTTAGCAGAAAAATTCATTAGAGTAGCCATACAACCACATACTCATTAGATTTTTGTGCCATTAATGTAAATACCTGACCGATCGCCGAACTCCAGTTGTGCACAAGAAATTGCCAATCTGAAGGCTCCACATTTTCTGGCACATCCCTTGCATTCTCCGCCTCTGAAAGGTCTTTGTCAAAATACCTAGCCTTCAAGTCACTCTTGTAGTCCCTCCACTTTTTGGAGAGTGACTTTTCAACCCAAGGCGTAAGGGAGTCGGCGAACGAGAAGTATTGCTGCAAAATTTATTACCCATCACTAAAAATACATATTTCAATAATATATTTGCGCCTACCAATTATTTATTTTAGATGGAAAATACCTTGATTGTTGTAATTACAGTGGTCTTTATCGTGGTTGGCACCTTCGGCCAACTCTCGTATGACAAAGGAACTATCCGTGGGTTCCTTGCTATAACCCCAATAAAGAAAGAAAATTTGCTGGCGTTATCGCCAACCGGTTGCCCGACACCGTTTACCTCCACCACAATCCTTTCGTCATTCTTAAGTCTCCAAATATTCGTCATCTTAGTTCGCCCATGATGTTTTTTGACAGTGGGCGGCGTGCTACCCTCACCCTCATCTGTTTGACTGCCACTATTATGTAGTGGCTGCTCATCCCCATGGCTCTCGTTGCCATCATTTATATTTATCCTCTTTCCACACCTCGGCATGTTGTACCTGTCAAGGATTCAATAACTTCCTTAGAGATGCAAATTTAATTAATAACATGTTTATAATAACTATCATAAAATTTGTACTTTAGTAGAATTAACAAACCAACATAATTATAAAAAAATTAAAAAAATGAGATTTGTAACAAATTAAATTACAATGATAGTTTGATTCAAATGACACTAAGCATAGTTTAATGTAAATAACACCAAGCAGTAGAAAATAGAAAGATAATTAAACCGGTGTATTAAATTCACATTCAACATGTTCGGAATTACAGACATAATATTACAACAAGATTTAAGACACGAAAATTACAGACATATAATATTGAGATTGAAAATCAAGTAAACTACAATACGACATCTTCCAATACATCGCCCTCTTCTCCATCCTTGCGGAGCCAAGTCCCGCAAATTCCACCGTCGGTTGTGTTTACATCAAACATAGGAAACTCAGAAGCAATGTAACTGTTCATGACTTCACCGTCTTCATCTTCTGAAGTATCGTCCAGTTGGAATACATCTCTTGGTTGCATAGCGAGAGCCACATACGATTTTGGCATGGTTGGATCTTCAATGTAGAACACTTGTTGCACTTGGGATGGAAACACAAATGGCTCATGGCTAATGTGTGTACCGATGTGAATCAATTTTGAGAAGTTTACAACTGTGAAGCCAAACTTATCCTTGTTGTTAGCAAAATTCCTATCAAACTCAGCCCAATCCCCACGAAATAAGACAACATGGAAATGACCAAAATAATTCAACTCAATGATATCCGTGAGCACTTCATAGTAGTCGAGATCTCCATCTACAGGCCTCGTGTCCGATTTGGAAGCATAACTTCTAGTCTTAGACGTCACTACCATTCCACTATTTTGAGACTTCAAATTACATTCACGATCCTTGGTACGAAATCTAAAACCATTGAATATGTATCCTCCGTATCTTTTGACCATCTTATAGGGACCTTTGGCAAGTACTTGTATTTCAGATGACACACCATCAGGACCCAAAGAATGTACCTATTAATTTTACGCAAATCGTATCAGCACCATAGAAAATGTAGATATAATGAAGATTAACTTGCATAACTGTAATTCACCTACATGAGATTCAAACCACTTATGAAATTTTTCATTCATCAACTTGTTTTGTTCACGTGGTGGTAGTCTTCTTGGTCTAGCCCTTCGTTTGATGTCCCTGACAAATTCGCTAAAAAACAAGCAATTGAAATAAGGAATAACAAAAGTAAGTTAATATCGAACTCCGCAGTTTTCACTATATTCGATTTAAATTCAAAAGCAACTTACTTTCGAAATGGTTCCACTGATGCATGGTGGTCTATTACATATCGATGTGCCTGTTCCCACGTTAAGTTATCTAGCTCAAATGCATCAACTTTACCAACAGTAGTGCCAGCGGTATCAAAAAAATATTGAGCACCATCAAGGTTGGAAATGTCTGGATTTCTACGTGGTCTACTCAAAGATGTCTCCACACCCGGCAAATACCTGGAAAAAAAATGTGAACACTCCTCTGATAGATATCCCTGAGCTATTGACCCTTCAGGATATGCTCTATTTTTAACATAACACTTTAGCCGGTATAGGTACGTGAACATGTACAATTAATGAATTAGAGCGGATTAGGGGATTAAAAGAAATAAGCTTTTGAAAATTCAATTTTGTAAGATGAATGCATTCTTTTACCTCTCAATGGGGTACATCCACTGATAGCGAACAGGACCGCCGATTCTGGCTTCACCAGCAAGGTGGATTATCAAGTGAATCATTATAGTGAAGAACGATGGAGGAAATATCATCTCCATTTTACTAAGTGTCAATGCCGCCTGCTGCTCCAATTGGTTAATATCTTCAACACGAAGCATTCTTGAGCAAATACCTTTATATATGCTACAAAGATCTTTCAGGACAGTAGTGACTTGCTCACACATTGAAGACCTTAGGGCCACAGGAAGGAGATCCTACATTAGGATGTGGTAGTCGTGTGACTTTAGACCCTGAAGCCTCTTCTCTTTAAAGTTGACACATCTTGCTATGTTAGAAGAATAGCCATCAGGAACTTTAAGTTCCAGTAGTACTTTGCAAAACAATTCCAACTCCGATTTTGACATTGAATAGATTGCAGGAGGTAGGAGTACTTTCCCATTCGGTAATTCTTCTGGGTGCAACTCATGTCGGATGCCCATTGACTTCAAATCAAGTCGGCTCTTGAGATTGTCCTTTGTCTTCTGGTCATCTCCCATAACTGTTCCTATACAATTTTCACCAATATTTTTTCCGATATGCATCACATCTAAATTATGTCACAATAAGTTGAATTCCCAATACGACAACTTGAAGAAAATACTCTTCTTCTTCCATGCACCTAAACTCGTCATGTTTTGATCCTCATCTTCGCCACATAGATCGGTCTCCTCACCTTGCTCCGGCCTTGCCCTTTTCTTGTCCTTTATCCTGACTTCTGGTTCTTTTCCATATTTGAATTGATGACCATCTACCCGCCTCAAAATATCTGAACCAGAAGAAGATCCAGGAACATGTTCCCACTCGTCGGTACCATCAAATGTCGCTGTCTTTGCCCGAAATATATGTGTGTCAGGCAACCATCTCCTATGACCCATATAGCAAAACTTTCTGCCATTGTACAACCACCTTGAACTAGTTTGGTCAGCACAACATGGACATGCATAACGTCCTTTAGTACTATATCCAGATAAATTTGCATATACTGGAAAATCATTGATTGTCCAAGACAACACGGCCCGAAGAGAAAATGTTTCTTTAGCCACGGCATCATAGGTTGGAACACCCACCCACAATTTCTGAAGTTCATTTATTAACGGTTGTAGGTACACATCTATATCATTTCTAGGACCTTTCGATCCAGGAACTATCATGGACAAAATAAATGAGGACTGCTTCATGCATTTCCAAGGCAGAAAATTGTATGGTATTAACACAACCGGCCATATGCTGTATGTACTACTCATTTGCCTGAAAGGGTTGAAACCATCACTAGCTAGTCCAAGTCTCACATTCCGAGGATCATCCGCAAAATCATGATATCTTTCATCAAATTTTTTCCAATATTGAGAATTAGCAGGATGTCTAAGAATCCCATCATTAGTGCGACCTTCAGCATGCCATTTCATATCAGAAGAAATTTTCGTAGACATAAACAACCTTTGTAGTCTAGGAATCAGAGGAAAGTAACGCAGTATTTTGGCAGGCTTCTTTTTCCTACTTCGCTTAGTAGATCCACTGGCTCCCTCGTCTTGATTTGATCTTTCTATCCATTTCAAAGAACCACACACTTCGTAATTCTCCAGACTTTTCTTACCTCTCGTGAAAAGCATACAGTCATTTGGACATGCTGCTATCTTCTCATACCCTAGATCGAAAGAACTTAGGAATTTTTTAATTTTATAGGCTGAGTTTGGAATACAGATTTCAGAAAATGCTTCATACAACAATTCAAGTAGCATAGTGAAGGACTTAGCAGACCACCCGTTTAAACATTTAATCTGAAATAGTCTGACAATGAATGAGAATTTAGAGAATTTGGTGCAATTGCGGTACAACGGAGTACTAGCATTTTCAAGTAGCTTAGCGAAGGATTCTTGCTGCTTATTATTTTCAGGGACGGGGCCAGGCATTTCCTCGTCCACCCCACCACCAATGTGTGATGTTTCTGTTGACTCATTATGAACTTGGGTTGTTGGGTTATTGGTGTGGAAAGGAACATTATGAATCCCCATGGCATCTTGCAACAAAGCATGCATCTCATCGGAAACGCTTAAGTCTTCGTTCACTAAGGGCTCATCTTCATTTTCTAATACAACCGGACGAACAGGAGCTGACGTATGATCCTCTCCATGACAAAACCACCTTGTGTACCCTTGAAGAAAACCGTTGACAACCAAGTGTGTATGTACTACATCACATGTCCTCAAATTACAATTTGTACACCGGAAGCATGGACAAAGGATTAGGTTGGGATCACGGGAATGTCGTTTGGCAAAGATAATAAAATCTTTAATACCATCACGGTACTCCTTGGATAATCGTGGTTTACTAATCCAACTTCTATCCATTATAACAATAGCACATAATCTGAAATTAAAATTTGATATATTAAATAGTAATAACAGTAAAAGGCATTTTGTATATTAAATTTCACCTTTTTGAAAACCATCCCTAGCTGCAAATAAATAAACGATATAATCTTTAACTGTAAAATAAAGAAATTGTGGTTCCAAAAAATGTACAAAAAAAAAAAAATTAAATCTTAACACAATCTACTCTATTCACATAACCCTAAACTACCTTTTGTGGAAATTATCACAACCACCTTAGTGGTATTTTATCGCACACCCTGTGTTCGAGTGTAATATCAATTCGACCATAGTCTCCCCTGTATTTGGCTTTCCATTCAAGGAGATGATGATGGTAAAGGGTATTTGCTGAGGAAGAGGAATCGGACGAATAATGAGGGCGTCGTGCTGTAAATACGGTAACAAGAAGATCTGATGACTCATGAACTATTCTGTTCATGGCTACTAATAATCACTTACTTATCTCATAATAATAATAATAATAATAATAATAATAATAATAATAATAATAATAATAATAAAAAAAGAAACAAAAGAAACTAATATGGCTACTAATATGTTTTTCTAAAATAATTCTTCATCCCAACTAAATCATTGATGTTTGTAGCGCCAAAAGAAATCTGCACAAGGTTTGTTCAGCCCAATTCTTGCACAGATTTGGAGGATTTTGGTAAAAAACATGCCAAGATGACAATCAGATGCATGAAATCAGCTTCTTTAACAGTTAAAGAAAAATGATAATTTCCAGTATGTAAGCATATATTTTTCTCTATTAATTCTTCATCCCAACTAAATCATGATGTTTGTGGCTCCAAAAGAAATCTCCACAAGGTTTGTTCAACCCAATTCTTGTACAGATTTGGAGGATTTTGGTATACATACAGCATCCTTAGTTCACAGTGAACCCATTTTGTTAAAAAAAACATGCCAAGATGGCAATCAGATGCATGAAATCCGCTTCTTTAACAGTAAAAGAAAATGAAAATTTCAGTATCTAAGCATATATTTTTCTCTATTAATTCTTCATCCCAACTAAACCATTCATGTTTGTGGCTCCAAAACAAACCTCCACAAGGTTTGTTCAGCCCAATTCTTGTATAGATTTGCTCCGGTTTTGGTATACATACAACATCCTTAGTTCACAGTGAACCCATTTTGGTTAAAAAAACATGCCAAGATGACAATCAGATGCATGAAATCAGCTTCTTTAACAGTAAAAGAAAATGAAAATTAACAGTATCTAAGCATATATTTTTCTATTAATTCTTCATCCCAACTAAACCATTCATGTTTGTGGCTCCAAAAGAAACAAGCACAAGGTGCGTTTGGCCCAATTCTTGTACCCATTTTGGAGGATTTTTGTATACAGCTAGCATCCTTAGTTCACAGTTAACCCATTTTGGTTAAAAAAAATGCTAAGATGACAATCAGATGCATGATTTCAGCATCTTTGAGTTTGAAAAAGAAGGGAAATCAAGAGATGTTACCGAAGAGAGTGAAAGAGAGAGCGTGGCGACGAGCGGGGCGACGACGCGGGGGCGTAGGAGATAGAGAGAGAGCGGGGCGAAGCGGTGGTTTCCGATCGCCAATTCACCTCCAAATAGAGAGAGGGAGGAGGGAAATCGAAAATGACGAAGGGAAGAAGGGACGATGACGAAAGGTCGAAGGCTGTCGAAGAGGACGAAGCGGCGGAGGCAAAGCGCGGGAAGTAGAGCGAGGAAGGAGGGAAAACGAAGGCAACCCTTTTTTTTTTTTGGGTTTGGAAAATTGGCGAGCGAAAGATTAGGGTTCGCGGGATTTATCTGAGCTTATTCATCGGCGTTTCAATTAGACACGCTGGTGAATGTATCGGTATATTCACCGGCATTTCTTATTAAAATGCCGGTGAATAATACACTTCACTGGCATTTTTAAATAAAACGCCGGTGAATACGCAGATTGCCCGGCGGTTTAAAGCAACCGCCGGCGTATAACCTTCCCATCTGGCGCCCCATTCCTATTCGCTCCCTACCCCGGTGCTACTGGTAAAACGCCGGGGAATATACGCCGGTAAATCGAGTCTCTTTTGTAGTGTAGTTGTCAACTTTTACAAAATTCTGAGCACTATAATGCATCATATGACTCATTCAATCCTAAAGGATGACTAGAGTAGCTCAAAGCAAACTCTTGAGTACCTCTCAAGTATCTCATTAGCCTCTTAAGGGCACTCCAATGTGTATTAATATGATTACTAGTGAATTTGCAGATCATACCTACCTCAAAGACTATATCCAGTCTAGTGCAGATCTTGTATACATGAGACTTTCAATAAGTTTAGAATAATTTAATTGTCTCATAGTTGCACCATCATTATGTGTCAACATTTTATCATAATCATAAGACGTTTCAAAATACACTTTCATTTACTATATCCCCACTTTTTGAACACATTATTGATTTAATGAATTGGACTAAGGGTTATCCCTTGCCAGCCGAAACTCAACCTTATACCTTATATGGTGTCTACAACACCTAGGTGTTTCATCTTGAATTCTTTGGATACCACAGTTTTAACTTCATTTATAACAGAGATGTCACTTCCAACAATAAGCATGTAAAAAATATTAGGGGTGGACAACTATTATCCGAACCGACCAATCCGAACCAATCCAACCCGAACCGACCGGTTTTTAACTGTACCAATTAGGGGTTTGGATTGGTTCGGTTCTTGATCTTCAATAACCACTGGACCGGTTCGGTTGTTGGATGGGGCTTTCAAATAACCGATGAAACCGAACTGACCATTCCTATATGCATAAGTCCATAAAAAAATAGTTATCCTTTAACTTCTTGAATATAAAAATAGTTATTTCTCATTTTCTTGGAGATACAAACAGTCTTTTTAATTTCTTTAATACAAACTGAGCAATTGTTCTACCTATGTTTTGATTCTCTATAATCATGTGTATTATGTTGTTAAGAAATGCTTGATTTACAGTGTGGCCCAACTTAATAGAATCATGAAGTTGATATAACATTTAGTAGTTACTTTAATCAAGTTAAGTAGAAATTGTAATCTAAATCTTTTTTTATTGTACCTGAAATTCAATTGGCTATGGTTATTTAATGTTTCTTTTATAATAATAAACTAAGATTACAGAAGTATGCAAGTGAAAAAGTAGTTTATCTCACCCATTTAAACGTCATAATCTCAAACAATTAGTGCAAAAATTATTAAAAACTTGTGATTTTATGAATCTTCATTTTAAATTTATTTCGGAATAACAAATAGCAGGTTGTTTCTTAAGTTTGATTGAAGTTGATCTTTTAAATTTCAACAAAATTATGAATGATGTTAAAGGTGAAAAGTAGCACGCCAAACCGAACATCCAATCCAATCCAAACGGAGCTTAATCGGCTTGGATGGAAACCGATCCAATTAAGGTTCGGATTGGTTGCGGATGAGAAAATTAAAAAACCGATCTTCTTTGGATCGGTGGTGGATGGTCCATATTAGGTCGGATACCGACCGATGCCCACCCCTAAAAAATATGCAAATAAATGATAGCAATTATATTTGACTCAGCACTGAATTAAAGACATTTATCTAAATTACTTGATCAAAATCTAAACTCTTAAAAATTTTGTCAAACTGTTTGTTTCTCGGTTTTAATACATTTTTTAAAATGTACAATGATTCTACCAATTTTTAAATCGTGTTCACTAAACATATTAGTGCAAAACTTTATAGTAAAAAAATGTCCAGTACAAAATTTTTCAATACAAAATATTCAGTACAAAATCTTTTAGTACAAAAATGTTTAAACATCTTTGATCAATAACTAAATTTATAATAGATGTAAGGAAAAGAATTCTTATTGTAACAATATGACAAACAAGTGAGTAGACAACAAACAAATCTATCCCACTTATCTCAGTCAATCCTTTAGCTACAAAAAGTACATTAAAATTGCTATTGAACAATAAATTAAGTGATTTCTACCCACATACTAACTATAGTTTTAGCCCATTTCGGCAAATCAACTAATTTAAAGTATTCTTGTATAACAACAAATTAATTTCATTATCTACTAAAGAGTCTTCTTGTTTCATCTGTCATTGAAGTTTTAAATGTTAGTAAGGTTGGTTCTTTGATTCCAACTATATGAATCATCAACTGTATCTGTAGGACTAGATAATTTCATACAATTGTCTTTGTTGAACACATCCTTAAAGAATCCTGCAAGTCCAGATTCTACTAAAATAAATTAGATGGATCCAAAATCTGTCCATAGAACTACATTCTGCACTTTCTAAGTAAACTCAATTATTTGTTATAGGCGCCCCTTCTAGGGTCATGTACTCTAACAAATGTATCACACTACTTATTTTCACTTTAATAAAAGAATTTGTGTTTTTATGTCATAGTCTACAATGTATAAATAATTTAGAGTGTAGTAACATATTAGGAATATGATATACAATATCACCACAATTATACAAAGTCAAACTACAATCAATAACATAGAATTCAATATTTCACTAAGTGTTTGATTCTAACTTTTATCAATACCATTTTGACTGTAGTAATTAGAGTGCACTAGAGATTATATCAAATGAAAACTTCTCTAAAATTATCAAAATATATTCACCACATGTATCAAATTTGAACTATTTTGATCTTAGCATTTAACTAGATTTTCAATTCATTAAAATAACAAGTGCTTCATCCACCATATATATGCACTGTTTTAAATTTTGGCAAAATTTTCTTTCTGCTAGCTTGCCGATACGAAATTACTGAATTTCTATGCCATATCATTTGGACCAAAATGTGTAGATTTTTGTCGAAATTACCGAATTTTTTGACCGAAATAGCCACACTAATGTTATTGTGAATATATAAGTTTTTAATGCATTCATGGCATCCAACATGGCACAGAATCAGAATAAAAATCAAGGGGCTGGACCAATGTTTGTTAATGCTGATCCGATTAAGCAGGTTGAGTCCTTCAAGCGGATGAAGCAGCCAATTTTTTAGGAGCAGTCTGATCTAAATGAGGCTGATGATTGGATTAGACAGATGGAGATGGTCTTAGAAGTCTTGGAAACCCCAGTAGTCAATAAGGTGAAATTGGCTACAATGCAGTTAGAGAAGGATGCTGGCGCCTGGTGGCATTCAGTGAAGAGAACTTTTGGGAATCAGCAAGTGACTTGGGAGGCTTTTCTAGGAGAATTCAAGGATCGTTTCTTTCCTCTGGATATTCAGGAGAAGAAGGCAGCAAAATTCTTGAATCTGTAGCAAGGTAGCATGTCAGTATGCGAATATGAGACTAAATTCGCTCAGCTGTCAAAGTATGCACCAGAGCTGATTGTTGATGAAGCGAAGAAGGCCAAGAAATTCGAGCAGGGCTTGAGGCCGAATTTGAGGTTACGGATGACACCGTTGGGCATTAGGAGGTTTGATACGCTGGTCAGAAGGTCAGCAATGACAGAAGATAATATGGATCAGTTCCAGAAGAAGCAGGAGACCTAGAACAGGTGCAAGAGGCTAGCAGTTGGTCAGAGTGGGAAGAAGTTCTCAGTGAAGCAGGGCAGGTTCAGTAGGCCAGAGCAAAAGGTACCCGCAACTCAAGAGATGACTTGTTACTACTTTAAGGAGGCAGGTCACTTTAAGTCAACATGTCCTAAACTGGCAAAACGGACTTGTTTTCAGTGTGGGTGAGAGGGGCATACTAAGCTTTTCTATCCAGAGTTGAAGAAGGAAGGTGCGGGCAGAGGTAAATTTCAGAGGTAGGCGCGAGTGTTCACATTAACTAAGGAGGATGCAGGTAACTCAGAAGATGTGATCCAGGGTATGCAAGAATTTTAAATTTATTTATTTGATGTATTAAGTAAAACTTTGTTTGAGAATAATTGAAGATTTGAGTATCATTCTTCATGTAACAGGATTTGTTTTGTTTAATGGAATAAAACCAAAAGTTTTATTTGATACTGGTTCTTCGCATACATTTGTGTCACCAAATTTTGCTAAAGTCTTAGGTATGGAACCTAAGGTATTTCCAGGTAGAGTCATATCGGTGGCAACACCATCAGGAGAAGAATTGATTACTGATTGATATTATGAGGGCTGTGATATCGAGATTGGTGAGAGATTATTTGGCATTGATCTTATTAAGCTGCAAGTCTTGGCTATGGATGTGATCGTGGGCATTGATTGGATGGCAATATATGATGCCACAATTGAATGCAAGAAGAAAGAGGTGTCAGTGAAAGCACTAGGAGGTCCCGCGATGACTTTTCAGGGAAAGATGAAGGACCCGAAAGCGGCTGCAATGGTATCTAAGTTGATGATTCCAGATGAAGTCAAAGGCATTCCAGTTGTTAGGGATTTTCCTACGGTATTCTTGGAAGATTTGCCGGGATTTCCGCCGCAGGGAGATGTTGAGTTCTGCATTAATGTTCAGTCGGGGAGTGCTCCGGTTTCTAAAGCTCCGTACAGGATGACACCTATAGAGCAGGATGAAGTTAAGTAGCAGATTAAGGAATTGCTGAGTAAAAGATTCATCAGGCCGAGTTCTTCACCGTGGGGAGCACCAGTGTTGTTAGTGAAGAAGAAGGATGGGTCAATAAGGAAGTGCATTGACTATCGGGAGTTGAATAGGGTGACTATTCATAACAAGTATCCACTTCCATGGATTGATGATTTGTTTGATAGGCTTCAGAGAGCAGCTGTGTTTTTGAAGATTGATCTGCGGTTAGGTTATCATCAGGTTCAAGTCAAGGAGGAAGATGTGAGTAAAACAGCTTTCAGGACTTGTAACACCTCGAATTTGTAAAATACCGAAAATGCCTGTTTTTATATATTTTGAGTGGTGAAAATTATTTTTGATGTATTTTATTTAAATATTGATATTGGTATGGATATTTGTGGTAGACTGGTATTATTGATATATTGGAGCCATGAGTTGAGATTTTATGTGAATACATATTGTTTATTTTATTTTATAATTTTGAAGGATTATTACGAGATAGTTTTAATGTATTTTGTATTGTTTATGATATTAAAGTAGAGATTTGGGACTTATTTGAAATATATTGGGACTTGGGGCCTATTTGTAATTATCCCTTTATAAATATTTATATTATAAATTTTTTTTAATAAAAACCCCAACCCCCCCCATCCTTCTCCTTTTCCTTATCCCGTTCCTTTCCCAACCGACACAAAAAGAAGCCATCGGAACCCATTCGGCCAATGCTTTCCCCACCCAAAATCCACCCCATCTCTTCATCGTTCTCAAATTTAATCGGGGGATAGACTAATAGAAGGGTTCTCTACATCGTGGCGGTGTCCGTTTTTCGAAAGGATTTCGGAAAGGTAAACCCTAAATTTTATTATTGTATAAAATTTAGTGTGGTTAATTTATTTTGAGTAAGAGTATTATGGTAGGGAGATTAGGAGATGTTGGGAATAGTAGAGGCTAGAAATTAGTAAATTATTGGAGGCTTTATAAGTTGCTAATAAATTAGGATTTTGGGTTTGTAAAAGAGAATTATATATGTAAGAATTAGTCCTCGTATGATAGTGGAAAGTATAGTTGGGCCATTAGAATAATCTGGGAGTGGTTCTAGTAATTGTTTGGGGGATAAAAATCCCATAGACATTAGATTATTACGTGCATCGCACGTGTATTCCCGACGTTCAATAAAACGTCTGTGTGATATTAAGATAATTAGTACTATTGTTTTCCCGTGACTGGTTTGGATGTTTGAGTCTTGATTGCTTTGAAATTTTGATAATAGGAGACGTAAGCAACTTGAATGCGAGATGGCATGGTGGCGCTGCGAGTCTTCACGGGGTATTCTGTGAGTATGATCTTTTTATTCCATGTGCATAATGTATTATGACAATTTTAAAATATGGTTTGGTATGTGTGACGTGTGAAGTAAATTGAATATAAAAAAATTCATAAGTATGATATGGAGTAAATTATGAGGCGTAAGAAATTAGTATATATATGTATGGGAGTGTGTTGATGCTTGTAGACAAATATGTATATGCTTCGGGGTTGTAATGTTTAGAGATATGTATGAGTATGTGTGGTGTGTGATCTCATGACTAATGTGATAAGATGGAAAGTATGGTGTGTATGATATGATATTGTGATGCGATAACAAGATGAAGTTAATGATGTGGTGTATGTGTAGTAGGTGTGCGATAAATTGAAAATTTTGTGTGATAAAGTGATGTGAAACTTGGCATGATGTGTGTGCGCGCCATGTGGATAACTAATGGTTTGTGTATGCTTATGAATTTAATGAAGTTATATGCTTTCATGTTATGTTATAATGGCGATATCATATCATAAAGGAGTTATTATAAACACTACAACAAATATGACATTTGATAGCATTCATAAAATGCTATAGTGTTTTAACAAAACGCTATAGAATGTATAGCGTTTCGTCAAACGCTATAGATACTATAGCGTTTTAACAAAATGCTATAGTATCTATAGCGTTCGGCAAACGCTATAGAATCTATAATGTTTAGGCAAACGCTATAGAATTTATAGCATTTCGGCAATGCTATTAGTGTTAGAGCATTTTGTAAAAATGCTATCGTTAGACAATTCAGTAATAGAATCAAACATACAACATTTTTAGAATGCTATCGTTTTGATATTTGTGGTTTTTTAAAGCAATTTAGGAACGCTACTTCGTTTTAACTGTATACAAAAAAAAATCTACGGATACAAATAAAAATCGATTTATCGAAAATGTCAATACACCATTAAAACTATAAAAGTTTTGCAAATTTGTGTACAAATATATAAAAACATACCAACATAGAAATATCTACACAATAAACTTATAAAAAAGTTCATCCAATAAACTTAAAATTGACGACAAAAAATTCTTGAGTGCTTAACATCAACACAACTCGCACTCTTCGTTTCATCCACGACGTCTCCAATCTGCAAATGTAGAAGAAAAAATGTCAAACATAAGATATAATAATGAAAAAAGAAGTTTTTTTTTATAAATGTCAAATACAAATTATACCTTAAATAGTCAAGCATACAAGTAGTTTTTTTTGTCCACATACAGCAGATTTGTTAAAGTATAAGTATCAATCCAGTAATAAGAACTGGGCAAAATGTAAATAGTCACTGATTTTTTTATTCCAGATTCACAGAGTAGACTGAAAAGTAGTGTGTGGATGGCATGGATAGGTAAGCCATATGGAGAAAGTTTAAAACATGCAACAATACTCGAAAGACAGTATGAGATATAGCTTACAGTAATTGTTTAACATTACTTTGTAATGATGATATCCACTTAGAATAAGAACCAACTACTTTAGCTATGGATTTGTACACCTATAACAAGATCAGAGAAACCATCCAGATCATGTTAGCCATTAGAAGTTAAACTTGTAGACCCATTAATAATGTAACTTATTTGAGTCTTGAGAAAGAAACACAAACTCGTTTTCCCTAAAAGGATATTAGAATTACAAAGGATATGATACCCTTAACTACTATGTGCAATCAAATAAGTAGTATAGACCTAAACTGAACTTACTCTGAGCCAGATGCACCATGTTCCTAGTTGATGTAGGTTGTGGCTCATACTTTAGGAAGAGTTCTACAGCTGAGGCATTGTTACCTGCAAGGGTGAAGCCATAAACTTATATTAGTGAGCCCCATCATATTAATATTTAATATTCTATATAATAATTTAATCGCTGCAGTAATAGAATTATCTATAAACTTTTTTTCCAACAAAAAAATTATCTTTAAACTTATACCTAATTTTAGTACTCTTGTAAATGAGGAAAATAAATTTAAATGAACTGTTATATTAACTAAAAGCAGGTAGTGCATCATGACTAGATTGATTTCAAGCTAATGCTAGAATTAAATTCTGAATATTGTGTAACACTTACCAATTAACATAGATTATTTTTCACATTAAGAATTTTATCACATCAAGATTACTTTAGCACTTACTTTTAACAACAAAAAAATCTCTAATGTAAGTTTCATCGTATGGAAGTAGTATCTTTTCGCAGACATGGATATGTACTAAAACTTTTAGCTAGACTTTTCATTTTCAGAATTATGATATTGATCTTTTCCCCCCCAGCTATTCTCAATTTGGATATAAGTTGTTGTCTTTTATGCATGTATTATTGTAAGTTAACTAAAGAATGTTTAAAAATTAATTAGCACTGAAACTGTATAGGCACATTAAGTGCTATTTCTTCTCCTTCTTGTTCTTTTCTGAGACAAGTACAGGAAAAAGGGAAAAAAATTAATCAAAATCTAGTGTATGGAAGTTAACGCTGTTTTATAAATGGAAGCAACTTTAATCTACCTGATCGCTCCTTGAACACGAGGTAGACGTAAGAATCGTGCAAATAATCTGGTGACTCCTTCCAGATCAGAATCTCGGAGTGCAAAGGCTTCAACATTAGTTACACATTTTACTGTCCTTGTAGAAACTAACCGATTTCCATGGAACTTGAATTTTGCTCCATCTACAACAGAAAATATTGCAAATTTATCTCATCCATTTCTCTTACTTCTTAACCATGAATACTGTATCCGTAATTATTTATGTCAAGTCTTTTACACAAATTCAAAGAGAAACATGAAATAAAGTTTTAAATAATACAATAACACGGGCGTCATTTACTTGGCTACTCTTCACATTAGCTAAGCTCTATCAATCTTTTACTCTTTTTCTCTATAACCTAGGCAAGTGTTTGTAGGAGATAATATTGCAAAGTGTAACTATTCTGCTGTTATTCTGTTGCAACTTCAAAACCATGCATTACCTTTATTGACAGAAGAGTGCTCAAGGTACCAAGTTAGCAGCTCTTCGCCGCAAACATCACCTTCAGATAAAGGAGATTTATTTCCATCTGCCCCAATGCTCTCCACCTTACCTCTCACTATGAAAACCATTTTTTCTACAGGACCCCCTTCATAAAGAATGTCACTTCCACCAATATAGAACTTTTGTCTTAATTTCTCACATATAGAATCTATCATGGGATCATCCATTAATGTGAAAAGACAGACCTGCATAAAGAAAAATATAAAAAATTAAATTTGGTAAACAAATACATAATCCACAATGGCATTACAAAGTTGGCGACCTATCTTGCCAGTATATGAGGGCATGATTGATGAGACTATTTGGAACTTTAACAGACATGAATAAACAAATAAAGACTAAATAATGATTGAATAAGCTATATGTATATATGGATGTTGGAAACCATGGCATTTAAAGCCATAAACAATAAAATATGTACATAAATATCTATATACAGCAATTGCTTCTAGCTAAGTATTTCTGAGCATTGTAAATTAGAAGAAATTTAATTCATGTCTGAATAGGACCAATTATTACTTCAAACTAGCAACATAGTGAAAAAATTTGTAAAACCCCAATGTAATTCCAAATATGAACATTACACATGCAAAGAAGTATGGACTGATACTTACTTGAAGCCCATCTCACCTGTAAAATAGTTTCAGGAAGTAATCTCGTTGGTTGGAGTATTTCAAGACTGTCTGGAGGTATTGCTCCAGATATAACCATGCAAGCCAACCGCTTTACCATGAGTGGATATTTCAAACCTCTGCTTATGTATTATTAAACAAATTAGTACAAACAGTCATAAACTATATCTATATACTACACGTGAAAATTGATTGGTAGACAAAATGAAGCATTCTTTGAGAGTAATAACACTCCTTTAGTTGTCATAATTGGAAATTCAACTTGGAAATCTTCATCATCATATCCTACCAGTATAATTTTAAAATATAAGACAAAAATTGACAATAAGAAACTTTTTTTGAGGTATCTACCACCAAATTTCAGAAACCCTTTCTCCACTTGTAAGCCCCTATTTCTTAGTTTTAGGATTCAATGTAAAGCAGTAATTAAAAATTTGAAAATGTCAAGTTGTATATATCTAAAAAAACACTGAACTTTTCACTAAGATGTATAACACTGAACTTTTCACTAAGAAAAGAAGGGAAGAGAGTCTCACTCTTTGAGATTGAACTTGGCCATTCCTACCAAATTAGTTAGAATCTGTATAAGAAAGGAGAAAAAAAATGAAATTAATCTTCAAACATTTTCTTGTCACTCTACATGTTCCAATAGGTGTTTCACGAGTTTGACTCCTTCATATGAAAAATGGAAACATTAACTAGCACAATCAATTGACTCATTTTCCACCACCATTGGCACCCTCACTTTCCTCTTCATGTTCAACTTCCTATCTCTCTCCAATCACAACTGATTGGCCACTTCAAATTATACAAAACAATGAATAAACATACAAAATATAGAATTGACATACAAAATATATTTCTCATAAGCTGATCCTACCATTTTGTCCAGCGCAATGTGCTCAAGCTCCCTGTGACCATGTGACCATGTAAAAAACACTCAGAGAAAAACAGAATTGACCAAGTTCAGAAGAAGGGAACTATCTTACAAATAAGTACTCTTAAAGAACCACACAGAATTTAGGGAAATTTTGGATACCTTTGTTGAAACTCTCTTGCTTTCCTTACAGCCTCATCAAGTTTCAACAGCGTCCTTCTCTTCTTCAAAACCTTTTTGACCAATAGAATGATAGTTAACATGGGTAAGTGTTTTAGTTACAAGGGTCAGAAGATAAATTAAATATTAAATAGGGGTAGACTTTACATTTAGCAACTATTTGCTACATCCATGCTATTCTTGCAAGACTATGCTAGTTTTTAAGTAAAAAAATATGTTCTCACTACTACTGCTATTTTTTACAAACCTAATATATGAACTAAAATGGTATAGAACACTATCTAAAGCGCTAAATTAACAAAGTCAAATGAAAGCGTCGGAATCTAAAGAATTTCTAATTTGAGGTATAGTTCGTATTGATGGCCAACAAGTACCAACAGTGTTCTCTAACTAGAATTGATTATTCATAGTCATGGAGAGGTTGAGGACGATGCCTTAGAATCAAAACAAGAATAACTAAACTAGAAGTACAGCATGTATGTACATGCTTTTTTCAATCCGCTAAACAAGTCAGACCAACAAGTCATAACCAAACAGTATGACATGTATGTGACTTTTTTCAATCCTGTTTGGTTAGAAGTTCTCTAACTAGAATATAACGTACATGTTTTTTTCAACTCTTCTCACTAAACACAAGCAATAACCCACTGCATTCAAAATTTGGAACAACAATCCAGTACAACATGTCAACAAATTTAACAACTAAATGAAGCTTAATCATATTAAGAAACCCTAACTAAATCAAGTAATATCCCCCAGATCTGTAACTCATACCAAAAAAACCCTAATCGGATCAATCCAATCAGGAACTAGCAAACCCCAACTACAATTCCAAACATTATATGCAATACTAGTAAATCAAATTAAGAAATCTAGGGTTTGGGGTCGGAAAAGATACCTTCTTGGAGGCGGGTGGCGGCGATGGGGGAAGGAGCGACGATGGGGGAAGGGGAGGGGGAAGGCAGCGCCGAAGGGGGCGGGTGGCGGCGATGGGGGAAGGAGCGACGACAGTGGAAGGGGATGAGGATGGCGGCGCCGAAGGGGCGAGTAGCGACGATGGGGGAAAGAGGAGGAGGAAAATGATTTTTGGTTTTGGGGGTGCTATGAATTTGGGATGGAAACCCTAACTGGGATCGTAGGATAATTGAAGAAAAATAAGAGGAGGAGGAGGAGAAAATGAATTGGTTTGAGAATGATTTAGATTTTAATTAGAATTTCTTTTTTTACCCTTACCACTTAAGTTTATTTACAGATATTATAGCGTTTCTAAAACGCTGTAAAAAATATAGCATTTTAAAAATAAATTTCAAAATTAATCAAAGATAGCATTTTATTCAGAAATGCTATTATTGATCACTTTCAATAGCATTTACACTTAAACACTATAATAAATCCGCTATAAAAAGCCATATATGTTGTAGTGAAAGGAGTTATGCAGAGATATGTTATAAAGGAGTTATGTTATAAAGGATATATATATATATATATATATATGGAGAAATATTATAAAGAAATATATGGAGATATATTATAAAGGAGTTATATTGTAAAGGAGTTATTTTATAAAGGAGTTATAATCTTAAGGAGTTACATTGTGAAGGAGTTCTATAATAAAGGAGATATATATGTATTTAAAGGAGATAATTAAATATTGCAGTGCCGCACAATCTCCCAGGGGTTTGGGCTAGACCCCACAGGCCCGGGATATACCAGGGAACAGGACTTATATATTGCCCCAAATTTTATATTTGGGGAACAGGAGTTATATATATTTATATTGCCCCAAATTTTATATTTGGGGATCAGGAGTTATATATTGCCCCAAATTATATTTGGGGATCAGGAGTTTCCCTCGCTGGTATAGGGCCAGGAGGAAGACGTAGCCTCGGACGTGTAAGACTCTGTGTGAGCGTCGATCCGCGTGTTATATTTTATTTTTGACTAGCCTTTTGGCTTTAGTCTTGGTTGGACGAGCGCGCAACCGTACTTTCAATCCAGCCCACAAATGATAGATGCATAGGACACCTGGATCTAGGTGATATGGTGGGTTAGCGGGATTGAAATGCACGGGATGGGAGGCACAGAGATCCCTGTGTTGTACGAGAAGGTTAGTTGTGTGGGCACTGAAAAGGAGAAAATATAAAGGTGTATATGTGTATTGAAAGAATGTATGTATATATAAAGATATTGATGATATGATATATTACGGAGACTATTTATATTATGGGAGATATGAATATACTACGAGAGATATATAGGTATATATTGGCATTTGGCTTGAGATGTGATGTGATATTACCCAGACTATGTATTTGGGGTGCGGTGAGTATTACCCAAGCTATCGGCTTTGGGGTGTGATATGTGATTACCCAAACTATGTTTGGGATATGGAGTATGTTGTGATAAGAATGAAAGTGAAGTTAATGACATTTTGTGTTATAAGTGATATGTTAATCATGTGATGAAATGCAAGTAAATTGCCATGTGTACTGAAATGTTATGTTTTATGATTATAAGACAGGAATTAATGTGATATTATGAGAAGTGATGCATATGTTTATGATGTGATACGTGATATAATACAATAAGATAAATACTTGTATTATGAGTTTGGTTATGAAAATGGTTATTAAAGAAAGTATGTTGTGTTATAAGTTTGTGTACCTTGGAAGTGTGTTGAGAAACTACTCGCCCGCCATTTTTCGTGGAAATGGTGGGAACTACCTGCCTTGACACAACTTTCAGGACGAATGGGTGGGTTGTTAATATGATGCCCGTATTGTGGGTTGGAAATAAAAAGTGAAGTGAATTGAAATATGTGTTGTAAGGGAAAATGAAAGTAAGTTATAACCATGATAAATTGATGATGGGTGTGATGATGTATTGAGAGTGTAAAGAAGATAGTTGCAATGTATGATGAGAGTAAAGGTGATGTATTGCGAGATGTGATGATAGGTGTAATAAGAAATAAATGAATGCAGTGTGATGTAATATGAAAATGAGAAAGAAAGTGTTTATGAATGAAAATGAGTATGAAAGAATACGAGTTATGAGTTTGTAGATGCAAATGCATGGCAAATGAAGTGCGTGGCTAAATAAGTAGGAAGAAAAGTGGTAGTGACCTTATGTGATTATTTGGGAAAATAAAGAAATGATGAGGTGATGGTAATTGTGAAAAGATGAGTATTTGTGTTGGAGATTTCAAAATGAAAAGTAATGGAGTGTGAATTAATATGTTGCTTTGTAATTGAGTGTGAATTAAAGGAGTTGTATATATATATATTTATATATATATACACAGTTATATATTAATATGATATGTTTAGTGAAGGGTGTGAACTTATGGATACATATGTAGACGGATGCAGAATTGCTGAGTATTTGATATAAAGTCGTGTTCTTGATGCTTTAATGTTCAGATTCAGGTTGAATCTTCTTACCTTGATATTTGTAAGTTTAATTTATTTCTTTATATAGTTTGATATATTTAATAGACTAGTGAATTATATACTCACACCAGAAATGGCTAACCCCTTAGTGTTTGGGGGGTTAGGGAGTCCCCGGACTACCCTAGGCCCCTACTGTTGCAGGTCCTCAGCAGTGCAGAGGTGAGATGTCGATTTTGTTGCGTAAAGTCGTTTACTTTAAATTTTATGTATAAGTTCAGCTGTGTGAATAGTGGAATGTATGGTTTAAATTGTAATTTGAATGTATAAGCTTGTAGATGATGATAATGAGTATAGTACGAAGTGGTATGGTATGTTTGTGACCCGTACCCATCTCGTTGTAGTGTACCGGGCTCTGTGGTAGGTTTTGCAAAGGGTTTTCTAAAATTTTTACCTCGTTTTCAAAGAAATTTATGGTTTTTATTTGATATGTGATATTCTATTATGAGTTTGGCCCCCAGAGCATGATATTATATTGCATGTGTAATTTTGCTCATTTTGGCCTGGGGAGCCCATGATATTATTGCTTGGGATGTGAGCTATGGAATTTAGAGCAGAATTCCGTAAGCTTTTTGTGTTTCGGAGCAGAAATTTCAGGGGAAACTCTGCCAAAATTTTTATTGAAATATAATTATCTTAGTTTGTAACCACTGTTTTTCCAGAAAGGTATTTTTCGATATTTTCTGTATTTAAAATTTTCGCAAATCATTTTTTTATTGTTAAAATTAGATTATTTCATAAATTATATTTATTAATTATTGTATTAATTTTCTTATTGGATTATTTTCATTTTATATTATTTTTCTTGCATTTTTGACCTCCGTGTGCTGTTTGTGCGTCGATCGTCCGTTTTTCGCCATTTTGAATTCTTTTTCGCATTTTCTTGGTCTCATTCATATTTGTTATTTATTTTTGGGTCATGATGAATTTTTAGAAGTGTTTTGATCAATTTGAGATTTTTGGCTCTTAAGGAGATTTTTAGGAGCCATATGATTCATTGCATTTTGTATCTCCATTTGAAATCTACCCAATATCCATTACCCAATTGTATACCCATTTAATCCTATTGGTATCCACTACCCATTAACCCACATTTGATCCCCTATAAATACCCCCTCATCCAATTAATCCCTAACCCTAATCTTTTTCCTTCTCCTAATCAAACCGGCTCCCTCTTTCCCTCACAACCCATCCCGGCCTGCTATTCCACTCTTCCAAAGCCGGCCTCCCATCAGCCCCACCACTTCCCCGACCACCCATATCTCTCCTCCTCCATCATTCTATACTACTTCGCCTTGATTCTACCTCGTCTCTCCTTTCCTTGTGGCCGAAACCAACCAAAACAGCACCCACTACTTCAAAACAGCCCCTCCTTCATCTCTTCGCTGATTTGGTGAAGAGGGTATCATCCGTTCGAGTTTGTGCTTCAAGAAGGCGATCGTAAGCAAAATTCTGTTCGTGGGTTTCGCTCGAAATCGCGCTAGAAGGCGTCTTGCTCGTGGATTCTCTTTGAAAGGCTTGGATTCGTCGCGTTCGTCATCACAAAAAGGCAAATAACTTGTACTTAAATTTCTTAGGTTGATACAAGTAGAAAGTTCACACATAGGATAGGTTGAGACTAGAGACGGACAAAGATCATATTTTTAATTATGGGTTTCGTCTCTAATGTTCAAAACAGGCCATAGACAACTTAGGACATGAATTTTGATAGGGTTATGCCTTAGGAATCACCCAAACGCGGTTTGATCGCGTATGTGACATATTGTGTAACCGATGTTTGATTGAACGCCCATATGAGAAATACTAGATTTTGACATGTTAGTTACCCTCTTTTATGATAATTAGACATTGGGTATACAGCGATTCGAGTTTGGAAGAGTTTGGAGTACTTTTGTAGAAGTTATGATGTTTTGAAGTTTAGTTGAGAAATCTGGAAATTTGGATTGAACTGGATTGATTGCTGTTTTTACCTGAATTAGAGTCCGAATCTCAACATGGCTATTTCTGAGTAATTTGTAGAGAATTGAATCTAATTTCTAATCCCACTGATTTCACCCTGTTTGGAGTTTGTATGAATTAGTTACGATTATTTTAGTAACTGTATGCCGGTAGTTCCCAGATTTATTTCAGGGTAGATTTTATCACCAATTTATTTTCAAGATCCATGTTAGACCTAATTTCATGCCACAAGATTTTGTCCAGTGTTTCAATATGATGTTAGGTAGTTCTCTGATTTTTGTGATAATTAAAAGATGAGTTTTGAGTGATGCCTTACATTCTTTTCTATAGATCGCTTTTGCTGTAAACTGCGTGTGGTTGTATGTTGAATGCCGTGTTCGCCTTGTTTTTAATTAATGTATGAATATTTTGTGTGAGATATGAAAGTTGGGTAATTGTATCTGCTTTCACCCTGTTTTGGCGGAAGTGGATTCTGATGCGCTGTTTGCAAGATGTGTTCCATTTTGTACAGCGGTGTTGAAGAATTCCAGATCCATCAAAACTGTGTTATGTGTTATTTCCTATTTTTGAAAACATATCTATACTTTCTGGAAAAATATGAAAATACATATTTTGATACTATACATATAGGGGATTACCCCAGAATTTTCTTCGATTTAATTAATGAATTTGTATGCTGTTTTCATGTGGTTTAAGTTATTCCCCTGTTTTCTGGCTGTACTTGAAAACTGTGTTGGAATGTGTTTTAAGCCGTGATGTTGTGAACTAGTGTATATCTTTATTATAACCGTTAGAAGCGTGTGGATGTCTAAATTCCAGATCCTTCGACGGATCATGATGTGCATGCCTGTAGATCTTTGGATCACTATTTTTGTACAGACTGGTCTTGCTGTCCTGATTATAAACATATGCTAAGTTGCTCGTATTTGTGAATGTTTGGTACCTATACTTGCTGATCTAATTCCCTGAGTCTAAACCTGAGTATAACCTGTTAGTTTGACATCATTTAGCACACTCTCATGCCTGTTGATGATCTTAATAATAAAGTAATTAAGCCGGGGTATATGGGACAGATCTAGTAGTGGATAGTGCAGAAACGTGTACTCGGGAGGAGACTTGTGTTTCCTTTATGACAAGTTACCGATCAAGTTACCGATCAAGTTTACCGATCAAGTTACCGATCAAGTTTACCGATCAAGTTTACCGAACAAGTTCTGTGATTCTGTGAATACTGAGTATACTGCCCTGCATGGTCCCCTACGAAATCTAAAGCGAAATTGTTTTGAATGTAGCAACCATGTGATATAATTTGGGACACATGTCGTGCTACTTAGATAGTTAATAAAAGATTAGACTTAACATAACCTGATGATCCTGTTTACCTGATTACCTGTTACCTGTATACCTGTTACCTGATATAATCTGATACTTGATTTCCTGTTACATGATTACCTGTTACATGATCATCCTGATATTCTTGTTACCTGATTTCCTGATACTGGATACATATTTACCTGATTACCTGAATACCTGATAATCATACATGTTACCTATTACCTGTTGACACTAGACATATGTTTATCCATACCTGTTAGTATATCCTGTGGTTAGATAGTGTCCATGTGCTTGTATCCTATTCTATTTGTGACCCGGACTTGCCATTGACGGGTACTTGTGTTTTCCCTTTTTCCTTTTTCCTGTATTCGTTGTATTGCAGATTTTGGAGGACAGGTTCCTAAAGGTATTGGCAAGATGAGAGGCTAGAGACTGAATTTCGCTATTGCTATTCCTGTTACTTATTTTGGACAATATTGTATTTTAAACTTGTATTATTCCTTGTATTAGGGCAATGTGACCCAAGATTATTGTGTAATTCAGATCATGAATATTTGAGATTAATGTGTTTTATTTCAAGTATTCTTGTTGGTATTTGGTTCATAAGTGCATGTGGTTGATCTTTTTCTGGCTTCCGACTCTGATTTTACTGTGATATGTTGTAAAGAATTCCTGAACAGCTTAAGGATGATTATATTCATTCGCTGGACTTTTGTTACGCGCTCGTATTCCATGTTTTTGGGAAGCGGGGCGTGACATAGTTTATGTTTAAAGTGATATAGAAATTGAAAGAATTGATTTTGGAGTCAAAAAAAAAATGGGGTGTTATAGGACTAGTCATGGGTTCTATGAGATTTTGGTAATGCCATTCGGAGTGATGAATGCGCGGCAGTGTTCATGGATATGATGAATCAGATTTTGCGGCCATTTATTGATTCCTTTGTGGTGGTTTTCATTGATGAAATTCCGGTATATTCGAAGTTGGAGGAAAAGCACTCTAAGCACTTGGCAGAGGTATTAAAGAAGTTGCAGAAGCACAACTTGTATGTCAAGCTGTCGAAGTATAAATTTTGGAAGTTTGAGGTAGCTTTCCTTGGTCATATCCTTTCCAAGGAGGGAGTGGTCACCGATCCTCAGAAGGTTAAAGCAGTGAAGGATTGGCCCAGACCAACGTCAGTGAAGGAAGTCGGAAGTTTCTTGAGATTGGCTGGGTAATACAGGAGATTCATTTAGGGTAATGCAAAGATTGTAGTTCCTTTAACAGGGTTAACTTAGAAGAATGTGGCATTCACTTGGACTGATAAGTGTGAGGTGAGTTTCCTTAAGCTAAAGGAGAGGTTGACGACTGCGCCTATCTTAGCTTTGCCACAAGCTGGGAAGGATTATGATATCTTCAGTGATGCATCTCTCAGAGGTTTGGGGTGCGTCTTGATACAGAAAGGCAAGGTTATTGCATATGGTTTAAGGCAGTTGCGTCCACATGAGAAGAATTATCTGACGCATGATTTGGAGTTGGCAGCTATCATCTTTGTCTTGAAGCAATGGAGGCATTATGTATATGGAGAGAAGGTCAACATGTACACCGACCACAAGAGCCTGAAGTACATTTATCAGTAGAAGGGTCTAAATCTTCGACAGAGAAGGTGGTTGGAAGTGTTGAAAAACATTCGTCCTGAGATCAAGTATCATCCAGACAAGGCGAATGTGGTGGCCAATGGGCTTAGTCGGAAAAGTAGTTTGTCGAGTTTGATTACTACTCAGAGAGAGTTGGCAGCAGAGTTTGATCAGAGAGGTATCGAGGTGGCACTGCAGAGTTTGGGAGCATATTTGGCTCAGTTGAGGCTGCAGCCTTCTTTAAAAGAGCAGATTATAGAGTGTCAGAAATCAGATGCAGAAATTTAGGGAATGTTGCAATAGGTTTCCGAAGTCAAGTTATCAGAGTTCCGTGTCCAAGAGGAGTTCTTATGGATGGGTGAGAGATAGTGTGTTCCGGAGAATGCAGATCTAAGAGAGAGTATCTTACAGGAGGCACACAGTACTTTGTTATCAGTACATCCTGGAGGCACAAAGATGTACAAGGACATCAAGCAACACTTTTGGTGGTCTGAAATGAAGAGCGATGTAGCAGACTTTGTGGCAAGATGTCTGACTTGCCAGCAGATCAAAGCAGAGAACCAGAGACCTAGAGGTTTGTTACAGCCTTTGGCAATTCTAGAATGGAAGTGGGAAAATATCAGCATGGATTTCATCACAGGGTTGCCGAGGAGTCCGAAGGGAAATGACTCAATTTGGGTTAATGTGGACCGTTTGACTAAGCTCACTTTCTGTCTATGAAGATCACTTGGGCATTGGAGAAATTGGCAGAGCTTTGATGAGATTGTGAGACTTCATGGAGTTCCTGTGTCGATTGTTTCTGACAGGGATGCGAGATTCACTTCGAGGTTTTGGAAGGGCTTGCAAGCAGCTTTGGGTGCCAGAACCGATTTCGGTACTGCTTTCCATCCACAGACTGAAAGGGTGAATCGGGTATTGGAGGATATCCTGAGGGCTTGTGTTATGAATTTTAGTGGTGTAGCGCCCCGAATTTTTAATAAATAAAATTAGAAATACGTGGCACAATTTTCAGAATCAACTTCAATGTAATCATAAACATAGCAACCAAATACAGGGAAAATTACAACTTTTTATTACATCAATTGTTTACAAAGTACAGCAGAAAATTAAACACTGTGAATTACAATTTCTTTTTTTTACAACACATTATTTTACAATTTGCCTAAACCATATTATCAATCTACCACATGCATCCAAATCCCAAGCTATAAGTACCTACCTGTAAAACATGAGGCTAGAGATAACCCTGACCCCCAAAACTGCAGGGATCAGCCATAACGGTGTGAGTGACATCAAAAGAAATACAACATGAATAAAACATAAAGAATAAAGTCATAAACAACAGATATCAACAGTAATAACAATGGAATATCAAATAACAATAAATAAAACATGAAAACATCGAGTGAAACTATACTGTGTCAAGTGTAGGAAAACAGAAAACAAACATGCATAAAACCAAGTCAAGAAAACACAAATGCAATATGATGACTCTCTAATGCATACTTGTCAGATTCTATGCATTCCATACTACATAGGTCCGGTGCAAGCCTTTATCGTTCTCCACTTTATAGGGTTAAATCCCTCGTTATGCAACTAATCCTACTACGGTGATAGAAACATGATCCAGAATACTCTGTGAATAGGCATCATAACCCTCGATGTGGAAGCATCATGTAAGAATAGCTCAAAAACCAGAGAATTACCTCCCTACCGTGTATCCCATGAATAGGTTTGCTAGACCCTCGACATGCAGATACAAGGTACATCCCGTGAATAGGCCCGCTGACTCTCGACACGCGAATGCACCTTGCATGCTCCGTGAATAGGCCTGCAGACATTCGACACACGAACATACAAATGTCCTCTCGAGACAGAACAACACACAAGTCCTGGAACGCATCCGTTGGACCAAACTCCTAGAGCATATTCTCACGTTTCCCAAGTTCTATCACATCTCCCATAGTGTCTATCCTTAAGTTGGTTATTATTAAAAAAACCCAAATCCCCCTTCTCTAGAGTTAGTGTATCCTGTCGGACTTAATTCCACAACAACAACCCCAAGACCCCACTGGTCTAAATCCACAAAATCTTATCTGCCGGTTACAGGACCCCCACTCAACTCCTAGAGATTCACAAAACGAATATCAACACCAAAACTTCCAATAAAAACTCTTATGTTCATCAACAAAATGTTTATATATATAAAACTTCTCAAGTCAACAAAATCCAAATCCATTTAGTGTACTCGTAAATTCCAGAACTGAAATAAAATATTAAATCTATTTAATGACTGAAAATCACATTTTGAAGTCATAGAATATCGCAAAACATTAATTTCTTCAAAAACCACATATATATCTCTTTATAAATTCATAGAAATGTAATTTGAATTCTATTATAAACAAAATATAACTCTCTAAAGAAATACTATAATCTGTAGTAAAAACATCATCTAAAAAAATAGATCAATAATCCATAAGTTCAAAGAAATAATTGTTCAAAGAAAACGACGAAAAACTCACAAAACAGCCCAAAACAATGATGTCGGTCAACCTTGCAGTCGACCATCATGACAGTCGACTTTTATTTTAGTTCATAAAATGGACAGTCGACCTTCATGTCAAAAACAACAGCATTAAGTTCTGGGCACCTTTTTACTGATACTTCGTTAAAACTTTGTAAAATCATAAATTTGTAAAATAAATTTCCTAAGATGATTAAACACAACTTTTATAATATACTGGAGTTTATAAAACCAATCAAAACTTCGTCAAGATCATAAAATAGCAATTTTCAACAAAATCCTTCAAAACAGTGAAGTAGTATATATATATGTATGTATACGGTGTTTAAGCATCAGTTTAGCCATCAAGAAAACATCGTATATATGTAGTATATTATCCAAATCAATGTCAGTATTAAAACAATCAAGATCCAACTGAAACCTTCGCAAAATCACAAAAAACTCAATTTCAGCCATATGCCTTCAGACCCGAAAAACTAAAACCTCTCCTTCACTCAAAACTTGATCTTTTGATTCAATAACTCCTCTCGTAATTCATTAAACACATATACAACTACTCACATCAGTTTACTCATGAACAAAAGCAATTGTTGACATGAATTAATCAAGTTATACTCATCAAAACATCAAGAACAGACCATATGCATTCATACACAGTAAAGCTAGGTTTTTATTAACTTTTTTGCAATAACCAACATACAACTCATTAAAATCAATCAAATCAGCAAGCATATGAAACAAAACAACCTACTCGTGGTTTCTATTAGGTTCTTTAATAATCTCAAGTCATCCATATAGAGTTTTAAATCATCAAAAGCATAGTTCTCATGAAAAGATTCAACCTTTATTCACACATCTTTTAATAAACTCATTATATTATCACACAATCCCCTAACATGCTTTCTAATCGAAAAATCATCACATACGACATGCATACAACAACAAGAAATCAGACATATCACTCACCTTAATGAAGAAATCAACCGAATTAATAAAGAATACGAAAAGCCCTTCTTTTGCAAAATCCAAGATCACCGCTTCGAAACTCCAAGAAATTAATAGTAAAAATATATTTTATTTTTGCAGAGGAGAGTGACGACTATAGTGGCCATAATATAGGCCGAAATCTGGAGTTTTTAGGATTTTACAAGTTTATGGAAACATCCCTTAACAAATTATTACTTTACATATATAGACCTTTCTTTAATAAAGTAGTTAAATAAGTTAAATAAACTAAAATAAAACCAAATCCTTTTTCTACTGAGTTATCCAACCATCTAGCATAGTCCAGAAATTAAAAATTTTGGGATTTGTACTCAAAGTGGTAATTTTGAACAAAAGCCCCTCTCTTTGTAATATTTGCAAATATGTCATAAAATATTCGTAAAAATCTAGAAAATTCACAAATAATATCTACTAATACATATTATATTTTCCAATTAAAATTTTTGACTTTTACTTTTCAAGAAAATATTTGCACAAGATCCAACATAAATTTCATATTTGCAAAAATACCATATTTGTTTAAATCTTTACCAAATCAACTCTAAATAAAATTTAAATACATTTTATTTTCAATGATGACCTTGGCCAGCCCAAAAATCAGTAAAAATAAATTTTCATTATTTGTTTGAGATCCAAGCGGCTTTTTACATAAAAGTCCATCTCTTTCAAAGTATTTATAAAAATAGTTTCTTTATTCAGAAAAATCCCAAAATTTAGGATATACTCAATTATAAATAGGAGAATTTATTTAGAAATTTAGATGTAGAGATTAGCACACAGGAAAAAAATATTTGCACGTGTAAAATTGACAAATTTGTAAAATAGTCAAATTAATTTAAATAAATCTGAAAATTAAAATATCATAAATAAATGAGGAAAATCAATCATTAACCATAAAATTTTAAGAATTCAAAATTTTCTAACTTTGCACGTGTGTTGCACGTGCAAAATTGTAATTTCAAAAAAATAGTCAAAATAGTCAACCTTACCAATTTAATATTATTTAATAATGCAAAATAAATAATTTTATTTCATGGGGTGTTATATGTGGCAATTGGGAGAGATACTTGGTATTGGTTGAGTTTGCCTATAACAACAGTTACCATGCAAGTATCGGTATGGCTCCGTATGATACTCTGTACGGGAGGAAGTGCAGAACACCTGTTTGTTGGTATGAAATTTGTGAGAGGCAGATGTTTGGGCCTGAGATTGTGCAGCAGACATCGGAGAAGATCGAGCTGATTCTTAAAAGGTTTGTCGAGGCTCAGAGTTGGCAGAAGAGTTATGCAGACAGTCGACGAAGAGACTTGGAGTTTGAGGTTAGGGATGTAGTTTTCTCTCAAGGTATCCCCGAATAAAGGAGTGATTAGGTTTGGAAAGGGAGGCAAGTTGGCACCAAGGTTCATTAGGCCATACAGGATTTTGGGGCAGATTGGTAAGACGGCATATAGATTGGAGCTACCGGAGGAATTGGCACAGGTGCATGATGTGTTCCATGTGTCGATGTTGAGGAAGTATGTGCCGGACCAGAGTCATCAGTTAGTGGAAGTGCCTGAAGGTCTACAGGTGAACCTGAGTTACAAGGAGCTACCTGTAGAGATCGTTGATCGTATGGAGAAGGTGTTGAGGAATAAGGTGATACCTATGGTCAAGGTATTATGGAAGAACCATCAGTTCGAGGAAGCTACTTGGGAGCCGAAGGATTGCATGTAGAAGGATTTTCCAGAGCTTTTTGTATGATTGTATTTTTGCATGATTGAATTCTTTTGATTGAATTGTATTTCTCTTGTATGACTGTATTCCTTAAACTATATTCCATTTATGTGATTGCATTTTTCTTTGGCTTAGATTGTTGGTCCCTATTAGTAGTAGTTCTGACAGAACTATTCTAAGGAGGGAGTGATGTAGCACCCTAGATTTTTGAATAATGTTTTTGAGATTAATATATGAATTAAAATGATTTTTTTTTATTTAATAAACATTATTTCTGAAATTTATCTTTTTACACGTGCAAATATTTTCTTGGAAAGTGCAAAGTCAAAAATTATTTTGGGGAAACCTAATATTTATTAGTGTGTATTATTTATAAAATTTTCTGGATTTTTCTGATATTTATTTGACCTATTTGCAAATATCACAAAAATGGGCTTTGTGCAAAATTGCCACTTGGAATAAAAAATCTAGATTTTTCAGATGTCTAGTCAACTCAGAGCTAAAGGTTTTACTTTTTTTTAATAATTTGGTTTATTTCACAATTTTTTTGAAAAAAAAGGTCTTTTTTGCAAAATTGCCATTTAGAGGAAAAAAGTGCAAATTTTATTTTCTGGGTTTACAAAAAGTGCCGGCCAGGAACTGGAGTATTTACTTTTGATTTTTAACTTAAATCTAAGTGGTTATTCTAATTTCCAAGTATAAGGATTTATATATGTAAATATATATTCAAAAGAGATATTTTACAAAACCTATTCAAAACCCAAATAACCATATTGCCGGCCTATTAAAGAGAGTGCATCCATCTCTTTGCTGCACTACACAAAGGGTTTTCTTTATTATTGGTTTCTTGGAGTTTCGAAGCGAGGATCTTGGTTTTCTTGCGAAAGGAAGGACTTCTCTTATTCTTTTTATTACTTCGGTTGATTCTTCAATAAGGTGAGTGACACATGTTTGATTTGTTACTGTTCTAAGAATATTGTATGTGATAATTTGTCTATTAGAAAGCATGTTAGGGATTGTATGATGATATAATGAATTATTGATTGATGGATGAACAAAAAAATTGAATCATTTCATGAAACTATGCAATTGATGAATAAAAATTGTATATAGATGACTTGAGATTGTTAAGAACCTAATAGAAATCATGGGTATGTTGTTTTGCATTATATTCTTACTTATTTGATTACAAAAATTGAGTTTGCATGATGATTATTTCAAAAAGGGATTAAAGATGAACCTTTCACTGTGTATGTATATATATGCTCTGTTTTGGGTTTTGATGAAGAAGAACTTGATTAAATACTTGTTGTATTTGCATATATTCATGGGTAAATTGTTCTTAGTAAGTGTGTATTTATTTGATAAGTCCAAGAGGAGTTTTTGAACCGAAAAAAAAGAATCAAGTGTTGAAGGTTGAGTAGGGTTTTATTCGGGTATGTTTGTATGCAAACTGAAAGGTGGGTTTTGATATTTTTGATGTTTTCGATTAGATTTGAGTTGTTTTGGTGCTAAGATTGTTTTGAACATTGTACTACTCTGATTTGATGAGATGTTGATGCTATAACTGATGCTAGAACACCTATATAAACATATACATATATATACTATACTATTTTGAAGAAATTGTCAAAAAGTTGCTCTTTTATGAACTTGATGTGATTTTGATTTGTTTTGTAACTTCTATATGTTATACAGTTGTATTTGATCATCTCAGATTTTTTTTTTTTTTACAAATTTATGATTTTGCAAGATTTATAGAAGTATCAGTAAAAAAAGTGCACGGATATTAAAGCTGTGAATTTTCGCTTATGACAGTCAACTGCTTCTAATTTGCACTAAAGATGACAGTCGACTGTCAACTCCTTATTTTCGAAATTTTTATATGACAGTCAACCGTCACCTTTTTGCACTGTCTTGACAGTCGACTGTCAGTATTTTGCTAACTGTTTTTTTTATAGTTTTCTTTGTTTTGCTCGAATGATTGTTTCTTCGATATTATGGATTATGGATCTACTGTTTTACATGATATTTTTGCTACATATTACAGTATTTTATAGAGTTATATTTTGATTATATTATAATTTAAATTGTATTTCTATGACTTTATAAAGTGAACTATATATGGTTTTTTGAATAAATTGATGTTTTGTGGTCTTCTATGACTTCAAAATATGATTCTCAGTTATTTAATGGATTTAATATTTTACTTCAATTCTGGAATTTGTGAGTATATTAAAGGACTTTGGATTTGTGGATTCTTAAGAAGTTTTCTTAATATATGAGTATTAATAATGGAATTGAGAGTTTTGATGAAAGATTTTGTGTTGATGGTTGAGTTGTGAATCTCTAGAGGGTGTGTGGGACCCTAGATACCGGCAGTTAAGATTTTGTGGTTTGGCCAGTTGTGGTCTTGATTGTTGATTAGTTGAGTTAAGTCCATTAGGATACACCAAGTCTAGAAGATTCGTAATTAATTAATTAACTTAATAAATATAAGGACAAACACTAGATGGTGATATGATGAAATGAGTGCAAACGTGAGTTATGGACTCCAGGATGATCCAAGGAGTGAGATAATCCCCAGTATTCTGGGACGATGACTGAAATATGTCACAGAATGATCCAACGTAAGTGAGATTGATCTCTAGTATTCCAATGACGAGAGTGACGCTCATTGGTTGTTTGTGCAATGATGATTCTAGGATGACCTGTGGAGTGAGATAATCCCCAGTATTCCGATACGATAGACGTAAGGGCCACAGAATGATCCGCGGAGTGAGATTGGTCTCGAGTATTCCAAGGACGGCAACCAATACTTGCAAAATGTCTACTTCTCATAGTAGTCATCGTGGTAGGATTAGTTGCATAACAAGAGATTTAACCCTACAAAGTGGAGAACGATAAGGGCTTGTACCGGACCTATGTAGTATGGAATGCATAGAATCCGACAAGTATGCATTAGAGAGTCATCATGTTGCATTGGTGTTTTCTTGACTTGGTTTTATGCATGTTGTTTTTCTGTTTTCCTACTCTTGACACTTAGTCTAGTTTCACTTGATATTTTCATGCTTTATTTATTGTTATTTCATTTTCCATTCATTAACACTTTTGGTATGTGTTGTTTATAACTTTATTTCATGTTTTATTCATGTTGTATTTTTTTTGATGTCACTCACACCGTTATAGCTGACCTTTGTAGTTTTGGAGGTTAGGGTTATCTCTAGCCTCATGTTTTACAGGTAGGTACCTATAGCTTGGTATTCGGATGCATGTGGTAGAATGATAATAGAGCTTATGTAAATTGTAAAAGAATGTGTTGTAAAAGAAAAAAATTATAATTCAAGGTATTTGTTTTTCGCTGTGCTTTGTAAAGAAATGTTGTAATAAAAGTTGAAAAATTTATCTGTATTTTGGCTATGTTTACTATTACATTAAGGTTGATGCTGGGAATTGTGCCACGTATTTCTCAGATATTATATTGGAAATTCGGGGTGCTACAGATAATATAAGGATTTTGCCTCTATTGTTTGTGTATATGCAAAGTCAAGTAAGTCTATTAACTAAGACATTTTTTTCTAAACAATGCAAATTTAATTTAGTTATATACTTATATTGTATTCTCTTTTATATTGTTGTTAAATTTTGTGAATATTTACCGTGATTGATTCATGTCATTAGTTACATTATATAATATTTTATATGATAAATGACATGTAGAACTTATAATATCTTATTTAGTGCCAAAAAGATAGATGTTTATTGAGTGTCTGAAATGAACATATGAGATGATCACATTTTCCGGATATCTCCTCCGCTATCTCCTATCCGAGACAAAACACCCCTTGCTGAAATGAGTCCGAAATCTGAGATTTAAAACCTTATATATATGACAAACATTCAATAATCATCTACAAGAGTGATTAAATATTTCTGACCAATCGTTTGCTCATCTAGTCACAAAGCTACTGAGATCACAAATATCAGAATGTATTGACTGAAGAAGTTCTAGGCTCCTAGGAACCATACTAAATGATTTTCTAGTGATAATAATCTGAGTACAAATTTCATAATTGTCATATTTTGATGAAGCATCATTCAGCAGAGTTATGAGTTTTAATAAGAGAAAACAATTTAATATATAGTTCACATGTCCTAGCCTATTAAGCCGTGTTCAAGGACTACACAAAATAAGAACTACTATTATCAGTTACTTCGTTTGTTAAACTCAACTTACACATGTGGTTGACTATACATGAACATTATAAAATAATAATAATATGAGTTATTAAAAAAATTCTCTACCACAATTCACAAACCGTTTTCTATCACTCGTGGTTTTACTAATGTCCAAGTGCTCAAACACTTTGAGCGAAGAGTTCTTTCCTTTATTCGTTTTTCATAATCTTCGATACGCATTCATTTTTCATCATCTTCGATATGCTAAACGAGATGATGACCAATATTTTGTAATTCAACTTTTCACACACAGTACATCCTACATTACAGGATGCTCCCACCTAAGTTATAGACATTTGTCACAGAACTTATACATCAATCTTTAATGGAGAAGCAAATATAAGATTTCACATAAACTGCAAATGGAAGGTTAGCCACTATACTTATACACACGGTATGATAAAACACATTTAAGAACCCTGGACTTACTAATTATAACACGAGATTAATTATGATCAAAATTTTCAAACATTTGTTCACTCCTACAAAGTAACACGGATCATTTGATCGACGTTGGGATAGCCCATTCAACACATGAAAATATTAATAGGGATTAAAGTAGATCATACTAACACTTCACTTTATAAGTGTTTTCCAAATTCGCTGGAGACCTGCCATGTGCATACTTATTTGACCTTCAAATGCTCTTCTAGGCTCGAGGATTTCACAGTTTGCAACAATGTTTGTTGCAAGCAACCGTTCAAGATTTCTACAATCATCATAAAAGATAGTCAATGTATAGTTATTTATTTTCATAGCAAAACTTATGTCTCAAAAGTAATTCTTTGAACTTTAGCACACAACAATAAATTCAAACTCGTAAGAATACAATGTTTAACAGAGTTTTTAAATTTAGCATTTATCAACAAAACTCATACAAACAATTAAACAATGACTAAAATGTACATATGAGAGATGACTTATCTTCATGTTTGGATTTATCCAAGTATTATCCACACTTCCCCACTAGCTCCAACAATTGCATGCACATCTCATATTGCGCTTTCCTCTTCCAACTTTTAAAATTAGAACTCCTAAATCCCTCTAATTTACGAAGTCGTATGAACGATATTGTTTTTCCATATCAAATGAATAAAGAATAAATTTCAAAAAATATAGTGTTTATTCTGAATAATTACTGCTCACATAATTTTAGAGTAAGTTGAATGTTTTTGTAAAACTGCCTAATAAACTAATTAAAACAGAAATTAAATCAAATAACCAGTACGAATCTTAAAGTTTAGAGTGGACTACATCTTGATGTTGATCAACAGGTTGGTAGGATGCAATCGGTTCTCCAGGTTGGATCCATCAAACACATAGCATACACCAACCAATCCCAAAATCAAACAAAATACCAAACACCAAACCAAGGAACAAACACCAAACATAGGATCCCTAACCCCACACCAAATCCAGCACTAAACTCGACATCCAAAATAGCAGCTGATCATGTTCTTTGGCCCGAACACGGAAGAGCAAGCACAACCAATGGGACACTTGTGCTGGTCGGATCTCACTAAAACAATGGCAACAGCAGTAGATCTTCTCCTGGTCTTGAACACCAAACGCCAACTCAGATCCAATGAAATAATCTGATTTGACTTGGGTCTTCTCGGATCTCACAAAGAGAAAGAAGAAGTGAGTGGCGGCAGTCGAGTGGCGACTTGTGGTGGCGGTGACGTGTGGCGGCTCCGACGACTCCGATTATGGCAGCGGCTGCGATGGCGGCTAGCAGCAGCAATCAGCGATGACGACGAAATCCCAACGAACGGTGACTTCAACAACAACAACAATTAGATTCGTATGATCTCTCTCTTAATCTCAAAATTAAAAAAATACTAATATTCAGTATTGTTGATAATTATGAGAATAAGAACAAAGAAAAATTAGGGTTATGGTTTAATATCCCTACGGCTTGAGATATTATACCTTAATTATCAAAATTGGAATAATCTTAGGCACTACTACAAGACCACCAGTATATATATGAGATAAGACTGAATTTTGGGTACTGGACTTTATGCTCACTCAAACCGGTCAAAAAACTAACAGATAACACATCAAACACGTGTTTTTCCGTAGAATATTATACACAATAATATTCTATTTTAATAAGAATAAACCTATATATCCAACATAGTGGTCATCTTTGCTTAATGGTAAAAGATTATTTTGATTTCACGAAAGGATAGTTGGCCACTATTAAATAATTTACTTGATTGGAAAATGCAAATAGATGAATGGCAAAAAAGTTATGTGAAATTAGTATAATAATATTGACCGAAAGATTGCAAAGGATGTTTCTTTTTTAGTTTTTTTATTTCTAGTGTTTTTCCACTTGGTTTATCAGACATAATGTTCTGAGAAAATCTTTTTGGTTTTACGGTTAAAGATATTTAACACTACAAAACACATTGTTTTCTCTGGCATCTTTTTGTCGGCGTTTTGATGAAACGCTGGAATAGACTGGAGATTATAACTCGCTGGTTATATCCCGGCGTTTCGTCTTGGCGTTTATCAAAACACTAGAATATGGAGGGTCTATTCCAGCGGTATTGTAAAGAAACGCTGGGATAGTCCCCTCCTCTCCACTTAAATTCCCAGATCCCATCTGTTCCCTTACATTTCAAACCCGATCAAAACCTAAGCTAATTCCCAATCCCAAATCGGGTGAAACCCTAGCTAATTTAAACCTGATTCCCGACCACCATCCCCAACTTCCACTGTCAATTCAAACCAGATCCATCCAAACGCAACTCAGACCTGTTGCCGTCGCCGTCTCCGTCTCCAGCTCGACGCCAATACTCCCGTCTCCTTTCCACTCCCTTCCTCTTCGGTTCCATAATCCAAACCCGATCTCCCACCCCCAAATTGATTCGCGTCATCCTCTCTCTCTCTCTCCCTCTCTCTCTCTCTCTCTAATTTTGGAAATTAGGGTTTTGATTTTGTTTTTTGGGGTTTTGCTGATGGGGTTTTGAAATCCGCATAAACATATTTTTGATGCCCAAGCAAGAAACAGATATTTTTTTTTTTTTTTTTTTTGACAAGAAGAAGAATATGTTGGTACTTGTTAGGAGAAGGCTCCTTCTTTCATCGGTATAATTAAAATCTAGTTATTTTTCCCATTCATTAAAGTAAAATTAGTACTTGATAAATCTCTAATATTATAATGGGAGAAGGCCTTAGTGTCATTTGTAAATATTTTGTCATTCTACCAACCCGTGCAACGCACGTGCATAATTATTATAAAGGAAGTCATAGGTTGAAATCAAAACTACATCTAATTTTTTATTTTAAATAACTATATTTATTAAAATGTGCATCGCACGTGTAATCTAATCTTCTAATCTAATCTAATTTAATCTAATCTAATATTATAATGGGAGAAGGCCTTAGTGTCATTTGTAAATATTTATCATTTTGTCAACACGTGCAGCGCATGTGTTGGTAGGTTTTTTTTTTTGTCCTTTTCATTCATCCTCTCCATTTTCCCCACGTGCAACGCACGTGTATAATACTAGTTGTTGTTAATGATGGTGGTTAGGGTTTGGAGAGAATTTGGCCTACGACTTCGTGTAAGCCGAAGTACTTATCGGCTTCTGCGAAAGAGGTTTGGAACTTTTTGCTGTAAAAAGTTGTTATTTTGTTTGGTGACTTATTGTGAAAGTGTAAGGAAACAAGATAAATATGATAAATGGGAGTATTCAAAGGGGTTAATTAGGTGACACAAGAAAAAGTTTTAAATAGCTATTAAAGGTGTTCATTTTTTTTTTCTTGATAAATCATTAGATGGATTTGTGCAATTATCTAAAATTACATGTAAAACATTAAGGGTGCGTTTGTTTTAGTATTCAGAATTTCATTTTCAGAATACTCTATTCTGAGTTGGCGTTTGTTTTAAGTGTTTTTCCCAAACAATATTCAGAATACTCATACCCCCTATTTTCCAAAACACCTCCTTTACTCTCTTCTCACAGCAACAACAAAGCAAGAGAGTTGGTGGCGCACGACGGGGGAGTTATTATATATATATTATTATTATTATTATTATTTATTATTATTATTATTATATATATTATTATTATTATTATATATATTATTATTATTATTATATATTATTATTATTATTATTATTATTATTATTATTATTATTATTATTATTATTATTATTATTATTATATATTATTATTATATATTATTATTATTATTATTATTATTATTATTATTATTATATATTATTATTATTATTATTTTTATTTTTATTATTATATATATATTATTATTATTATTATTATATATATTATTATTATTATTATTATTATTATTATTATTATTATTATTATTATTATTATTATTATATATATATTATTATCATTATATATATTATTATATATATTATTATATATATTATTATATATATTATTATATATATTATTATTTATTATTATTATTATTATATAGATTATTATTATTATTATTATTATTATATATATTATTATTATTATTATATATATTATTATTATTATTATTATTATTATTATTATTATTATTATTATATTTATTATTATTATTATTATTATTATTATTATTATTATTATTATTATTATTATTATTATTATTATTATTATTATTATTATTATTATTATTATTATTATTATTATTATTATTATTATTATTATTATTATTATTATTATTATTATTATTATTATATATTATTATTATATATATTATTATTATTATTATTTATTATTATTATTATTATTATTATTATTATTATTATTATTATTATTATTATTATTATTATTATTATTATTATTATTATTATTATTATATATTATTATTATTATTATTATTATTATTATTATTATTATTATTATTATTATTATTATTATTATATTATTATTATTATATTATTATTATTATTATTATTATTATTATTATTATTATTATTATTATTATTATTATTATTATTATTATTATTATTATTTATTATTATTATTATTATTATTATTATTATTATTATTATATATATTATTATTATTATTATATATTATTATTATTATTATTATTATTATTATTATTATTATTTATTATTATTATTATTATTATTATTATTATATTATTATTATTATTATATATATTATTATTATTATTATATATATTATTATTATTATTATTATTATTATTATTATTATTATTTCAAATTGATATTCAAAATTGTCAGAAATATAACAGAACAGCTTTTAAACTCTCTTTTTCAGAAAAACAGCTTTCAGATAATAGTTTTCAGCTAAAAATATAACCGAACAGCTTTTAAACACTCTTTTTTAGAAAAACAGCTTTCAGAATACAGTTTTCAGCTAGAAATATAACCGAACAGCTTTTACACTCTCTTTTTCAGAAAAACAGCTTTCAAATAACAGTTTTCAGCTAAAATTATAACCGAACAGCTTTTAAACACTCTTTTTCAGAAAAACAGCTTTCAGATAACAGTTTTCAGCTAGAAATATAACCGAACAGATTTTAAACTCTCTTTTTCAGAAAAACAGCTTTCAGATAACTGTTTTCAGCTAGAAATATAACCGAACAGCTTTTAAACACTCTTTTTCAGAAAAACAGCTTTCAAAATACAGTTTTCAGCTAGATATATAACCGAACAGCTTTTAAACTCGCTTTTTCAGAAAAACAGCTTTCAGATAACAGTTTTCAGCTAGAAATATAACCGAACAGCTTTTGAACTCGTTTTTTCAGAAAAACAGCTTTCAGATAACAGTTTTCAGCAAGAAATATAACCGAACAGCTTTTAAACTCGGTTTTTCAGAAAAACAGCTTTCAGATAACAGTTTTCAGCAAGAAATATAACAGAACAGCTTTTGAACTCGTTTTTTCAGAAAAACAGCTTTCAGATAACAGGGATCAGCTAGAAATATAACCAAACAGCTTTTAAACTCGTTTTTTCAGAAAAACAGCTTTCAGATAACAGGGATCAGCTAGAAATATAACCAAACAGCTTTTAAACTCGTTTTTTCAGAAAAACAGCTTTCAGATAACAGTTTTCAGCTAGAATTATAACAGAACAGCTTCTAAACTCTCTTTTTCAGATAAACAGCTTTCAGAATACAGTTTTCAGAATACAATATAAACAAACAGCTTTTAAACTCACTTTCAGAATAACTCTATTCAGAATACTCTATTCAGAAAACTCTATTCAGAAAACTCTATTCAAAATATCAAAACAAACGCACTCTAAGTAACATTACTATAGTATATATCAAACTGTTCTTCATGAACTTGGAGGTACGATTCAAAAGAAACTGAAATAAATAAAAACTTGGAAGGAGATGGTGGAGAACATCTGAAACATGGACAAAGTGATATTAAGTAAGGAATTAAGTAAAACAAATGCAACTGTTTTGAAATTTGAAACAAAGTTATAGTAAGATAAAATGCAGTGCAAAAAACTTAGGACTGTTTAGATAAGTAAAGGGTTATTTGACTTGCTAATTTACCAATTGTTTATGCTTGTAATTGGCTTGGCTTACACATTGAATTCATTATTGTTTAATTTGATTTATATAATAGGTGCTTTCTTTTGATTTTTGCACTCTGATTACATAGATTTATGAGTTGGGTATCTTAATCCCTATCTAATCTGAGAGCAAGTGATGGGTATTGGATTCTTAGTTGTTTAATGAAAGATCTTGACATAAATAAATGAAGTAATACATGAGTATAGCGAGACGGGTGAAGTTAGCAAACAAAGATTATGTGCATATTTATTGTGTGCATTACATGGGAAGCATAGTAATTTCAAAGTTTATATGAACTTATAAGAGCATCCACTATCGTTTGCTAAAAACTCATAAAATGCATTCTTTGGCAATTCCTACCCTACTATTGTTTGTTAAAAACTCATTTTTTAACAATTGAATGAAAAGTGCATTGCTAAATATAGCAGTCGAATTTAGTGGTTGCTAAATATAGAAGACGGAGGATGATCCCCCGTCGATTTTTTTTATTACTTTTTTAAGCGGGGCAGACGGAAGAAGTTCTTCCGTCAGCCAACTTTCTTCCGAAACTTTTCTTTCCAAATTTATGAAAATTCCCTTGAATATTTACGAAAATGTCATTTTCAAATTTTTTTTTTTAAAATTGTTAGACGGAAAATCAACTTCCGTTTCTTCTAAATTTGGATTTAAACGACTACAACGCTCTCCTTAAAATGCTATTTCCCAAATGCTACATATGCATATTTTAGCATCAACGATAGTGGATGCTCTAAGAATGGTTTTGAGAATGGGATTTCATCTTAAAGGGTTTAGGTTGAAATATTTGAACACTAGGATGTAGGTTTAGGTTGCAGTGTATTGTAGTGTGTATGAGAGCTAACTTTTGTTGTTGCTACTATATATACCCAAAAATTGTACGAGTTAACCTAAATTAAGTATATATTTTTCTTCTTATTTATTAAACTATGCCTAATTCCATAGATATCTGATTAGATAAAGATAAACCCTACCCTTCTACAAGTACAAATTTAGAGATATCATCTCTTAGTTATAATTGATGAACTTCCCTTTTTCGAAGTAGTTCACATTTTCATAGAACATATAGTTTTAATTTATTTATGAAAGATGGTAACAACCACACACACACATATATATATATGAAAAACCGAACTATATATGCGCAAGAAGCGCAAGGTACATCAATTAAAATACCCTTAAAAAGCAAGATCGAAGAGCAAAGCATATAACATACAAATAAAAACACAACATTCATGAAATACGAAGATAAACTAAACACTGAAACGCTAATACGGTAGGAGGATCTCCACGTAACCATCGCAATCGCCAATACAGACCATGGAACCGCGCCCTCCCATACACAAAGGAGGCCATGTACTACTGTAAAACAAAACCCCACAGAAAACACCCAGTAGCCACAACCAAACATAAACAAAAATAAGCATACAACCCATTGGACAACTCACATCAAAAGAAAACTTCGATGAAGGAGAATCCCATAGGCAAACCGGACCATAAAGAGAACATCAACAGAACCAACACTAAGATGGAATATGTACATCCCAATACCATAAAAGCAGTTGATCTAGGAGCCAGAAATAAAACAATAGTACACAAAACACTGTTGATCAAAGTGAAAACTTCAAAAACCATGAGTACAAACCAATCAGAATACCCAAAATGCTGATCAGTAGGTTGTAGGGTCATTTCCTCACAATTACATGTTCCTTACATCCTAAATGATCAAAACTCTTGAGCTCAGACTATGTTCCTCTCTCTTCCAAGACATATCATCCGCTTTATGCCTCATTGTCACATTGTCGCACCTCCCCCTCCGCAAGGATCCTCCTTTTCTTTTTTTGCCACAACCGCACCTGCCCACAAATTAACAAATTTCATTATTTCCCAAATAATAAACAAAGTATTATGCAAAACATTATTGAAACACAGATTATTTCTAGAAAGCCATGATACCCATAGTGTGGCGGAACGAGTAATATCCCAAGATTTAATGTAATTTGGTTCAATATGTACCATCCTCCATCACCCCCCCCCCCCAAAGTTCCTCGACGTGGGTAGGAAGTGAGGCGCAGGAGATTGGTCTTGATAAGTATCGCTTTGTTTGTCACAAGCCATAAGAAAAATTTTATTTTATGAGGGATCAAAGCTTTCTAGATGATATTTGTTTCTTTTTATTCGACCATTATTTAAAAAACCATACATCAATTTGACCGAGAACTCCGCATTGTTACTCCTAGTCCAAACTCTAGCATCCCTCACATTGTTGATGCATTCCAGTTGAAACCCTTCATATATGCACCGAAACATCCCACGAATGTGGGTAGCATAAGTTGCCCTAAGGCCCTTCTTAAATTTAACTCTCCATTCCCGTTCAAAGTTCCCATAATCATTGATTAGCGCATTATTTTTCCTCCTTATACAGCTCTGGAAACTTATTAGCAAAGCTAATATCCACGCACCATCTATTCGACCAGAACCTGCATTCATTGCCCTTACCCACGATACACCTAGTGCCCGTATGGAATACATCTCCTAGTTTTGATATCGATTTCCAAAATAATGACACATCATTACCCCTCCTACTTCCACCAAATTTAAATTTCCTTCTTATACGGTATGTTTTAATGAAAGGTTTTCACACACTGTTTTCATCCAGATGTATTTTTGACCACCATTCTACTAACAATGCATCATTCATCTCTTTAAGGTTAATCACTCCTAGCCTTCCAAACTCTTTTCTTTTGCACACTCTGCCTCATTTCATGAAGTGATAACCTCCTTTCCCCTCACAGTTATTACACCATAGGAGTATTTTTCTAATGCGATCAATCCTCGAGATGACCCACTTGGCTAGTTCAAATAAGGTCATCTAGTAAATTGGTAAGTTTATCATCCTTCTTAAGTCCCCCCCCCCCCCCCCCCCCCCCCCCGCGCGCGCGCGCGCGCGCGCGAGAGGAAAGTAGTATGGATCATTTTATTCCAGCAATTTCATCTAAATTAACTCCACCAAAGATAATTGTTTCGTCCGCATACAGAAGAATTCTAACATTAAGATCTTGTTAATTGAAGCCCAAGTCTGAGAAACCCCCTTCCATACCTCCTCTATTAATCATTTTTGTGAGACTGTCTGCCACAAGAGAAAAAAGTAATGGAGAATCAGGTCCACCTGCCTTAGCCCTTTTCTGCACTTGATTTCTTTATCGTCCATCTCATTTACCCATAATCTAGATTTCCATTCCAACATACATTTTTTAATCCAGTTGACCCATTATTCTCCAAATCCTCTTTTGAGGAGAATTGCTTCTATGCTCGTCCATTCGACCATATAGTATGCCTTTTCAAAGTCCAGTTTCAGTATAAATCTTGGCTTTTCCATAACCTTAGACTTGAAGATGAGTTCTTGGGCTATAAGGATATTATCACAAATTTCTCTTCCTCTAATAAATCCACTTTGTTCTTTACTGACTAGCCAATTCATCAATGATATCAGTCTGTTTGCAAGAACTTTCGTGATAATCTTAAACAATCCATTTAGAAGTAAAATGGGTCTCAGATCGTTAACCTTAATCACTTCGTGCACTTTTGGGATTAGAACCACAAATGTGAAGTTCAGTAATTTGATTCTCGCCACTCCCGTGTGTAATTCATCAAAGATTGTCATAAGATCATTCTTAATAATCTGCCAGAAGTTTGAATAGAACAGGATGGGTAAACCATCTGGACTCAGAGCCTTATCCTTTCCTAGTTATGCAATAGCATTGCACACTTACTCTTGAGTGAACCTCCTCTCTAACTCCCCTGGGTTTTGGACACACCTATGCCCCCAAAAGTTATCAACCAAATTATAAGACGTGGATCTACTATTCCCCATAATGTCTTTAAAATGTTGGTCAACAATATCATGAAGATGTTTCCCATACACTATCCACTGATTATCTTTTTCTAGTCTGGTAATTTTTTTCCTTCTCCTTCTACCACTAGCTAACTTATGAATGTACGAAGTGTTCGCGCATCCCTCCTTTACCCATTTATCTCTCGATCTTTGCTTCCAATATGTTTCTTCCATATTGTACAGTCTAGTCGCTACCTCTCAAGCAACAGAGAGTTCCATTTTAAGGCTATCAGTAATTGACGATGTTTCTTAAATTTTCTCATTTTGGTCAATCATCCCCTTTATATTATTCTGGTTCTCCTTACAGCACCCAAATTCACGTTGAACCCATGTTCTCATAATTTTCCTCAGGTTCTGCACTCTCTTGGTCCACCTTTTGATTGCATCCCCTTTTATCTGGCAATCTCAACCATCTTTGATTATATCCTTGAGAGTACCCGATTGTAGCCATGCCTTTTAAAATCTAAATTGAAAAGTTGGCAATAGATCATCTTTTCCGTAAAGAAGGAATGGGGTGTGATCCGAGGTAGCTCTGGGTAACGATTTTGCAAAAGTGTACCGCTTTCCCACTCATTCGAGACAAGCACTCCATCTAGTTTTGCCCAGATAGGTTTCTTCTGCATGTTTGACCAACTGAACATCTTGTCCACAACCAGGATGTCAATAAGCTCGTTAACCACTTCATTGAATCTCCTTTTATCTCTGTGCGATCCCCCTCGTCCCGTGTGTTCAGTATTGTCTCGTAATGTTTAAATCCCTCATGATAACTCACGGGCCCGACCACTTATTCCTAATCCCTAATAGTTCTTTCCAGAGTTCCTCTCTTTGTCTTGCATTGTTGGGTCCATAGAAAACAATCACGATTTGAAAATTCATGCTTGTTACATTGATAATCTTCATAGAAAATGAGAGCACACCTATGGCCGAATCCTCTAACTTGAACAAGTTAGAGTCAAACCTATTGATATCCCCCCTGATTGCCCCACCACAAGCTTATGACACCACTCGAAGTGGACACTTCCAGTGATATGTCTAAAGTACGAGTTCCTACATGTGGTCATTTTTTGTTTCAATAAGACCTACAACACCCGGTTTACACTCCTTAATAACTTCTGCAAAAATTCTCCGCTTAACTGGCAAGTTCATGCCTCTACGTTCCAGCTAAAAAATACATAAAACTGTTAATAATATCCTCTTCTACCACCCGACCCAAGATTTAGACTATTCCTTGTTTAACCATATCTCTAAACTTCATCACAAAGTTCAACTCATTTTTCCATCAATCCCACAAATCAATCCATTTGTGCGACATAAGTCTATAACCATGTTATTGGAAAGGAAATAAATTAAGCAAAATTTAAGAGTTGGTATTACCTTTCACCATGGATTTCTAAACTCTTGCCCTTGAGTTAGTCTCACGAGTCCCTCACCTAGCTTTCTTTAGTCGACTCCTCTCTTTCACATCCTTCGCAATCCCTTTACCTTTATTGTTGGACTCAAAAAAAATTGCCACTGCGGTCTCCAGGTCATCTAAGTTCGATGAATCCCCTTCTCCTTCTTCCTTCTTCGAGTCTTCTAAAATTGCCTCCATCATACCTCCATCACTGCTCGACTTTATATCATTAACATTCACATCCCCCTTTTTGATAAAATTGTCCGTCTCTGACTCCCTCAATCATTTTCACAGAGGCGCTAAGTTCTCCAACCTCAAGAGTAGCGGTCTTCTTTAGTTCCAAATATGTGTTGTAATTATTCACTCTTTCTCTCCATTCTTCCCTCATCCTGATGGACACCCACCTATCATCTAGACCTTCATTTTCACCCTGTCTTGGCATCAAAATCCCTTGATCAATTTCCATTGTAGACTCCCTCCCTCCCTGCACTACCTGTTATTTTGATTACAAAATCGTTTGCAATAAAATCAAGTATGAATTAGAGGCACAAATCATACAAGGAGAATAAAAAGAAAACCAATAAAATTAAAAAGAAAATGAAATTAACAAAACCAAACCGATTTGTGTCGAGGCTTATGTATCACACAATGTCCTTAAAACAGATTCGCCACGTCCGGGTGCTGGAGTTTGTTGAGGCGTCTGTCTCCCAGGATGTAATGATAGAAGAGCTCGACGCAGGAACTACGTCAAGTTCTCGAACTGGACAACATCTGAATTCAATCACCGTAGGACCAAAGAAAGGAATTGGACTTTGAGCACATAACAGAGATTTAGTGGAAGAGAGGAGGTTCTGGTGTTTTGATTCAGGGGAGAGGGACCTCTAATTATATGGTCAGGATTGGATTTGTAATAGCAGACAATACATTGACTGCATCCACTGTAACGGCAGACAACTCCTTCAATGCATTGGCTATAACGGCAGACAGATCCTTGTAGCACCACTGTAAACGGCGGACAAAACTGTTACATGAATAAATGGCAGACGAAACAATTTTTGTATTTATTTCAACCGTTACAGATCCGAAAAAACAAAACTATAGCAAAAAAGTTGGCTCTGCACGGTGTGGGTTCACGTTGGTCTGACATTCGTGTCTTTAGGACGTGTGGGTGCACACAGGTCGCATGATGCAGTCTGAGATTTGCACCCCCCTGCACGCGCGAGAGAGAGAGAGCCTCTTGGCTTGCTATTTTACAATGCCTATAAAGAGTTTATTATATATTCTATTCTATTTTCTATTTTTTTTCTGATGTGGGACTAAAATCCCTCAACTCATTTTCAGAGATGAAACTGTCTCACTTTGGGACACAATTTCTCATTACCCGATAACCGTTTTGAGCATGTAAATATATGATTTTTATCTACTCACAAAGGAGAACACAAATCCATCAACATCTCTCACTAATTCATAGAGGATATTACTCAAAAAGTTGCTAAAAAACTGGTTCGTAAATGGTATATAATATACCCATTTTTTAACATTTCCCACATGAATGAAATTGGCGATCACAGACACGACAGACTTGGTGACAGAATTCAGCGGTCGAGACCTACATAGGATAAGTAGGTGTTACCCTTTGAATCTTCCCTTATGAAAATATATTTACTTTACTAACTAAACAGTTGCCACGATGTCCTTGAACTGTTCTGTCATTTTTGTAAATGTTAACATATCTCATACAGGAATCTTCCTAACACATTTCAGTTCTCACTGCTATATTAGTTTTGGCCATGAAGATACGCCTGGTTCTGCAAGAGTTTAACAGAAATACTTACTGTGACAGTGTAAAAATGGCCTGAGGCCCAACCAGGGCCCAATACTATTCCTACTCAGAAAAGTAAAAATAACAACCTGGTTCGGCTCCGGACCACTTCTGGGTCGGTGCCGAACCTCGTGTTTGCCCTCACGGTACTGGCCTCCTCGTACCGACGAGCCTCAGTAGCCCTCGGAGTCCGATCCGGGGCAGTCCCACAGGCCGTCCCCCCCTCTCTGGCGGGGCAGAAGGATGACCTGGCGCAGCCTAGGCCCTCCGATTCCCCCCAGAGGCACAGGAGGCTCACGATGGGCCACGTCAGCTCCAAATACCGCCAAGGGTTTCGCCACATCAGCCCTATACCACTCCTGGTATCGCCACGTCCGCCCTAAACCCCCTGGGCCTTCTGCCACGTCAGGCCCATGGGCTTTCGGAACCAAACCCGGTTGAGATTCTCTATAAATACTAGACCCACACCCACCTTTGGAGGTAATCAATCTTTTGCCACTTAAATATACCTAGTTATTGCTACTCTCTCACAGAGACTGACTAGAGCGTCGGAGGGTCCGCCACCGGGACAAACCCCGGTGTTTCAGGACCGTCTGCAGGTACACAAGACCTCGGATCCGACCCTTCCGATCCGAGCCCAACCTTCAACATCTTTCCGAGCTAATCGTAGGTCCCAGAAGGTCAACTGAAGGTCGGCAGACGAGCGGCAATCTCCTTCAATACAAATTGAGTCCGAACTCACACCTGGTGCTTCCACACGTTTCTCAGAAATAAACAGCATCAGGTTGGCGCCGTCTGTGGGAAACAGCTGCTCCAGAAGCCGATCCGACCCAGACCCTCAAAGGCCATCGACAGCCGAATCCTCATGGCCTCCAAAGGCAAGGGGGCTGCTTCCTCCGTCAACCAACGGGACTCGCCCCCACCCACCGATAAAGCCAGGCCACGCACGTCAAAACACAAGGCTCCCTCTCGGGAGTCCCAAAGGAGCGTCGGCCGGCCAGCCCAGCCCGACCTCCGGGGAATAATCCTCAACCGCAAGATTACCCGCAGCAGGGGAAGGGCCGCTTCCAACCCGGTCCCGAACCGCCCAAGGCCACCGCCCGAGGCGCGCAGACCCGCGCTCAGCCGAGTCGGAAGACAACCCTCGGACCGACCAAACCGGGCCGAAGGAGCCCCCGTCACTCATAAGGAATTCCAAGACTTCCGAAGAGAAATGCTGGGAGCCCTCCGACGGGCCCCCAGGGAAGAAACCCTCCATTCCCAAACGGGGTCGGACGCCGAAGCCAGCGCGTCCCGCCCTTCAACGATCCAGCCAGAAGACGATGACGTACTCCTAAGACGCCTACAAGAAATGGAGGACCGCCTCGATCACATAGGGGACGGCGGCCAAAGAGTGGCTCAGGGGTACAGACCTGTCCGTCCACCCTTCTCCGCCCCCATCCTCCAAGCGGAAATACCCCGGAATTTCCGACCCCCTCAATTCGAGACCTACGATGGCGAGGGAGATCCTGCTGATCACATGGAGGGTTTCAAAACCCTCATGATGATTCACAGCGCCTCGGATCCCCTGCTCTGCCGAGCCTTCCCCGCCACCCTTCGGGGTCCAGCTCGCGAGTGGTTCTCGAAACTCGCCCCCGGCTCCATTTACTCCTTCGACCAACTCGAGGGCAATTTTCTTGCCCATTTTGTCACTAGCCGGAAGGCCGAAAGGACCAGCGCCTCATTACTTGGGCTCAAGCAGATAGAGGGGGAATCACTCAGAGTGTTCGTCTGGAGATTTACCGCTGAGGCAAGGTCGGTCTCCTCCCTCGACCCAGGCGTCGCTTCAGCGGCATTCCGACACAACGTCCGCCCCGGACAGCTAAAGGCTTCTCTGGCCAAGAGACCCCCCGTCGACTTTCCCGACCTCCTTAATAGGGTCGAGAAATACATTAGGGCAGAAGAGGCCCTTAATCCCGAAGATCCCATGGATGCCACCGGGAAAGGAAAGCGGAAGACCGAGGAAGTTGAACCACCAAAGAAAGCTCCGAGGGACCCCGGGGCCATGAAGAAAGTCCCGCCAGTCCCCCGCTTCGAGAGATACACTCCCCTGACGCATAACATCTCCGCCATCCTCTTGGAAATCGAAGACAAGGGCATTGTCCGACTACCCCCCCGATCTAATAACAACAAGAATCGAGACCAGCGCTTTTACTGTCGCTTCCACAGAGATCACGGGCACGAAACCGACCAATGCCGAGCCCTGAAAGACGAAATTGAAGAACTCATTTCCAGAGGATACCTCCGAGAGTTTACCCGAGAAGGCCCACGAGATCGGCGAGACGCTAGGAACCGGAGGCAATCGCCTCCGAACCCTCCCCCAAACCAGACCCAGGGTCGGGACCCCGATTCCGAGGGAGCTGCGGATATCCCTTTCATCTTGCACTGTGTCCACGGAGGGCCGATGGGAGGTGAATCAAACACTTCCAAAAAAGCCTTCCTCCGAGAGGTGAACGCTGTCAGAGACAACCCCTCGCCCAAACTACAATCAAGGCCGGTCTCCTTCTCAGGGGAAGACCTTGAAGGTGTTCGCTTGCCCCACTGCGATGCCCTCGTCATCAACCTCCACATGGCTAATTGTGAGGTCCGCAGGATCCTCGTCGACAACGGTAGCTCGGTGAATATTCTTTTCCTCGAAGCCTTCGAAAATCTCAGGTTACCCCGAGGTAAACTCAAGCCAGCTGGGTACACCTTGCACGGGTTCTCAGGCGTCCCTGTCGTAATAGAAGGGATTGTTACTCTCGACGTTACCGCCGGGTCGACTCCTGTCAAGAGGACCGAATCCATGGACTTCATGGTGGTCAACGTCAAGGCGGCTTACAACGCCATACTTGGCCGGCCTGGACTATGCTCCCTACAAGCGGTGCCTTCGGCTTACCATCTGAAGCTTAAGTTCCCCACCCCTCAAGGAGTCGGCATCGTCCGAGGCAGCCAAGAAGCAGCGCGATCATGCTACATGACCACCGTCGGTGGAGGTGTGTTCCCCCTCGACGCCGAACGAGCATAGATTATGGCCCGGCTAAATGTAAATCTGTTTTTGTGTAAACCCTCGTTTGTAAAGGGCTGCCTTAGCGGCCCTCCCTACCTTATACTAAAAATATCCCCTTTTTGTCCGAACCCCAAATGTCTCGATAATCTCAATACGAGTCCGGACCGAAGGTCCTTCCTAAGGCCCCACTTCGATCCCTCGCGGAACGATGGAGCCAGGCCTTGCCTCCGACATTTCGTACCACATTACTGGCCGGAGCAAGGAAGGAAAAGGATTCTTCTTTCATACCCCTTTATTTTTCGTTCCAAAGAGAAAAAATAAAACGAAAGAAAAACAAAGACCGTTACAAGACCGCTCCACTCATCTCAAATCAGGAAGATCGGGGCCCCTCGGGCCCAACGAGGGACAAAGAGTACTTCGACCAAGCAACTAGGGGCCCCTCCCCTCGTTGTGATATTCCTTAGCCTCAGCCACAATCGACAGTCCAGCCACAGAACTCTGGGCGTCATCCGGTCGCGCCCACTGTAACAGCAGCAACGCAGAGGGAACCCCCTCCGCCTGTCGACCCAAGGAGGAAGAGAACGAGGCACCCAACATCGCCTTGTAACGAGGCATCTCCATCTCCTTCTCCACAAAGACGTCGCGAGGTAACCCCCCAGGAGAGGACCTCGGCACCAAGGTACTAAGCCCGGCCTGTCTAAGGTCCGCACTGCCGAGCTCCCGATCCCACATCGCTCTTCTCAACCGGCGCGCCTCCGCACTTAAGACGGCGGACTTATTCCGATAAAAGTTACAAGCCTCATCAGTGTCCCGAGCCCCCCTTCGATGACGAGCCAGCGCGGCCTCCAGGACCTTAACCTTACTCCGGAGTCGCGCCACATAGAAACTACGGGAGTCCCCCTCAGGGAGGAGAGCCGCGACCTACAAGATAACCAACCAACTCAACACACATTCTCAAGAAGATTCAGAAATGTCCGAGGTCAAAACAACCGGCCGGTCAAAAAACTTTTCTTGCCACTATAAATCCAGGTGTTTCTTACAAAAAATGCGGTGGCCAGTCCGCGGGAGGCAAACACAATCGAGGGAGAGAAAAAGAAAGACAAAAATTACACAACTCAGTGACCCACCTCCGCGCCGACGGACGGATCCACGGGAGCGTCGGCCGATGGGTCGACGGCGGGCCCTTCTTCGCCAGGAGTCTTCGACGTCCCCTCGATCTCCATATCATACTCAAACTTGGACAAATCGAGGGCCGGGAAGAAGTGCCTCACGTGGCTGAGGGCCCTCTCATAGCTTTTGTCCTGGGCCGCGATCACCATCTGCTGGCCCGTATGCAGCACCTCCTTCGCCTCCTTGGTGAACTTCGTCTTCAGGGAGGCCATCTTCTTCTCCCACTCTACATCCTTGGCCTTGAGCTGGAGCTCCAGCTGCTGCTCTCTCTTATGCGAACCCTCGAGTTCGATTCGCATCTCCTTCATCTCGAGCTCGCTCTACTCCGCTCGAGCTCGCTCTTGAGCCAGGGACGCCTCGTACAGGTTCTTAATGTTGGCCCCCTGTATACAAGCCTACAACCAACGGCAGACGAAGATCAGGCCTCGGCACAAAAATCAACAAGGAGGGACAGAGTCGACAGACTTACCTGCACAGTGGCCTGCGCCAGGCGGGCGAATGCCACCTCTACAGGCTCACCCTCCATCGCCTTGCGATCGTGAGGGGTCGCCAGCTTTTCCACCACTTCAACGGCTTGGACCTCCTCTGTCAGGCGGTCCCCCATCAGAACCGACCAGTCAGGAGCCCACCGCTGCCGAAACAGCTCCACCACCAGATCCTCTTCCTCGGCCTCGACCCAGGGACCTTTCCCCTTGTCAAGAACAGGGGCCCCCGCTAGGCCCCGACCCTTCGAAGAAGCCACGCCCTTGCTCGTCTCGGAGCGACCCCTCTTGGTCCTCGGCTCGAGTTGGACTTCCGAGATAACAAGGGGCAGCTCCCTCGACCTCTTCGCCGCCTCCACCTTCTTCTTCTCAGCATTTTCCTTCTTCATGGCGAGCCGCCTTGCTTGGATCGATGCCTCATCCATATCTGCAGAAAAAACCATTAAGAGCAATGAGCAAGAAAGCAAGAAAGGACCCAGAGGAAAGGAACAACTACATACACATAACAGCTGGGCTCAGTCCAGCACTCGCCAGAGTGGTCTCCGTCACTTCCGTCCAATCAATACTAGGTGACTGGCGGAGGCGCTCGACAAACCCCCATTCATCTGCCGACAGATCCCCCTGCCTCGGCGGTGGGTGGTTCGGCTTGGAGTGGTTCCATCGAGTGGGAATGTCCCATGGCTCTTCACTACGGATCACCAAATACTTCTCCTTCCATCCCTTGATGGAATCCGGGTGGTGGCGAACGACCTTTCCCCCACTCCGGGGAGAGATATAGTATACACCCTCGGCCGACGGATTGACCATCAACATCGCACGGAACACATTCAGCCGCAGGGGTACTTGCTGTTCCTCGCACATCAGCATAAAGCAGATAATCTGCTTCCAAGAGTTCGGCCCGTACTGCATGGGCGCCAAGGAGGCCCAGTTCAACACGTCCCTAATGAACGGGTGGATTGGCAACCTTAGGCCAGAGATAAAAGCGTCCACTGGGAAGACACAGTACCAAGCTGATAAGGGATCGGTGGGACGCAGAGTAGGGCTCGGCATCAGCAGTTCGCAACCAGGCCCTATATGATACGCCAGCTGCAGAACCTCCAAATCCCCGTCCTCCAAAACGGTCGAGATCGCGTCCATCATCACCCTCCTCCGGCTCGGCGAAGAGGGTTGCACTCCGAAGAGCTCCTGGTCAGAAAGGTCGTCGGGATACTGACGGAAATGCTTCGGCTGAACGGGCGAACCCGTCATCAGATTACGGAAAACAGGCGCCTTACTCGAACCGCCGGTCCTCGACCCCGGTTTTCCTGGGGCCCTCTTCTCCTTCTTGACTCGCTCCGACGGTCCTCGACCCTGAGCGGAGGATTTCCTCGCTATATTACCCTCGCCCCTCTCCTCATCGGAAGACAGCTCCAACACGCGAATGCCGTCCGAACCCTCGCCGACTCCCTCCGACCCGCTACTCTCCACCACAAAGGGACGTCGGGAACGCGACGGCCTCGTCTTGTGTACCGCTTCCCCCTCACCCACTGAGTCCTCCAGAGAAACCGAGCCAGTAGGGCCCACAACGGGCGCCGACCCCTCCTCGAACACGGGCTCTTCCCACGACGTCGACGGAGAGTCAGGCTTTACCTCCCCCCTGGACGACGATGCCGACGAACCGGACTGAGCCCTATCCATCTGTGCCTAAAGATAAAACAAACTTACCAAACTAACCTGGGACCGCTTCGGGAAGGCGAGCCAAGTACGGCAAACTGCAGGAACAATCGCTGAAGGGTTGGGAGATTTTTTGAAGAAGAAAGCAGCAAGATTGAAGTGGGCGAAAGGGAAAAAGAGGGGAATACTTATATAAGGGAAGAACGGCTCCTCGACTTCCGCGATTACTGTTCACTGATTGACGCACAACTGCCGCCTGGAAAATCGCGCCGCGTCCTCGAAACCTGTGCGGAGGACGTCATCAGACGCCAGACTGACGGCCTAACTCTGGGGTCGGTTCGGGAGGGATACGCGATGGAGAAAACATTTTTTACTTAAGGTTTAAGGCGCCATCATATGACAGGCGCCCCAGGCTCCAGCGTTCGACCAGTTCCCCTCTCACCCTCGAACAGCCCGGGACTTACAGCTTCGGCAGCCGAAACCCCGAACAGTTCGAGGGTGGGACAGAAACCGCCATCGCCTGTAGCCCTATCAAGACGGACTGACCGACCCCCGATGGGAGGTGGTCCCCCCATCCGAGGCCCTTCAGCCCCAAGACCGGTATACGGTTGGTGCATCTTTTCGTCTGGATCTCTCCCGGGCCAAACATCCATGACAGGGTAGTCTGACCCGAAAAGGGATCCAGACGGCAAAACCACCACCAATCCGAAACTCCTCTTCCAACAGCACGGATCTCGGCCGCCACCCCTCTCGCCCTGATCTCCCATAGATCTGACTGCCATATCAAGGTCCATCAGATCCAAGAGAAGATCCGGGCGGCAGAGTAACCACCTCTCCGACGCTGCTAGGGTCGAAAATATTAGCAAAAGACAGGCGTCCGCCGAAGCAGACACCTCTGAGGGCCAATGGGCCACCCCTGTTTTGATCATACCTACAATGGAGGGGAGAGGTATTTATAACCTCCCCCAGGGACTAACCGTTGAGGCACAGGGAAGGTCAATCAACGGAAAACCATGCACCATCTACATTTATTAGGCGGCGCCATTAAATGCCCCTAGGAAATTGAACCATCACACCGTTCTCGGAGAACCTTCAATGCTCCACAGGAATGGTGGGATATCCCCGCTCAATCACTCTGGTGCGCCAACCGATCGCCATCCCCCTTGTTAGCCCGAAATCCCTCGACCAGCTCGAGGTCAGGTCTAGCAGCAGGGTAGTCTTCTCAGGAAGGCTTCACGGCTCGCCATCGCCCTTGCCTTCCAGTAATCCCTCGCCAAGCTCGAGGTCAGGTCTGGCACCAGGGTGGTCTTCTCAGGAAGGCCAACGGCTCGCCACCCCCGTTGTTGGCACGTAATCCCTCGACTAGCTCGAGGTGAGGTCTAGCACCAGGGTAGTCTTCTCAGGAAGGCTTCACGGCTCGCCATCGCCCTTGCCTTCCAGTAATCCCTCGCCAAGCTCGAGGTCAGGTCTGGCACCAGGGAGGTCTTCTCAGGAAGGCCAACGGCTCGCCACCCCCCTTGTTGGCCCATAATCCCTCGATCAGCTCGGGGTCGGGTCCGGCACCAGGGGAGTCTTCTCAGGAAGGCTTCACGGCTCGCCATCGCCCTTGCCTTCCAGTAATCCCTCGCCAAGCTCGAGGTCAGGTCTGGCACCAGGGTGGTCTTCTCAGGAAGGCCAACGGCTCGCCACCCCCCTTGTTGGCCCATAATCCCTCGACCAGCTCGAGGTCGGGTCCGGCACCAGGGGAGTCTTCTCAGGAAGGCTTCACGGCCCGCCATCGCCCTTGCCTTCCCGTAATCCCTCGCCAAGCTCGAGGTCAGGTCTGGCACCAGGGTGGTCTTCTCAGGAAGGCCAACGGCTCGCCACCCCCTTGTTGGCCCATAATCCCTCGACCAGCTCGAGGTCGGGTCCGGCACCAGGGGAGTCTTCTCAGGAAGGCTTCACGGCCCGCCATCGCCCTTGCCTTCCCGTAAACCCTCGCCAAGCTCGAGGTCAGGTCTGGCACCAGGGCGGTCTTCTCAGGAAGGCCAACGGCTCGCCACCCCCCTTGTTGGCCCATAATCCCTCGACCGGCTCGAGGTCGGGTCTAGCACCAGGGTAGTCTTCTCACGAAGACCCAGTGACCCACCATCCCATTTTTACAACCACGAGCACTCCTCCACGGCTAGCTCCCGCACCCCCTGCAGGAGTGAGGGGCTTGTGTGACAGTGTAAAAATGGCCTGAGGCCCAACCAGGGCCCAATACTATTCCTACTCAGAAAAGTAAAAATAACAACCTGGTTCGGCTCCGGACCACTTCTGGGTCGGTGCCGAACCTCGTGTTTGCCCTCACGGTACTGGCCTCCTCGTACCGACGAGCCTCAGTAGCCCTCGGAGTCCGATCCGGGGCAGTCCCACAGGCCGTCCCCCCCTCTCTGGCGGGGCAGAAGGATGACCTGGCGCAGCCTAGGCCCTCCGATTCCCCCCAGAGGCACAGGAGGCTCACGATGGGCCACGTCAGCTCCAAATACCGCCAAGGGTTTTGCCACGTCAGCCCTATACCACTCCTGGTATCGCCACGTCCGCCCTAAACCCCCTGGGCCTTCTGCCACGTCAGGCCCATGGGCTTTCGGAACCAAACCCGGTTGAGATTCTCTATAAATACTAGACCCACACCCACCTTTGGAGGTAATCAATCTTTTGCCACTTAAATATACCTAGTTATTGCTACTCTCTCACAGAGACTGACTAGAGCGTCGGAGGGTCCGCCACCGGGACAAACCCCGGTGTTTCAGGACCGTCTGCAGGTACACAAGACCTCGGATCCGACCCTTCCGATCCGAGCCCAACCTTCAACATCTTTCCGAGCTAATCGTAGGTCCCAGAAGGTCAACTGAAGGTCGGCAGACGAGCGGCAATCTCCTTCAATACAAATTGAGTCCGAACTCACACCTGGTGCTTCCACACGTTTCTCAGAAATAAACAGCATCAGGTTGGCGCCGTCTGTGGGAAACAGCTGCTCCAGAAGCCGATCCGACCCAGACCCTCAAAGGCCATCGACAGCCGAATCCTCATGGCCTCCAAAGGCAAGGGGGCTGCTTCCTCCGTCAACCAACGGGACTCGCCCCCACCCACCGATAAAGCCAGGCCACGCACGTCAAAACACAAGGCTCCCTCTCGGGAGTCCCAAAGGAGCGTCGGCCGGCCAGCCCAGCCCGACCTCCGGGGAATAATCCTCAACCGCAAGATTACCCGCAGCAGGGGAAGGGCCGCTTCCAACCCGGTCCCGAACCGCCCAAGGCCACCGCCCGAGGTGCGCAGACCCGCGCTCAGCCGAGTCGGAAGACAACCCTCGGACCGACCAAACCGGGCCGAAGGAGCCCCCGTCACTCATAAGGAATTCCAAGACTTCCGAAGAGAAATGCTGGGAGCCCTCCGACGGGCCCCCAGGGAAGAAACCCTCCATTCCCAAACGGGGTCGGACGCCGAAGCCAGCGCGTCCCGCCCTTCAACGATCCAGCCAGAAGACGATGACGTACTCCTAAGACGCCTACAAGAAATGGAGGACCGCCTCGATCACATAGGGGACGGCGGCCAAAGAGTGGCTCAGGGGTACAGACCTGTCCGTCCACCCTTCTCCGCCCCCATCCTCCAAGCGGAAATACCCCGGAATTTCCGACCCCCTCAATTCGAGACCTACGATGGCGAGGGAGATCCTGCTGATCACATGGAGGGTTTCAAAACCCTCATGATGATTCACAGCGCCTCGGATCCCCTGCTCTGCCGAGCCTTCCCTGCCACCCTTCGGGGTCCAGCTCGCGAGTGGTTCTCGAAACTCGCCCCCGGCTCCATTTACTCCTTCGACCAACTCGAGGGCAATTTTCTTGCCCATTTTGTCACTAGCCGGAAGGCCGAAAGGACCAGCGCCTCATTACTTGGGCTCAAGCAGATAGAGGGGGAATCACTCAGAGTGTTCGTCTGGAGATTTACCGCTGAGGCAAGGTCGGTCTCCTCCCTCGACCCAGGCGTCGCTTCAGCGGCATTCCGACACAACGTCCGCCCCGGACAGCTAAAGGCTTCTCTGGCCAAGAGACCCCCCGTCGACTTTCCCGACCTCCTTAATAGGGTCGAGAAATACATTAGGGCAGAAGAGGCCCTTAATCCCGAAGATCCCAGGGATGCCACCGGGAAAGGAAAGCGGAAGACCGAGGAAGTCGAACCACCAAAGAAAGCTCCGAGGGACCCCGGGGCCATGAAGAAAGTCCCGCCAGTCCCCCGCTTCGAGAGATACACTCCCCTGACGCATAACATCTCCGCCATCCTCTTGGAAATCGAAGACAAGGGCATTGTCCGACTACCCCCCCGATCTAATAACAACAAGAATCGAGACCAGCGCTTTTACTGTCGCTTCCACAGAGATCACGGGCACGAAACCGACCAATGCCGAGCCCTGAAAGACGAAATTGAAGAACTCATTTCCAGAGGATACCTCCGAGAGTTTACCCGAGAAGGCCCACGAGATCGGCGAGACGCTAGGAACCGGAGGCAATCGCCTCCGAACCCTCCCCCAAACCAGACCCAGGGTCGGGACCCCGATTCCGAGGGAGCTGCGGATATCCCTTTCATCTTGCACTGTGTCCACGGAGGGCCGATGGGAGGTGAATCAAACACTTCCAAAAAAGCCTTCCTCCGAGAGGTGAACGCTGTCAGAGACAACCCCTCGCCCAAACTACAATCAAGGCCGGTCTCCTTCTCAGGGGAAGACCTTGAAGGTGTTCGCTTGCCCCACTGCGATGCCCTCGTCATCAACCTCCACATGGCTAATTGTGAGGTCCGCAGGATCCTCGTCGACAACGGTAGCTCGGTGAATATTCTTTTCCTCGAAGCCTTCGAAAATCTCAGGTTACCCCGAGGTAAACTCAAGCCAGCTGGGTACACCTTGCACGGGTTCTCAGGCGTCCCTGTCGTAATAGAAGGGATTGTTACTCTCGACGTTACCGCCGGGTCGACTCCTGTCAAGAGGACCGAATCCATGGACTTCATGGTGGTCAACGTCAAGGCGGCTTACAACGCCATACTTGGCCGGCCTGGACTATGCTCCCTACAAGCGGTGCCTTCGGCTTACCATCTGAAGCTTAAGTTCCCCACCCCTCAAGGAGTCGGCATCGTCCGAGGCAGCCAAGAAGCAGCGCGATCATGCTACATGACCACCGTCGGTGGAGGTGTGTTCCCCCTCGACGCCGAACGAGCATAGATTATGGCCCGGCTAAATGTAAATCTGTTTTTGTGTAAACCCTCGTTTGTAAAGGGCTGCCTTAGCGGCTCTCCCTACCTTATACTAAAAATATCCCCTTTTTGTCCGAACCCCAAATGTCTCGATAATCTCAATACGAGTCCGGACCGAAGGTCCTTCCTAAGGCCCCACTTCGATCCCTCGCGGAACGATGGAGCCAGGCCTTGCCTCCGACATTTCGTACCACATTACTGGCCGGAGCAAGGAAGGAAAAGGATTCTTCTTTCATACCCCTTTATTTTCCGTTCCAAAGAGAAAAAATAAAACGAAAGAAAAACAAAGACCGTTACAAGACCGCTCCACTCATCTCAAATCAGGAAGATCGGGGCCCCTCGGGCCCAACGAGGGACAAAGAGTACTTCGACCAAGCAACTAGGGGCCCCTCCCCTCGTTGTGATATTCCTTAGCCTCAGCCACAATCGACAGTCCAGCCACAGAACTCTGGGCGTCATCCGGTCGCGCCCACTGTAACAGCAGCAACGCAGAGGGAACCCCCTCCGCCTGTCGACCCAAGGAGGAAGAGAACGAGGCACCCAACATCGCCTTGTAACGAGGCATCTCCATCTCCTTCTCCACAAAGACGTCGCGAGGTAACCCCCCAGGAGAGGACCTCGGCACCAAGGTACTAAGCCCGGCCTGTCTAAGGTTCGCACCGCCGAGCTCCCGATCCCACATCGCTCTTCTCAACCGGCGCGCCTCCGCACTTAAGACGGCGGACTTATTCCGATAAAAGTTACAAGCCTCATCAGTGTCCCGAGCTCCCCTTCGATGACGAGCCAGCGCGGCCTCCAGGACCTTAACCTTACTCCGGAGTCTCGCCACATAGAAACTACGGGAGTCCCCCTCAGGGAGGAGAGCCGCGACCTACAAGATAACCAACCAACTCAACACACATTCTCAAGAAGATTCAGAAATGTCCGAGGTCAAAACAACCGGCCGGTCAAAAAACTTTTCTTGCCACTATAAATCCAGGTGTTTCTTACAAAAAATGCGGTGGCCAGTCCGCGGGAGGCAAACACAATCGAGGGAGAGAAAAAGAAAGACAAAAATTACACAACTCAGTGACCCACCTCCGCGCCGACGGACGGATCCACGGGAGCGTCGGCCGATGGGTCGACGGCGGGCCCTTCTTCGCCAGGAGTCTTCGACGTCCCCTCGATCTCCATATCATACTCAAACTTGGACAAATCGAGGGCCGGGAAGAAGTGCCTCACGTGGCTGAGGGCCCTCTCATAGCTTTTCTCCTGGGCCTCGATCACCATCTGCTGGCCCGTATGCAGCACCTCCTTCGCCTCCTTGGTGAACTTCGTCTTCAGGGAGGCCATCTTCTTCTCCCACTCTACATCCTTGGCCTTGAGCTGGAGCTCCAGCTGCTGCTCTCTCTTATGCGAACCCTCGAGTTCGATTCGCATCTCCTTCATCTCCAGCTCGCTCTACTCCGCTCGAGCTCGCTCTTGAGCCAGGGACGCCTCGTACAGGTTCTTAATGTTGGCCCCCTGTATACAAGCCTACAACCAACGGCAGACGAAGATCAGGCCTCGGCACAAAAATCAACAAGGAGGGACAGAGTCGACAGACTTACCTGCACAGTGGCCTGCGCCAGGCGGGCGAATGCCACCTCTACAGGCTCACCCTCCATCGCCTTGCGATCGTGAGGGGTCGCCAGCTTTTCCACCACTTCAACGGCTTGGACCTCCTCTGTCAGGCGGTCCCCCATCAGAACCGACCAGTCAGGAGCCCACCGCTGCCGAAACAGCTCCACCACCAGATCCTCTTCCTCGGCCTCGACCCAGGGACCTTTCCCCTTGTCAAGAACAGGGGCCCCCGCTAGGCCCCGACCCTTCGAAGAAGCCACGCCCTTGCTCGTCTCGGAGCGACCCCTCTTGGTCCTCGGCTCGAGTTGGACTTCCGAGATAACAAGGGGCAGCTCCCTCGACCTCTTCGCCGCCTCCACCTTCTTCTTCTCAGCATTTTCCTTCTTCATGGCGAGCCGCCTTGCTTGGATCGATGCCTCATCCATATCTGCAGAAAAAACCATTAAGAGCAATGAGCAAGAAAGCAAGAAAGGACCCAGAGGAAAGGAACAACTACATACACATAACAGCTGGGCTCAGTCCAGCACTCGCCAGAGTGGTCTCCGTCACTTCCGTCCAATCAATACTAGGTGACTGGCGGAGGCGCTCGACAAACCCCCATTCATCTGCCGACAGATCCCCCTGCCTCGGCGGTGGGTGGTTCGGCTTGGAGTGGTTCCATCGAGTGGGAATGTCCCATGGCTCTTCACTACGGATCACCAAATACTTCTCCTTCCATCCCTTGATGGAATCCGGGTGGTGGCGAACGACCTTTCCCCCACTCCGGGGAGAGATATAGTATACACCCTCGGCCGACGGATTGACCATCAACATCGCACGGAACACATTCAGCCGCAGGGGTACTTGCTGTTCCTCGCACATCAGCATAAAGCAGATAATCTGCTTCCAAGAGTTCGGCCCGTACTGCATGGGCGCCAAGGAGGCCCAGTTCAACACGTCCCTAATGAACGGGTGGATTGGCAACCTTAGGCCAGAGATAAAAGCGTCCACTGGGAAGACACAGTACCAAGCTGATAAGGGATCGGTGGGACGCAGAGTAGGGCTCGGCATCAGCAGTTCGCAACCAGGCCCTATATGATACGCCAGCTGCAGAACCTCCAAATCCCCGTCCTCCAAAACGGTCGAGATCGCGTCCATCATCACCCTCCTCCGGCTCGGCGAAGAGGGTTGCACTCCGAAGAGCTCCTGGTCAGAAAGGTCGTCGGGATACTGACGGAAATGCTTCGGCTGAACGGGCGAACCCGTCATCAGATTACGGAAAACAGGCGCCTTACTCGAACCGCCGGTCCTCGACCCCGGTTTTCCTGGGGCCCTCTTCTCCTTCTTGACTCGCTCCGACGGTCCTCGACCCTGAGCGGAGGATTTCCTCGCTATATTACCCTCGCCCCTCTCCTCATCGGAAGACAGCTCCAACACGCGAATGCCGTCCGAACCCTCGCCGACTCCCTCCGACCCGCTACTCTCCACCACAAAGGGACGTCGGGAACGCGACGGCCTCGTCTTGTGTACCGCTTCCCCCTCACCCACTGAGTCCTCCAGAGAAACCGAGCCAGTAGGGCCCACAACGGGCGCCGACCCCTCCTCGAACACGGGCTCTTCCCACGACGTCGACGGAGAGTCAGGCTTTACCTCCCCCCTGGACGACGATGCCGACGAACCGGACTGAGCCCTATCCATCTGTGCCTAAAGATAAAACAAACTTACCAAACTAACCTGGGACCGCTTCGGGAAGGCGAGCCAAGTACGGCAAACTGCAGGAACAATCGCTGAAGGGTTGGGAGATTTTTTGAAGAAGAAAGCAGCAAGATTGAAGTGGGCGAAAGGGAAAAAGAGGGGAATACTTATATAAGGGAAGAACGGCTCCTCGACTTCCGCGATTACTGTTCACTGATTGACGCACAACTGCCGCCTGGAAAATCGCGCCGCGTCCTCGAAACCTGTGCGGAGGACGTCATCAGACGCCAGACTGACGGCCTAACTCTGGGGTCGGTTCGGGAGGGATACGCGATGGAGAAAACATTTTTTACTTAAGGTTTAAGGCGCCATCATATGACAGGCGCCCCAGGCTCCAGCATTCGACCAGTTCCCCTCTCACCCTCGAACAGCCCGGGACTTACAGCTTCGGCAGCCGAAACCCCGAACAGTTCGAGGGTGGGACAGAAACCGCCATCGCCTGTAGCCCTATCAAGACGGACTGACCGACCCCCGATGGGAGGTGGTCCCCCCATCCGAGGCCCTTCAGCCCCAAGACCGGTATACGGTTGGTGCATCTTTTCGTCTGGATCTCTCCCGGGCCAAACATCCATGACAGGGTAGTTTGACCCGAAAAGGGATCCAGACGGCAAAACCACCACCAATCCGAAACTCCTCTTCCAACAGCACGGATCTCGGCCGCCACCCCTCTCGCCCTGATCTCCCATAGATCTGACTGCCATATCAAGGTCCATCAGATCCAAGAGAAGATCCGGGCGGCAGAGTAACCACCTCTCCGACGCTGCTAGGGTCGAAAATATTAGCAAAAGACAGGCGTCCGCCGAAGCAGACACCTCTGAGGGCCAATGGGCCACCCCTGTTTTGATCATACCTACAATGGAGGGGAGAGGTATTTATAACCTCCCCCAGGGACTAACCGTTGAGGCACAGGGAAGGTCAATCAACGGAAAACCATGCACCATCTACATTTATTAGGCGGCGCCATTAAATGCCCCTAGGAAATTGAACCATCACACCGTTCTCGGAGAACCTTCAATGCTCCACAGGAATGGTGGGATATCCCCGCTCAATCACTCTGGTGCGCCAACCGATCGCCATCCCCCTTGTTAGCCCGAAATCCCTCAACCAGCTCGAGGTCAGGTCTAGCACCAGGGTAGTCTTCTCAGGAAGGCTTCACGGCTCGCCATCGCCCTTGCCTTCCAGTAATCCCTCGCAAAGCTCGAGGTCAGGTCTGGCACCAGGGTGGTCTTCTCAGGAAGGCCAACGGCTCGCCACCCCCCTTATTGGCCCGTAATCCCTCGACTAGCTCGAGGTGAGGTCTAGCACCAGGGTAGTCTTCTCAGGAAGGCTTCACGGCTCGCCATCGCCCTTGCCTTCCAGTAATCCCTCGCCAAGCTCGAGGTCAGGTCTGGCACCAGGGAGGTCTTCTCAGGAAGGCCAACGGCTCGCCACCCCCCTTGTTGGCCCATAATCCCTCGATCAGCTCGGGGTCGGGTCCGGCACCAGGGGAGTCTTCTCAGGAAGGCTTCACGGCTCGCCATCGCCCTTGCCTTCCAGTAATCCCTCGCCAAGCTCGAGGTCAGGTCTGGCACCAGGGTGGTCTTCTCAGGAAGGCCAACGGCTCGCCACCCCCCTTGTTGGCCCATAATCCCTCGACCAGCTCGAGGTCGGGTCCGGCACCAGGGGAGTCTTCTCAGGAAGGCTTCACGGCCCGCCATCGCCCTTGCCTTCCCGTAATCCCTCGCCAAGCTCGAGGTCAGGTCTGGCACCAGGGTGGTCTTCTCAGGAAGGCCAACGGCTCGCCACCCCCTTGTTGGCCCATAATCCCTCGACCAGCTCGAGGTCGGGTCCGGCACCAGGGGAGTCTTCTCAGGAAGGCTTCACGGCCCGCCATCGCCCTTGCCTTCCCGTAAACCCTCGCCAAGCTCGAGGTCAGGTCTGGCACCAGGGCGGTCTTCTCAGGAAGGCCAACGGCTCGCCACCCCCCTTGTTGGCCCATAATCCCTCGACCGGCTCGAGGTCGGGTCTAGCACCAGGGTAGTCTTCTCACGAAGACCCAGTGACCCACCATCCCATTTTTACAACCACGAGCACTCCTCCACGGCTAGCTCCCGCACCCCCTGCAGGAGTGGGGGGCTTGTGTGACAGTGTAAAAATGGCCTGAGGCCCAACCAGGGCCCAATACTATTCCTACTCAGAAAAGTAAAAATAACAACCTGGTTCGGCTCCGGACCACTTCTGGGTCGGTGCCGAACCTCGTGTTTGCCCTCACGGTACTGGCCTCCTCGTACCGACGAGCCTCAGTAGCCCTCGGAGTCCGATCCGGGGCAGTCCCACAGGCCGTCCCCCCCTCTCTGGCGGGGCAGAAGGATGACCTGGCGCAGCCTAGGCCCTCCGATTCCCCCCAGAGGCACAGGAGGCTCACGATGGGCCACGTCAGCTCCAAATACCGCCAAGGGTTTCGCCACGTCAGTCCTATACCACTCCTGGTATCGCCACGTCCGCCCTAAACCCCCTGGGCCTTCTGCCACGTCAGGCCCATGGGCTTTCGGAACCAAACCCGGTTGAGATTCTCTATAAATACTAGACCCACACCCACCTTTGGAGGTAATCAATCTTTTGCCACTTAAATATACCTAGTTATTGCTACTCTCTCACAGAGACTGACTAGAGCGTCGGAGGGTCCGCCACCGGGACAAACCCCGGTGTTTCAGGACCGTCTGCAGGTACACAAGACCTCGGATCCGACCCTTCCGATCCGAGCCCAACCTTCAACATCTTTCCGAGCTAATCGTAGGTCCCAGAAGGTCAACTGAAGGTCGGCAGACGAGCGGCAATCTCCTTCAATACAAATTGAGTCCGAACTCACACCTGGTGCTTCCACACGTTTCTCAGAAATAAACAGCATCACTTACTTATATTATTCCCTTGGAAGCGACCCTTCTTCCCTCTCACATAGGTGGTATCTTAGTTAAGAGTAACTCACATTATTCTGCTCAACTTTCTGATGCATAAGAATCATTAAAAGTCTAGCTTAACCTCATACCTATCGAGAATCACTGTTTCATCATAGGAATGGATATGGGGAAATTCCCACAGTGATCCAACATGGTCTTTACAATTTAGTTGTCCCTTTGAACCTAGATCTTGGGATCTCCAACTAACTAGGTTGGGTGTCCATTGTATTGAATTATTCTTTCATGGGCTTTAGTCTCATTCCCCTCGATGATTTATCAACTAACTCTCGGTTTAACTCTTTGGTTAGCAGATCTGCAATGTTATCCTTTGGATTTACATAGTCCACAGAGATAACCCCAGTAGAGAGTAGGTGTCTAATGGTATTATATATTCGATAAATATGTCTAGATTTACCATTATACATATGTCTTTGTGCTCTACAAATTGCAGATTAACATTCTGAATATATGCAAATTGGAGGCACAGGCTTTATGCACCTTGGAATATCCTCGAGGAAGTGGCGTAACCATTCAACCTCTTCCTCACATTTGTCCAGTGCGATAAATTTAAATTCCATCGTGGATTTAGCGATCAATGTTTGTTTCGAGTATTTTCAAGAAACTGCTGCACCACCTAGTATAAACACATAGCCACTAGTGGATTTAGAATTATCACTAGATATTTAGTTCATATCACTGTATCTTTCAAGTACAGCTGGATATCTTGTATAATGCAGTCCATAGTTACGAGTAAAATGCAATTACTTCATTGCTCTTGTAAATGCTTGCCAATACTCGCTTTCAGGATTACTCGTATATCTACTTAGTTTACTCACTGCATAGGCTATGTCTGGTCTTGTACAACTCATTAAGTACATTAGACTGCCTATGATTCTAAAATATTGTACTTGAAAAATACTCTCACCTTTATTCTTGGATAAATATAAAGTTAGATCTATTGGAGTTCTGGCAATTCCAAAATTATCTTTATCAAATATTCCAAGATTATTGTCAATATAATGTGACTGGCTTAAAATGAGCTTATCTGATGTTCTTGTAATTTTAATTTCCAATATAACATCAGCTAGTCCCATGTCTTTCATGTCAAACCTTGAGTTCAACATATTTTTAGTAGATTTAATCATCTTATCATTGCTTCCAACAATAAGCATGTCATCTACATACAAGCATATTATGACATATCCACTTTCAGTGACTTTGACATATACGCATTTATCACATTTATTGATCATGAAATCATTAGTCATCATGAAATTGTAAAATTTCTCATGTCATTTCTTTGGTGCTTGTTTTAAGCCATATAATAACTTCACTAGTTTAGAAACTTTCTTTTCTTGTCCTGGAGTCCAAAAACCATCAGGTTGCTCCAGATCATCTAAATCTCCATTAAGAAAGGTTGTTTTCACATCCATTTGATGTACTTCAAGATTGTGCAAGGCTGCTATTGCAACTACCATCCTAATTAAAGTTAATTCTCATCACAGGAGAATATGTATCAAAGTAGTCCAGACCTTCTTTTTGTCTATAACCTCTAATTACAAGTCTTGCCTTGTATTTATCAATTGATCTATTCAGTTTCATTTTTCTCTTGAAAATCTACTTGGAACCTAAAGGTTTACTACATGGTGGAAGATCCACTAGTTCCTAAGTATGATTTTTGCAAGATAGAATCAATTTTGCTCTTAATGGCTTCTTTCCATAGAGGACCATCACTAGAGCTCACTGTTTCTTTGAAAGTTTGGGATTCACCTTCAAGCATAAAAGTCAAGAAATCTGGACCAAACTATTTTTCGGATCTTGTTCTTTTACTATGTCTAGGTTCCTCCTCAACTTCTTCATCTTGGTTTTCACTATCATCATTGATATTCTCATGTGTTCATTTGGAAGAACTTGGTTCTTCTTTATACTTGCATGGAAATACATCTTCAAAAAACGATGCATTTCTAGACTCCATTATTGCGTTCTTTGGTATCCAGAGATATCGGATTTGTACACCAAGAACTGACAAGCACTACTATTATGTGCATAGCCGATGAAAATGCAATCAACCATTTTGGGTCCTATTTTCACTTTCTTAGGTGGACGTACTGCCACCTTAGAAAAACATCTCCACATTCGCAAGTAATTGTAGGATGCCTTTCTTCCTTTCCATAATTTATATAGTGTTTTCTCTTCTTTCCTTTTTTGCACCTTATTCAAAAGGTAATTAGCTGAAAGAATAGCTTCTCCCCACAAATTTGGTTGCAAACCAGAACTTATAACATTGCATTCATCATTTTCTTCAATGTTCGATTCTTTCACTCAACGACACTGTTGGACTGAGGAGAAAAATGCATTGTGGTTTCATGTATAATCCCATACTTAGCACAAGTTTCAGTAAATGGCGATTCATACTCTCGACCTCAATCACTTCTTAGCGTCTTAATTTTCTTGTTGAGTTGATTCTCAACTTCATGTTTATAGAGAACAATTTTCTCTATAGCTTCATCCATAATTTTAAGTAAATACACATAACAGTATTTTGTACTATCATCAATAAAGGTAATAAAATATTTATTGTCACCTCTTATTTGTATCATTTTTAGGCCACAAATGTCAGTGTGAATTAAAATCAAGAGATTCAGTGTTTCTTTCAACACTTTGAAAGGATGATGATCTTGTCAGTTTTGTCTCAACACAAGTTTCACACTTATGTTTTGAATAAATTTGAAATGTAGAAACATGATTAAAGTCAATTAATTTACGTAAAGTATCATAATTAACATGTCCTAGTCTACCATGCCATAAATTGGAAGGCTCAAATATATAGGTAGAAGAGCTAGCTTTATTGATATTCTTGACCATGGTAATTATAATGAGTTTAAACATTCCACCACTCATGTATCCTCTACCAACATACAGTCCACTCTTCGACAAAGAAAATTTGTTTGACTTAAACACTAAACGAAATCTATGATTATTAAGCAACGAACCAGATACCAGGTTCTTACGGATTTCAGGAACATATGCAACATTGTTCAGAGTCAGTTCCTTTCCAGAAGTCATCTTCAATATCACTTTGCCTTGGCCCTTGATTTGTTAAGTGGTTGAGTTCCCCATAAACATCTTCTCCCCATTTTCTAATAGTTCGAAAGTGGAGAACATACTTCTGTTGGAGCCCACATGTCGAGTAGCTCCAGTGTCAATCCACAATTCCTTGGGGTTTGAACCCATTATGTTCACCTCCGAGACCACAGCTGAGAGGTTGATATCAGAATCATCTTGAGCAATGTCTTCAATAATATTTATTTCTTTGTACCTGTTCTTCTTGGGTAGTCTGCAATCAGTAGACTTGTGACCTAACTTGTCACAGTTGAAGCACTTGCCTTGAAACTTCAGCTTCTCAGATATTCCTCCCTTAGGCACCAATTTAGACCCCTTGTTGTTGTGCCTTTTGGAACGTTAAATATGTTCCACCAGGTTAGCCTTGGCCGCATGATTAATGGCTCAGAATTTTTCAGATCCTCTATTTTCTTCTTCAATACGAAGCCTGACAATGAGATCCTCAATGTCCATTTCCTTTCGCTTATGCTTCAGGTATTTTTTTAAAGTCTTTCCAACCTGCTGGAAATTTTTGAATAATACAAGCAACTTGAAAACTTTCACTTAAGTTCATACCTTCAGCATGTATCTCATGCAAGATCAATTAAATCTATTAAAATTGACTGATTACTATTTTGGAATCTACCATTTTATAGTCTAGCAAGCGGCCCACTATAAATTTATTGGTGCTGATATCCTCAGTTTTATATTTATGATTTAGTGATTCACAAAGTTCTTTAGCAGTTCTTTTGTCAATATAAATATTGTAAAAGGAATTGGCTAATCCATTCATTATGTAGTTCCTACATAGGTAATTAGAACTTTCCCAAGCATCCACAGTGGCGATGACTTGGTAGTCTTGCTCATCTTCCTTAAGATTTGAAGCTTTTTCGTTCAAGAATCTTGCGAGATTCAAGGTGGTCAAGTAGAACATTATTTTCTGTTGCCACCTCTTGAAATTATGCCTGTTGAACTTCTTAGGTTTCTTCCCATGGGAGACAGAAACAGGTACATCAACTGGCATTGGCACTCGTGTCACAACAATAGTAAGCACTTGTGCCACATCGGCAACCGGCACTTGGACTGTTTCAGCCAAAACAGCATTCTCTGATGCGTTTGTTATTTTTTAATCTGAAAATACACAACACGAGTGTAAATTTTTCAAAATGAAAAGAAAATAACAAGAAGTTCCTCAAAATGCAAGGAAAGCAATCTGTTTTAAGCTTGTTAGAATATTTTGATTACAAAATCGTTTGCAATAAAATCAAGTATGAATTAAAGGCACAAATCAGAGAAGGAGAAGAAGAAGAAAACCAATAAAATTAAAAAGAAAATGAAAATAACAAAACCAAATCGATTTGTGTCGAGGCTTGTGTATCACACAATGTTCTTAAAACAGATTCGCCTCGTCCGGGTGATGGAGTTTGTTAAGTCGTCTGTCTCCCAAGATGCAATAGCAGACAGCGCATTGACTGCATCCACTGTAACGGCAAACCACTCCTTCAATGCACCGTCTATAATGGCAGACGGAAGCTTGAATGAACTATTGTAACGGCGGGAAAAACTGTTACGTAAATAAATGGCAGACAAAACAGTTTCTGCATTTATTTCAGTCGTTACAAATCCGAAAAAAACCTAACTATAACAAAAAAATGGGCTCTACACGAGGTGGGTTCACATCGGTCCATCGTGTCCGCAGGACATGCGGGCATGTAATTTGGTCCAAGATTTGCACTCCCCCCTCCTGCTCACGCGAGAGAGAGCCTCTTGGCTTGCTATCTTACAATGCCTAGAAATAGATTATTATATATTCTCTTCTATTTTCTTTGTTTTTTCCAATGTGGGACTAAAATCCCTGAACTCATTTTTAGAGTTGAAACTTCCTAACTTTGGGAGACAATTTCTCATTCGCCTGATAACCGTTTTGAGCATGTCACGCCCCGCTTCCCAAAAGAAAATACGGAATACGGATACGTGACTAAGCCCAGCGAATGATTTTTATCATCCATAAGCTGTTCAAGAATCTTTACAACATTTCACAAGAATAATCAGAGTCGGAAGCAAAAAATCAACCAATCATGCATATATGAACCAAAATACCAACAAGAATACTTGAAACCAAAATATATTAATCTCAAATAATCATGATCTGAATAAGTCAATATTCTGTGTCACATTGTCCAAATACAAATAAATCCAAGTATCAAAATACAATTGTTTAAAGCAAGCAACAAGAAATAATAATAGCAGGAAAAACATGATAGCAGAACTCTAGCATCTAGTATCTCATCTCGCCTATTCTATTTGGTAGCTGATCTCCAAAATCTGTAATTTAGCAATTGCAGAAATAGGAAAAAGAAAACAAACTCCCGTCAATATAAATTATGGGCCGCTTGTAATGCAGGATACAAGTACGTAGGGAAAACTAACTACTAACATGGAATAGGTATGATATCAAGTATAACAACTAGCATGGTAAGGTGAACAAGTACAAGTAGCATGAAGTATCATGTAAACATGTAGCATGTGTCAAGTATCAAGTCTCATGTATCATGTAGTCAGGTATCAAGTAAGCATGTATCATGTTCAAATGTCATATATCAAGTCTTGTAGTGATTACTATCTAGGTAGCACTTCATGCAGCTCACCTTACATAGTTGCTACAACAAACAATTTCGCTTTAGATTTCATAGTGGACCATAGAGGGCAGTGTACTTAGGGACAAGCTCCAAGTAAACAAGCATCAAGCTCCAAGTAACTAGATAAACAAGCTCCAAATATCACGTAGGATCAATAGATCCCCTTCCAAGTACATGTTTCTGTATTATCCACTACTAGATATTTTTCTTAAATCCCGACTTGGTTATTTATTATTAGTGTCAAATAAGCATGTATGTATCACGAACAGGGCAAGTATATCATGGTACAAACAAGTAACAAGTTCAAGTTGCAAGATAAACATGTACGGGTGCAAGATAACTCACAAAAGGATAAAATAACCAAATTTCTAGTTCAGGACAGCAAGACCATACTGTAGTAGAACTGAGATTCCTGTTGTTACAAATATGCAAATCTGAATCTATTAAAAGGTCTAGAAAATAGACTTCCGGCCGAATCTAGCAAGCATATATAAGTCATATAGTATTTTACAAAATAAAGTCTCAAAACAGGTTTGAATCCAGAAAATACGTTCAGCCATAAATCAGTAAATCGAATTCAAATTCAGGAAAACAACATCAAAACATCTCAAATAAATCCAGAAAAAATCTGGGGTATTTTCCTATATGTCTAGTATCAGAGTATAAAGTTTTATAATTTTCCAGTAAGATTAGTTCAGTCACCAAAAATCAGAAAATATCAAGAAACGATAGTTTGGCAAATGTGGAATTCCCAATACTGCTGTACGAAAACTGTAATATCTCGCAAATCGTGAAATGAAATCCAAATCCGCCAAAGGTAGAAGAAAATAGACAAAATAAGCCAACTTTCATATTTCATAAATATTTTTCGTACAGGAAAAGGAACTAGGGTGAAAATATTTTTTTTTTACAGAACAGCGAGCAAAATCCAGCAAATATAGTTTTTATTCGAAAGTATAAAATGGTATGTAAATCTTATCAAATAAATCCACCAAAATTCTGGGTAATCCTAATCAAGTATAGAAATACTGTTCAAAATTTCAGATCAAAATAATATGTTTAGCACTAGTATGAAAATAATTTAGTCATCGAAATCATCAAGAAACGAAATTTGGAAATATAATACACCTTTGTAGTAAAACAATCATATCTCACACATAAGAAAATGCAATCGATCAAGGTTAGAAATTTGGAAAAGAAGACGGATTTATCTAAAAATCATGTTTAATGTTAAAGTTAAGATACTGACCTTAATATGGTCTAAAATAGCAATCAAAACTAATCATCGACAAAATACAGATTTTTCTTTTAACAACAAATTAACATACAATATACAAAACTCGTTCCAAATACAACCAAACATGTTATAGAGTCTAATAAGTGTCCAAACATCATGAAATAGGGTATATGGCATGTCCACAATAAGTATATCACATGGATCCCAACCAGCACACAATTCTCACAAATAACTCACATATATGATCACATCAAGAACGGTCAAAACCTAAGTTATTTCATGTCAAATTTGTGTCGTGAGGCAACTATGGTTAATAGCACTATAGAGACAATAATCATTAAAAATACATCACACACGAGTTGTCTCTAGAACCCAACTGTACTACAAGCAAAAGTTATGACTTGTATCATACAAAGGAATTGAGTACAAGTTACTTACCTTAAAACCGACGACGAAAATGACTCCAAGCAAGAATAACGGGAATGGATTCCCGGAACACAAATTCAACCGAATGAACAAGATCACTGTAACTACCGTTTCTGTAATTTTCAAAATTTTCCCCCTTTGTATTTCTTTTATTTGCAATTGAATAAAAACCCTAATTTCTTTCGTTCTCAATTATTTTTAATTAAGAATTTCTTGAACATTTCCCGTTCTTCTTGTTGGAGATTTCTTGTTGAGCTTATTATCTTTTAATTAATTGTGTGTATTTTTATTCGAACCCTGTTATTTTGGTCTACCTCCTAATTGAACCCTAAAACCCAATTTGAGGTATTCTTGACCCAAAACGGACCCTCACCTTTGCTCACTGTTCCGATCGTCGGCGACATCCAGCGCCGCCTTGCCCCTTCGCCCTCTTGCCGACGATGCCAGTGCCCGCACCCCTGGCTGCCGTTGCTGTGGTCGTTCTTGCAGTTGTTGTCTTGTGTGCTCTGTTGCTGCTTGCCTTCTTTGTGTGCTGTTTTGAACTTGATTGCACGTAGTTTGCACGTGCTGCTTTGGGGATTTACTAGTTCGTGAGTTCGTTACTTCGGGATTCTTATCCCGTTATTCTTGGTATTCATTTTCACTGATTAACAGGCAAGTCACCATCATTTTGAATTGCTAATTGTATCAAATTCAAGTTTCATTGAAATTCTTGCAAGTAGATCTCTTTGTTATCATATTACATTTTGTTATCTCTTTCGTTGGGTCTATTGAGAGTGTACACGAGCTAACCCCAATATTCTTGACATCGTGCCACTTTGAATCTAAAGTTTGGATCTTTAATGAATGCATATAGAATTGTTAATAGGGTTATTCATACAAACACAACACAAATAAATTATTGTAGAGACATTCGTTAGGTTGTATGTCGTTTGATCGTTTGATGATTGATTGATGTTAGAATTGTATATGTGTGTGTTCTAAATTTTATTTATCATGTTTGGACGTCTATCATGCTAGATACACAATTTATTGACCATAGAATCGAAACCCATCATGTGTAATTAATTTATGCTCAAGAAAAATACCCTAAGAATTGTACATGCTTACTGACCTGAACTTGATCGCTGTTTTCGAACCAGTAAATGACCTTAAAATGAAATACTTCATGAATATGAAATGTAGCCCCAAATGTCTAGTCACCAATAACATCAAGAATTTTTGAATTTCGAGTTTTGTACCAAAAGTTATGCCCGTTTTACTACAGCTGTGTTTTTACATTCTAGATTTTCAGATTCTCGTACCTTTCATGTTCAAACAGTGAAAAGGCTGATCAAATGATAAAATTTTTCTATGAAAATTTTCATATTGTTGTTTAAAATGTTTATGAGTCTAGATTATATTTTTACTGATTTTAATATTGAGTTTTTGCTGATTCAAAAATTAAAACAATAAGATGTCAAATTTCTGCTTGAACATAAAATCTGAAAAGAAACATATGTTTGACCTAGCTACTCTTATCGGAATTTGATCTTTAAGTATGCGTTGGAACCGTATGGAAGTCTAGTTTTCAGATTCTCTGACGGATCCAACTTTCGATTTATGAGTCAGCAGAAAACTCTATTTTTGTACAGGTTGCGCTTGCTGTCCAGAATTTTAGATTCACCTTTTTAATAAATTAATAATGCCTATGTTGTATTATTGCATATGTTAATGAATATATGTTGCATTGTATGTTCCCAATGAGTTATTGTCACTATTTTAACCGTCCCATCCATGTTATCAACCTATTGTTTCCCTATTTGATACTACCGTTCACCGAAATATCCATTAATTGCATATGGTGTTGTTGTATTGATAAATAATTAATAAGCCGGGGTTTAAGGTATTGACTAGAGTAGTTGATGATATGGATACTGTACTCGGATGATGTCTAGAATTTATACCGTTATCGGCATCATGTAAGAAATTACACATGTCCACTGTTTTTACCGTAATCGGCATCGTGTAAGAAATTACACATGTCCAGTGTTATTACCGTTATCGTCATCATACCCAGTACATTAACTATAAAATCTAGCACTGTAGTCTAAACGAAATTAATTGTATGCATCGAACCTGTAGTGCGGCACACATGGGACACAGTAGTACGTGGATTAGTTAAGAGTTAATGATTAATAGACATAAGGATTGACACATCACCGACATTGCATATTGTTCATCATTGTTCCTATTTATACCAATATTGTTTAATATTGATATTAACCGTCGGTTACCGTTACCGAATATTTATTCACCGTTACACCGTTGCAGTGATTACCATGTTAATGATTATTATCATCATGCTATGTTATTGATTCCTATTGATCCATTGATTTATTGTTATACCGTTATTCCATTGTTCCCTGCTTTCTCTACTTGTTTTCCATGATTTGCTCTAAGGCAATTATTTTTCTCTTTTTAGATGAAGTATTTACAGGTAATGAAGGAGAATTGCCTGCTGGAATTGGAGAACAAATATTTGTAAGATTTCTGCTTTTAAATTGCTTATTGCTTTCATAAACGTAATGTATAGAGACTTGTTATTATTTTTGGATTGGGATTATTATTGTTTTGGGTTTATGTCCCGGATTTTATTATTGTTTCCAGATGTTAGATTATTATTATTGTATTTGGATATTATATTGTTTCATTCCAAGTATTATTGTTCGTGAGATTATTCTTTTTACCTGCACATTTGTTCTGTATTGATTATATTATTGATTTGATCTATTAAACAGCTTATGGATGACGTTAGTCATTCACTGGAGAAATATCATGTGCTCGTATTCCATATTTTTAGAAAGCGGGGCGTGATAAAGTTTTTAGTGGTATCAGAGCCCGGGTTTGGATAATATATCAATCAAATATGACTAACGAAAGAAAGTTTAGCTTTGATTGATGTATTAATCAGATTTGGGATCATATCGGTTTGACTTAACAATATGAGTAATACAGTGATCGCATGAACAATTGATATCCAACTTATGATCTGGACGCTAACCGTTTGATCTTCTATTGCAGACTTTGGTTAGAAAATGTGCTTCTTCTTCCCGTACTGAGGAAGACCAGTCTGATGCGCCCACTGTTGCGCTGTTGATGCAAATGCAACGTGAGCACAATGAGCTGGTGATGCAGATGCAGCGGGAAGATAATGAGTAGTTGAGAATGATTTAAGAAACTGTCAATAGAGAACCCGTTGTGCCTGCCCCTATCGTACTGCCACCGAGGCCTGGTAATGTAACAGATTTTATGAGGCTTCACCCGGATAAGTTCTCGGGTACTGAAGGTACACTTGTAGCTGAGCAATGACTTATCAGGACTGAGCAGTTGTTAATTGCAGCACGTATTGCAGATGTGGATCGTGTGGATGTTGTGAGCATCCAGCTTGTTGACCTTGCCCACATTTGGTGGCAGACTGAGGCTGAACGTTTGGGCCGACCCATTCCTTGGGCCGCTTTTTCTGAGAGCTTCCTCACGAAGTTCTTTCCGAATGTCATCAAGAATGAAATGGAGCGGCAATTTATTTCTTTAACTCAGGTTCGTCGGATAGTGTTTATATTTTTTTTCGTTGTTATTTCATAAAGTATCGACGTTAAACTAAACACTGTCTTGAATCAGGAGAATCGTACCGTGGATGAGTACGCTGCAGAGATCGCTCGACTGAGTCATTTTGCTACTTCCATGGTGGCAAATGACGAAGATAGAGGCCGTCATTTTCTATCGGCTTGGACATTAAGATACAGGACCGTATTACTGCTTTGCGACATCGCTCTTATGCTGATATCTTGGATGCTGCAAGAATTCAGGAACAGACCAGTTCAAGGAAGCATGCTATTCAGCGTTCTGTTGCTGCTAGATCTTCTGTTAGACCTATTAGGAGGCCAGCTTCGCCCCTTCCTGCTAGGGCTTCGCCTTACCCACCTGCTGTCCAGAGGCCGAACCTAGTCTGTACTTTCTGTCATAGGACTGGGCATTCGCATCAAGATTGCAGGGTAGCCAACCACTAGTGCCTTGCTTGTGGAAGTGTGGACCACATGATTCGTGATTTTCCTAGGGCCAGATCCTAGGCACCAGTTGGGGGTTCCGCTCTGCAGGGAGCGCTTGTTCGTGGTCAGAGTGGATCCCTTCCCCCATAGAGACAGGTCTTTGAGTAGAAGGGAGCCGCCCCTCGGGGTAATCTTCCTGCAGGTCGTGGTCAGGCTTACAACTTGACTACGCAGGATGCTGAGACTGCTTTGGGTGTTGTTGCAGGTATATCTTTGTTGTTTTTATTTTATATTTCATTGTGTTTTTCCTTTCTATTTTTATTCTTTTATCATTGCCGCTATCCATGTTTGCCTTCCATTCATGTCTACTTCTTATGTTTGCTTCTGCATTGTGTTCTCACTTTGACTTCTTACTAGGCATTATCCTGGTTCATTTCTTTCCTGCTCATGCTCTCTTTGATTCTGGTGCACCTCATTCATTTGTTTCTTCCCTCTTCGTCGATCTGCATCTTTTGGCTAGCAGCGCTGTGCCAGTGGCTTGGAACATTTCTACAGGTGGAGGTGTTGTCGTGTGTTCTCAAATTTGTGAGCAGAGCCCCTTGGTTATTGGTAGTATGGATTTTGTTTTCGACCTGTTGTCATTGGCAATTCTGGCTTTGATGTTATTTTGGGGATGGATTGGCTTGGTGCCACTCATGCTGTGAATGACTGCCACAAGAAGAAGGTGGTGTTTTGAATGTCAGAACGTCAAGAATTTGAATTCTGTGCCGGTGAGATGCCGCTTGCTTGTGTTAAGAAGTTGGCCAATCGGGAAGTTGGAGTCATGGAGGAAGTGTGTGCTGATGATGTTATTGCACCTTTAGTTGTGCGGGATTTTCTGGATGTTTTTCCTAAGAAATTGCCAGGATTACCGCCAGATCGTGAAGTGGTGTTCAGTATTGATGTTCAGCCGGGTACAGCTCCAATCTCTAAAAGTCTGACAGAATGGCTCCTGTTGAGCTAGCTGATTTGAAAGAGCAAATTCAGGAGTTGTTGGATAAAGAGTTTATCAGGCCAAGTGTTTTGTAGCGCCCCGATTTCCCATACTGGAAAACCGAGACACGAGCCAAGATCTTTGCTTCAATTAGTCACAATACACAGAAAAACAGGAGAATTTAAAACTTTTTATTCAATACACAATATGTTACAAGTCTGAATACTGTACAACTGTAATACTTTACAATGGAGTTACAATATTGCCTTTACATTTCTAAGTATTACAACCTTCACATCTTACATCAGAGTACCTTTTAACTAATACAGAATCAATACATATTTTTGCAGCGGAACTAAACTTAATACTGACTCCTTGCTTTCCTTGCCTTGAGTCCTCCTGAATATCGCCTTTGTACTTTGGCGATCCAGTACCTATGGAAGTGGGGACGTCAGTATTCACTGACGCTTAAAGGCTGATCATATAGCAGCGAATCTTCCAAACAATATACAAAATATACAACATAGTAATGGTGTCGGTGTAGTTTAAGTGTACGTGAGTGCTATGACTAGACTCTAATGTGGTACTTAAGTAGAACTAGGACACTCCTATTCTAATATCCGGGATTTGAACCCGTGTTATGAATTGTAACTGTACACAACCCGTTCCTGACACCCACCCACGGCAGTTCAGGAATTAACAGCGCGAGATACGCAACCCGTGTCCTCAACTTGTGAGACGGCACCGTACGTATCCCTTTGACGGGAAGGTAGGACTAGGATGCTTCCTATTCTAATGTCAGCAAGTCTCCGAAAGTAACATGCAGCCCATAAATACATGCGACTCCATCTCAAGCCGTTTCTCCATATATAGGGATTTGAACCCGCGTTATGAATTCTAATTGCACACAACCTGTTCCTGACACCTACACGTGACTCGCGAGGCTGCAGATGTGGTCATGTGCCACTGTTGCATTTCGCCCGTGGTGTCTATGTTCGCCACCGCGACCCGGCTAACCGGACCTCACTCAAAATAGACGAACCCAGTATATCGGGCGTCATAACAAAAATCAAACCATAGAGTTTCGCAAGCGCAGGGTAGCACGAAGCCTACCCTGTGGCACTCTCTGGGGTATCGCAAGCGCAGGACTGCACAATGCATCCTGTGGCACCCCTAGCCACGGTACTTCAGGAATTAACAGAGCGAGATACGCAACCCGTGTCCTCAACTTGTGAGACGGCACCGTACGTATCCCTTTGACAGGAAGGCACAACCCTGTACACCACCTATGATTTGCCTCAAGAGACGAGTTAGTGTCGGGGCCCCCTACAACTGACCCCTCTCTCCCGGCAAAAGGGTTTAAGTAAACTGATCCTTATAAGTCACTATCCTAGTGATGTCCCTGACTCGAACAATCCTAGGGATGACGATATTATAACACAACATGCTAGGCCTTAAATTAGGCTTCGCGAAACAACTCTACTAGGCCGCTCAACCTAGATTTACCAGGATCCTTCAGGACCCGGTTCGTGGCTCATCGATCCAAGACTCTGGTAACAATCTCTCTCTCAATAATCACTACCCCTAACTCGGATTCTACCAACACTCTCGGCCCACGGTCAACCTACATTGGTTAAGATCCGCCAACGTCCGAGGTGAGATCTATCCATTTTGCTCTAAGGAGGTAGGATGTGGTCTTGATGGTCGATAGCCCTAGGGTGGTAACATCACCCTAGACGAGCGCAACGAACTGTGTACTAGCTAACAAGCTATACACGAGTAACAACCACATACGAGCCAACTAGGCTACGTATGAACAATAACTACCTACGAGCCAGGCGGGCCTCGTAGGAGATGACCACGTACATACGAGCCAAATAAGCCGCGTATGAGACCAACAGCTACGCACGGGCCGGTCGGGCCGCGTACGAGCACAACCGTGTGCAAACAACCATACATATAATCAATCCTAGAAGCAACCAATCGTGCTTACTAACACACTTAACCTTCTATTATTAGAAGCAACAGAAGAATCTACTAGTAGTCTACGATCGGTATTCTACTAAGGAAGAATCCGAAGGCGACATAACCGCCTCATCGAATTGACTATCGCTAGTGGTCTTCCCGATCCCACTACTTCGACCTATAATGTCTTAGGCATGACATACCCCCGTAGACATCTTTCTAAGGTAATCCAATTACAAAATAGAACTACTCACCATCACACAAGCATGGATAGATAACTAATATATCATACAATCATTCCAAGGTATAGTAGATACTCTAACCTTACTCCTACAACGTTCTAATCATGTATTACTCTAGCATGGTCTAGAATCCAACATAAATCACTACAACTAGTCATGGGTACCATGTAAACATGAGTATTCACATAAACTAGTATGGCATACGACTTAATTACCATTAAGCTATCATGGCATAGATCTTGCCTATAATTAAAACTAGCATGGTATACAATTCTTCTACCACTTATCTAGCATGAATCTTCATTAGGCATACATCACCACTAAACATGGTAGAAATTCCTAGGATGAATCCTACAACATCCTAATCATAAATGAATTATTAAACATGGTAGGAAACTTTAGGAATGAGTCCTACAAATTCTAAGCACAAAATAATTTACTAACCATGATAGGAAACTCTAGATTGCATCCTATAACCTTGTTAAGCATAAATGAGTGAATCTAAGCATGGTAGGAAACTCCATAATTTGTCCTACATCATTCTAACATCATCAAGCATGGTATATCTTTAGAATTAATCCTACAACTAACTAAGCATGAAACATGGTAGGATATTTTGAGAAGAAATTCTACAACCTTGTGAAACATAAAGCATGATAGGCTATGTTTTAGAAATAATCCTACAATTTGCTAAACATAAGCATGATAGAACTTCTTTAGAAAACATCCTACAACATTTTGAGTCTAAAAGCATGATAGGATATTTTTAGATGCAATCCTACAACTAACTAAGCATGGATAGGGCTTCTAATTATTTTTTTAGAAGCAAGGATACAACTAACTAAGCATGGTAAGCATGGTAGGATATTTTTAAATGTAATCCTACAACTAATTAAGCATAGGTATGGTTTCTAATTATTTTTAGAAGCAAAGCTACACTAACTAAGCATGGTAAGCATGGTAGGATATTCTTTTAGCAAAAGTCCTACGACTAACTAAACATGGTAAACATAATAGGATATTTTTAAATGCAATCCTACAACTAATTAAGCATAGACATGGCTTCTAATTATTTTTAGAAGTAAGCTACAACTAACTAAGCATGGTAAGCATGATAGGATATTGTTAAATGCAATCCTACAACTAATTAAGCATAGACATGGCTTCTAATTATTTTTAGGTGTAATCCTACAACACATGAAGCATAGAAATGGCTTCTAATTATTTTTAGGTGTAATCCTACAACACATGAAGCATAGAAATGGCTTCTAATTATTTTTAGGTGTAATCCTACAACACATGAAGCATAGAAATGGCGTCTAAATATTTTTAGGAGTAATCCTACAACACATGAAGCATAGAAATGGTGTCTAAATATTTTTAGGAGTAATCCTACAACACATGAAGCATAGAAATGGCTTCTAAATAATTTTAGGAATAGTCCTACAACACATGAGACATAGAAATAGCTTCTAAATAATTTTAGGAATAATCCTACAACATGTATAACATGAACTTCATCCTTTCATATGATATAATACATCTACTACTTTAATGGAAACATACATCTACTATTACTACTTTTTAATGAAACATACATCTACTATTGCTACTACTTCATTCACAATAAAAATCACCACATACAACTATCTATTACTACCACTACTACTTTACTCACAACAAAATCACAACATACACTATCTATTACTACTACTTCATTCACAATAAAATCACAACATACAACTATCTCATTCTACTACTTATTATTTAGCATACTACTCCTTAGTTGCTTACTAACCTCATTTATTACTAGTGATAAAGAAAGGGTTATTTTATTTAAGATAGCTACAACTAGTGGGTAAAATAAAAGAAGATCTTTTTGATTAATAGCTACAACTAGTGATTAAGAACAAAAGAAGATCTTTTTACTTTGTTAGCTACAACTAGTGTTTAAGAATAAAAGAAGATCTTTTTACTTTTATTAACTACAACTAGTTGGTTAAAAAGAAAAGAAAATCTTTTTAATTAATTAGCTACAACTAGTGTTAAAATAAAAAGAAGATCTTTTTAATTAATGGCTACAACTAGTGATTAAGAACAAAAAGAAGATCTTTTTAACTTATTAGCTACAACTAGTGTTTTAAAATAAAAAGAAGATCTTTTTAAATTTATTAGCTACAACTAGTATCTTAAAATAAAAAGAAGATCTTTTTAGTTTTATTAACTACAACTAGTTGGTTAGAAAGAAAAGAAAATCTTTTTAATTAATTAGCTACAACTAGTGTTAAAATAAAAAGAAGATCTTTTTACTTTTATTAACTACAACTAGTTGGTTAAAAAGAAAAGAAAATCTTTTTAATTAATTAGCTACAACTAGTGTTAAAATAAAAAGAAGATCTTTTTACTTTTATTAACTACAACTAGTTGGTTAAAAAGAAAAGAAAATCTTTTTTATTAATTAGCTACAACTAGTGTTAAAATAAAAAGAAGATCTTTTTAATTAATTTACAACTAGTGGTTAAATAAAAAAGAAGATCTTTTTATTATTTCATTAGTTACAATTAAGTCCTACAACCAATCAATGGTTGTATTGTTCAACAATATGCCATATGTAAGTTTCTTAGTCCAATCACATACAAAAACAAACTACAATGCACAAGCTATGTTCTTTATGAGTTAGTAGGTTCTACTACCACCTTTCCTTTCCTTTTCATTCAACATAACCACACAACAACACACCCAAAAAGAAACAAAACAAGAAGGTGAGAAGAAGAAGAAGTCAAACAACAAACAACAAACAAACAAACAAACAAACAAAGAAACAAAGAATCAAATGAAGAAACCCCCACCTTGGCTTTTCTATTTGGAAGAACTAGCTAGCTATTCCTTCTCCTTCCCCTAGCTTTCTCTTAGAAATCTTCTATTACCTACAAACAAAACTCTCTTAGTTAATTTGTTCTCTCTTTCTTTTCCTTTCCTTCTTTCTTTCTTTCTTTTGTTTTTTCTAAAATGAGAGAAGGAGGAGAATGAGGGGAGTTTTATAAAAGGAGATGGGAGTGGTAAGTGCACCAAAATGGCACACAATAACCCTCAAGAAGAGGTGGCCGGCCTAGCTTTAGGGGAGTAGGGGGTGAGGTTTAGAGTGGTGAGGTGGAGGGAGGTGTTATGTGAGGGAAGGTTGCTTCTAGAAGGATTTAATCCTAATCTTGTGCATACAATTCTCTTTTAACCTTCTAATCAAACCCTAATTCTCTAATTGAGTAACCATGACAAGCACAAGTGTATTGTCCTAAAGTACATACTATATAATATACTAAGTGTCATACAATTATGTGTATGTGTACATGTATGTGTATACAAACAATCTTTTTATAAAATCCTCATAAAATTCCCAAAAATAATTTAATTTGGAAAATAATAGTAAAATGAATTTTATTACCAATTCGGAGAGTCGCGCTATCAATTTGATGCGCTTTGGTTGCGCATCGACCGATAGTTGCGCGTAGGTACTGTTTGCGGGCAAACCGGAGAAAAATCGCCAAAATAGTCCGACTTCGGAATTAAAATAAAATAATAATAAAATAATAATAAAATAATAATTTATATGAGTTAATATCCGTCCGGGATATTACATTACTCCCTCCTTAGAATAGTTCTGTCCTCAGAACTACCTTAAGTTAGGAGAATGAATCGACAAACATGAAACAGTATAGTCGGAGAACAAGAAATGAACCGAAATTTTCCATTGATCATCCATCAAATGGGTTACATTCATATGTACATCAACCCCTTGTTTACAAAATGTCATTTTTTTCCTAAGTACTAACCTTCCTACCTATACTTACAAGAGTAGGAGTCAAAATAATAATACAGTCTTCCTAGACCTACCTGTTTGCAAAGTGTCACATTTTTCTTAGTGACATCCTCCCTATCTATACATCATACATGTAGGGATCAAAATCCACAAAATGACAAAAACAGCTTCTAGGTACCCGACTTCCTAGTCGGTACTGCTGGCTCCTTCTGGCGGGTCCTGCCCGGTGATCAGCGCCAGTAACTGCGCAACCTGGACCTGAAGGTCCGCGCATCGGCGCTCCAAGCGCTCAAACTGTGCCCTGTAGGCACGATCCCGGATCACCATACGACGCTGCGCCCTGGCGTTGGCGCTTCTCAGTCTCTCCATCTCCCTGGCGTGGTGGTAGTTGACGAACTCCGAGGAGTCCATCTTCGTCTCCAGGTGGATGTGTGACCACGTCAGTACGGAGATGTCGTCGAAGACCTGCTGGAAGGCCTCCTCGACGGGAGTAAGCTGGGGAGGTGGCGGTACCTGGGCCTGACCTCCAAAAGCGAAAGCCCCCTGCTGTGGCAGCTGCGGGGCTCCGGGGGCCAGTCCGGCCTCTACCGGTGGCTGTGCCTCCTCCATGATAGGCTCAGTATCCGAGTCTATCTCGATTACCTCTCCCTGTCCCCACCCACTCCCTGTGGGAACTGAGCTGTCCGTCATCCTGCAAGGAGTGGAAACAGAAATTAGCATCGATATAGAAATATTATAAAACATAAGTTGAAAGAACAACAATATGAGATATAATAATCTACAACTAGCTAAAACCCAATCTCCTACAGGCATCTAAGTTTAAATTTTCCCACTGTGTTGGACTGTAATTTGAAGCTAGCTCTGATACCACTCTGTAGCGCCCCGATTTCCCATACTGGAAAACCGAGACACGAGCCAAGATCTTTGCTTCAATTAGTCACAATACACAGAAAAACAGGAGAATTTAAAACTTTTTATTCAATACACAATATGTTACAAGTCTGAATACTGTACAACTGTAATACTTTACAATGGAGTTACAATATTGCCTTTACATTTCTAAGTATTACAACCTTCACATCTTACATCAGAGTACCTTTTAACTAATACAGAATCAATACATATTTTTGCAGCGGAACTAAACTTAATACTGACTCCTTGCTTTCCTTGCCTTGAGTCCTCCTGAATATCGCCTTTGTACTTTGGCGATCCAGTACCTATGGAAGTGGGGACGTCAGTATTCACTGACGCTTAAAGGCTGATCATATAGCAGCGAATCTTCCAAACAATATACAAAATATACAACATAGTAATGGTGTCGGTGTAGTTTAAGTGTACGTGAGTGCTATGACTAGACTCTAATGTGGTACTTAAGTAGAACTAGGACACTCCTATTCTAATATCCGGGATTTGAACCCGTGTTATGAATTGTAACTGTACACCACCCGTTCCTGACACCCACCCACGGCAGTTCAGGAATTAACAGCGCGAGATACGCAACCCGTGTCCTCAACTTGTGAGACGGCACCGTACGTATCCCTTTGACGGGAAGGTAGGACTAGGATGCTTCCTATTCTAATGTCAGCAAGTCTCCGAAAGTAACATGCAGCCCATAAATACATGCGACTCCATCTCAAGCCGTTTCTCCATATATAGGGATTTGAACCCGCGTTATGAATTCTAATTGCACACAACCTGTTCCTGACACCTACACGTGACTCGCGAGGCTGCAGATGTGGTCATGTGCCACTGTTGCATTTCGCCCGTGGTGTCTATGTTCGCCACCGCGACCCGGCTAACCGGACCTCACTCAAAATAGACGAACCCAGTATATCGGGCGTCATAACAAAAATCAAACCATAGAGTTTCGCAAGCGCAGGGTAGCACGAAGCCTACCCTGTGGCACTCTCTGGGGTATCGCAAGCGCAGGACTGCACAATGCATCCTGTGGCACCCCTAGCCACGGTACTTCAGGAATTAACAGAGCGAGATACGCAACCCGTGTCCTCAACTTGTGAGACGGCACCGTACGTATCCCTTTGACAGGAAGGCACAACCCTGTACACCACCTATGATTTGCCTCAAGAGACGAGTTAGTGTCGGGGCCCCCTACAACTGACCCCTCTCTCCCGGCAAAAGGGTTTAAGTAAACTGATCCTTATAAGTCACTATCCTAGTGATGTCCCTGACTCGAACAATCCTAGGGATGACGATATTATAACACAACATGCTAGGCCTTAAATTAGGCTTCGCGAAACAACTCTACTAGGCCGCTCAACCTAGATTTACCAGGATCCTTCAGGACCCGGTTCGTGGCTCATCGATCCAAGACTCTGGTAACAATCTCTCTCTCAATAATCACTACCCCTAACTCGGATTCTACCAACACTCTCGGCCCACGGTCAACCTACATTGGTTAAGATCCGCCAACGTCCGAGGTGAGATCTATCCATTTTGCTCTAAGGAGGTAGGATGTGGTCTTGATGGTCGATAGCCCTAGGGTGGTAACATCACCCTAGACGAGCGCAACGAACTGTGTACTAGCTAACAAGCTATACACGAGTAACAACCACATACGAGCCAACTAGGCTACGTATGAACAATAACTACCTACGAGCCAGGCGGGCCTCGTAGGAGATGACCACGTACATACGAGCCAAATAAGCCGCGTATGAGACCAACAGCTACGCACGGGCCGGTCGGGCCGCGTACGAGCACAACCGTGTGCAAACAACCATACATATAATCAATCCTAGAAGCAACCAATCGTGCTTACTAACACACTTAACCTTCTATTATTAGAAGCAACAGAAGAATCTACTAGTAGTCTACGATCGGTATTCTACTAAGGAAGAATCCGAAGGCGACATAACCGCCTCATCGAATTGACTATCGCTAGTGGTCTTCCCGATCCCACTACTTCGACCTATAATGTCTTAGGCATGACATACCCCCGTAGACATCTTTCTAAGGTAATCCAATTACAAAATAGAACTACTCACCATCACACAAGCATGGATAGATAACTAATATATCATACAATCATTCCAAGGTATAGTAGATACTCTAACCTTACTCCTACAACGTTCTAATCATGTATTACTCTAGCATGGTCTAGAATCCAACATAAATCACTACAACTAGTCATGGGTACCATGTAAACATGAGTATTCACATAAACTAGTATGGCATACGACTTAATTACCATTAAGCTATCATGGCATAGATCTTGCCTATAATTAAAACTAGCATGGTATACAATTCTTCTACCACTTATCTAGCATGAATCTTCATTAGGCATACATCACCACTAAACATGGTAGAAATTCCTAGGATGAATCCTACAACATCCTAATCATAAATGAATTATTAAACATGGTAGGAAACTTTAGGAATGAGTCCTACAAATTCTAAGCACAAAATAATTTACTAACCATGATAGGAAACTCTAGATTGCATCCTATAACCTTGTTAAGCATAAATGAGTGAATCTAAGCATGGTAGGAAACTCCATAATTTGTCCTACATCATTCTAACATCATCAAGCATGGTATATCTTTAGAATTAATCCTACAACTAACTAAGCATGAAACATGGTAGGATATTTTGAGAAGAAATTCTACAACCTTGTGAAACATAAAGCATGATAGGCTATGTTTTAGAAATAATCCTACAATTTGCTAAACATAAGCATGATAGAACTTCTTTAGAAAACATCCTACAACATTTTGAGTCTAAAAGCATGATAGGATATTTTTAGATGCAATCCTACAACTAACTAAGCATGGATAGGGCTTCTAATTATTTTTTTAGAAGCAAGGATACAACTAACTAAGCATGGTAAGCATGGTAGGATATTTTTAAATGTAATCCTACAACTAATTAAGCATAGGTATGGTTTCTAATTATTTTTAGAAGCAAAGCTACACTAACTAAGCATGGTAAGCATGGTAGGATATTCTTTTAGCAAAAGTCCTACGACTAACTAAACATGGTAAACATAATAGGATATTTTTAAATGCAATCCTACAACTAATTAAGCATAGACATGGCTTCTAATTATTTTTAGAAGTAAGCTACAACTAACTAAGCATGGTAAGCATGATAGGATATTGTTAAATGCAATCCTACAACTAATTAAGCATAGACATGGCTTCTAATTATTTTTAGGTGTAATCCTACAACACATGAAGCATAGAAATGGCTTCTAATTATTTTTAGGTGTAATCCTACAACACATGAAGCATAGAAATGGCTTCTAATTATTTTTAGGTGTAATCCTACAACACATGAAGCATAGAAATGGCGTCTAAATATTTTTAGGAGTAATCCTACAACACATGAAGCATAGAAATGGTGTCTAAATATTTTTAGGAGTAATCCTACAACACATGAAGCATAGAAATGGCTTCTAAATAATTTTAGGAATAGTCCTACAACACATGAGACATAGAAATAGCTTCTAAATAATTTTAGGAATAATCCTACAACATGTATAACATGAACTTCATCCTTTCATATGATATAATACATCTACTACTTTAATGGAAACATACATCTACTATTACTACTTTTTAATGAAACATACATCTACTATTGCTACTACTTCATTCACAATAAAAATCACCACATACAACTATCTATTACTACCACTACTACTTTACTCACAACAAAATCACAACATACACTATCTATTACTACTACTTCATTCACAATAAAATCACAACATACAACTATCTCATTCTACTACTTATTATTTAGCATACTACTCCTTAGTTGCTTACTAACCTCATTTATTACTAGTGATAAAGAAAGGGTTATTTTATTTAAGATAGCTACAACTAGTGGGTAAAATAAAAGAAGATCTTTTTGATTAATAGCTACAACTAGTGATTAAGAACAAAAGAAGATCTTTTTACTTTGTTAGCTACAACTAGTGTTTAAGAATAAAAGAAGATCTTTTTACTTTTATTAACTACAACTAGTTGGTTAAAAAGAAAAGAAAATCTTTTTAATTAATTAGCTACAACTAGTGTTAAAATAAAAAGAAGATCTTCTTAATTAATGGCTACAACTAGTGATTAAGAACAAAAAGAAGATCTTTTTAACTTATTAGCTACAACTAGTGTTTTAAAATAAAAAGAAGATCTTTTTAAATTTATTAGCTACAACTAGTATCTTAAAATAAAAAGAAGATCTTTTTAGTTTTATTAACTACAACTAGTTGGTTAGAAAGAAAAGAAAATCTTTTTAATTAATTAGCTACAACTAGTGTTAAAATAAAAAGAAGATCTTTTTACTTTTATTAACTACAACTAGTTGGTTAAAAAGAAAAGAAAATCTTTTTAATTAATTAGCTACAACTAGTGTTAAAATAAAAAGAAGATCTTTTTACTTTTATTAACTACAACTAGTTGGTTAAAAAGAAAAGAAAATCTTTTTTATTAATTAGCTACAACTAGTGTTAAAATAAAAAGAAGATCTTTTTAATTAATTTACAACTAGTGGTTAAATAAAAAAGAAGATCTTTTTATTATTTCATTAGTTACAATTAAGTCCTACAACCAATCAATGGTTGTATTGTTCAACAATATGCCATATGTAAGTTTCTTAGTCCAATCACATACAAAAACAAACTACAATGCACAAGCTATGTTCTTTATGAGTTAGTAGGTTCTACTACCACCTTTCCTTTCCTTTTCATTCAACATAACCACACAACAACACACCCAAAAAGAAACAAAACAAGAAGGTGAGAAGAAGAAGAAGTCAAACAACAAACAACAAACAAACAAACAAACAAACAAAGAAACAAAGAATCAAATGAAGAAACCCCCACCTTGGCTTTTCTATTTGGAAGAACTAGCTAGCTATTCCTTCTCCTTCCCCTAGCTTTCTCTTAGAAATCTTCTATTACCTACAAACAAAACTCTCTTAGTTAATTTGTTCTCTCTTTCTTTTCCTTTCCTTCTTTCTTTCTTTCTTTTGTTTTTTCTAAAATGAGAGAAGGAGGAGAATGAGGGGAGTTTTATAAAAGGAGATGGGAGTGGTAAGTGCACCAAAATGGCACACAATAACCCTCAAGAAGAGGTGGCCGGCCTAGCTTTAGGGGAGTAGGGGGTGAGGTTTAGAGTGGCGAGGTGGAGGGAGGTGTTATGTGAGGGAAGGTTGCTTCTAGAAGGATTTAATCCTAATCTTGTGCATACAATTCTCTTTTAACCTTCTAATCAAACCCTAATTCTCTAATTGAGTAACCATGACAAGCACAAGTGTATTGTCCTAAAGTACATACTATATAATATACTAAGTGTCATACAATTATGTGTATGTGTACATGTATGTGTATACAAACAATCTTTTTATAAAATCCTCATAAAATTCCCAAAAATAATTTAATTTGGAAAATAATAGTAAAATGAATTTTATTACCAATTCGGAGAGTCGCGCTATCAATTTGATGCGCTTTGGTTGCGCATCGACCGATAGTTGCGCGTAGGTACTGTTTGCGGGCAAACCGGAGAAAAATCGCCAAAATAGTCCGACTTCGGAATTAAAATAAAATAATAATAAAATAATAATAAAATAATAATTTATATGAGTTAATATCCGTCCGGGATATTACATGTTTCGCCTTAGGGAGCTCCAGTTCTGTTCGTCAACAAGAAGGATGGTAGTCGGAGGTTGTGCTTGGACTAGCGCGAGCTCAATAATGCCATAGTGAAGAACATGTATCCCTTGTCAATGATTGATGACCTATTTGATCAACTGGGAGGCGCTTCTGTATTTTTGAAGCTGAATCTTCGTTCTAGCTTTCATCAGGTTAAAGTGAAAGCTGAGGATGTAAAGAAGACTTCTTTTCGAACAAGATATGGGCACTTTGAATTTTTGGTGATGCCTTTTGGAGTTACTAATGCTCCAGCTGTATTTATGAGCTTGATGAATCGGGTTTTCTCTCCCTTCTTGGACAAGTTTGTGGTGGTGTTCATTGATGATATTCTTGTCTATTCTCAGAATCAGGATGAGCATGCTGAGCACTTGAAGATTGTTTTACAGACTTTGAGGGATCATCAGTTGTATGGGAAGCTTAGCAAGTGTGAGTTTTGCTTGGATCGTGTGGCGTTCTTGGGCCATATTATTTCTGGTGATGGTGTTTCCGTCTATCCTTTCAAGATTTCTGCAGTTAAGGATTGGCCGACGTCGAAGTCTGTATCAGAGGTTCGGAGTTTTCTTGGTCTAGCAGATTACTACAGGATGTTTGTTCGGGATTTCTCGAAGATTGCAGGGCCGTTGACCAAGTTAACTGGGAAGGATCAGAAGTTTGTGCGGGATGAGTTCTATGTAGAAGCCTTTGTTGAATTGAAGAATCGGTTGACATCAACACCTGTGTTGACTATACTGGATGGATCAGGAGGTTTCGTAATTCACTGTGATGCTTCAGGTAGAGGTTTGGGTGCTGTTCTGATGCAACGAGGCAAGGTTGTTGCCTATGCATCTAGACAATTGAGACCACACGAGAAGAATTACCCTACCCATGATTTGGAGCTTGCTGCTGTGATTTTTGCCTTGAAGCTTTGGAGACATTATTTACTTGGAGACTGAGTGGAGATCTTTACTGATTACAGAAGTCTCAAGTATGTGTTCACTCAGAAGGAACTGAAAATGAGGCAAAGGCGATGGTTGGAATTGATGGTGGATTATGATATCAGTTTGCAGTATCACCCTGGAAAGATTAATTTAGTGCCTGATGCTTTGAGTAGAAGACCTGTTGCTATGGTTCTTACTGAGCAGAAGGATCTTATGGAAGCTATGAGGAGGTTATATTTGAATGTGTTATTGCCTGGTTCTAGGCAGAGTTGTATGGTGCTTCAGTTGTAGTCGTCTTTGGTGGATCAGATTAAGGAGGCACAGTCTGGTGATGTGCAATTGCAGGAGTTTCGAGCTGAGGTTGAAGCTGGTTTGCGAACTGATATGGTGATTCATGAGGATGGATCTCTTCGCTTTGGGACTCGTCATTGTGTTTCGAAGAGAGAATTCAGCCAGAAGTTACTTGAAAAATCCCATTGCTCGTCATACTCTATTCATCCTGGGGATACGAAGATGTATCGGGATTTGAAGTTGTATTTCTGGTGGCATGGTATGAAGAGGGCTGTTGCAAGATTTGTTGCTCGGTGTCTAATTTGTCAGCAAGTGAAGGCAGAATATCAGAGGACTGCTGGACTTCTTCAACCACTTCCTATTCCAGAGTGGAAGTGGGAGAATATCACTATGGATTTCGTGACTACTTTGCCTAGAAGTCTCAAGGGTCATAATGCCATTTGGGTGATTGTGGATTGCTTGACGAAGAGTGCTCATTTCATTCCTTTCAGAGTCAGACAGTCTACAGAGAGCCTGGCAGAAAAGTATATACAGGAGATTGTGAGATTGCATGGTGTTCCTGTCAGTATTATATCAAACAGAGATACTAGATTCAGATCTCAATTCTGGGAGAGTCTTCAGACCAGTCTTGGAAGTAAGCTAAAGTTCAGTACTGCATTTCATCCACAGTAGATGGTCAATCAGAGAGGACTATTTAGACCTTGAAGGATATGTTGAGGTCCTGTGTACTTCAGTTTGGAGGTTGTTGGGAAGATCATCTATACTTGGTGGAGTTTTCATACAATAATAGCTATCAAGCTAGTCTTCAGGCAGCTACGTGTGAAGTCTTGTATGGTCGGAAGTGTAGATCACCAGTGTGCTGGGATGACATTGGTGAGAGGAAGCTTTTGGGGCCAGAGTTGATCACGAAGACTGTTGAAGTAGTGTCTCAGATCAGAAAGCATTTGCAAGCCGCACAGGACAGGAAGAGGAAATGGATAGACATGCACAGGAGATCATTAGAGTTCGAAGTGGGTGATCACGTGTTTCTCAAGGTGTCTCCATGGAAGGGTGTGATTCATTTTGGTAGTGGGGGCAAGTTGAGCTCTAAGTTCATTGGTCCATTCGATGTGGTGGAACGAGTAGGCAAGGTGGCCTATAGACTCGTGTTGTCGACAGCACTTGCTGGGGTGCATGACGTCTTCCATGTTTCTCAGCTCAAGAAGTATGTTCGAGATGACAATCATGTTATTGATTATTCGGACTTGTTGATTTGACCAGATTTGTCTTGCGAGATTCATCCAATGTCGATTGTGGATCGGAGGGAGAAGGTTCTGAAGAATAAGGTTATCAAGCTGGTTCGTGTTGCTTGGAATCCTCACTCGCCTGGTAAGTCGACTTGGGAGTTTGAGAGTGTGATCCAGAAGAGATTTTCCCATCTTTTTGAGTAGTTCTCGTTCTTTTCTTTTCCTCGGGGTTACCCTACTACCACTTGCTTAAATTTTGAGGACAAAATTTTATTGTGAGATGGGTAGGATTGTAACTACCGTTTCTGTAATTTTCAAAATTTTTTCCGTTTGTATTTCTTTTATTTGCAATTGAATAAAAACCCTATTTTCTTTCGTTCTCAATTATTTTTAATTAAGAATTTCTTGAACATTTCCTGTTCTTCTTGTTGGAGATTTCTTGTTGAGCTTATTATCTTTTAATTGATTGTGTATATTTTTATTCGAACCCTGTTGTTTTGGTCTACCTTCTAATTGAACCCTAAAACCCAATTTGAGGTATTCTTGACCTAAAACTGACCCTCACCTCTCACTGTTCCGATAGCCGGCGACGCCCAGCGCCACCCTGCCCCCTCGCCCCCTTTTCGACGATGCCAGCGCCGCCGCCCCTGGCCGCCGTTGCTGCGGTCATTCTTGCAGTTGCTGTCTTGTGTTCTCTGTTGTTGCTTGCCTTCTTTGTGTGCTGTTTTGAACTTGATTGCACATAGTTTGCACGTACTGCTTTGGGATTTACTAGTTCGTGAGTTCGTTGCTTTGAGATTCTTATCTCGTTATTCTTGGTATTCGTTTTCACCGATTAACAGGCAAGTCACCGTCCTCTTGAATTGCTAATTGTATCAAATTCAAGTTTCATTGAAATTCTTGCAAGTAGAAATCTTTGTTATCGTATTACCCTTTGTTATCTCTTTCGTTGGGTCTATTGAGGGTGTACACGAGCTAACCCCAATATTCTTGACATCGTGTCACTTTGACTCTAAAGTTTGGATCTTTAATGAATACATATAAAATTGTTAATAGGGTTATTCATACAAGTCACAATACAAATAAATTATTGTAGAGACATTCGTTAGGTTGTATGTCGTTTAATCGTTTGATAATTGATTGATATTAGACTTGTATATGTATGTGTTCTAAATTTTATTTATCATGTTTGGACACCTATCATGCTAGATACACAATTTATTGACTATAGAATTGAAACCCATTATGTGTAATTAATTTATGCTCAAGAAAAATATCCTAAGAACTGTACATGCTTGGTGACCTGAACTTGATCGCTGTTTTCGAACCAGTAAATGACCTTAAAATGAAATACTTTCTGAATATGAAATGTAGCCCCAAATGTCTAATTGCCAATAACATCCAGAATATTCGAATTCCGAGTTTTGTATCAAAAGTTATGCCCGTTTTACTACAGCTGTGTTTTTACATTCCAGATTTTCAAATTCTTGTACCTTTCATGTTCAAACAGTGAAAAGGCTAATCAAATAATAAAATTTTGCTATGAAAATTTCCAGACTCCTGTTTAACATGTTTAGAAGTCTAGATTATATTTTTACTGATTTTAATATTGAGTTTTTGCTGATTCAAAAATTAAAACAACAATATGTTGAATTTCTGTCTGAACATAAAACCTGAAAAGAAACATGTGTTTGACCTAGCTACTGTTATCGGAATTTGAACTTTAGTATGCGTTGGAACCGTATGGAAGTCTAGTTTTCAAATTCTCTGACGGATCCAACTTTTGATTTATGAGTCAGCAGAAAACTGTATTTTTGTATAGGTTGTGCTTGCAGTCCAGAATTTTAGATTCCCCTTTTTAATGAATTTATAATGCCTATGTTGTATTATTGCATGAGTTAATAAATTTATGTTGCATTGCATATTTCCAATGAGTTATTGTCACTATTTTAACCATCCTATCCATGTTATCAACCTAGTGTTTCCCTATTTGATACTACCGTTCACCGAAATATCCATTAATTGCATATGGTGTTGTTACATTGATAAATAATTAACAAGCCGGGGTTTAAGGGATTGACTAGAGTAGTTGATGATATAGGGATTGTACTCGGATGATGTCCAGTGTTTATACCGTTATCGGTATCGTGTAAGAAATTACACATGTCCAGTGTTTTTACCGTTATCGGCATCGTGTAAGAAGTTATACATGTCCAGTGTTATTACCGTTATCGTCATCATACCCAGTACATGAACTATAAAATCTACCACTGTAGTCTAAACGAAATTAATTGTATGCATCGAACCTGTAGTACGACACACATGCGATACAGTAGTACGTACATTAGTTAAGAGTTAAAATGATTAATAGACATAAGGATTGACACATCACCAACATTGCATATTGTTCATCACTGTTCCTATTTATATCCAATATTGTTTAAGTGATATTGATATTAACTGTCGATTACCGTTACCGAATATTGATCCACCGTTACACCGTTGCATTGATTACCATGCTAATGATTATTATCATCGTGCTATGTTATTGATTCCTATTGATCCATTGATTCATTGTTATACCATTATTCCATTGTTCCCTGCTTTCTCTACTTGCTGTCCATGACTTGCTCTAAGGACAATTATTTTTCTCTTTTTAGATGAAGTATTTACAGTTAATGAAGGAAAATTGCTTGCTGGAATTGGAGACCAAACATTTTGCTTATTGCTTTCATAAACTTAATGTATCGAGACTTGTTATTATTTTTGGATTGAGATTATTATTGTTTTGGGCTTATGTCCCGAATTTTATTATTGTTTCCAGACGTTAGATTATTATTATTGTATTTGAATATTATATTGTCTCATTCTAAGTATTATTGTTCATGAGATTATTCTTTTTGCCTGTGCATTTGTTCTGTATTGATTATATTATTGAGTTGATCAATTAAACAGCTTATGAGTGATGTTAGTCATTCGCTGGGCCAATGTCATGTGCTCGTATTCCATATTTTGGGCAGCGGGCATGACAATCACGGACAAAGAACCACGAACCCAACTCACAATCGCACGAACCAAATACAAACACGAACCCACGAACAAAAACCCGAACCAACATGAATCACACCGCACGCCAAGAGAGGCAACTGGGGTGTCGGACTGTGGGCTGTCGGAGACGAATGGGAGGACAGGGCAGCTTCACCCTGTGTAACGCCCCGCCCCAATACTTAGACAATTTTTTAAATATTTTTAGAAATACAAATTAGATACTATGTAGTACAACTGCCCACCACAGGCTGCCTCTCAAAAGGTGGTTAACCAATTAGGTGACTCTTGATCATTGGCTAATAGTATTTATACTCAAATTTGTTCTTGTAAACCTCCCATGTGGGACTAAATTCTCAAATTCTTCTAATTTTCTCAAATCCTACGCATACCAGTCGACTGTTCGCTCTTTAGAAATTTGGGGTATTACATACACCCCACCTTTAGAAATCAGCGTCCTCGCTGAGTACGGGACACACATCTAGTGTAGGACCGCCCTTTCTAGAACCCTGCCTACTTCCGTGAATACCCCACGAAGTAAATACCGGAGACTCATCTCCCTGCCGTGTATTAAATACACCCGGTGTGTCGAAAGTCGGCTCTGATACCATTTGTAACGCCCCGCCCCAATACTTAGACAATTTTTTTAATATTTTTAGAAATACAAATTAGATACTATGTAGTACAACTGCCCACCACAGGCTGCCTCTCAAAAGGTGGTTAACCGATTAGGTGACTCTTGATCATTGGCTAATAGTATTTATACTCAAATTAGTTCTTATAAACCTCCCATGTGGGACTAAATTCTCAAATTCTTCTCAATTTTCTCAAATCCTGCGCATACTAGTCGACTGCTACGCATACCAGTCGACTGTTCGCTCTTTAGAAATTTGGGGTATTACACCCTGCCTGTCGGTGCACTGGTTGCACGACAGGAGGCCGAGGTAGGGAGGGTAGCCGCTGCTTCGGGAGGAGGCAGCGCAGGAGAGTCGGGTTTTGTGGCTATTGCTGCTCTAGCGTCGGCTGAGGTTGCGATGCAGGAGCAGCACAGGGGCGCTCTGGTCGTCGAGAGGTCGCAGCGGAAGCGCGAGGAGACGTTGGGCGTTGCTGCAGGCGGATGGGGGAGTGGGTGTCGGAGGACAGGGACGATGAGAAGGGGAAGCAGGGAGAGGATAGACGAGAGGTGCAGGGGCTAGGAGGTGGTTATCGAAGGTAGAGGGAAGCACAGGGGAGAGCTCGGGATGGCGAGGAGCGGGAAAGTAGGTGTAGGGGGATGAGAGCGGGAGTAGGGCGGCTGTATGGTTTTAGGCGGCTGGAAGAAGGAAGGTGAATAGACAATGGGTAATATATATATAGGTATGAAGATTAGGTTTAAGGGAAGGTGACGGCTAAACAGGGAGGGTCGGGTTCGGGTTTTGAGCGATATAGGGTAACGGGTCTCGGCTTAGATAATAAATAGGTAGAGGTTGTAAACAGTTTATAGGATATATATGGGTTTGGGGCTATTGGGTCTGATGGGTTATAGGGGTTTTAGGTATTGAAGATAATGGGTTAATGGGTTTTGGGTGCTAATAAGAATAAAAATCCAATAGAAAAATAAGATAACCATAAAAATAATATTTATAACAAAATGTAACTTGCATTACAGCATTAAATTAATTTGAAATAATTACAAATACAGTTAGCACATAGAATTTAATTTAATTTTTAATAACATAATAATATATATATCAAAATGTGTATTCGAGTTTGACAGATTTATTAAAATAATTCAAACAATATATAATATAAATAGTCGATTACTTAGAATGAAAAATAAAGTTAAAATACACCTTTATTATAAATAAATAAAATTTTCGAAGATTAAGTGAAATAGAAAATTTCTTAGAAACCAGAATAATATTTTGTTGAAATTCAATCAATTGAAAATGTAGTTGTTGTAAAAGAGTTTAAAAGCGAAAAGAAAGTTATAGAAATTTTTAAATACAGCAAATACACGGAAAAGAAATACACCCAAAATACAGAAAACGGATAACAGAGGTTACAGAGCAAGTAAATATATGATTTTGATCTACTCACGAAGAAAAACACAATCAAGATCTCTCACTAATTCATAGAGGATCTTACTCAAAAAGTTGCTCAAAAACTGGTTCGTAAATGATGTATAATATATCCATTTTCTAACAATACCTGCCTAGGAGACCGACATTGTTCTCCCGTCGAGTCTAATACAACCTCATCTCCAGCTAGAGTGCCGCAAGTCAGAGTTTTCGACCCATTTTCTACCCCACAGCTCAACCTAAATCCATTCTGTTTTCCCCTGGAATCTTCACTCGTTTTAGCCAAAAACATTTGTTGGAAAGTTATAGAACTCTTGTCCATGACTTCAACAAACTTGTTCCCTAATTTCTAGAAGAAAGTTGGCATACCTGCAAATTTCTGCATGTTCGGGACATTAAAATAGATCAAGAATCGTTGAAGCTTCTTCTGACTCCCCTCAACCTCTTGATTCATATGACATATAGCTTTAGTGCTAGCTCGCCTTCTAGAATAGGCTCAGTAGTATGGGCTTTTAAATAATCATCCTTTAAATTTAAAAGAAATTCCGTTTTGTGGGCATTAAACACCATATCACTCACAACCCATCTCAGCATTTTTTAAACCTCATCCAGGTCCATTCGTTTTATATCACTAATAAAACCCGCCTCAGAAGAGCCCACGTTCCTGTCCCCTCCCGTCTGATGCAGTGCAGTCTTCTCCCTTCCTACCGCCACTTGTCCCATCATGATTGGCGCGCCTCTCACACCTTGCATCACACCCCCCCAGCTTTGACATGGTGCTGTTGGGTCCCACCTCCGCTGTACGCTGTTCTACCAAGTGGATTCTCATCTCGACCCTTAATTTGAGCACTGGGATTAATTTTTGATCCAATGGTTGGGGTTCATCTTCTCCAACCTGTTTCCCTGCACTTTTCATCAACCCTCCTCTTTCAAATCGCTCTCGCTCGTGGCTCTCTCCTTGTCTATGGATACTGTCACCTCTCGCCAGATTCCTACAACTGAAGTCACAATAACGGATGGAATGTCCTCTTCGTTGAAGAACTCCACTCTCACTCTAGCTTTATCGAATTTTAAACGAAATCGAGTATTGTGATCAATTTCTTCAATCCAACAAGTTGTGCCGAATAGGTCCTGAGAACCCATCTCATTCCAGCACACAACTGGGAACTTACTAACAGTGGCCCATTTAGATGTTGGCTTATCTCTCTTCCAACCAGGGCCGGCCCTGAGTTCTCGGGGACCCTAGGCAAACTTCCGAAATGGGGCCCCTAATAACATATATATATTTTTTTACGCGCAAAATACATACCTATATTTACAAGGGAAGTTCAAATTTGGGGCCCCTAAAATCGCGAAATCTCCGGGGGCCCAAGGCAGCCGCCTTACCTGCCTCTAGGATAGGGCCAGCCCTGCTAACATCCCTTCCTCTTCTCCAAACTCTCACCATTTTAGCCACCACGAAAATCGCAGATGTAAACACATATAATAACTAGGCATCACTAACAACTTCACTGTTCCAATAATCCGGGCCTTTATATCAATTCTATAATATAACATCCTAGACCAGCATTAACTCATCAAAAACCACTCTTTTAAAAATGGGCAAACCCTAAACATGACAAACTTTTCAGATCTAACATCAAAATCAAATCTTTCCATACAAATTCAGATTAAGGGATTCAAATGTAGACCTGGATCTGGATGAAGATGGCAAGTGGGCTAGTGCAGAACTTGCTGGCAGCCGCCACGATGGAGTCTACGCCTCCAAGATCCTCCATTTATGATCCTTTCTGCAACGAACTGGGGATTCAAAAGGATTGGAGAGGGGAAGGAGATATTTTCAAATAGCAATGGCCATGGAAACGAACTAGGGGTATGAATGCTTGTTGGGGAAGAGTAATAGCCGCTGTTGGGGATGGGGAAGATAATTACGAAGGGGCTTAAGGGCTTTAATTACGAAGGGGCTGTTGGGGAAGATAATTACGCTGGTGCCCCTTAAAAATTTTGGGCCCTGGGCATGAGCCCAGTTCGCTCTACCCCAGGGCCGGGCCTGCTTCCAACTACCCACTTCCATAGTCCATTTCTTCACCTCGAACACAAAATTTTCAGCTCGTATGATCCTCCTATCAAGAAGAATTCTCGTTCTAGCCTCAGTGCCTCACGGGATGATGAACCTCTGATCTTCCAATCTTTACATCGACCAACGCCAAATAGAAGATGATGGACATCGTCTAGACACCTCTTCAATAATCTTCTTTTCACTTGCTTTACCTTCCATGATTTCCCCCATTACCGCAACTTCCATTCTTTTCTCCGTTTCCCTCATCTCCATCGTCAGGTTAATGAAGGTGATAAGAGGTTTATTCACATTCACAGAGCTTTCCTCTTTACTAACCAACTTAGATTTCTCCACATTCATCTTACCATTTCCACAATTTCTAGCAATATGACCCTATCCGAGACATTGCAAGCAAAAGAAATCATTTGCATACTCAAATTGGGTGTGCCCCCACTCATAACAGTTGTGGCGCTTGGGCTCAAAGCCACCATTATTTACTCCCCTAAAGTCTCCTCGATTAGCCAGAGCTTGATGAGTAGCACCTTCTCCATTCCTTCTCCCCTTCATCTCAAACCACCTATCGATTATCCGCGAAGTACGGTGTCAAAATTTTATAACCCTTCCATTGTCTTAATTTTTATTGTAGTTCTAATTTTTTGTATTATATTTGTTTGTTAGTTTTTCGCTTTTCTCTCTCTCAACCCTCCTATTATTTTTTCGATTTTATTTTTTAATATATACCTCATATTTTTTTGCATGTATGTACAAACATTATTAAAACACTAGAATAACTTTTTTTTCTTCACATAAACTATTACCATATCAAGATCACGAGGTAGCGGCCGTAGCCAAAGTCGACAAAATTCTATCAGTACTTCACGTCGGCCTCCAATAGTCCACAAATTGAACTTGAATTTACACATAATCTTATGGTAGGAACTCACGAAAACCTTACACACGAAATAGAAGAAGAAATGCATGATGTTGACACACAAACACAACAAACCGAACCCACGAGTAGTAGAAGAACAAGGGGGAAAACTGTAACGTCCCAAATTCACAAATACGGTAATTCATAGCACAACAGGATCTTCACTTCATTTCGTACAATTTTACAAGGAATTTTAAAATTTTTATTTGTACAGCACTATTCATCTTACATCAATGCGGCAAAAAAAATAAAGATTATATTAAAAAACATGTACAATTTAAACATCAACAATAAACAGTCTTTAGCTTCAAGTTCGTCTTTCAGTCTTAGCTAATCCAAGCCCTACATTGAATACTGTGGGAACATCAGTTATATAAAACTGACGCAATACTATACAAGGTCATCATCGCTATGCCATAATATAGCACTCTGTAACCCCTGTTTTCATTTTGTGTATTTTTGACTGTATTTTTCGTTTTGGTGTATTTTTCTCTCTTGTATTTTTTTGAACCGTATATTGGAATTGTTTTCAATATATATCCATTTTATTTCTTTTTGAGCTCTTTTGTTTTGATTGAGTGACTCTTTTGTCTCATTCTTCTTTTATTGATCGTTCCTTCATTTTGGTCTCGTCTTTTTTTATTTTATTTTATCTTTTTGTTGTTATTCTTGTTGTGGGCGTTTGTGGTGGTGGTGATTTGGTTGTCCTATAAATTTCCAATCCTATTTGCATTCCTATTTTTTATTTGACCCAAAATCCAAAACCCATTTGTAAACCTACTACTAATTCTTAATACCCACAACCCAATACCCATAAACCCACATCCTAAACCCTATATATAAACCCTTACCCTCACAAACCCTAAACCCTAACCCTAATTCCTCTCTCTCTCAATCCCGGCCTACCCCTCTCTCTCCCTCTCCTTGCTTCCGGCTGCACATCCCGACCCACACACCCCCAAAGCACCCCAGCTCGGCCACCACCTCAGGCCGACACCACCTCATCCCGGCCATCACCTCAGGCGAGCACACCCCACTTCCTTCCCTCTGGCATCCCCCCATCCCGACACCCTACAACCCGAGCCTATCTCCCTCTTGCTTATCCCGACTACCTCGCACTACTTCAAACCCTAGTTCTCTCTGGTGGTGTTCTCTTGTGGCCGCAAGCCACTTCGATCGCCTCTCGCTTTTGGAAGTTTCGTTCGTGTGGAGATTCTTGCTCGTGTCGCTTGGATTCATGGATTAACAGATTTTCGTTCGTGGGTTTTGCTCTTATTCTTGATTGCATCGTTCTTCATCCCCAATTAAGGCAAGTAACTTGTATTTTAATTCGTTTGTTTGATACAAGTCAAAAAATTTACCTATAGTATAGTTGGGTCTAGAGACGACTCTTGTTTGTGTTTTCCTTGATGGATTTTGTCTCTATTGTGAAAATTTGACCATAGATGACTCACGACACAATATGGACATGAATTAACCTAGGATTCGCCCATTCTCGATTTTTGATCGTGTATGTGAGACTTTTGTGTGAATTCGTGTTTTGGTTGAGATCCATGTAAAATTCTGAGCGTGGACATGTTAGATACCCTAAATCATGATGTTTAGATACTCGGTAGACTCGATTTCATGTTTGTATGTGTTTGGATCAATTTTCTTGGATCTATGTTGATTTTGTTTTTAAGGGAAAAATCTGTATTTTTGTCACTGTTCTGTTTTGCTTGCTGTTTTGAACTGTTTTCAAGTCAGTGTTTTAATTTCGGTATAAAACATGAGTTTTAGAGAATTTCGTCTATTTTCAAAACCCTCTGATCTTGCTTGATTTTGATTTTGTATGCCTGAGTTATGACTGTTTTAGTACAGAGGTGTTGATCTTTTCCAGATTTTGTTTTTCAGTAATTTTGATGACAAAGTATTTTAAAGAACTATGCTACACATATTATTTTGATCCAAAACATTGGTCAGTGTTTCTTTATCTAGTTAGGGATTACCCAGAATTTTGGTGAATTTTATTGATAAGTTTTATGTGATGTTTCATGCTTGTTTATAAAATCTATACGTGCTGTATTTTGCTTGCTATTCTGTAAAGAATCTTATTTTCACTATGATTCTTATTTTCACTATGATTCTTATTTTCACTATGATTCCTTTTACTGTATGAAAAATATTTGTGAAAAGTGAAAGTTAGTATATTCTATCTATTTTCATATTTCTTTGGCAGAATTGGATTTCGTTTCACCGGTTGTGAGAAATCATAGTTTTCGTACAGCAGTGTTGGGACTTCTAGATTTGCCAAACTATGTTTTCTTGATACTTTCTTATTTTTGATGACTGATCTATTTTTACTGGAAAATTCTGAAACTTTATATTTAGATACTAGACATATAGGAGATTACCCCAGATTTTTCGTGGATTTAATTGATGTTTTTTCATGCTTTTTTCCTGTACTTGAATTCGTTTTCCTAATTTCTGGCTGAATCTATTTTCTGTATTAAAACCAGTTTTGAGTTATGATGTTGTGAATTAGTATATGACTTATTTATATTCGCTGGATTTGTGTGGAAGTCTATTTTCCATATCCTTTGACGAATCTAGATTTGCTTGTTTGTAACACTAGGAATAACGGTTTTACTACAGTATGGTCTTGCTGTCCTGAACTTGAGATTTGTCTATTTTATTCTTTTATGAGATATCTTGCACTGGTACATGTTTATCTTGCAACTTGCACTTGTCTCATGATCATGCTATGTTATTCTTGATATATTTTGCACATATACATACCTGTTTGATATTAATAATAAATAACCAAGCCGGGGTTTAAGGGACAGATCTAATGGTGGATAATTCAAAAATGTGTACTGGAAAGGGGATCCACTGACCCTACGTGATTACTTGAGACTTGATACTTGACACATGATTACTTGATACTTGCACGCAAGACACGATACTTGCCACTTGCATAACTTGACACGTGATTACATGATACATGATACTTGGAGCATGAAGCTCGAATAGTTGACTTGTCCCCGAGTATACTGCCCTCTATGGTCCACTATGAAAAACAAAACTATTTTTTGTAGCAACTATGTCGTATGGGCTGCATGAAGTGCTACCGAGATAGTAATTCTCTACAAGACTTGATACATGCTACTTGAACATGATACTTGAACATGATACATGAATATGATACATGCTTGTTTGATACTTGATTACAAGATACATGAGATCTGATTACATGAGACTTGATACGTGATACTTGATACATGAATATATGATACTTGACACTTGATGCATGTTTATAAGACACTTGATTACTTGACACTTGATTTATGCTATTTACATTTGTTCACTTTTGCCATGCTAGTTATTTACTTTGACATCACACTTATACCATGTTGCTAGTTAGTTTTCCCATGTGCTTGTATCCTATATTATAAGTGGTCCGTAACTTGCAATTGATTGGTACTTTTGTTTTCTCTTTTCCTCTTTCCTGCATTCGTTGAATTGCAGATTTTGGAGAACAGGTTCCAGATGGTATCGGAGACATGAAGTATTAGTGCTGCATTTTATTATTATTATTTCGTGTAGCTTGCTTGAATAATATTGTATTTTGAGACTTGGATTTATTTTTATATTTGGGCGATGTGACCTAAGACATGTGTTTTATTCAGATCATGACTTTTTGAGATTTATGTATTTAATTTCAAGTATTCTTGTTGGTATTTTGACTCATTATGTGCATGTGGTTGATTAATTTTCTTCCGACTTTGATGTTTCTTGAGAAAGTTGTTAAGATTTCTTGAACAGCTTATGGATGATGAAAATCATTCGCTGGGTTGTTGTTACATATTCGTATTCCGTATTCTTGTGGAAAGCGGGGCGTTACAGGGTTTTTAGTGATATCAGAGCAATAGATTTGGCTAATGTATTAGTTACCTAATATATTAGACAAGCTTGGCTCGAACTGGAATCTGCGCAACATCTCACCAACCATGCATACATAAATGAATCAAATATTATCAACATTGATCTGAATGCTAACTATTTTTGGTTTTGTGCAGACTATGGCTCGCAGAAGTTCTACTTCGCAGTCGCAGGGTGGCCCGATTGAGGCGGTCACTGCAGTGCTTGAGCGCTTGATTAATCAGCAGCAAAACCATAGTGATTTGGTGATGGTTGCTTTGGAAGCCGCTCGCGTTACTCTGCCTGTTGTGCCTAGGCAGGAAGTTCTTCCACCCCGTTCGGGAATGGTCACAGACTTTATGAGGCTGCATCCGGATAGGTTTTCAGGCACTGAGATGCCTTTGGAGGCTGAACAGTGGTTGATTCGGATAGAGAACCTACTTTGGCAGTTAGAGTTGTAGATGCAGATCGTGTGGATGTGGTTACCATCCAGTTGGTGGACTTGGCTCATATCTGGTGGAGGTCTGAGTCCGAAAGGCTTGAAAGATCGATCACTTGGGCCACTTTCACTAGGAGCTTCTTGGAGAAATTCTTTCTTAGCAGCTCTAGAGTTGAGATGGAGCAGCAATTCTTAGCCCTAAAACAAGTTGGTCGTTATTTCTAGTAATGAAATTTTGTTACATATTATTCATATAATGTTGTAACATAAGACTTTATTGAAACGGGGCTCTAGGTCTGTGGACGAGTACGCAGCCAAATTTACGAGACTTAGCCGCTTTGCAGCCGTTCTTGTGGCGAACGAAGAGGATAGGGCTCGTAGGTTCATCTTGGGGCTTGAGTGAGATATCAAGGTGCAGATTGTCTCTTTGTGCTTGCATACCTACGCTGAGGCTCTTGAGGCAACTAGGGCCCATGAGCTGGCTCGTGGTGGATCAACTCCTTCTCAGCGGACTGTTCCGCACTTAGTTGCTAGGTCTTCTGGTGGACCTATTCAGAGACCTGTTCTAACCTCTCCAGTCAGGGAAGCTTCTTACTCTTCTGCGGGTCCTCCGAGAGTTGGTTTATGTGACTTTTGTCGTATTCCAGGGCATGAGCGCAAGGATTGCCGACATGCCAATCGTCGCTATTTTGGATGTGGTGCCGCTGAACATTCGGTGCGAGATTGCCTGCGGTTGGCTCCTCCAGCCAGGGATCCTATTCAGCCAGTTGCCGCAGCTCGTGGTCCAGTTAGATCACCGCTTCCCCCGCAGCATCAGATTGTCGGTCAGAGAACCACTACTCCGAAGATAGGTCAGGCTTTCAACCTGACTGCTGTAGATGCTGAGTCAGCTAAGGGTGTGGTTGCAGGTATCTTTTGTTTTATTATTTTATTGTTTGTTGTTTTTATTTGTTTATTCATTTCCCTTGCTTTATTTCTTTCTATTGTCTTCTGCATTTTGTTTTCCTCACCCTTGTTCAACCATTCTTTTTTTTGTCTCTTCTGCTTTCTGTCTTAGGTGTTTTGCTTATGTGCTCTTTCCCAGCTCATATTCTGTTTGATTCTGGGGCAACCCATTCTTTTGTCTCCTCTCGATTTGTCGCCCGCCATCAATTGGAGTGCAACAACATGTCAGTGGCTTGGAACATTGTGACAGGTGGTGGAGTTGTCATTTGTTCCCGGGAGTGCAGGCAATGTCCCGTGATTATTGGTAGCACTGAGTTCAAAGCTAATCTGATTGTAATTGGGAATTCGGGGTTTGACGTTATTCTGGGTATGGATTGGTTGGGTGAAATCTATGCCATTATTGATTGCCGTGCAAAAAAGGTTGTGTTTCAGATTTCAGATCGCACAGAGTTTGAGTTCCATGCCGGGGAGTCTTCCCTTGGCCGAGCTGCAGTTGATCAGGAGATTTGTGCGATGGATTTGCATTCAGGCTGTGAGGCCGCGCCTCTAGTAGTTTGGGATTTCTTGGATATTTTTCCAGATGAGTTGCCTGGCTTACCCCCTGATAGAGAAGTGGAATTCGGTATTGATGTTCAGCCTATAACAGCACTGATATCGAAGAGTCCCTACAGGATGGCACCAGTTGAGTTAGCAGAGCTTAAGGTGCAGATTCAGCAGTTGCTTGATTTAGATTTTATCAGACCTAGTGTTTTGCCTTGGGGTGCTCCGGTCCTTTTTGTTGACAAGAAGGATGATGGTCGTCGACTTTCCATTGATTATAGAGAACTGAACAGAGTTATTGTGAAAAATCGATATCTATTGCCCAGGATTGATGATTTGTTTGATTAGCTGAGTGGGGCTGCTGTTTTCTCGAAGTTGGATCTTCGTTCTGGGTATCACCAAGTCAAGGTGAAGGTTGCAGATATACAGAAGACTGCTTTCAGGACTAGATACGGGTAGTATGAGTATCTTGTGATGCCGTTCGGAGTCACAAACGTACCGGCTGTATTCATGAGTCTTATGAACCGGATCTTCTCTCAGTTCTTGGATATATTTGTGGTGGTCTTCATTGATGATATTTTGGTGTATTCTCGGAATCGGAAAGATCATGCTGAGTATCTTAGAGTGGTTCTGCAGATTTTGAGAGAGAATCAGCTCTATGGAAAACTTAGCAAGTGCGAGTTTTGGCTCGACAGAATTTCATTCTTGGGACACATTGTTTCTGGCGATGGTATTTCTATGGATCTTACTAAGGTTGAGGTTGTGAAGGATTGGCCTATTCCCAAGTTAGTTTCAGAAGTCAGCAGTTTTCTCGGTTTGGCTAGCTATTATCAGAAGTTCGTCCAAGATTTAAGATAGCAAGACCATTGACTAAATTGACTGGGAAGGATCAGAAGTTTTGTTGGTTTGATGAGTGTGATGGAGCTTTTGTTGATTTGAAGAACAGTTTGACGCCAGCGCCTGTGTTGACTATTCTCGATGGATCAGGCAGATTTGTAATTCACTATGATGCTTCTGGTTGGTCTTGAAGCAGTTTTGATGCAGAAGGGCCGAGTCGTTGCGTATGCATCGAGGCAGTTGAGGCCGCATGAGAAGAACTATCTAACTCATGACTTGGAGTTAGTGGCAGTGATTTTTGCTTTGAAGCTGTGGAGACATCATTTACTTGGGGACCGAGTGAAGATCATTACAGACCACAAAATTCTCTAGTCCGTCTTCACCCAGAAGAAGTTAAACATGTGGCAAAGACGTTGGTTGGAGCTTATGGCTGATTATGATATCAGTTTGCAATACCATCCTGGTAAAGTAAACTTGGTGTCAGATGCTTTGAGTAGGAGACCGACAATTATGTTCTTGAATATGCAGAGGGATCTGATTGAGCAGAGGAGGAGGTTGGAGTTGGAATTTTTGTTGCCGAGTGCTGATCGGAGTTGTTTGGTGCTTCAGCTGCAGTCGTCTCTTGTTGATCAGATTAAAGAGGCGCAGGCTAGTGATGCACAGTTGCAGAGATTTCGAGCTGAGGTTGAGTCTGGGTCCAGGATGGACATGGTTATTCATTCGGATGGATCGCTTCGTTTTGGGTCCAGATTATGTGTCCTAGAAGGTGATGTTCGTTAGAGGTTGCTTGAGGAAGCCCATCAGTCTTCGTATTCTATCCATCCTGGCGTACTAAGATGTATCGGGATTTGAGGCTTCATTTCTGGTGGCAGGATATGAAAAGGGCTTTGGCTCAGTTTGTTGCTCAGTATTTGATCTGCCAGTAGGTTAAGGCAGAGCATTAGAGAACCGCTGGACTTCTTTAACAACTTCCTTATTCCAAAGTGGAAGTGGGAACATATCACTATGGATTTTGTGACTGTTTTGCCGAAGATTCCTAAGGGTCATAATGCCATTTGGGTAATTTTCGACCGTTTGAGGAAGAGTGCTCACTTCATTCCTTTCTGCGTTGGTCAGTCTACTGAGAGCCTGGCTGAGAGGTATATGCAAGAAATTGTTAGACTTCATGGGGTTCCAGTCAGTATTGTATCCGATAGGGATACGAGATTCAGATCTCAGTTCTGGAAGAGTCTTCAGAACAGTTTGGAGAGTAAATTAAAGTACAGTTCAGCTTTTCATTCCCAGACTGATGGACAGTCAGAGCGGACTATTCAGATTCTTGAGAACATGTTGAGGTCCTGTATGCTTTAGTTTGGTGGGTCTTGGGAGGATCATTTTCATCTCGTGGAGTTCTCGTACAATAACAGTTTTCAAGCCAGTATTAAAGCTTCTTTGTTCGAGGAACTCTATGGGCAGAAGTGTAGATCACCAGTGTGCTGGGATGACATTAGTGAGAGGAAGTTGTTGGGTCCAGAGTTGATCACCAAGACAGTTGATGTTGTGGTTCAGATCAGGAAGCACTTGCAGGCAGCTCAGGACAGGCAGAAGTGATGGGCCGATGTCCATCGGAAAGCTTTGGAGTTTGGTGTTGGTGACCATGTTTTCCTTAAGGTATCGCCGTGGCGTGGTGTCATTCGGTTCGGTGGTGAGGGTAAGCTTAGCCCTAGGTTTATTGGACAGTTTGAGATTTTGGAGCGAGTAGGCAAGGTGGCTTATCGTCTTGCATTGCCGCTAGCTTTATCAGGAGTGCACGATGTTTTCCATGTCTCACAACTCAGGAGATATATCGGAGATGAGAGCAACGTGATCGACTATTCTGAGTTGACCATTCGGCCGGATTTGACTTGTGAGATTCTGCCAGTTGCTATTGTGGATCAGCGGGAGAAAGTGCTTAAGAACAAGGTCATCAAGTTGGTTTGTGTTGCTTGGAATCCTCACCCATCTGTTGAGTCGACTTGGGAGCTGGAGGAGGAGATCCAGCAGAAGTTTTCTCATTTGTTTGAGTAGTTTGTTTTGTTCTTTTGGTTGTTTTGGGGTTATTCCTATGTATCTTCTTTTTGAATTCCGATGACGAAATTCTTCTTTTTAGGTGGGTAGGATTGTAACCCCTGTTTTCATTTTTGTGTATTTTTGACTGTATTTTTCGTTTTGGTGTATTTTTCTGAACCGTATATTGGAGTTGTTATCAATATATATCCGTTTTATTTCTTTTCGAGCTCTTTTGTTTTGATTGAGTGACTTTTTTGTCTCATTCTTCTATTATTGATCGTTCCTTCAATTTGGTCTCGTCTTTTTTTATTTTATTTTATCTTTTTGTTAATATTCTTGTTGTGGGCATTTGTGGTGGTGGTGATTTGGTTGTCCTATAAATTTCCAATCCTATTTGCATTCCTATTTTTTATTTGACCCAAAATCCAAAACCCATTTGTAAACCTACTACTAATTCTTAATACCCACAACCCAATACCCATAAACCCACATCCTAAACCCTATATATAAACCCTCACCCTTACAAACCCTAAACCCTAACCCTAATTCCTCTCTCTCTCAATCCCGGCCTACCCCTCTCTCTCCCTCTCCTTGCTTCTGGCTGCACATCCCGACCCGCACATCCCCAAAGCACCCCAGCCCGGCCACCACCTCAGGCCGACACCACCTCATCCCGGCCATCACCTCAGGCCGAGCACACCCCACTTCCTCCCTTCCGGCATCCCCCCATCCCGACACCTTACAACCCGAGCCCATCTCCCTGTTGCTTATCCCGACTACCTCACACTACTTCAAACCCTAGTTCTCTCTCGTGGTGTTCTCTTGTGGCTGCAAGCCACTTCGATCGCCTCTCGCTTTTGGAAGTTTCGTTCGTGTGGAAATTCTTGCTCGTGTCGCTTGGATTCGTGGATTAGCGGATTTTTGTTCGTGGGTTTTGCTCTTATTCTTGATTGCATCGTTCTTCATCCCCAACAAAGACAAGTAACTTGTATTCCAATTCATTTGTTTGATACAAGTCAAAAAGTTCACCTATAGTGTAGTTGGATCTGGAGACGACTCTTGTTTGTGTTTTCCTTGATGGGTTTTGTCTCTATTGTGAAAATTTGATCATAGATGACTCACGACACAATATGGACATGGATTAACCTAGGATTCGCCCGTTCTCAATTTTTGATCGTGTATGTGAGACTTTTGTGTGAATTCGTGTTTTGGTTGAGATCCATGTGAAATTCTTGGCGTGGACATGTTAGATACCCTAAATCATGATGTTTAGATACTCGGTAGACTCGATTTCATGTTTAGATATGTTTGGATCAATTTTCTTGAATCTACGTTGATTTTGTTTTTAAGGGAAAAATCTGTATTTTTGTCACTGTTCTGTTTTGCTTGCTGTTTTGAACTGTTCTCAAGTCAGTATCTTAATTTTGGTATAAAACATGAGTGTTAGAGAATTTCATCTATTTTCAAACCCCTCTGATCTTGCTTGATTTTGATTTTGTATGACTGAGTTATGACTGTTTTAGTATAGAGGTGTTGATCTTTTCCAGATTCTGTTTTTCGGTAATTTTGATGACAAAATATTTTAAAGATCTATGCTACACATTTTATTTTGATCCAAAATATTGGTCATTGTTTCTTTATCTAGTTAGGGATTACTCAGAATTTTGGTGAATTTTATTGATAAGTTTTATGTGATGTTCCATGCTCGTTTATAAAATCTATACGTGCTGTATTTTGCTCGCTGTTCTGTAAAGAATCTTATTTTCACTATGATTCCTTCTACTGTATGAAAAATGTTTGTGAATATGAAAGTTAGTATATTCTATCTATTTTCATATCCCATTTGGCGGAATTGGATTTCGTTTCACTGGTTGCGAGAAATCATAGTTTTCGTACAGCAGTGTTGGGACTTCCAGATTTGCCAAACTATGTTTTCTTGATGCTTTCTTATTTTTGATGACTGATCTATTTTTACTGAAAAATTCTGAAACTTTACATTTAGATACTGGACATATAGGGAAATACCCCAGATTTTTCGTGGATTTAATTGATGTGTTTTCATGCTGTTTTCCTGTTCTTGAATTTGTTTTCCTAATTTCTGGCTGAATCTATTTTCTGTATTAAAACCAGTTTTGAGTTATGATGTTGTAAATTAGTATATGACTTATTTATATTCGCTGGATTCGTGTGGAAGTCTATTTTCCATATCCTTCGACGAGTCTAGATTTGCTTGTTTGTAATACTAGGAATCACGGTTTTACTACAGTATGGTCTTGCTGTCCTGAACTTCAGATTTGTCTATTTTATTCTTTTATGAGATATCTTGCACTCGTACATGTTTATCTTGCAACTTGCACTTGTCACATGATCATGCTATATTATTCTTGATATATTTTGCACATATACATGCTTGTTTGGTATTAATAATAAATAACGAAGCCAGAGTTTAAGGGACAGATCTAATAGTGGATAATTCAGAAATGTGTACTCGGAAGGGGATCCACTAATCCTACGTGATTACTTGAGACTTGATACTTGACATGTGATTAATTGATACTTGCACGCAAGACACGATACTTGTCACTTGCACAACTTGACACGTGATTATATGATACATGATACTTGGAGCTTGGAGCTCGAATACTTGACTTGTCCCCGAGTATACTGCCCTCTATGGTCCACTATGAAATCTAAAGCGAAACTGTTTGTTATAGCAACCATATTGTATGGGCTACATGAAGTGCTACCTAGATAGTAATTCACTACAAGACTTGATACATGCTACTTGAACATGATACTTGAACATGATACATGCTTGCTTGATACTTGATTACAAGATACATGAGATATGATTACATGAGACTTGAGAGTTGATACTTGATACATGAATATATGATACTTGACACTTGATGCATGTTTATAAGATACTTGATTACTTGACACTTGATCTATGCCATTTACATTTGTTCACTTTTGCCATACTAGTTGTTTACTTTGACATCACACTTATACCATGTTGCTAGTTAGTTTCCCCATGTGCTTGTATCCTACATTATAAGTGGCCCGTAACTTGCAACTGACAGGTACTTGTGTTTTCTATTTTTCTCTTTCCTGCATTCGTTGAATTGCAGATTTTGGAAAACAGGTTCCAGATGGTATCGGAGACATGAAGTATTAGTGTGCATTTTATTATTATTATTTCGTGTAGCTTGCTTGAACAATATTGTATTTTGAGAGTTGGATTTATTCTTGTATTTGGGCGATGTGACCCAAGACATGTGTTTTATTCAGATCATGACTATTTGAGATTTATGTATTTGGTTTCAAGTATTCTTGTTGGTATTTTGACTCATTATGTGCATGTGGTTGATTAATTCGATTCCGACTCTGATGTTTCTTGAGAATGTTGTTAAGATTTCTTGAGAATGTTTCTTGAGAATGTTGTTAAGCTGGGCTTTTATTACGTATCCGTATTTCGTATTCTTTTGGGAAGCGGGACGTGACAGACTCACTTACTTTAACAACCACAATCTTGAATGTAAACCAAGTGTGAAAAGTGACTATCCTAAACATGTCGGTGTATGAAATGTCTTAATGCCTAATGCAAATATTTACGCTAAGATGACACTAATGCATACTTGTTCGGATTCTACGCATCGCATACTATATGGGTTCGAGGGTAAGCACCTACCTACTCCACATTAAATGGTTGAATCCCTCGCCATGAATTACTACTACGGTGACTAAGGTAAGGTTTTGATGTTCTGTGAGTATTAAGCCCACACCTCGATATTTCCAGAGATGAATCCCACACCGCCGATGAGTTTGGGACAACTCCCAATCATACCTCAATAATTCCGGGGAAATCATCTCACACCGCAAGCTATGGCGCTTCCATATTGCCAAAACACCCCATAGGCATCGCCTCAATCTCGATAATTCCGAAGATGAATACCACACCGCCTGATGAGCGGGGGATAACTCCCAATCTCACCTCGATAATTCCAGGGAAACTATCTTACACCGCAGATCAACTTAGGCCCTCATACCCATGTTTGCCGATACTTCATCACGTCTCCCCTTAGTGCATTTCCTTAAGTTTTAGTTTTAGAAGAATCATCACAACCTAGAGCTAGCTTACTCTACTAGACTTAAACCAAACGAGAGACAGTCAGCCCAACCTGGCCACTTCTCAAGAGATGCTCAACCCACACTGATTAGCTCTCAAATTTTATTAATTTTATCATAAATGCCGGTTTCTAAGTGTCTCCTCTAGCTTCTAGATTCCAATAACCATCTCGTTCTAGAGATTAATTTGGTTATATCTAACCTCAACATAAACATCTTTATCAACAATTCATCTTTATCACATTTGAATTCTTATTCTTTAAACTTCTTTCATTCAATCTTTTGCCAACACATTCCATCTCTTATATTCACATTCTACATAAATTTCTCAATCAAATTTCTTATTAATAAAACTCTTTAATTAATCAATCAGCTAGTCGCTTCCATGATACTAGGTCTACACAATCTTTTCTCATATTAGACTCCAATTTGTTAAATTTCTTTAATCAATTTCATCACTTTCTAATGCACAATTTCATTAACAATTTATTCCTAACTTTCCTTCATTCTCAACTTGCATTTTGTTTTTTATAATCAATTTACAAAATCTTTAATAATATCTACATCTTCTTTATTTTCAACTTGGACTCAACTTAATACATTGATGAAAAATGTCTTTAAAACTCCCAAATATACACCAAAACAGTGAGAAATATTTTTAGATGTTCTCAGATTATTTTAAAATATTAATATAATTTTTCTACAATTTTTAAAACTCAAAACCCCCAAAAATACTAAAAAAAACACTTTTGAGCACAATAGGATTCGAACCCAAGACCCCAAGCCCAGTCCGCCACCTGGCAACGCCGCATGCATTGGCTCACGCGCTAGCCACGAAGGCCAAGCGCCCCATCTGATATACTATGGGTTAAATTCTTTAAGTATCAAAACTCCCTCTTCTCTGACTTTTTTTTTTGAAAGAGAAGTTTTTCTCCCACAAATGGAAGACCTGAGATTCGAACACGTGCCCATAAAGAGGCGTCCAAACGCTTACCCACTGAGCCGAACCTCAGATCAAGTTATCTATAGGGTTTAATTCCTTAAGTATTCGCTCTTCGTTAAATCTTATTTTTCTACATTTTCAACAAATTTTGATTTCATTCTTCTTCCATAAATTGATATTATAAAAAAAATAAAGTTTTAGATTCTAGAATTTCTCTCTTACTAATTTTAATTATAATTAAGAGTATTTATCTCACTTTATGGACACATTTATTCCTTTGAAACATATAAACATAAAAAATTGATTTAACTCTTATATACTTTTCTTCATAATGAGGATAGAATCGGAAGATTCCAGCCCAATGTATTAATAAAAAAGAGGATTACAACAAGGTACAATTTTACCAGAAGTAAAACTAAAACCAAAACCATAATACAACCAAAAGCCTCTCCCAAAAGCAATTGAGATAATTGCGCACAGCAAACAATCACGACAACAAAATGCCGCTGAACGAAGGCAGCTACACCGGATGCAGAGCCAAAGGAGAAAGACGCATACACCGACGAACAGCCTAACACGTCGACAGAATACCAACGCTACGCGACCCACATCTAAGGGGATCCTAGAGCGAGGAAGGGACACGACAAAATGAATGCATCCTTGAAACAGAGTTACAACCACACCAATTAAGGGCCAAACAATCGGCAGAGATAGCTGCACCTACACAACCAATACAATGCAAACCCAGACCAGAAGACAAAAGCCAGCAAGAAGAGAAAGGAAGGGAACGACTTTAAACGACCTGTAGGAGGTTCGAGAATATGCTTAACAACGGAAAATGGCTACAATGCCACCAAAGAAAACCACAGATAAAGCACCGAAGCAACAACAACAACACCCCCTCCTAAAGAAGGTGCACCACCAGGGTAACCTCCGAAGGGAGTTACACCAAGGAAAACTCCACAAGAATGGCGTAATCGCCTTTAAAGCGCAGAAATGCACTAACTCGGGAAAATGAATGAATAACCACACATTAAGAAAAGCTAAAGGGCGAACAAAGCTACTATCGAGACGCAGCCCGAGATCCGGCACAACATAACAAAGCTGCCAACACCGCACAGTCAGGGACTGTTCTGATGGACCAGAAGAAACAAAATAAATCCAAAGAAACTAACAAGAAACGAAAAAATTAACACCCCTAGAGACAAGGGCAGAGCTAATCTCATCACAGATACAATAACAGCAGCATCGCACAAGATCTGCATACCAACAAGAGATCATTGCCAACAGCCAAAATTAACAAATGGCCACCAAAAGAATACATAACAAAGAGTGATAAACCTCCAAACGAAGAACATCCAACCCATCGAGCAGTAAAAGAATAAGCAACAAACAAAAAGCACTACCAATCAAAGGATCTTAATAACCCAGACTAGAATAACAGAGAAACACAATTGCAGCTCAAGACCCTCAGCAACTGCCAAAACGACCCAAAAAATCTCGTGAGAAGGAGGCAACACAACACTACATTCACTTCAGAACTACAAAAGGAGAAGAAATAGAAATCAAATTAGAAACGAACACAGCTCATTGGATTAATAAATATTAGAACGAACATTGCTAATCGCCTCATCTAGGCGATTTAAGTGCAAGGCTTCCACTTTATCATGCGTTAAAGTGGAGGGCCAAAATTTAGTGAAGAATAAAAAATCGTCGATAAGAGCATCGATCGAAGAAGCGGTGTGAGTAAAAATACTCACACCTCGCTTCCTAAAAAGAATACGGAATATGGATACGAGACAAAAGCCCAGCGAATGATTTTCATCATCCATAAGCTGTTCAAGAATTCTTTACAACATTCTCAAGAATCATCGGGGTCGGAAGCAAAAGAATCAACCACATGCACATATGAGCCAAAATACCAACAAGAATACTTGAAACCAAATATATAAATCTCAAATAGTCACGATCTGAATAAACAAATGTCTTGGGTCACATTGCCCAAATATAAGAATAAATCGAAGTCTCAAAATACAATATTGTTAAAGCAAGCTACAAGAATAATAATAATAAAATGCAGCACTAATATTTCATGTCTCCGATACCATTTGGAACCTGTTCTCCAAAATCTGCAATTCAACGAATGCAGGAAAGAGGGAAAGAGAAAAACAAGTACCCGTCAATTGTAAGTTACAGGCCACTTATAATGTAGGATACAAGCACATTGGGAAACTAACTAGCAACATGGTATAAGTATGATGTCAATATAAACAACTAGCATGGTAAAGTGAACAAGTGTAAATGGCATGAATCAAGTGTCAAGTAATCAAGTACCATGTAAAATTGCATCAAGTGTCAAGTATCATGTATCAAGTGTCATGTATCAAGTCTCATGTAAACAAGTCTCATGTATCATGTAGTCAAGTGTCAAGCAAGCATGTATCATGTTCGAGTATCATGTTCAATTATCATGTATCAAGTCTTGTAGTAATTACTATCTAGGTAGCACTTCATGCAGCCCACCTTACATGGTTGCTACAGCAAACAGTTTCGCTTTAGATTTCATAGTGCACCATAGAGGGCAGTATACTCGGGAATAAGTCAAGTAATCGAGCTCGAAGCTCCAAGTATCATGTATCATGTATCATGTAATCACGTGTTAAGTTGTGCAAGTGGCAAGTATCGTGTCTTGCATGCAAGTATCAAGTAATCACGTGTCAAGTATCATGTCTCAAGTAATCACGTAGGATCAATGGATCCCTTTCTGAGTACACGTTTCTGAATTATCCACTATTAGATCTGTCCCTTAAACCCCGGCTTAGTTGTTTATTATTATTGTCAAACAAGCATATATATGTGCAAAATATCTCAAGAATAACATGACATGATCATGTAACAAGTATAAGTTGCAAGATAAATATGTACGAGTGCAAGATATCTCATAAAGGAATAAGATAGACAAATCTCAAGTTCAGGACAGCAAGACCATGCTGCAGTAAAACAGTGACTCCCAGTGTTACAAACATCCAAATCTGGATCCGTCAAGGGATCTAGAAAATAGCCTTCCACACGAATCCAGAGAATATAAATAAGTGATATATTAATTCACAAAAACATAGCCCAAAACTGATTTGAATACAGAAAATAGGTTCAGCCAGAAATCAGGAAAACGAATTCAGGAACAGGAAAATAGTATGAAATCCACGAAAAATCTGGGGTATTCCCCTATATGTCCAGTATCTAAATATAAAGTTTCAGAATTTTCCAGTAAAATGAGACCAGTCATCAAAAATAAGAAAACATCAATAAATGGTAGTTTGGCAAATCTAGAATTCCCAACACTGCTGTACGAAAACTATGATATCTCGCAACCAGTGAATCGAAATCCAATTCTGCCAAAGGGATATGGAAATAGATAAAATATACTAACTTTTATATTTCACAAACATTTTTCATACAGTAAAAGGAGTCATAGTGAAAATAAGGTTCTTTACAGAACAGTGAGCGAAATATAGCAAGAATAGTTTTCATAAACGAGCATGAAACAACACATAAAACTCATCAATAAATCCTCCAAAATTCTGGGTAATCCCTAATTAGATAAAGAAGCACTGACCAAAGTTTTGGATCAAAATAATATATTTAGCATCAGTATCAAAATCATTTAGTCATCAAAATTATTGAAAAATAAAATCTGAAAAAGATCGACACCTCTGTAGTAAAACAGTCATAACTCACTCATACGAAAAAGAAATTAAGCAAGGTTCGAGGGGTTCGAAAATAGACAAAATTCTCTAAAAATCATGTTTTATACAGAAATTAAGATACTGACTTCAAGACAGTCGAAAACAGCAAACAAAACAGATCAGCGACAAAATACAGATTTTTCCCTTTAACAACTACTCAACATATCTCATACAAAACTTGTTCGAAACAGAACCAAATATGAAATCGAGTCTCCTAAGTGTCCGAACATCATGAATTAGGGTCTCTAGCATGTCCACACCAAATATATCACATGGGTTTCAACCAAATCACGAATTTTCATAAAAGTCTCACATACATGATCAAATCAAGAACGGGTAAAACCTAAGTTATTTCATGTCCATATTTCGTGAGTCATCTATGGTCAAATTTTCATAATAGAGACAAAACGCATCAAACATAACACAAACAAGAGTCTTCTCTAGACCCAACTACACTATAGGTGGTATTTTTGACTTGTATCAAACAAAGTAATTGAAGTACAAGTTACTTGCCTTAACCGAAGATGAAGAACGACGAAAACCAAAAGTGACGGAAGTAGATCCCGACAATGAACAAAACCACGAACGAATCAACGATCCACGAACACCACACGTGCAAACCAACACGTGCACACCAACGATCAAGGGAGAGAAAGAGACTTGCGGTCGGCAACGACAAAGAGCAAAGACAAGGGGACGGACGAGATGATGGTGATCGGTGCTTGGTTCTTGGGTGAAGATGCCGGCAAAGGAGTAGGTGGTCGGGGGGTGCAAGTTCAGCCGGGAGAGGGGATGTCGGGATTGGGCTCGGTTGGTTGCAGGTTGGCCTGGTTGGGACGGAGCAGCAGGCCGGTAAAGGGGGTCGGTCGGCTATGTGCGGCGGCGCAAGCAAGGAGAGGGAGAGAGAAGGAGGCTGGGTGAGAGGGCTAAAGGGCTGTCGGGGTGTGCACGCAGGCTGGAGAGGGTAGGCTGGCCTGGGTATTGGCGGGTTGGAGGCAGGCTGGGAAAGGGGTGTCAGCGGCCTGGGGGCTGATTGGGTCGGCTGTGTGCGGCGCAAGCAACCTGGGGGGAGAGAGAGGGAGGGAGACTAGGGTTAGGGTTAGATGAGGGAGAGAGAGAGAGTATATATATGAAGGGAATTAGGGTTTAGAAATATGAGTTGGGTTAATGGGTAATGGGTTGTGGGTATATTAGGAGGAGTAGTAGGATTAGTTTAATTTGGCTTTGGTAATCTTATTAGGGATCAAATAATAGGATTGGGAAAAGGATCACAACCAAATCACCACCACAAGCACCCAAGAAAATAAAAATAAAAATAAAGGGAACGAGACCAAAATGAAGAAAGAACAAAACAATGAAGAACAAAACAAAAGAGACAACCAATCAAACACAAGGAGCTCAAAAATGAACTAAACGAATACATATATTGAAAACTACTCCAATATATGGTTCAGAAAAATACAAGAGGAAAAAATACACCAAAATAAAAAACACACTTCGAAAATACACAAAATGAAAAACAGGGGTTACAAATACGCTTGTTCCGTTTCAACCAAATAACCCAAATGATAGCCATAATAGAAAGAAACCAAGAATTACGATACTCTTTCTTGAGGGTTTGAGACATCCAACAGGACGAGAATTCGTTGGGGATAGAAGTAGCTTGCCAAGCGAGAACAGTAATCATCCACAACGGTTGAATAAAGGTGCACTTAAGAAAAAGGTGATCAGCGTCCTCATGTTCGGAGAAACACAATGAGCATAATTGGCCTACGGTCAAGTTCATTTTATTAAGAACCTCAACGGTGAGTAGTTTATTGTTAAATGCAAGCCAAGTTAAGATTTTAGATTTCAGGGAATCACACTTCCATAAAGACTTAGCATGCAGGGAATAGATCCCCGCAAAATTGAGGAAGTTGTAGAAGGATTTAACCGAAAGTTACCAGAACTGGTCCATCGCCATTTGAAATCGTCAATAGGATGCTAGAAATAAAGGTTGAGGCAAGCAAAAAGCTTTTCGAGCTCGTTCACAAGCGGCATAGGAAGAACACCTCTGAATGTTATAGACCAGAACTTTTGGTTATTGATGACAGAGACATAATCTGCCACCATGGCTGAGGGGTTAGAGGCAATGTTGTGGAGGGAAGGATAAGCCAACGCTGACTTGATATTACCAAACCATAAATCGTCCCAGAATTTGGTTTTAAAGCCAACAGCGCATACATGGGATATTCCACATTGGAACGGACCGGCTACTTTCCAGACCCCCTTCCAGAAGGGAGAGGCCTTTCGGGAAAGGGGTGAAGGGAAATCCCAAGTGTTACGCTGGGCAAAACATTTTAAAGAGATAAGGCGAGCCCAGGACAGTTGTTCATTTTTTATAATTCTCCATAACCATTTGCCCAGGAGGGCTAAATTTTGGTGCCTGAGATCAAGGATGTACGACCCGAAAAATAGCATATAGCTATTTTGCATCGAAATGTGTGCGCGATTGAGAATTTCGCACGATTATGTATTTTCTGATAACAATTATTTTTTAATCAAGGATATCAGTTATTGTCTATTTTATATTATTATTATTTTCGAAATTAAATTATTTTTATACGAATTATTACAAAGTGGTTTTAATGTATTTTGTATTATTGGGATTATTAAAGTAGAGAGTTGGGTTTTATTTGAAATGTATTGAGATTTGGGGGCTTATACGCAATACTCCTTTACATTATTTATTAAATTATTACTATTTACAAAAACCCCCTTCCTTCTCTCCTTCTCCTTCCCTTCTCCTTCTCCTTCCCTTCTCCCCGTCTGGTTCCACCCAGACCCAGATAATACCCCCCCCCCCCGGCTCCCCCCACTTCTTCTCCTTCCCCTACTTCTTCCTCCTCCCATTCACTCCCAACCAAAGAGAACCCAACTCCTTCTCCCTTCCCTTCTTCTTCTCCCCCATTCCCTTCCTGTTCAATCCCGACCCTAGACGAACCCCAAAGCCCCTCGGCCTCCTCCCCCTTCCTCCTCCTTCTCCGTTCGCCCCCAACCGATCGAAAAGAACCCCGACCTCCATCTCCTTCTTTCTCCTTCTTCTCCTTCCTTTCCCATCTCCATCCCGATCGGAAAGAACCCAAAAAACCCATCGGCCGACGATCCCCCCCCACCTCAAATCCATACCATTTCTTCGTTATTTTCGAATTAAAGTGAAGGGTAGACTAATGGAGGGATTCTCTACATCGTGGTAGCGTCGGATTTTCGATTGGATTTCGGAAGGTAAAACCCTAACTATTTTATTGTATAAAATTTAGTTGGGTTAATTTTTATTGAGTAGGAATGTTAGGGTAGAGAGATTTAGAGATATCGGAAATTGTGGATGTGAGAAATTAGCGGATTTTAGAGAGATTTCAAGTTGTTAGTAAAATAGGGTTTTGGGTTTGAAAAAGAGAACTATATGGGTATGGATTAATTCTCGTATAGTAATAGAAATTGTAGTTGGACTATTAGATTATTTGGGGGTGGTTTTAGTAATTAATTGGGAATGAAAAATACCGTAAGCATTAGATTATCACGTGCATCGCACGTGTATATCCCAAGCGTTCAGTAAACGCTTGTGTGATATTTGGGGATAGTGTTATTAGCTTTTATGATTGGTTTGAATTATTTGAGTTTTAATTGCTTGAAATTTGGTGATAGGATATATTCGCGACTTCGGATGCGGGGTGGCATGGCGACGCTTCGAATCTTCGCGAAATGTGGTGAGTTGGTTTATTATATATTTTGTGGTTTGAAGAATATGTGAGTTATATTATTTATATATTTTCGTGGTTTAAAGATATATGTGAGTTAATTTATCTACGTATTTTTTGTGGTTTAAGAAATAAGTGAGTTAGTTTATTTATATATTTTTGTGGTTTGAAGAATATGTGAGTATCGATTTATTTATATATTTTGTGGTTGAGAAATATGTGAGTATGATGTATCTACTTATACTTTATGTTGTGGCCGAATTTTATGGCTTTTTGATATACTTCGTAGAAGTTATGTTAAAGATAGATTTTGAGGGAAAATACGGATTTTTATGGGCCCGAAAATAGGTTTTTGTGATATTTGATGAAGTTAACTATTTTGAGTATATAAAACCGATATAAGGGATTAGGTATGTATGTGGGGATTCTCTACTTCTAAATTAGTTGGTTGCTCTCCTTATTTGTTTATGTATATGTAGAAAAAACCATCTTTAGGGTTACTACTTGTGTAGGTGAAGAAAAGAACCCATTTTGAGGGTTGAATAAATTGTGGATGCTAAAAGAACCCAACTTGATGTTATGTTAGTTATAGTATGATAAAGAAACAATCTTTTGATGTTGTCAGTTGTAGGATGTTAAAAGATCACACATTTATGTCGATTACTTGTTGTAGGTTGAGAAAGAACCCATTTTAGTTAGTAGTAGTGAGTAAAAAGAACCCATCCTATGGATTTGGATTGTTGTAGAGAAAAAAACCCACGCTTGTGATATAGTAAGAATCCATGCTTGAATTGTTGTAGAAAGAAACCCATGGTTAAGTTGTAGTAGAACATCATGCTTGAGTTGTGCGAAGAACCCATTCATGCCTATGTGGCATTCCAGTAAAACCTACCATGCTTGAGTTGATTTTAGAAAGATAGCATGCCTGAGTGGTTGTAGCTTGATTATAGCGAGAAACCCATGCTTAAGTTGATTATAGTAGATTCTTCTGTTACTTCTAATTATAGGAGATCAAGTTTGCTAGTAAGCACAGTTGGTTGCTTCTAGGTTTGATTACCTGTATGGTTGTTTGTATGTGGTTTTGCGCGTATGTGGCTCGACTGGCCCGTATGTAGCTGTGGGTCTCATACGGAGCTTATTTGGCTCGTATGCATGTTGTTGTCTCATACGCGGCATGACTGGCCCGTATGTAGTTGTTGGTCCCATACGCAGCTTATTTAGCTCGTATGTATTTTTGGTTACTCGTATGTAGCTTCTTAGCTAATACGCAGTTTGTTGTGCTCATCTAGGGTGATATCATTGCCCTATGGCTATCGACCATCAAGACGTGTGTTTAGCTTACTCCTAAGGGACTGTGGACGAGTCACTTCGCGGGTGCCGTCAGATCTTAACTGTTGGTTGATTGCGGACCGGAGTGTGACGAAATCCAAGTTCAGGATAGTAGCATGCGAATACGTTCGTATTGCCGGGGTCTTGGATCGATAGGCCATGAACCGGATCCTGATGGATTCTGGAAAGTCTAGGTTGAGCGGCCTAGTAGAGTTATCTTGCGTAGTCTAATTTAAGACCTAGCATGTTGTGTTTATAATATTGTCATCCCTAGGATTGTTCAGGGTTAGTGACATCTTTAGGGTAGTGACTTATAAGGATCTTTTACTTTAACCATTTTGCCATAAAGGAGGAGTTGTTTGTAGGGGGCACCTTACGACCAACTCGCCCTTTGGGGCCGACCTTAGGTGGTGATATTGGGTTGTACCTTCCCGTCAAAGGGATACGTACGGTGGCGTCTCACGAGTTGGGAGCACGGGTTGCGTATCTCGCACTGTTAATTCCTGAAGTGCCATGATAAGGCGGGCGAAGCTAGGGGGATGGACCCCGGAACTTCGTCGGGTCCTTGGCCAGGGGGAAGCGAACAGGCCATAGATCACGGTCTATGAGTTAGGGGTGACACAGGATAGGCTTTATGCTATACTGCGCTCGGAAGACCCTGTGTACGTCTGGTTTTTGAGTGAGGTCCGGTGTACCGGGTAGTAGTGGCAAACATAGACACCATGAGTCTACTGCATTGGTGGGACTTGACCACGTGTGCAACCTCATCAGTCATGTAGTATCTGTCAGGAACAGGTTGTGTACAATTAGAAATTCATAACGCGGGTTCAAATCCCTATATATGGAGAAACGGCTTGAGATGGGCGCATGTAGTATGGGCTGCATGTTGCTTCGGAGACTTGCTGGCATTAGAATAAGAGCATCATCGCATTAGTAATCTTGCATTAGAATAAGAGCATCGTTGTATTGGTAATTTTGCATTAGAGTTTAAGTCATAACGTACACAGGCACAAATTATATGTACACGTGTCTTTTCCATTCGAGATGAATTGCGAGTGTGATAGTGAAGTAAATTAATAACCAAGCTATGGGCTTGGGATATGATGTGATACTACCCAAGTTGGGCTTGGGATGTGATGTGATATTACCCAAGTGGGGCTTGGGATGTGCGTGATTATTATCCAAGCTATTGGCTTGGCGTGTGATATGTTATTGCTAAAACTATGTTGGGATATGGGGTACATTGTGATAAAATGCAAGTAAATGGTAAGGTGCAGTGAGATGTTAGGTTGGACATGAAGGAATGTGGTAGTGTGAGAATGAAGGCATATGTCTATGAGATGATACGTGATATAAGGAAGTAAAATCAATATTGTATTATGAGAGTGGTTATTCAAATGGTTACTAAATATAAGTATGTTATGAGCGGGTATAGATATACATACAGGTGATGACTCAGAGAGTATTTGATGTAAAATCTCATTTATGATGTTTACATATTCAGATGTCAAGTAAGATTTGTTTATCTTGGAAATTGTGAGTTCGTTATGTTTTACTTGTAAGTTTAATTTATTTACTTATTTAATAAATTATACTCACACCAGAAATGGCTAACCCCTTAGTGTTTAGGGGTTAGGGAGTCCCTGGGCTACCCTAGGTCCCTACTGTTACAGGTCCTCAGCAGTGCAGAGGTGAGGTTAGGTACAGGTTCCGTGGAGTGGAGCTCCAGTTATAATTCGTTGTTATGTTTTAATTGTAAATAGTAAAGATTTATGCTTTAAATTGTATTTTTGATGTATAAGTATGAGGATGATGATGAAGAGGATAGTGTGAGGCAGCAGGATATGGTTTGGACCCGTGCCCATTTCGTTGTGGAGTGCCGGGCGTCGTGGTAGGTTTTTACAGGTTATTTTCTAAAAACTTACTACGTTTTCAAAAGGATTTATGCTTTTTAATTGATAATTGTTAAACCGTTATGAGTTTGGCCCCCAGAGCATATATATATATATTGCCTGTGTGATGTGCTCATTTTGGCCTGGGGAGCCCGTATTTTTATTGCCTGTGATGTAAGCTACGGAATTTAGAGCAGAATTCCGTAAGCTTTTTTGTGTTTTGGGGCAAAAATTACAAGGGAGACTCTGCCCAAATTTTCTTTGAAACATAACTATTTTAGTTTATGTTTAAAGTGATATAGAAATTGGAAGAATTGATTTTGGAGTCAAAAAGAAAAGAAAAGGGGCAGGCAGTACAGTTTGGTATTACAAACTGATATTTGTAATTACTGCGTAGTAACTCTGTGTTGAAGAAAAGTTTTAAATTTTCCAGTTTTTCTGTGTCTCGAGACTAATTGAAGGAAAGATCTTGGCATGTGTCACGATTTTTCAGTTATGGGAAAATCGGGGCGTTACAAAGGACCCCTAACCATCCAGCTGCCTTAGAAGTACATATCAGCTTCTAATTGCATAGATGAGTGCTAGCTCTAAACATATCAGTACCAGACTAGAAGAAATTTCTTCTGATCTGATCGATCCGCTTAATAACCCAAGACGGGAGGTAAAAGAAAGACATCATATATAAAGGAATAGAGGAGAGTATGGAGTTAACGAGGATGAGTCTGCCTCTGCGCGAGAGGTGTTTGCTAGTCCAACCGTTAAGTCTAGATTCGACGTTATCGATCATCGGCATCCAATCTGATTTATGAAGCTTCTCCCATCTCAATGGCATTCCAAGATACTGGATAGGAAAAGAGGTAGAGGCACAGTTAAAGAATTTAGCAATTTCAACTTGGCGGTTATTAGACCCTCCAAGCCAGAGAACCGAAGATTTTTGGAAGTTAATGGCTAAACCAGATGCGCTTTCAAAAATATAAAGAAGTAACTTCAGGTTACATAAGGTACACCTGTTGAGTTTCGCAAAGATGATAGTATCGTCGTCATATTGAAGGTTCAGCACCCCTCGGTAACTTTAAGAACCCCCTAGGCCTTCGATAACATTAGCCTCCCAAACATTACTGAACACATCGGCAACAAGGGAAAATAATAGGGAGGAAATAGGATCACCCTGGCGGAGACCACACTTACACCTGAATTTGTGACCTTCCGTCCCATTAATAAGAATGGACGAAGTACCCGTGAAAAGATTGGATTTAATCCAGGCGATCCATTTAGGACTGAAACCACGATGAAGAAGGATTTAAAAAAGGAAATCCCAGCTAACATTATCATAAGCTTTTTGAAAGTCTAATTTTAATAAGATCCCCTCAGAATTGGACCTATGGCACTCGAAAATGTTTCTTGTGCCGACGCCACGCTATTCAGGATAAAACGATCTTTAATAAAACCCGTTTGAGCAGGATTGATCAAGGGAGAGATAATAGCACTGAGGCGGGAGGAAAGGACTTTCATAATGATCTTTAAGGTTGTGTTGAGAAGGCTAATTGGACGAAAATTAGAGACCGAGTTGGCTCCCATGATTTTGGGAATGAGAACGATAAGCGCGTAGTTGATCCTGTCAAAGGAGAAATTCCCTTGGTGTAAATTAGAGAACATCTTGAAAAGGTCGCCTTTGAGATAATCCCAAAAACGTTGGAAAAAGAAGGATGGAAACCCATCCGGGCCAAGGGCGGAGTCACTTTTTAAAGCAAACACCGCAGACTTAATCTCTTCTAAAGAAAATGGTTCTTCCAAGGTAGACAGATCATGCGACTGGTGACCATACAATTGGGTTCAGTCCAGATGGATAGAACAATGTTTATGAGATCCCAAAAGATCTTTAAAGAAACGAAGGAAAGTGGCATAGATATCAGAGTCAGTAGTGAATTCATTGCCATTATCGAGGATAGAGAAAATACGATTACATCGTTGACGATGCGAGGCGAAGTTGTGGAAGAAAGAGGTGTTACCATCACTCTCCTTCAATCATCGGAGCTTAGCCCTTTGGGCCCATTTGATATGGTCGTTATGGAAGATGGACGCATATTCTCTTTTACAAGACGCACATTTGAACGAAGGGATTCTGAGATAGGACCCCGTTCCTCAAGTTTATCAATGGAATCAATGGAAGACAGAATTACAATTTAAAGGAAGTTTGTGTTAGCAAATCTCTCCTTATTCTAGATTTTACAACCGTATTTGATAGCGTGAAGCTTAATCAGAATGCGACCTAGCCCGGAAGATCCCATAATAGAAGAAAGGCATTCCGTAATGAGGTTGACAAAGATTTGGTCTTGCAACAAAAACTTTTCAAAATGGAATTTGAAAGGTCTTGAGAAATTGAAGTTAGAGGACAAAGAGATCGGTACATGATCCGATGAAGGATTGGGCAATGCCGAAGCGAACGAGTTGTGGAAAAAGTTGATCCAGTCACTAGACACAAGAAAACGGTCAAGCTTAGCCAAGGTCGGTGACAAACGCATGTTGGTCCAAGTGAATGATTTGCCATTGAGTGGAAGATCAGTCAAATGGAAGGAACGGATGCATTCATTGAAATGGGAGGAGTCTAAACAGTTCGAGGTAATCCCCGATCTTTCGAAGGAGAATCTGGTGACATTAAAATCACCGCAGAAAAAATAGAAACCCTGAGTATTGTTTTGGAATGAGTTAAATTCGTTCCAAAACACATCTCGACGATCCGTAGTGGACGGACCATAGACTGACACAACTGTGAGATCACAATTGAATTCGGCCCAGCAGAGTCAAACTATAAGGAAGAAAGTTAATCGACGTATCGAAATGAGGGAAAAACTGGAGTCCTTAAACCCAAAGAGGATCCCTCCTCTTGATCCGATGGCATCAAGAGAAATCCTATTGAAGATTGAGGATCCACCGATCGAACGTAAGAGGGTAGGGGAAGGATCCTCAAGTTTTAATTTCTTGGATTGAGATCAGATCACAATGGGAAGAAGAAATCAGTTGAAACAAAGCATGCTGCTTAGTCGCACATCGCAGACCTCAAATATTCCAAGAGATGCTAATCATTAAAATCCTTAGTCTCAAAAGCTCTGGAGATTCCCCGGCTACGAATAGAATCAAAGTCAACAAAGTTATCTGAATTAACCAGAAACCCCATATCCTTAGTAAGGTGAAGCATATCTAGATTCGAAAGGGTGTCGAAATGCACCTGATAAATGGGAGGAAACTATCCAACTTGCAGATCTGAGTCGCAAGGGATGCCTGAGGATCAACCGAAATTTTTGATGTTCTTTTGGCCCGAATACGGGCACTAGAGCGAATGACAGCAATAGTTTTTTTAGTGGTACTAGGAGATTGCTGATTCCCAAGGGAGGCAGTAACATCTGAGATCTTCGACGCCTCAAAGAGACAGTCTGAAGAGGAGGAGTTAATGGTCATCCGATCAATAGGACCATTTGAAGGGAATGAGGAGGGAGGAGAGGTATGTACAGGGAGAACAGAGGGGTAATGAGAAAAGGTTATCTCTCTACTTTTCCTTTGTACCACTACAACTATTTCTTCCCCAAAATGATTTTCTAACTTTTCATTTCAATTCATTCACATTTCGTACACAAAATTTCAACCAAATTGTAAGAGACAAATTTGCATGCAATAATCAAGTTATTCATTTGTGCCCAACAATTCTACACATGCTTCTAATCACATTTTCTCAATTCTAATATACCAATTAATTAATCTACTTTACATTAACATACAATGAATTCCATGAATTTTCTACCATTAGCATTCTTTATCACTACAACATGCATCAATTTTGATTAGTAGGATTCATTAAATCGGCACAAAATCAACTATTAAAAACCGAGACTTGATTTCTAATTTATCTACAAAATAAGAAGAGACACCCACCTCAAATTGAAGCAAAAATGTTGAAAAGCTCCTAGAAAATTGTCCCAAAGCTACACACCTACTAGCATTCTCCTCCAAGAATGCACAATTGAACTCGTAGGCTCCAAGGATCAAAACCGGCCACTCTCTTACTCTCTTTCTTTTTCTCTCTTTTGTTTTGATTATTTCTAGTGCAAATGTTAATGAATAGGTGTAGGTATTTATAGGACGTTTGTGTGGTGGAAAATGATCCCCACTAATCAAATAACCTCCCCACTAACACACACACTCACCCCACTCTCCCACTTCTCTTGAATAGGTCGGCCATCTCCTAGGGGTGCACACACGTGCACGTGTTTCACACATGCACACTTCTCATTTTATTAATTAATTGTTTTTAGTTATACCCTAGGTGTTTGTTACAAGACAAGTGTAGGAAAAATAAATGTAGGATTTTATTTGTGGGCTTCTTATTGGGCATTTACTCATTTTATTTATTTCTAATGGGTTTAAATTCATCTTTTAGGCCTATGGACTTTAACTAAGAAAGAACAACAAAATGAGGCAAAAATAAATAAAAGAAAACTTATGCATATCTTAGGAAAAATTTTAGAACAAAAAATGAGATAAAATTGCACGTGCGTTGCACGTGGAAAATAAAAAAAATGTATTTTATTCTAAAATTACTAAGGGATGTTACAACACTCCCTTCTTAGAATAGTTCCGTCCTCAGAACTACACTTAAAGAGTGAGAAAACAAAAGAAAGAAAATTTACAGATTTAATTAAAAGTTCAGGGTGATCTCTCAACATCCTCTCATCTGATTCCCTGGTGGCCTCCTCAACCAATTGGTTTTTCCATACAACTTTGACCATAGCTATAGTCTTATTCCTCAAGACTTTCTCCCGTCAATCCACAATCTTAACTGTATGCTTAGTGTAGCTCAAATCCAACTGCACACCTTCTGGCACTTTGGGCAAATGATGACTCGGATCCGGAATATAGCCTCGTAACATAGACACATGGAAGACATTGTGTTCTTGGGCTAACTCTTCCGGTAGTTCTAATCGATAAGCCGTCTTTCCAATTCTCTTCAATATCTTATAAGGACCTATGTATCTCGGGGCTAATTTTCCTCTTCTTCCAAATCGAATCACTCCCTTGGTTGGAGACACCTTCCCGAAGACAAATTCACCTTCCTCGAACTCCAAATCTCTCCTCTGATTGTCGGCATAACTTTTCTGCCTGCTCTGTGCGTCGATTAACCTCTTCCTGTTCAACTCAATCTTTTCTGAGGTCTGTTGCACAATTTTTGGCCCATTCATCTGTCGCTCCCCTACTTCATACCAGCACACCGGTGTTCTGCACTTCCTTCAATATAAAGCTTCATACGGTGCCATACAGATACTAGCCTGAAAACTATTGTTGTAGGCAAATTCCACTAGAGCCAAATGCCTCTCCCAACTGCCGCCAAAGTCCAACACACAACACCTTAGCATATCTTCCAGTACCCGGTTGACCCTCTCAGTCTGCCCATCAGTCTGAGGATGGAAGGCAGTTTTGAAATCGGTCTTCGTCCCCAAAGTTGCCTAAAGACTTTTCCAGAAATGCGAGGTGAATTGCGCATCTCGATCGGATACAATAGATAAGGGAACTCCATGTAGCCTTACGATCTCCCCAACATACAACTCATCCAACCACTCCATAGACCAAGTGAGCTTTATCGCCAAAAAGTGAGCCGATTTGGTGAGTCGGTGCACTGTCATCCAAATTGTATCGTTTCCTTTGGAACTCCTGGGTAATCCAGTAATGAAGTCCATGCTGATGTAATCTCATTTCCACTCCGGAATGGGTAACAGCTGCAATAGACCCCCGAGTTTCTGATTCTCAGCCTTGATCTGCTGACAGACTGCACATCTAGCAACAAACTCAGCCACATCCTGCTTCATCCCTGACCACCAGAAACACTGCTTGATGTCCTTGTATATTTTGGTACTCCATGGATGTACAGATAACAAATTGGTGTGTGCTTCCTGTAGAATACTTTCCTTCAATTCTGCTTGATTCAGTACACACAACCGCTCCCCAAACCGCAATACTTCATCTTTCACCTAGAATTCTGCCAACTTGCCGGTGCCAACCTGCTCTTTCATCCCCTGAATCTCCGAATCGGTCTTCTGACTGTCAATAATCTTTTTCCTCAATGTGGGTTGAAGTCTCAACTGGGCTAAGGATGCCCCCAATCCTTGCAACACCACCTCGATTTGAACTCGATCGAGTTCCTCTGCCAACTTCTCCCGAGTCGTGATCAGACGAGACAAGCTGCTCTTCCGACTGAGTGCATCAGCCACCACATTGGCCTTTCCTGAATGGTACTTTATTTTAGGACGAATATCCTCTAATACTTACAACATCTTCGCTGCCTCAAGTTTAGATCCTTCTGCTGGTAGATGTATTTCAAACAATTGTGATCTGTGTACATGTTGACTTTTTCTCCATACACGTAGTGCCTCCATTATTTTAGTGCAAAGATGATTGCCACCAACTCCAAATCGTGAGTTATATAATTCTTCTCATGCGGTCTCAGTTGTCTAGACCCATAAGCTATTACCTTTCCTTCTTGCATCAGCACGCAGCCCAGTCCGCGATGGGAAGCATCACTATAGACATCATATTCAACTCCTGCGCTTGGCAAAGCTAGGATGGGAGTGGTAGTCAACATCTCCTTCATCTCCTGAAAGCTAGCCTCGCACTGATCTGTCCATTTAAAACTCACGTTCTTCCTTGTAAGCCCCGTGAGTGGCACTGCTATCTGAGCGTAGCATTAAATAAATCTTCGATAGTAGCCAGTTAAACCCAAGAAGCTTCTGATTTCTTTCACTGTAATCAGTCTTGGTCAATCCTTCACTGCCTCAATCTTTTGTGGATCGGTGGCTACTCCCTCCTTAGAAAGGATGTGGCCCAGGAAGGCGACTTCGGTTTTCCAGAAGTCACACTTAGACAACTTTGCATATAACTTCTGCTCCTGTAACTTCTTCAGTACTTCTGCTAGGTGCCCAGCATGTTCTTCTTCTGTCTTGGAGTAGACCAAAATGTCTTCAATGAACACTACGACGAAAGAATCGATGAATGGTCGCAGAACCCTATTCATCATGTCCACGAAGATAGCAGGTGCATTTGTCACTCCGAACGGCATGGCTAAGAACTCGTAGTGACCATGTCGAGTTCTAAACGACGTCTTGTGCACATCCTCTTCCTTCACTTGGACCTGGTAATAACCCGACCGTAGATCTATCTTAGAGAAAACAGCTGCTCCTTGTTGATGGTCGAATAAATAATCAATTCGAGGAATCGGATATTTATTCTGCATTGTCACCTTGTTCAACTCTCTGTAATCGATGCACATCCTCATCGATCCATCCTTCTTCTTTACCAAAAGAACTAGTGCTCCCCAAGGTGACACACTCGGCCCGAAGAATCTTTTGGCCAGCAGCTCTTCACTTTGCTTCTTGATCTCATCTTGTTCCACTGGCTCCATTCTGTTTGGTGCCTCAGAAATGGGTGCAATCCCTGGCTGAACGGAGATGCTGAACACTGCATCCCGATGAGGTGGTAGTCCGGGTAGATCCTCTAAAAACAATGTTGGAAAATTCTAACTACGGGAATCTGCTTAACTTCTTCAGGAACCTTCTGCTTAGACATAACTGCAGTCAACTACTAACACTTTCTTTTCCCTTGAAATATAACTGATGGTCCTCCTGGAGCTTTCACCATAACCTCTTTGCTTTTGCACTCGATATTGACACTATAAATCGACATCTAGTCTATGATGATGATTATATCGACCCCCAATACTGCTAACTCAATGAAGTCGATCCCAAAGATTTTGCCTCCGATTTCGAGGTCACACCCTTCATAATATCGGTCTGTAGTCAACATTTCCCCTGACGGAGTAGCTACAACTAGAACTTTGCCAGGAAAAAATTTCATTTCAACTCCCAATCGTTTTGCAAATGAAGGTGACACAAATGTATGAGATGATCCAGTATCAAATAAAATAGTTGCTTTCATTCCATTAATGAGAAGTTCCCCTGTTACATATGAATGCTTTCATTACATAATACTCATCAATTACAAACTAGAAATAAAAGCAGTAGATTTTATTCATTTGCTTCCATACCATTGATGGCGTTATCTACATCATCTGCATCGGCTTTAGTCAGAGCGAATACTTGCCCCTGACGGCATGGCTTCTATCCCTGCTTTGCCCGTTTCTGTCCTTTCTGCTGAAGTTGGGGATAGAAGAATTTGATATGCCCCTCCTTCCTACAATTGAAGCAGGTTAGGGGGTTATGAGGCTTAGGGTTCTGAAGCTTGGTGCAAGTGGACCTAAAATGACCAGCTTCCCCACAGTGGTAACAGGTTACACCCGGAGCCTCATTGCTTGGCCTCCCCATCACAGAAACGACATTTGCCCCAGTCGGTCGGAACCTCTGCGGTGAGGGCTGTCCCTTGAAACTATTTGACGGTGAAGGCCTCTTGCTTGCGCTCCAGTTACTCCCCTTTTTCTATGCTATCTAATACTGATCCATGTCGGACTCAGTAGCTGCAGCTCTCCGGACCAGCTTATCAAACCTCCGGATACCGAGGGGTATCATCTGAGACCTCAGGCTTGGCCTCAGTCCCTGTTCAAACTTTCTTGCCTTCTTTGTCTCGTTAATAACCATATTTGGTGCATACCTGGAGAGTAGATTGAACTTCATCTCATACTCTCGTACTGAGAGGCTTTCCTGTTGCAAGCCCAAGAACTCCATAGCCTTCTTTTCCTGTACGTCCATCGGGAAGTAGTGGCTTCGGAACTCACCCAGAAATTCCTTCCAAGTGATCTGTACATTTCTCAGGGTCCTCTTCATTGATTGCCACCAGACCCCTGCATCTTTTTCCAGTTGGATAGTGGCCAGTTTCACTTTACTTGCCTCGGGAGTCTCTAGAACTTCAAATACTGTTTCAATTTGCCTGATCCAGTTGTCTGCTGCATCTTGATTGGCCTGGTCCTCGAACACAGGTGGCTTCATTCGTTTGAACGACTCTACTAATCTGATCGCTTCTGGGACTTGTACTACTGCTCCCGCCCTGGTGTTCCCAGCAACATTTTTGGTGAAGGCATTAAGGGTTTGGTATACTCGGGCCAGTTCTCACCACTGGGTCCTTCGCCATTGCGGTTCCTCCGTTCGGCCATTTCTGGGTCATAAAACTTTTCATTAATCACCATAAATAGCACAACTTACATTTTTATTTCAACAATACTTTATTCATTTCCAAAGTTAAACTTTATACATTCATAAAATAAACTTGCACATACATCCAGTACATAACTTCAACATAAAGACAGCTTCGATTCTATTGTTCCTTTTGGCTTCTTTGAGCCCTCCCATGGTTCATTGATCTCTTTCTTCATCTCATCATACTTCTGATGACATTCCTGCTTTCCCCCAACGAGTTTTGTTGTCTAGTTGGGTGAAGTTTCGGGCATTCGTGTGCTAGAGCTTCTTAAGTTCCCATACTCGGTAACTCAGTGCTAGGATGCGCTCCCTGTCTTCTGCATGCTGTACTTCCAAGTGGTTTACTCTCCACTTCTGGGTATCCAATTACCTCCAAAGATAAGCAACAGCGCAGCCTTGATCGCCTTGAACTGGTTCTTCATCTGAGGACTCATCTGAGGAATCAGGTGGAGGCGGAGTAATCTCTCGGGATTCGGGTAGTTCTTCCTCTATTTCTTCTGGGTCTTCTTCCTCTATGGGTTCTTCTTCATCGGGATAGAACCATTCTACTTCATTCTCTGGGTCATGATAATTAGCCATCTTATGGAAAAAGGAGGAGAAACATCAGCGTATAAAGTAACACAAATGTAAACTACTTACATTTAAATCTCTACAAACTGAACTCACACTCTAATGTCCACCTTAATGTGTCATCCTTGAATATTTGTACTACTCATTGAAGTTGGGCTCTGATACCACTCTATAACGCCCCAAATTCCAAAATACGGTAATTCATAGCACAACAAGATCTTCACTTCATTTCATACAATTTTACAAGGAATTTTAAAAAAATTATTTGTACAACACTGTTCATCTTACATCAACGCAGCGGAAAAATAAAGATTACATTACAAAACATGTAAAATTTAAACATCAACAATAAACAGTCTTTAGCTTCAAGTTCATCTTTCAGTCTTAGCCAATCCAAGCCCTGCATTGAATACCGTGGGCACGTCAGTTACATACAACTGTCGCAATACTATACACGGCCATTCTCGCTATACCATAATATAGCAATTCACTAACTTTAACAACCACAATCTTGAATGTAAACCAAAGTGTGAAAGGTGATTATCCTAAACATGTCGGTATATGCAATGTCTTAATGCCTAATGTAGATGTTTACGCTAAGATGACATTAATGCATACTTGTTCGGATTCTATGCATCTCATACTACATAGGTCCGAGGGCAAGCACCTACGTACTCCACATTAAATGGTTGAATCCTTCACCATGAATTACTACTAAGGTAGGGTTAAGATGTTCTGTGAGTATTAAGCCCATGCCCCGATAATTTCGGAGATGAATCTCACACCGCCGATGTGTTGGGGACAACTCCCAATTACACATCGATAATTCCGGGGAAACCATCTCACACCGCAAGCTATGGCGCTTCCACAACTATTTCTTCCCCAAAATAGTCCCACAACTATTTCTTCCCCAAAATGATTCTCTAACTTTTCATTTCTATTCATTCACATTTCGTACACAAAACATCAACCAAATTGTAAGAGACACAAAGTTGCATGCAATAATCAAGTTGTTCATTTGTGCTTAACAATTCCACACATGCTTCTAATCACATTTTCTCAATTCTAATCTACCAATCAATTCATATACTTCACATTAACATACAATGAATTCCATGAATTTTCTACCATTACTATTCTTTATCACTACAACATGCATCAATTTTAACTAGTAGGATTCATTAAATCAGCACAAAATCAATCATAAAATACCTAGGCATGATTTCTATACTATCTAGAAAATAAGAAGAGACACCCACCTCAAATTGAAGTAAAAATGTAGAAAAGCTCCAAGAAAATTGTCTCAAAGCTCCACACCTACTAGCATTCTCCTCCAAGAATATGCACAATTGAACTCGTAGGCTCCAAGGATCAAAACCAGCCACTCTCTTACTCTCTTTCTTTTTCACTCTTTTGTTTTGATTATTTCTAGTGCAAATGTTAATGAATAGGTGTAGGTATTTATAGGACGTTTGTGTGGTGGAAAATGAACCCCACTACTCAAGTAATTACCCCACTAACACAAACCCTCACCCCACTCTCCCACTTCTGTTGAATAGGCCGGCCATCTCCTAGGGGTGCACACACGTGGACGTGTTTCACACATGCACACTTCTCATTTTATTAATTAATTATTTTTAGTTATGCCCTAGGTGTTTGTTACAAGGCAAGTGTAGGAAAAATAAATGTAGAATTTTATTTGTGGGCTTCTTATTGGGCTTTTACTCTTTTATTTATTTCTAATGGGTTTAAATTCATCTTTTAGGCCTATGAACTTTAATTAAGAAAGAACAACAAAATGAGGCAAAAATAAATAAAAGAAAACTTATGCATAACTTAGGAAAATTTTTAGAACGAAAAATGAAATAAAATTGCACATGCGTTGCACGTGCAAAATGAAAAAAAATTATTTTATTCTAAAATTACTACGGGATGTTGCAGAAATAAGTGATTGACACAAATTTTATGGCTATATCCCCAATAATCCGGGTATTGGACAAAATGTGTAAAATTGTGACAAAAGTTACAAATGGAAGAAGGGTGAGGAAACAAGTACAATTAAACGACACATTTTAAGTGTACAAAAAGAATTAGTACAAGACCAACACGGCCAACAAAAAATCAACCCTAGGATCGGACAAATAGATAGCCAACCCTATGATCCCGAACTTGTTCTTCGAAAAATGGCCCGACTAATTATTAAGGATGAGCTACCTTTATCCTATTCCGAGAGTAGGAATATAGAGTCTTTCAACCATTTTAGAGAATGCACTAAATCCACATTTTAGAAGAATTCCTAGAAACACACTAAAGTCCGATTATTTTAAACTTTACAACGAAATAATAGACGCTTTAATTGCACTATTGTATTCTTTAACTTGTAGAGTATCGTTAACTTCCGATTGATGGAACTCTACTTCTGATTTACTAAATGTTACTCAATACAAAGATATTATAAATGATTTTTGTCTTGCAAAAAATATGAAAAATTTTCAAATGACTGCCCAATCATGGTATTTTGTCGAATCTTTATTACGATTTTTTGAACCTTTTAAAAACACAATTTTGAAGTTTTCTACTCTTATGATTCTACTTCTAGTAGTATTTTTATTTCAGTCATTACTATGATGCAATTTTTTTAAGAAATGATTTCGGACGATTACATTGGCCATATTGTTGTTTCCGCTTTTACAAAATTTTTGAAGTATTTTAATCCCCCTCCTATGTTGTATTGTATTGCTACTGTTATGGATCCTCGTATCAAATTAGCGGGTCCGAGGAGTTTGATTGAAATGTATTTTACTTTACTTGGAGATGAATATGAAATTGATTCCGATAAATTTTTTGCTAGCTTTGAATCGACATTGAATAACTTGTATGACTATTATGATTGAACTTTTGCATCTAGTAGTACAACTAGTATAGTTACTTCTTCTTCTTCTACTTCTCGAGGTAAGGGTAAGAGTACATTAGAAGATTCTACTTTTAATTTACTTACTCGTTTTCAATCAAAAAAACCTAAGACTCATCCACCTAATGAATTAAATTTGTATAATCAACAAGATAGTGAGAGTTCTAGTACTAAGATTGAAATGCTACAATAGTGGAAAACGACATGAAAATCTTTTTCCAATTCTTTCACATATGGCTTGCGACCTACTAACTCCTCCTATCTCCATAGTTGCTTTCGAAAGTGCTTTTTCTTCAAGTGGCAGAGTTCTAATAGATTACAGGAATCGCTTAAAATCGGATTCGTTGGAGATGCTCATGTGCAATGAATATTGGATGAAGGCAGAAGATAGAACTCAAGGAAAAGCGGCATCCACATCAACAAGTGGAAGCAACTCCCCTGAAGTCCAACAACAAGATTAGGGAATTTAGGGCGATGAGATCCTAGGTTTAGGTTAAGTAGAGATGCACGACAGTAGTCCAATGCCCATTCTTCAATCTAACTCTTGGTTATCTCGAACTCTAGATTGTCCTCTTAAACTTGTAATTGAGAATTTCTATATTTATTTAACAGTATTTATAAGTAAAAAAAATGTAAAATTTTCATAGAAGTTGAAATGAATAAATATATACAATTATGTTTAATTCTTAATCTTTTCTCTTTGTTGTAATTTTTTTTTTTTTTTTTTTCTAGGTTAAAAGGGAGGGGGAAAAAACTTGTATTTGTAAATTATATGTAAAAAACATGTAAAATTCATAGTAGTATAAATGAATGATCAATAATATATGCATTTTTTCACTTTTATACAGTTATATATGTTTTTTTAAAAAAATTCAAGTGAAGTTGTAAAATAAAATAAAATAAAAATAAAAACAAAAATAACGGGCCAATCCCCCGACCCGGACCGACCCGAAATGGGTTCGATCCTAATGGGTTTGCGGGTCGACCGGGTGGAAATTCCAATTACGAACCCGGCCCGGCTCGGCCCGGTTGACACCCCGACCCGACACGAACCCGCCCAAGTTAGGCTTCAACCTGCATGGGTCCGACCCAACCCGGCCCGGTCGACCCGAATGCCAACCCTATCTCCCTTCCATATATTGTTCTCCCACTTTAAAATTAGTTCCACGCTTTTCTCCGTCTCCACCCCAGTTGTTCCTCACCCCGGTGGTCCCATGTCTCCCCCACCTTCCTCCATCTCTTCTGTTACCCCCCCGAATCCTTTACCGCCCCATCGGAAACCTCCCCTTCCACCTACAAACGCCATCAGAAGCAAGCAAGGAGGAAGAAGAAATTTTTTGATCTGGACCTGTGGTAACCTTATCGTGGATGTTCTCTCTCCTCTATTTTAGTTTAAAATTATAGAACATATAGTTAACATTCACAAAGACCACTAAGTACCGCAGCAAAATATAAGCATATGTTAGCTAGTTCTTATTCTTATTTTTATTGATTAAATTTTGTTAACTTATTCCTTTTCAGCCATATTTATCACAATTATATATTATTCTGAATTGCAGATATATTTATTGCCGGCCAAAAGGCTAACTATGCTTTCCATATCCTATTTATGTTTGTGCTTTAAATTAGCTTACCCATACCTTATTTCCTCAGAAGCTTGATTGCTCTTTATAGGAGTAAGTTTTAGTTTCAAGTTTTAATTCTTCTTTTTTCAATTTCCCAAACTTGTTTGTCTCCACATCATATAATGCATATACACTACAAACCGGTAGGCCTCTAGCGGCATATCTTTCCCGGCGTTTCCACAACGCGCCGCTATAGGTATAGGAAAATTTTATATTATAAAAATCACACTCTCTGTAACGGTGTTTGGCAACAACGCCGCTATAGACTCAAACAGTAACGCCGTTATATATATATATATATATATATATATATATATATATATATATATATATATATATATATATATATATATATAGGTATCACCTATCGCGGCGGGTATATATACGCGCCGTTATAGGGTGGGGGTAAATTATGTTCTGAAAAGCAACCCCGCTCTAAACCCCCGCTCCCCTTTTTACTTCCCCTAATTTTTTTACCCTAATCCCGCTCTAAACCCTCATCTCCGCTTCTTCCCGCTCGATCAGTGCTCTTCTAATCTAATCCCCCTCCGCTCTAAACCCTCACCTAATCTAATCCCCCCCACCTCACTCGCGCGCACCTCCCTCGCTGCTCCTCCTTCGTCGCTCCTCCTTCGACTGCCCTAACCCATCGCCGCCGCCCTTGCCGGTGCCAGCGCTCTTCGACTGCCCTTTTCCATCGCTGCACCCCGCCCTTGCCCTTGCAGTTGCCATTGCCAGCACCCTTATCCATCGTCTAATTTCGGTATTGTTATTATTCAATCTTGTTTATTCTCTTGTATGATAATTTCGGTATAGTTATTATTCAATCTTGTTTATTATCTTGTTTATTATCTTGTATTCAATCTTTTTTTTTTTTTTTTGACTGGTATCTTGTATTCAATCTTGTTTATTCAAGGAAAAATGAAATTTTCTTACAAAATCTATAAGACATTAGTTTGACAATCCAAATTTTGCAGCCCTATGCTCTCTATCACATTGATTTGAACCTTCATTATAGGGGAAAAAAATCTATACAAAGAGAAAATAAGATCATAAATTATAACAGAGGGTTTTTTTTCATATGATTCTTTTTAAAGATTTCGACAGATTTGGTTGCATTTAGTTACATTTACATTTGTTATGAGTATGCTCATGCCTGTAGTATGATTTCAAAAACTAAATGTTTATAGGTTTGAAACTTAATCTGTGCACATCTGTTGTTCTAGACCTTGGTTTGAAACCCAGTTTAGGAACAGGGTATCAACCTATAATTTATATACTATTGGAAATATCAGGAGTTTCTATATGCAAAATCACTGTTGTGAGCTTACTCAGGAAGGAGCCAAATGAAGAAACCAGGATTAGTTTCTCCATTTAATCGTTGCAATGAGTACTCTAACATGTTCCACCCATTCAACAGTATCCACTTGGACATCTGATAGAAGAATTAAGAAAAAAAACTGAAGATTTAACCGAGTGAAGATATTTAGCAACATATATATATCTAGCCGTTAAGCAAACAAAAAACGAAGATTTAACAAACCACTGACTGAAGATATTTAGAGAGATTTAACTGGCCTCTAAGTGAAGGTATTTAACAGGTGTGCCTAGCTATCTAGAAAACTGAAAATGAAAGATCTAACCAAACTGCTAATAAACATGTATATATAGCATTCTAGCAAACAAAAATGGAAGATTTAACCAACAAGTAAGCATAAATAGTTAGCAACATGTATATCTATCTAGCTATCTAGTAAGAAAAAAGAAGAAAGGAGATTTAACCAATCGTGCAACAAAAGATGAAGATTTCACCAACAGATAAGTGCAGATATTTAGCAACATATATATATCTATCTAGCTTAGCCAATGATATTATTGTTAAACATTTGATTTTAACTCCTAGATAGAGTCTCTGGACATTTGCTTCAAATAGCAGAAAAAAACACAATTAAAACCTATGAGCCTAGAAGAACAAACTTAATGAAGTGAAACCAAAAGCTCCAGTTTCATGGAGTACCATTACTTTGTGGGCAAAACTCATTATAAGGAGTTATTAGAATCGAGTACTGATATGTGAATATAGCATTACCTGTATATATACTTGCACCCATTGGCAGTACCTCTTGGCCACAATTTTTAAGTGTACAAACTTCTAACCAATTTAAGCCCAAAACTGGCATCTACTTATCTATCTAGTTGGATACGATATTCCTAGCTTCCTACCAATATATGTTTTAGGAATTTTCTTGTTCTATAAATTGATACCTGTACGAAAAATCAGTGAAAAAAGAGAAAATATTCAATTAATGTTGCTTCGTCATTAGCTTTCAGCTCTTGCATAATCCCTTTCTTCACCTACACCATTCAAATCTGAGAATGATCCTTGGAAAATTAGAATGTGAATCACAAATACAGTTTTTTATTTCTGGTAAAAAGAATCAAGCTGTATTTCATTAAAAAAACACAATTAAATAGTATATACAGCAAAGTCAAGCTGAATCAAGCTGTATTTCCTCATGCCAATGATATTATTGTTATGTCTTACAAGATCATTTGACATGTAACTTATAGTTTCTTAAAATTAAGTCACTAACTTCCAATATAATTTTACCATATACTTGTGTGTTGGTTTGCAGTATAATTTACTTATCTACAGCAGTGCATGAAGAAAATATATAGAATATGCACTATATATTTTGTCATGTATTATATGTTACTCATCGAAGTGGTACCATATACTTGTTTTTTTAGTAGCTGCTCTGCATCTGAATGTGTCATATACTAACTCATCGAAGTGGTAAGAAAAAAAATGGGGTTATAATCAGGAGGAATCTGTTGAGGTTGTCCAGCAGTGTGAAATGTTGATCAATATATGTCGATATCAGTTATATATATCTAATTAATGTTATTTTGTAGCAAAAATTTTCTTACCATGACGTTGTTAACGGATGGCTGGATAAATCAGTCTCTAAGAAATGGAAGGACTACAAGAGCTTCCTAAAAGGAAAGTACTATGTGCTAGAGAGGACCGAGGCTGAGAATGTGAGGGTGGTTCTCGTCGGTGTGACACCACAAGATTGGCAATTTCTTATCAATTTTTGGAGAAGTGATACGGGAAAGGTATATACTAACACAACTTCCATCCTTTTGTATTTTATTAATGATATATTTTCTTTGATGTTGCGAATTATAATCATTAACAGAGAAAGGCTGACATCGGCATAAAAAGCCGAAAGTTGTTGAAACTGAAGCACACTACTGGGAGCACCAGCTTTGCGGTAGTTTGAGAAGAGCTAATAAACTATGCTTCAATTTTTTTTGAAGTCATTTTATTATAGTTATACTATAGTTCAATAAATGATGATGCATATTCTTTGAGTATCCACAAATCCCTAACTTTATAACACGAGGTGGTTTTATGGGTTTCTTTTCTTTAAGTTAAATTGTTAATTTTGCAAAGATACCCCGTATGTTATCTCAGGTTTGTCATGATTGAACCAAACCCAACCCATCAACTCATACACATCTTAACATTGCACAAAAATTACTCTAACGAAATTTAAGTTGGCTGAACTTTGGAGGTATAGTAACAAACACATCTATCCCAATCAGCAATTGGGAAAATAAATTTCGATTTTATGACTAAGACATCCAATTCATTTTATTTGAAGTATTTAATTATAGTTTTAAATACTGATCTTACTTGTATATAGGAAGCATCAAATGAGAGAGAGAAGGTCGGCGATGTAGATTTTTTTGAAACTACCCAAACCGGTAAGGATGAAAAATTTAGGGATGACGTGGCAGCTGATATTGTGGTAAATAAAAAGCTTTTAAATTAATTTTAATTTGATATTTAATCTTATAAATAAAATAATTTTGAAAATTAAATTTGTCTTTGGTATCTTTTGCAGAAGGATGCCAGAAAGAAGATTAAGGAAATGTCATCTTCTTCTTCCGCCGATCCATTGATGCTACAGCGTCAAGTTCTCTTCGAACTGAGGGGACGCAAGCGTCCCGTTTGTGTGCGTGGGATGGGGCTAGGACCAACACCCACCAGCGTATTCGGTTCTCGTACATGTTCTTCCAGTGGGGTCAGGCCCACACAGAACGATGTTGATCATCTAAAGACAACAGTGGCACGTCTGGAGGCTCAAATGGCTCACATGGTGATGTTAATCGGGCAACAGTCACAAGGAATTCCAACTCAAGCACCGGTTAGTATTCTACAACTAAATACCCACTTTTTTTAACAACAACCTTAAGTAAAAATAACTTCGTCGAATATTGGGTTTGGCATTGCTGACAATAATTCAACAGTTTTAGTTCATTGGCAGAGGAATTCTTACTATAGTAGTAGTTTTATGTTCAGAGTTATTCTGTTGATGATTTAAATTTCGAAGAGTTAACTTTGATGAAAACATATCTCTTAAACAAACAAATAAAGTGAAGCAATCAATCTTATGAACATTGTGGTAATACAACAATATGTCACATACATAATCCTACAGGCTTCTATAGCTCAACTTTTTTCCAAAAATTCTTTAGATAAAGTTGGATAAAGTTGGATAAAGCCTAGATACGATATCAATGTTATTCTGCTTGTGTATGTATATCTATATATCTTCTTCGGCCTTCTGAACAAACGAAGCATAGATAAATATTAATGAGGTCATCATTTCTACATCATCAATTGTATATCCTTGTAGCTTTGATAGCTACATGCATACAAATTGTTTTGACATCAATATTTCATAGGATATTAATATCAAATTTTATCGTTTAATTGTTATCAAGTCTATAATTAGACTGGGTCTGTCCTCTTGCATATGTAATAATTTAAATTAATCTATACATAATTCTGCAGGCTGTAGATCTACCCAAGAAAGGAGAGTGGCTTTCATATAATCCATATAATTCTTTCATGCAAATCTCTTTAACTTCTAGTAAATTTAATTTGAACAAATCTGCCAAAGAATGATATTTTATTCTTTTTCCAAATTTACTAATCTGAAGAATAATTCCATGGTTGATTCACATCACTGAAATTGATTTACATACTAGAGTTTGACTATGAATCAGAGATCAAATAGTTTGTAGGCTTCTAAGTAACTTCAAGTACTTCTCTTGATTTCCCCATTCACTTGTTCTTTATGGTAAAATGCGATCTTGTATCACAGAATTGGCTTAACAGTTAAATATTGACCAAGTAATCCTATGGGTATTCCTAGCATTTTAATAATTTTTATGGTTCAAATTTTATCATTAAATACAGTACAGGCACACAAAATATGGTAATATACTGATACTACTCGTGTGTGTAATTTAGTTCATAGGGCTGAAAAAAATGGTAAAATAACGATGAATTGATGATAAAATATTTATGCTTTTCTACAGGGTCAGCGTATTCCATCGGTTTCCAGTCACGCACATACACTAGGGCAAAATAACAATGGAATTGGAAGCAACACCGGGCCACACGAGGAGACTCCCCTGCTGTAGTTTGTCGGATTTGGAATTTTTAAAAAATGTTTTGTGGGAATTATATCTATGTTTGGTAATAACTAAGTGTTCAATAACCTATACATTTGACACTCGTTGTATGCCAGTTTATATGTGTTATATATTTTGTTTTCTATTGAGTTGTTTTTTGTCATGTGTGACTTTTGGTTGTTGAAATTGATGTTATTATTGATTTTAAGATTTAAGCATTTAAATTTTATATGATTACATGCATTTGTAATATACGATTAATTACTGGTTTTTCCAATTCAAAATTTTATAATAAAATGACAAAAAAAAAATACCTATAGCGGCGTTTCGTGGTAAACGCCTTAATAGATACTGCTCCTAAAAAGGCAGTACCCTTCTATTGCGGTGCTTGCCAAGCGCCGCTGTAGAGGTGCTAATATAAAGCGAGCTATTCAGTACATTCTATCTCGGCGCATGTCAAACGCTGCTATAGCTCAACTTTTTTCCAAAAATTGGAACGGAAACGCTCCTATAACGGCGGTTTGGCAATGCCGTTATAGTGGACAACCTATAGCGGTGGCTCCGGTATGTGCCGCGATAGCCCATCTGGCTATAACGACGCAAGCTGTAATGGCATTTTCGGCGGCGATTTCATATGCGCCGTTTATGGGATATAACGGTGCCAAAAAATGCCGCGATAGCCTTGTAAAAGTGTCGCGACAGCCTTGAAAGCCCTTGCATTTTTTAGTGATATGGTTTCCTTCTATCTACATATTTGCAATAGAATTAATATGTATCGAGTAAAGTTTATGGGGAACTTTAATGGGTAACAACTGTAATACCCAGCAAAAAATATACTTATATATATATATATATATATATATATATATATATATATATATATATATAAAGAGAGAGAGAGAGAGAGAGAGAGAGAGAGCGCAAAATTTATGGGGGGAACTTTAATGGGTAACAACTGTAATACCCCGAATAAAATATACTTTTATATATATATATATATATATATATATATATATATATATATATATGAAAATCTTCCATCTGTAATTCCCCGAATAAAATATATTTTATATATATATATATATATAGGAAAATCTTCCATTGTATATATATATATATATATAAACTCTATTGTGCACCACCCCTCCATGTGCACTCAGCCTTCCCGCCTTCATATCGACGATCTGAACCGTTCATATTGATCTACACATATAAATTAGTCTAAATATGTAAAATCAAATCATTTGAAATTTATTTTTCTATCCATCATGTGACTATAAAAAACAATGATTTTCAGCCATACAATTTTGCAACACTTCAATGGATGGGCAAATGAATTTCTAATGATTTGATTTTACATATTTAGACTAATTTAGATATGTAGATCAATGTGAATGGTTCGGATCGTCGATACGAAGGCGGGAAGGCCGAGTGCACATGCCGTGTGCACCATAGGTGGTGCACTACGGAAGACTTTCCATATCTCTCTCTCACTCTCACTCTCTCTCTCTCTCTCTATATATATATATATAAAATAAAACACAAAGAAAGCTATCAAGTGGCTCTCCTTCAATCCCCCCAAAATCAAAGCCCCAAATCTAACCTCACAAAACACATTCTCCCCCCCCCCCCCCCCCCCCCCTCCTCCTCCTCCCAAAAAAAGTTTTCCCCAAAACTCAAATTCAAATCCCCCCACCCAAAAGAACTCCTTTATTTATTTAATTATTTCTCTCTCTCTTTCTCTCTCTCTCTCTCCTATTCAACAAATTAAGAAAACAAAAAAAATTTAAAAATAAAAAATAAAGAAACTTAAAAACTTAAAGACTTAAAAATTTAAAATTTTAAAAACTTTAAAAATAATTCAAAAATATCAAAAACTTATAAAAAAAAACTTTTAAAAATATTAAAAATTAAAATTTTAAAAAATATTTAAAAATAAAAAATAAAAAAATATATTTTAAAATTTTTAAAATTTTTAAAAATTTTAAAATAAAAAAAATTAAAATTTTAAATTTTTGAAATTTTAAAATTTTGAAAATTTGAAAATCTCAAAGCAAATCCAAATCCAATGTCGAACCCCAATCAAGAGGTCATCGCTGATATCTGATTCCGTTGCTGATTCCATATAGGTGACTCCCCTCTACCAAATCGAGCTCGAATATCAAGTGACTCCGTATCGGCGACTCCCCTCCACCGAATAGAGAGCCTCTATATGCGATGCAACGACTCTAATTTCATCTCATTAACCAAATTCTCATTCTAATTTTTAATTTTGTGTGTGCAGGGGATTACACAGTTTTTTGCTGATTCAAATTTTGTGTGTGCATGAATGAGATCTAAGTTTAGAGAGGTATGATTATTTTATTTTTGGGTTTAAAAAATATTAATTTAGTGAATTATTTGATGAGTTTTTTATTGGTTTTGATTTAAGGTGTACGCAAGTGAGAGATGGATTATTTGGTGACCTCAATTTGAGCTTCCAAACCATAGCAGGACAGGTAAGCTGACCAGCAACCTAAAATAACTTGACAAATATGCAACATTAACTTCTTTACTACAAGAGAAAATACTACCGTGAAGTGTTCCCTTAACTAGTTATTAGAAACCATGGATAATATAACTGTGACAGTGTAAAAATGGCCTGAGGCCCATCCAGGGCCCAATACAATTCCTACTCAGAAAAGCAAAAATAACAACCTGGTTCGGCTCCGGACCACTTCAGGGTCGACGCCGAACCTCGTGTTTGCCCTCACAGTGCCGGCCTCCCCGTACTGGCGAGCCTCAGCATCCCCCGGAGTCCGATCCGGAGCAGTCCCTCAGGCAGTCCCCCCTCTCTGGCGGGGCAGAAGGATGACCTGGCGCAGCCTAGGCCCTCCGATTCCCCCCAGAGGCACAGAGGGCTCACGATGGGCCACGTCAGCTCCAAATACCGCCAAGGGTTTCGCCACGTCAGCCCTATACCACTCCTGGTATCGCCACGACCGCCCTAAACCCCCTGGGCCTTCTGCCACGTCAGGCCCATGGGCTTTCGGAACCAAACCCGGTTGGGATTCTCTATAAATACTAGACCCACACCCACCTTTTTGAGGTAATCAATCTTTTGCCACTAAAATATACCTAGTTATTGCTACTCTCTCTCAGAGACTGACTAGAGCGTCGGAGGGTCCGCCACCGGGACAAACCCCGGTGTTTCAGGACCGTCTGCAGGTACACAAGACCTCGGATCCGACCCTTACGATCCGAGCCCAACCTTCAACATCTTTCCGAGCTCATCGTAGGTCCCAGAAGGTCAACTGAAGGTCGGCAGACGAGCGGCAATCTCCTTCAATACAAATTGAGTTCGAACTCACACCTGGTGCTTCCACACGTTTCTCAGAAATTAACAGCATCAGGTTGGCGCCGTCTGTGGGAACAGCTGCTCCAGAAGCCGATCCGACCCAGACCCTCAAAGGCCATCGACAGCCGAATCCTCATGGCCTCCAAAGGCAAGGGGGCTGCTTCCTCCGTCAACCAACGGGACTCGCCCCCACCCACCGATAAAGCCAGGCCATGCCCGTCGAAACACAAGGCTCCCTCTCGGGAGTCCCAAAGGAGCGTCGGCCGGCCAGCCCAGCCCGACCTCCGGGGAATAATCCTCAACCGCAAGATTACCCGCCGCAGGGGAAGGGCCGCTTCCAACCCGGTCCCGAACCGTCTGAGACCGCCGCCCGAGGTACGAAGATCCGCGCTCAGCCGAGTCGGAAGACAACCCTCGGACCAACCCAACCAAGTCGGTGGGGCCCCCGTCACTCACAAGGAGCTCCAAGACTTCCGAAGAGAAATTCTGGGAGCCCTCCGACGGACCCCCAGGGAAGAAACCCCCCATTCCCAAGCAGGGTCGGACGCCGAAACCAGCGCGTCCCACCCTTCAATAACCCAGCCTCAGGAGGACGACGTTCTCCTAAGGCGCCTACAAGGGATGGAGGATCGCCTCGATCACATAGGGGACGGCGGCCGAAGAGCGACTCAGGGGTACAGACCTGTCCGTCCTCCCTTCTCCACCCCCATCCTCCAAGCAGAAATACCTAGGAATTTTCGATCCCCTCAGTTCGAGACCTACGACGGCGAGGGAGATCCTGCTGATCACATGGGGGGTTTCAAAACCCTCATGATGATTCACAGCGCCTCGGATCCCCTGCTATGCCGAGCCTTCCCTGCCACCCTTCGGGGTACCGCTCTTGAGTGGTTCTCGAAGCTCGCCCCTGGCTCCGTTTACTCCTTCGACCAACTCGAGGGCAATTTTCTCGCCCACTTCGTCACCAGCCGGAAGACCGAAAGGACCAGCGCCTCGTTACTCGGACTCAAACAGTTAGAGGGGGAATCACTCAGGGTGTTCGTCCGGAGATTTACCGCTGAGGCAAGGTCGGTCTCCTCCCTCGACCCGGGCGTCGCTTCCGCGGCATTCCGGCACAACATCCGTCACGGACAGCTGAAGGCTTCTCTGGCGAAGAAACCCCCCGTCAACTTCCCCGACCTCCTCGGTAGGGTCGAGAAATACATTAGGGCAGAAGAGGCCCTTAACCCCGAAGGTACCAGGGATGACACCGTGAAGGGAAAGCGGAAGACCGAAGAAGTCGAACCATCGAAGAAAGCTCCAAGGGACCCGGGGGCCATGAAGAAGGTCCCGCCGACCCCCCGCTTCGAGAGATACACTCCCTTAACGCACAACACATCCGCCATCCTCCTAGAAATCGAAGACAAAGGCATTGTTCGACTACCTCCCCGACCTAACAACGGCAAGAACAGAGATCAGCGCTTCTACTGCTGCTTCCACTAGGACCATGGACACGACACAGATCAATGCCGGGCCCTGAAAGACGAGATTGAGGAACTCATCTCCAGAGGGTACCTCCGAGAATTCACCCGAGAAGTCCCGCGGGGTCGACAAGATAACCGGAGAGGGATACACTCTCCCCCGAACCCCCCTCCGAGCCGCATACCGGGTCGGGATCCCGAGTCCGAGGGAACCGCGGACGCACCGTTTATCTTACATTGAGCCCATGGAGGGCTAATAGGAGAAGAATCAAATACGTTCCGAAAAGCCTTCCTCCGAGGGATGAATACTGTCCAAGACGATCCCACTCCCGAGCTACAGACCACGCCAGTCTCCTTCCCAGGGGAGGACCTCGAAAGCGTTCGCCTCCCCCACTGCGACGCCCTCGTCATTAGCCTCCGCATGGCTAAGTATGAAGTTCGCCAGATCCTTGTCGACTACGGCAGCTCGGCGAACATTCTTTCCCTCAAAGCCGTCGAGAAACTGAAGGTACCTAGAGGCAAGCTCCAACCGGTCGGGTACACCACATGGGGTTTTACGACATCCCTATCAAGCTAGAAGGGATCGTCACAACACCAAGACAGCTAACAACGCCATACTCGGCCGAACCAGATTATGCTCCCTCCAAGCAATGCCTTCGGCCTGCCATTCGGAACTCGAATCTTCCACCCCACACGGGGTCGGCGCCTTCCGAAGTAGCCAAGAAGCAACGTGGTCGTGCTGCATGACCATCGACGGAGGAGCAATGCCCACCCCCTAACGCCGTCATGCTCTAACCCAAGAAGGCCGAGCCACATCCCCTTCATCACTTTATATACCGTCAACCGAGGCAAAGGCCGTTACAGAAATACTCCCCTCGTCTCGAGCGGCACGCCGCGTCGGAACGACGGGGGCCCACCTTGGGAAGGGAAGCTGCAACCTACGAAGTGAGCCAACTCGAGGCATATAAGCGGGGAGATCCGGAAACGACCGGCATCGAAACCCATGGCAAGCCCGAATTACTTTTTTATATATATATATATATAAACACGAAAAGGCGGGGGCCAGTCCGCGGGAGGCAAATACAATCGAAAGGAGGAAAGAAGAAAGAAAAGCAAAGCTATACATCTCGGTTTCCCTCCTCGACGCCGATCGGGTTCACAGAACGATCATCGGCCGGGTGGTCAATGAGCCCCTCTACGGCAGGGACCTTCGGGGTCCCATCAATCTCCATGTCATGCTCGAAATTCGACAGATCGAGGGTCGGATAGAAATGCCTCACGTGACTGAGCGCCTTCGCGTAGCACTCATCCTGGGCGGCTATCACCATCCACTGGCCCGCATCCGTCAGCTCTTTCCTCTCCTTGGCAAACGCGGCTATTAGCTCCCCCTTCTCCTTGGCAAACTTCCTCTTCAAAGAGGCCACCCTCTTCTCCCACTCGGTGTCCTTGGCCTCGAGCTCCAGCTTCATCTGCTGCTCCCTCTGACGCGAACCCTCGAGCTCGATCCGCATCTCCTTCGTCTCTCGTCCGCTCTTGTCCGCCCGAGCACGCTCTTGTAACAGGGACGCTTCGTAGAGATTCTTCACATTAGCCCCCTGCATACAAGCCTGCGGCCGAAAGAAGCGGATTAGAAGCAAACTCCTGAGGCAAGACCAAACGGAAAGAGGGAGGTCGACGAGCTTACCGACACGGTGGCCTGCGCCAGGCGCGTGAATGCCACCTCCACGGGCTCGTTCTCCATCATCTGGCGATCGCGAGGCGTTGCCAGCTTCTCCACCACCTCTACGGCCTGGGCTTCCTCGGTCAGACAATCGCTCATCCGAACCGACCAATCCGGCACCCACCGCTGCCGCAACAACTCCACCACCGGGTCCTCCTCCTCGACCCCTGCCAAGGGACCGTTCCCCTTGTCAAGATCGGACGCCCTCGCCGAGCCCTTACCCCTCAAAGGGGCACCCCCTTTGCCCGTCTCCGAACGAGTACTCTTAGCCCTCGGCTCAAGCGGTGCCTCAGAGATAACAAGGGGCAGCTCCCTCGGCCTCTTCACCGCCTCCGCCTTCTTCTTCTCGGCGTTTTCCTTCTTCATGGCGAGCCGCCTTGCTTGGATCGATGCCTCATCCATATCTGCAGAAAAAACCATTAAGAGCAATGAGCGAGAATGTACGAAAGGATCGAGAGAAAAGAAACAACTACATACGGAGAACGGCGGGGCTCAGTCCAACGCTCGCCAGGTGAACCTCCGTCACCTTCGTCCAATTAATACTAGGGGACAAACGAAGACGCTCTACAAACCCCCACTCCTCGACCGTCAGATCTCCCTGCCCCGGCTTAGGATAACTCGGCTTGGAGTAATTCCATCGAGTCGGAATGTCCCAGGGCTCTTCACTCCGGATTACCAGATACTTCCTCCTCCAGTCCTTAATAGAATCAGGACGGCTATGAACAACCTTCCTCCTACTCCGGGGGGAGATATAGTAAATCCCCTCGGCTGCCGAACAAAGCGTCAGCGTCGCTCGGAACACGTTCAAGCGCAAGGGTACCCGTTGTTCCTCGCACATCAGTACAAAGCTGATAATCTGCTCCCAAGAGTTCGGCCCATACTGCATCGGCGCCAGGGAGGCCCAGTTCAACACTTCCCGAACAAACGGATGGATCGGCAGCCTCAGTCCAGAAATAAACGCGTCCACGGGGAAGACACAGTACCAAGCAGACAGGGGATCGGTTGGGCGAAGAGTAGAGCTCGGCAGCATCAATTCATAACTAGGACCTATGTGGTACGCCAATTGCAAGACTTCCAAATCCCCGCCATCCAAGGCGGTCAGAATCGCGTCCATCAACACTCTCGTCCGGCTCGGCGAAGAGGCCTGCACACCAAAGAGCTCCTGGTCGGACAGGTCGTCCGGATACTGACGGAAATGCTTCGGCTGCGCGGGCGAACCAGTCCCCTGGCTCGAGCCACCAGTTCCCAACCCTACCTTCCTCGGAGCCTTCTTCCTCTTCTCGGACCGCTCCGACGAAGGAGTGAATAAGGGCCCCCGACCAGTCAGCATGGAATTCGGGCCTGCCCCCGGAACCGTGGATCTCCTTACAATGCCGCCCTCGCCTCTCTCACCCTCGGTAGCCGGCTCCAAAACACGGACGTCGTCCGAACCATCAGTCGTTTCCTCCGACTCGCTACTCTCCACCACGAAGGGACGACGAGAGCGCGACCGCCTCGCACCATGTGCCGCCTCCTCAACCACCGGTTCCTCCTACGAAACCGTGTCAGAAGACTCGTCAGCGTGTGCTGACTCCTCCTCGAGTACGGGCTCCTCCCAGGACGTCGAGTCAGAGATAGGCTCCACCCCGCCCCCAGACGTCGACGCTGATGAGCCAGACTGAGCCCTGTCCATCTATGCCTAGACTAAGTAGACTTGTTAACTCACCTGGGGTTACTTCGGAAGGGCAAGTCTGGTACAGCAAGACGCGAAGATGAGCGCTGAAGTGTTGAAAAATTTTATTTTGAAAAAAGAAAGGAATGGACAAATAGGGAAGAGGGGGGACTATTTATAGGAGATAGAAGCGACTCCTCGATTCCCGCGAGTACTGTTCACCTATCCAACATGCAACTGCCGCCTAAGAATTCGCGCCACATCCTCGAAACGTGCGACGCTGACATCATCCATTGACAGGCTGGCAGCCAGTCAAGGAGGCCAGCGCGGAAGAAGTATTCGGAGGAGGGAACGTTTTTATTTTTAAGATTTAAGGCGCCGTCCTCAGACAGACGCCCCGGGCTCCGAGACTGGGTCGGTTCCCCTTTCACCCGCGAACAGCTCGGGGCTTACAGCGTCATCGGCCGAAGACCCGAACTGTTCCCGGGTGAGACAGAAACCGCCTCAACCTGGAGCCCTATTAGAACACAGAATAGTCAGCCTCCAATCGGAGAACTGCTCATCTACCCGGGGCCCAAAGCCTCAAGACGCCCCCCTCGGAAAGCACCCCGGTCAAAAGCAGATCAACACCCGAAGGCCGAAAGAAGTGCTCCATTCCAAGCCAGTTGATGCAACTGCAAAGGCCCAGCCTACTCCAGTAACGGAACCTTCGCAGTTGCAAACAACCGGCCCGGAACGCCCCTTCATCCCTCTCGGAAGGATAGAACCTCTGTTGTTGCAGACGGCTCACCCTTCGACGTTCGGTCGTTATCCCTCTCGCCCGGATCCCCCCTGGATCTGACCGCCACCTCAGGGCCATCAGATCCAAGAGAAGATCGGGCGACAAAGAAACTACCTCTCCGACAAAACCGGGGGCAAGAATTTTTAAAAAAAACAGGCGTCCGTCGAAGCAGACACCTTCAAGGGCCAAGCGGACCACCTTTGCTTGGATCTGAACCACAACGAGAAAGGGGGAGGGGGGTACTTATAGCCTCCCCCCAGGGGCCGGCCATTATGATGTGGGGAAAACCAAACGGCGGAAGACCATGCGCCATACAGTTATTAGGCGGCGCCATTAACGCACCTAGGAAATGGGAATCTTGCACAGGTCCCAAGGCGCCCCCAAAATGCTCCGCGAAAACAACGGACTACACTACTCAAAACAACCCCAAGGCACAACGGTTCGCCCCCTAACGGCCCGACCTATGATCCCCTCACCAGCTCGAGGTCCGGTCTGGCGCCTGGGCACCCCTCGTCGGAGGATCCACGGGCTGGCCATCACCCTTACCGGCCCATAACTCCCCCTCATCTCGGGGTCCGGTCTGGCACCCGGGTACTCTTCTCAGGAAGAAACAACGGCTCACCTTCACCCTCACCGACCCATAATCCCTCGCCAGCTCGAGGTCCGGTCTGACGCCTGGGTACTCTTCTTCGGAAGATCCACCGGCTGGCCATCACCCTTACCAGCCCATAATTCCCCCTCGTCTCGAGGTTCGGTTTGGCACCAGGGTACTCTTCTCAGGAAGAAACAACGGCTCACCTTCACCCTCACCGACCCGTAATCCCTCGCCAGCTCGAGGTCAGGTCTGGCACCTGGGTACTCTTCTTCAGAAGATCCACCGGCTGGCCATCACCCTTACCAGCCCATAATTCTCCCTCGTCTCGAGGTTCGGTTTGGCACCAGGGTACTCTTCTCAGGAAGAAACAACGGCTGGCCTTCACCCTCACCGACCCGTAATCCCTCGCCAGCTCGAGGTCCGGTCTGGCACCTGGGTACTCTTCTTCGGAAGATCCACCGGCTGGCCATCACCCTTACCAGCCCATAATTCCCCCTCGTCTCGAGGTTCGGTTTGGCACCAGGGTACTCTTCTCAGGAAGAAACAACGGCTCGCCTTCACCCTCACCGACCCGTAATCCCTCGCCAGCTCGAGGTCAGGTCTGGCACCTGGGTACTCTTCTTCGGAAGATCCACCGGCTGGCCATCACCCTTACCAGCCCATAATTCCCCCTCATCTCGAGGTTCGGTCTGGCACCCGGGTACTCTTCTCAGGAAGAAACAACGGCTCGCCTTCACCCTCACCGACCCGTAATCCCTCGCCAGCTCGAGGTCCGGTCCGGCACCTGGGTACTCTTCTTCGGAAGATCCACCGACTGGTCATCACCCCTACCAACCCATAATTCCCCCTCATCACGAGGTTCGGTCTGGCACCGAGGTACTCTTCTCAGGAAGAAACAACGGCCCGCCTTCACCCTTACCAGCCCGTAATCCCTCGCCAGCTCGAGGTCCGGTCTGGCACCCGGGTACCCTTCTCACGAAGATCCAGTGGCTCACCATCCCATTTCTACAACCATGAGCACTCCTCCACGGCTAGCTCCCGCACCCCCTGCAGGAGTGGGGGGCTTGTGTGACAGTGTAAAAATGGCCTGAGGCCCATCCAGGGCCCAATACAATTCCTACTCAGAAAAGCAAAATAACAACCTGGTTCGGCTCCGGACCACTTCAGGGTCGACGCCGAACCTCGTGTTTGCCCTCACAGTGTCGGCCTCCCCGTACTGGCGAGCCTCAGCATCCCCCGGAGTCCGATCCGGAGCAGTCCCTCAGGCCGTCCCCCCTCTCTGGCGGGGCAGAAGGATGACCTGGCGCAGCCTAGGCCCTCTGATTCCCTCCAGAGGCACAGAGGGCTCACGATGGGCCACGTCAGCTCCAAATACCGCCAAGGGTTTCGCCACGTCAGCCCTATACCACTCCTGGTATCGCCACGACCGCCCTAAACCCCCTGGGCCTTCTGCCACGTCAGGCCCATGGGCTTTCGGAACCAAACCCGGTTGGGATTCTCTATAAATACTAGACCCACACCCACCTTTTTGAGGTAATCAATCTTTTGCCACTAAAATATACCTAGTTATTGCTACTCTCTCTCAGAGACTGACTAGAGCGTCGGAGGGTCCGCCACCGGGACAAACCCCGGTGTTTCAGGACCGTCTGCAGGTACACAAGACCTCGGATCCGACCCTTCCGATCCGAGCCCAACCTTCAACATCTTTCCGAGCTCATCGTAGGTTCCAGAAGGTCAACTGAAGGTCGGCAGACGAGCGGCAATCTCCTTCAATACAAATTGAGTTCGAACTCACACCTGGTGCTTCCACACGTTTCTCAGAAATTAACAGCATCAATAACATATAAGAACTTTTAGTGTATGTTTGGATATATAGGATTGGGATGACTGGAGTTTACCAGTGAAGGGTGCAAACTCTCCACCCAAGAAAGATAGCTAAAGTAAATTTGTTGTTTATCCATTTTGATTTTTTTTTTTTTATAAATGTGCAAAGGGGAGACAAAGTGAAGATAAAAGAAATGATTAGCTTGGATTAGAGTTTTGAGAACTTCATGTATTTCATTTTGGTTGAAATAATAATAAGAGGTATTTTAATTGCGAAACAGAGTCTCAGACAAACAAATGTTTAGATTATTGATATTGTAGATACATTCACACATGCACTTGCGTTACCATTGTATTTAGACATGCTCATAGTGGTTATGAGATTAGAGTAAGCTCTATAAAATCTATATGATAATGTCCTTGCATAACGATTACAAGCATCTAAAAGTGATGCTGAAATTAAAAAAAACACTATGCAGTATTTCTAACAAACTATATGCATTCCAGGTAAGTTCAAGATAATGTTCAAGAAGGCGATGGTTGAGCTTAAAGGTCGATATACTGCTTCCTCATATAATATGTTTGCTACTTCAATTAATTTGATGGACCTCCAAAACTATTTTATATAATCAAATAAGGTGCACCATTCCGAAGACGTGCCGTAGGCACGTGTCAACGAGCAAACCTAGTGTGTGTGTGTGTGTCTATATATATATATATATATATATATATATATATATATATATATATATTGTCTATTAAGTAAACTATACATATACTTGAATTGATTTGGTATATGATTGAATCGATTGAATGTACAATTGAAGTAAACTTTGCCTAATATTATGCATTAAGGTTAGGTTTAGGGTTGCTAGACCTAGGGTTAGAACCCTAATCTAGGGTTATGAAACCTACTTCTTGATTAGTGTTTGAATGAGATTTGATATGATCCAAGGGTCCTAATTTAACCATGTGTTGATCTTCATGAAGAAGTGTGAAGCACCATGAAGTTTCTAGGACTTTTTGGTGAGATGGCTTAATCTCCACCCTCCATTCCACTCACCCCCTCACCCTTCAATCTCCACCCTCCAAATCCCCATTTCCGGCCAACCCCTATCCCCACTCTCCCATTTTTTATATAACTCCAACACTTCTCCCATTCTCCATTTTTCTTCATTCTATCTAAGTACAAAAAAAAAGAGAAAAGAGAAGTAGAAGAAGGATTAGAGAGTGAGAGAGCGAGAGAGTAGAGAGTGATTAGCCAAGAAAAAAATTTTTTAATCATTGTTGTAGGTAATCAAGTGGTGGCAAGCTTGGAGAAGGAGAAGAAAAGTTGAAAACAAGGCCTATTCTCAACTCTAAGATAGGTGTGTGTTCTCAACTCTAATACTAGATTTTTTATTTTTATTTTGTATGCTATGGTTTGTAGGAGTAGATAAAAGAGGCTTAAAATCATGCATGATTAATTGAAAAGTAGTGCAAATTGAGCTTGTATGTTAATACAATTTTTTTTACCATGATTAATGAAAGAACACATATGTTATATGGTAGACTTAGGAATTTCTACCGTTCAAATGGTTTAGAATCTGGACCCAAAATTTTTATGTCATGTTCTATGATGAGTTTAGAGCATCCTCTAATTTTTTTCATATTCTTATGGGTTCATTTAGTAGCTCAACAAAATAGTTCTTTTCGGAACAGAGAGCAGTGAAAACTGTGTTTTTCCTTGTCATGAAGTGAAGTATGAAAATTCATATTTTGGAATTGGTAAGGTATCTTGAGCTAAAATTATTACTGGAAGTACATGTATGTGATAAAAATAAACTTTCAAAATTACGAATTTTTCTAAATTTATTTGATATATTAAAAAAATTTGTTTTGTCAACTGTTCTAGAGCCAAGAACTGGCTATGTTCTGTTTCAAAGATGAAGTTTGATAAATCATAACTAATTTATGAAATATAATATTGCAATGAAATTTTTATTCTAGCATCTAATATGTGTCTAAATCATGTATCTAAAATTTTAAAAATTTGGGACAATATTTGATGAGTTTTCAAAATTAGTTTGTAACCAAAGATTTTGGCACACCACTGAAAACATGAATGTTTTTCTACCAAATTCAAAAGGTCATAACTCACTACATATTTTGAATCTGGATGCAACTTTTAGATATGTTAGACTTGCATACGTCAAGTTAATAAATCTAAAATTTTATAAGTATTGGAATTATGGTTTGTAACATCCTGAATTTTCGAATAATTAAATATAAAAATTTTCATTTGTTTTCACGTGTTTCGCACGTGCAAATTAATGTGTGCTTTTGGATTTAAAATTATTTTAATGTCATGAACAAACATTTTTAATTTCTCTTTTAAAAAGCCTATTATTATTTATTATAAATTCTTGGGCCTAATAGTTTAATTCTAGCCCACTCAAAATAAAATTAATTAATTAATTAAGAGCCCATGGATTTTAACCCACCTAACTAGCCCACTAATTAATTATATTATTAATTAAGACAACTTGTATGGTAGACATGATCAAGTAACTAATTAATTAATAAATTAATGAATAATAACTAGGTGTGCATGTGATGGCACGTGCATTGCACATGCACGTGCAATGGGACAAAGAGAGGGAGGCCGGTCATGCTTGGTTTGGGGGAAATGGAGAGAGTGGAGAGTTGGTTGCTTGATAATGGGTGGTTCTTCTAACTCCCAAATGTATCCTAGCCCTTCATCCAAACTCATCTCAACCCTTTATTTGCTATTGAGATGTGTATAAATACCCCGCTCTTGTCATTCTTTATCACTTACGCTTAGAAAATTTTAAAGAGAAAGAGAAAGAAAAGGCATTAATTGTGAGAAAAAGATTGAGTGTGGAAAAGAAAATTGTGTGAGAAAAAGAAAGAGAGAGTGTGCTCTTGTTCCATTGGAGGCCGGCATAGCATCAAGGAGGGGAAGCTCGGATTCTTGCATAGCTAGGAGGAGGAGCTCGAATTTTGCACAAGCTAGGAGGAGAATGGAAGGCAATCGTGCTTTCAAGGAGTTTTCTTTAGGAATTTTCATTGTTTCTCTAAGAAGGTGGGTGATTTCTCTACTTCTAATGTAGTTACCATGTTATGAATTTAATTTCATGAACATGCTAGCGAAACTAATTAAAATTGCCATGTGATTGCCTAAAGAGACTAGTAGAGAAAAAAAAAGAAGAAAATTTTGATTGTGATTAATGAATTAAAACTCATCATGGTGTCTTATTAATGAAATTCATGTTAGAATGTCTATTTTTAAATGAACCATGCTAGTGTGATGATTTTAATTAAATGAATGGCTTAGTTGTAGATTAAAATGAATGGATATTGTTATGTTTAGTTATAGATTGAGATGAATAGATATTGTCATAAATGGATAAATTGTTGTTATATAAGGTTGATGTGATAAAAGAATAATTGCTAAACTCTTGTAAAAATTAAAAGAGAGCAAGAACCTACATTTAGTGGATCCATATTGTTTTTTTTTGAATGGAAACCATAGTTTTATTTTAAGTCAATAATATAAATTGTAAAGAAAACTTACTTTAATGTTGAAATTAAGAGTTTTTTTAATTACTGTTATACTGTATTTTTTTTAAAGAAAATATTCTGGGAGAATTTTGAATTGAAAGATATACGCTCGTTGAGAAATCAAAATTTGTAAAAGAATTTTTTTGAACAGATAGAAAGTATAAAGCTTTTTCATGTCCTCTTCATAACAGAGAATTAGTTGGGTATATTGGCTTTCGGTGTAAGTATAGGGCGCTGTGTACAGTGTATAGAGTCTCGGGTTCAAGTCTTGAAGAGGCTCTGTTTTTATTAAAAATTGATTTTTCTCAAAATAAAGTACAGCCGATACATAAAGTAAATAAGCAGAATCATATCAGTTAGTCACTCTTGGACTTCTTGGTCTTCGGGTGCGCCTTGGGTCTGTCACTGTAGCTGGGCAGGGGGTTTGGTCCTGGGTTCGAATCCGACCACTGCCCTTTTACTTTAGTTTTGATATTTTAAATATATTTTGATATTTTTTTGATATATTGGGGTTTTAAGAGTAATAAAAATTTGGGGAAAAGTTCTATTATTCTTCAGATATTATCTAGGCTATATGAAAAATAATTCTACAACACTTTAATATATTTTGTGAGAATTGAATGCGGTTTTTATATTAAAATAATGGATTAAAGAACTTGATAAATCTTCTTTAAAGTATGGCTTTAGTACAATTAAAGAAAATGGAAAAATTTGAATGCAAGAAATTATGTGGAGATTAAATTATGAGATGTGGTAAGTTAAATATGAAATTGATGTTTTGTACATATAAATTGTGCTTGGAAAATGAAAAAAAAGGTCATGATGGATTGTAGAAATTTGTGAGTAAAAACACTCAAATTTTTTGTGAACATGAAAAGAGGTTAAGAACTAGAATGTAGCTAAGTCCTTATACCGGCATGAATGGATTCTTGAAAAATAAATGTTGCAGAAAAAGAGCAAGATTGGGTCGTTGTTATCAATTAATGTTTAAGACTGGTGTAAAGGAAAGGATAACTCTAGGGTGTTAATTTTACTCATGATTCAAATATCTAAGGACTACACTATAGTGAAGACGTGATGAAAGTAAGAGAAAAACACAAATATGAGGGCCTCGGATCTACCGTGTGAGGGTGTTCACAGGCTATCTGCATGATGCGTCATGTCATGACGTGGATACATCTCCGGAATTATCGGGACCGTAGCGACGCTTGTGGGGTGCTTGGTGACTACGTAGTGCCATTGTTCCATAACGGAGGCGAATTGTCCATAGGTTGTCTGCATAATGCGTCATGTCAGGACGTGGGGTTCTCCTCCAGGCTGTCTGGACATGGGCTCGTAACTCATAAAACATCTAGGATACTTACCGTAGTTACCGTAGTAGTTAAACTCATACCGAGGGATTCAACCCTACAAGATGAAGTACGGTTAAGGGCTTGCCCTCGGATTTATGTAGAATGGGATGCATAAGTTCGAAAAAGTGTGCATTAGTGTTAGGAAATAATAAGTAACTGCATTTAAGACTAAGTGCACATTCACACACGATATCAATAAGATAGTCCCCCTTAGCGTTGTTTGTGATCAAGTGTGTTTTTTCCTAGTAAGAGAAATTGATGTATTATATCCTAGCGTCACTTGTATGCAACTGACGTGACCACAGTTTCTATGCAGGATAAAATGAATGAAAGAACTAAAGAATGAATGCTGCTTAAAGAAATGTTCAAATTGTTATTTATTTCATGTATCATGTTGGAATTATAATTTCGCTGCATTGATGTAAATATTGTTGTATAAAAGTCTTAAATTCCTTATAAAATTCTACGAAGTGAAGTGTAAAGATCCTATGAAATTTCGAATTCAGGCTTATTTGGAATTCGGGTTGTTACATGGTTGAAATTGATATTAAATTTGGAATAGACTGTGTTCAGTTTAAGCTTAGAGTTAGCTAGTCTGTGAACTTGTGAGTTTCTGGAATTGTGTGTTTAGAATCTGCAGAACTGATCAACTAGAGACTTGTAGTAAAGAGTCTTAGTTTTCCAGAACATTTAGAATTAATCATGCAAATACAATTAGTATGATGGAAGATATGATTTTTTTTTATTCTGGACATAAACAATGCTAAATGAAACTACTTGTTTTGTAGCTTGGTGAAGTTTGGCTTAACTCCTAAACCTTGGATTTGAGAAATAGTAGCACTTCCCATGATTAATTGCTTGGTTAGATCATGTTTTTGAGTTTGTCAAGCATGTGTGTTGATTTGATTATAATTTGAGTTGATTGGACTTTCTAGTGTAAGATGATACCCCACGGCTATCAACCCTTAGGCTAGGAATTGAAACTTCCGCCTCGATGTTTGAAAGAACAAATCTTGTGCACCGACGGGGTCATAGAGAATGATCGCGGGCTGAGGATATGGACGAGATTCAAGATAGGGGAAGTGGCGAGCAAGATGGTCGCGTCGCCGGAGCCGCGGGTTGATAGACGGGAACTAAGGTTTTTTTGTTGTATGCCCCAAAGAGACTAGGAGTGACCTAGTATATTGGTCAAGTTTTGATTGAAACCATACCCTTATAACACATCTAGGGTAGGCTCGGTATTAGTTAGAAATACTGATACATGAAATTTGCATTAGTTTTCAAGCAAACCATTAGTCGGGTGTTGTACTCCCCTGTCGTTGGGGTACGTGCAGAGTTGCGTACCCCGCTCTGTTAATTCCTTAAGTAACGTGGTGAAGAACGAGAGGGTTCCTGTCGGATAGGGGGAATAGACCCTCGAGTCCATCATATTCTATGTTGGTGATGAACGGGCCATAGGTGGGGTTCCCTATGTGTTTTCAGTGCCAACTTGATATAAGGTACCTTGTAGTTCGTCATGGCTTTTGAGTAAGGTCCGGGCGCCGGGCACTAGTGGCAATAGGGACACCACTAGGTGACTGCAGTAACGGGTTGGACCGTAAATCTGCAACCTCATCAGCGATGTTGTGTCTGTCAGGAACAGGATGAGTACGAGAGTAGGATGCATGGCGAGGGTTCAAAACCCTGAACTTGGAGACAACGGCTTGATTTGGGGTGTATGTAGTATGGGATGCATGTGTTTTCCAAAGTCTCGCTTGCATTAGAATATGTGCATTCTTGACATGTGCATTAGACTACTAGGTCATGTCATACACGGACACTTTAGCCCAAATACACTTTTCTTTTGAGTTACACATTTTCTGTTGCATCAACTTTTGATTGTCAGTTGGAGATCGCTGTTGTTATTAGCATTGCGTCAGTATACGTACTGACGTACCCACTCTTTTAGGTACTGGATGTCGATCCATGAGAATAAGAGAGCTCAAGCCAGATGGTGCGTCCAAGTGACAGTATCAAGTGTTCATTATTCATATTATTGTAAAACTCTGATTTGTAACTATTGAAACATTGTAATATTGCAACACTTGAGACTTGTAAACATTTATTGAATAAAATTTTTAATTTCCTGTATTTTCTTGTATTGTGACTGTTTGAATGAAAGATTCTGGTTTGTGTCACGAATAGCCAGTATTGGGATTCAGGGCGCTACAGAGTTGATATCAGAGCAACCTTCAAGCTATAGTCCAACATAACAGAAAAATAGACTTGGATGTCACTAGGAGAGTCAGGTTTAGCCAGTTAGTAGATGATTATAATTAATATTGTTGCTCTTTTCAACTTATGTTTTATAATTTTCTATATCTTGACTAATTCCCATATTTTCTCCTGACAGATGGCGATTGAGGACACCCAGAATGGATGGGCAAACAGGACTAGGGCAGTAGGATCGGTGAGGGCTGGACAGAATCCAGCAGCTGCTCAGATCACTCCACCTCCACAGCCCACCGTCGTGGAGCGAGCTATCAGTCGATTGTTCCAAGAATTCGCTGCGTACCAATGGAGCCATGGAAAGTGGGAAGATCAATTGGAGAATTTCGGCCACGCACTGATGTCCACGAATAAAAGGGTGGCCAAATTGAAGAAGTCTAGGAAGAGACTTGCTATGAAGCTAGTGCTAATGATGCGCCAATATCTGGAGAAGTTGGCACAATTAGAGAACAAGTATGAGGAGATACAGTCTAAGGTTGCCCAGCTGCAAACCCAGTTGGAGCAACTGACTTCAGTAGAGAATTCTGCTACTGGGGATCACCATGTGAAGGATATGTGTGATCTTGCTCTGTGATGGATGTTATGATGTTTTAATGTACATAGGATAATGTTTTTGTAAGACTATGGTGTATATATGAAATATGGAATGATGTTTTGATGTATATAGAACAATGCTTTTTGTAAGACTATGTTATATAAAATGAAACAAGTACTTATGTTTTAGTATAAGATGAGTCTTTGAGTGGATGTTCTTAACTGCAACTTCATGTTAAAACACTCTAGTATTTCCTTTGATATTCAGATGACTAACGGATCTAGGAGTGGTAGAAGTAGTCAGACCGAGAGAGAAGGCAGTTGTCACGCCCCGCTTCCAGAAAGAAAATGGAATACGGATACGAGATAAAAGCCCAGCGAATGATTTTTATCATCCATAAGCTGTTCAAGAAATCTTTACAGCACTTCACAAGATAATTCAGAGTCGGAAGCAAAAGATACAACCAGGCATGCATAATTGAAACAAGATACCAACAGAAATTACTTGAAACCAAATATAATAATTTCAAATAATCAAATTCTGAACGAGTCAAATATCCTGGGTCACATCGCCCAAATATAAGATAAATATCCAAGTAATCAAGTACATCTCATTCAAGTTCAAGCAACAATAATAATAATAATCATAAAGCAGAAAAATCCAGTGCTAATACATCATCTCGCCAATACCATCTAGCAGCTGACCATCATGATCTGCAATTAGTAAATTTGCAGGAGAAGGAAAAAGAAAACAAGTACCCGTCAATTGCAAGTTCGGGCCACTTATAATGTAGGATACAAGTACATGGGATAGGTAAATCAAAGTAACAAACCTAGCATGGTATAATCATGATAACAGGATATAAATCATAGCATGGCAAGATGAGTAAGTATAACAACATGTGTCGAGTTTCAAGTAAACAAGTGTCATGTACCAAGTAACCAGTATCAAGAATCATGTAATCATGTAGCATGTATCAAGTGTCAAATCTCATGTATCATATAGTCAAGTATCAAGTAGGCATGTATCATGTTCAAGTGTCATGTTTAAGTCTTGTAGTTATTACTATCTAGGTAGCACTTCATGCATCTCGGTTTTTACTACATGGTTGCTACAACAAACAGTTTCGCTTTAGATTTTGTAGGGGACCATACAGGGCAGTGTACTCAGGGACAAGCTCCAAGTATCATGTAAACAAGCTCCAAAAATCGAAACAAGCTCCAGTTTCATGTGTGTACGTGTCATGTATATCGTGTCAAGCTCCACATATAAACAAGCTCCAATAACCACTAGGTTCTTCCGAGTACACGTTTCTGCACTATCCACTACTAGATCTTTCCCTTAACCCCAGCTTGGTTATTTATTATTATTATTAGTGTCCAAAAAGAATGTAAATGTGCAAAACATATCAATTATATCATGTCAAGATCATGTAACAAGTTCAAGTTGCAAGATAAACATGTACGTGTGCAAGGTATCTCATAAAAGACTCAAATAAACAAATCTTAAGTTCAGGACAGCAAGGCCATACTGTAGTAAAACAGTGATTCCCTGTGTTACAAACTTGCAAACCTGAATCCGTAGAAACGTCTAAAAAGTAGACTCCCAACCAAATCCAGCGAGTATAAATAAGTCATATATTAATTCACAAAAACATATCTCAAAACTGATTTGAATACAGAAAATAGGTTCAGCCAGAAATCAGGAAAACATATTCAAGAGCAGGAAAACAACATGGAAACTCAGTAAATAAATCCACGAAAAATCTAGGATATTCTCCTATGTGTCCAGTATCTAAATATAAAGTCATAATTTTCAAGGAAAATTAGATCATTCATCAACAATTGGAAAACATCAATAAACAGTAGTTTGGCAAATCTGGAAATCCCAACACTGCTGTACGAAAACCATAATATCTCTCAACCTGTGAAACGAAATCCAATTCCGACAAATGGAGATGAAAATAGACAATTTATATTAACTTTAATATTTCACAAGAATTTTTCATACAGTAGAAAGAAATAGGGTGAAAATACGATTCATTAGAGAACAGCGAGTAAAATACAGCAAGTACAGTCTTTATAGACAAGCATGAAACGACGTATAAAACTCATCAAATAAATCCACCAAAATTCTTGGTAATCCCTAACTAGATAAAGAAAGGCTGACCAAAGTCTTGGGTCAAAATAATATGTGTACAGATATTAAAATGATTTAGTCATCAAAAATACCAAGAAACGAAATCTGGAAAAGATCGACACCTCTGTAGTAAAAAAGTCATAATACATACGAAAACGAAATCAAGCAAGATCAGAGGAGTATGAAAATAGATGAAATTCTCTAAATCTCATATTTTATACCAAAATTATGTTACTGACTTCAAGGCAGTCCAAAACAGCAAACAAATCAGATCAGCGACAAAATACAGATTTTTCCCTTTAACGACAACTCCACATATATCATACAAAACTTGTTCAAAACACAACTAAACATGAAATCGGGTCTACCAAATGTCCAAACATCATGAATTAGGGTATTTAGCATGTCCACACTAAGTATATCTTATGGGTCTCAACAAAATCACGAATTCTCATAAAAGTCTCACATACATGATCAAATCAAGAACATGGTAAAACCTAAGTTAATTCATGTCCATATTGTGTCGTGAGGCAACTATGGTCAAGTTTTCCCAATAGAGATAAAACCCATCAAGAATAACAGAAACAAGAGTCGTCTCCAGACCCAACTACACTATAGGTGGTATTTTTAACTTGTATCAAACAAAGGAATTGGAGTACAAGTTACTTGCCTTAACCGAAGATGAAAAACGACGAAAATCAAGAGTGACGGGAATGGATCTCGACAACGAACAAAACCCACGAATGAAAATCCACGAATCAACGAATCCAAGCAAACTCGTGCAAAAGTCACCACACGAGCAAAACTCCACAAAGCGAGAGAGAGATCAAGAGACAGAGAGATGACGACGGCGGGGTGCGGCCTGGCCTGGCTGCAAGTCGACGGCGCCGGAGTGAGGGAACGGGGAGAGAGTCGATGGATGGATGAGGAGAGGGATGGTGGTCAGGTGAGGCAAGTGGAAGGTCGGGAAAGGTGGGGTATGCGGGGGCCGGGAGGAGCTCGGCCTGGGGCAAGGGGCATCGGGTGTGGGTACGGTGCAGCCAAGGGCAGCGCAAACCAAGGAGGGGAGGCCAGGGATATGTGATGGAGGCTAGGGTAAGGATTAGGAGTAATAGGATTTGTTTAATGGGTATTGATAAAGATTAATTGCATAGGATTAAACATAGGATTTGGTTTAATTTGGCTTTGGTAAATCTATTAGGGATCAAACAATATGATTGGGAATAGGTTGAGCAACCAACACCACCATAAGCACCTAAGACCACAAAATAAAGAAGACAAGAACCAAATGAAAGAAAGAACAATAATAGACGACGAACAAAACAAAAGACGAACAAAAACCAACACGAGGAGCTTAAAATGAAATAAATGAATATATATTGAAAACAACCCCAATATACAGATCAGAGAAATACAAGAGAGAGTACAATAACTAAGAAAAGAAAAAAAAAACCAAAATACACAAAATGAAAAATAGGGGTTACAATCCTACCCTACCTAACAAGAAGAATTTCGTCCTCGAAATTCAAAAAGAAGATACGTAAGGTAACCCCAACACAACCAAAAGAACAAAAAATAAACTATCCAAACAAATGAGGAAACTTCTACTAAATCTCATCCTCTAGCTCCCAAGTCGACTCACTAGGCGAGTGAGGATTCCAAGCAACACGAACCAACTTGATGTCCTTGTTCTTAAGCACTTTCTCCCGCCGATCCACAATAGTAACTGGCGGAATCTCACAAGTCAAATCCGGCCGAACGATCAATTCAGAATAGTCGATCAAGTGGCTCTCATCTCGGATATCTCCTGAGTTGCAAGACATGGAAAACATCGTGCACTCCTGATAAGGTTGGCGGTAATGTAAGACGATAGTCCACCTTGCCTATTCGCTCCAAAATCTCAAACGATCCAATAAACCTCGGGCTAAGCTTGCCCCCACCACCGAACCGAATGACACCGCGCCATGGCGATACCTTAAGGAAAACATGGTCACCAACACCAAACTCCAACGCTCTCCGATGAACATCAGCCCATCGCTTTGCCTATCCTGAGCTGCCTGCAATGCTTCCTAATTTGAACCACAGCATCCACTGTGTCACGCCCCGCTTCCCAAAAAGAATACAGAATACAGATACGTAACAAAAGCCCAGCAAATGATTATCATCATCCATAAGCTGTTCAAGAATCTTTACAACATATCACAGAAATAATCAGAGTCGGAAGCAAGAGTCTCAATCAACATGCATAATTGAAACAAGATACCAACAGAAAATTACTTGAAACCAAATATAATAATCTCAAATAATCAAATTCTGAATAAGTCAACTATCTTGGGTCACATCGCCCAAATACAAATAAATATCCAAGTCACCAAGTACATTTTATTCAAGTTCAAGCAACAAATAATAATGATAATAAAGCAAAAAATCCAGAACTAATACATCATCTCACCAATACCATCTGGCAGCTGACCATCCTGATCTGAAATTAGTAAATTTGCAGACGAAGGAAAAAGAAAACAAGTACCCGTCAATTGCAAGTTACGGGCCACTTATAATGTATGATACAAGTACATGGGAAAAACTAAACAAATCTAAATAATAGCAGAAACAGACCTAGCATGGTATAGCAGAATCAACTTGCATGGTATACTAACATGTGTCAAAGTCAAAAGGCATACAGATAGATACACAGATAGTGTCAATATGGTGTCAAGTGATAATGTCAGACAGATAACACGAAATTAGATGATTAGATAACAGATAGCCAGATACATATAACAAATTTAGATTCAGATTTCAGATTTTAGATACAGATACAGATGTCAGATTTTTTATAAGTCTTGTATTAATTACTAACTAGGTAGCTCTTCATGTGCCATCCTTTTATCACATAGTTGCTACATTCAAAACAGTTACGTTTGTAGATTTCGTAGGGAATCATATAGGGCCATGTACTTAGGGTTCAGACAGACAGATATCAGATAATAGATACAGACAGACAGATAACAGATGATCATGCAGCAGATAGGATTAAGTCCCCTCCAAGTACACCCTCTCGTAGGAAGTATGTAGTTGGGTAACAGATGGGATCACGGGCCCCCTTCTGAGTACACCCTCTCATAAGGAAGTATGTAGCCAAGAATCAGATAATTAAAATCTTGCATGATCTCATAAACAGATAATCAGATGGGAAATACGGGCCCCCTTCTAAGTACACATTTTTATGTTTTCCCACTACTAGATCTTTCACATAAACTCCGGCTTGGTTACTTTTATTATGGTCATCAAACAAGCATGAATGTGTACGGAATAGTGTCAAACTAACATGGTATAATCAGTATTAGGTTCAGGAAAACAAATAAACATGCATATGTGATATACAGTCACATAAACGAGCAAAATAGTGTGTGTCCATATTCAGGACAGCAAGACAGTAACGTACTAAAATAGTGATTCCCGCTACTACAAACATCCAAATCTGGATCCGTCAAAGGATTTAGAAATTAGACTTCCCACGAATCCAGTGAGTATAAATAAGTCATATAGTAATTCACAACATCATAACTCAAAACTGATTTTAATACAAAAAATAGGTTCAGCCAGAAATCAGGAAAACGAATTCAAGAACGGGAAAACAACATGGAAACCTCATAATAAATTCCAAGAAAAATCTGGGGTATTCCTCTATAGGTCCAATATCTAAATATTAAATTTCATAATTTTCCAGGAAAACTAGATCTTTCATCAAAAATAAGAAAACATCAATAAACAGTAGTTTGGCGAATTGGAAAATCCCAACACTGCTGTACGAAAACTATGATATCTCGCAACCAGTGAAACGAAATCCAATTCTGTCAAAGGGAGGTGAAAATAGATAAAATATAATAACTTTCATATTTCATAAACATTTTTCATACAGTAAAAGGAACCATAGTGAAAATAAGGTTCTTTACAAAATAGTGAGTAAAATACAGCAAGTATATAATTCATAAATGAGCATGAAAAAACATATAAACTTATCAATAAAATTCACCAAAATTCTGGATAATCCCTAACTTGGTAAAGAAACACTGACCAAAGTTTTGGATCAAAATAATATATGTAGCATAGTTCTTTAAAATGATTTGTCATCAAATTTACCAAAAAACAAAATCTGGAAAAGATCGACATCTCTGTAGTAAAACAGTCATAACTCAGTCATAAGAAATCAAAATCAAGCAAGGTTAGAGGGGTTTGAAAATAGACAAAATTCTCTAAAACTCATGTTTTATACTGAAATTAAGATACTGATTAAAGACAGTCCAAAACAGCAAACAAAACAGATCAGCGATAAATACAGATTTTTCCCTTAAAAAAACAAAATCGACATAAATTCAAGAAATTTATCCAAACACACCCAAACATGAAATCGAGTCTACCAAGTGTCCAAACGTCATGAATTTGGGTTATTAACATATCTAAAACAAGCCTATCACATGGATCTCAACAAATATCCCAATTCTCACAAAAGTTTCACATACATGATCAAATCAAGAACGGGCAAAACATAAGTTAATTCATGTCTATATTGTGTCGTGAGTCATCTATAGTCAAGTTTTCACAATAGAGACAAAACTCATCAAGGATAACACAAACAAGAGTCGTCTCTAGACCCAACTACACTATAGGTAGTATTTTTGACTTGTATCAAACAAATGAATTGGAGTACAAGTTACTTGCCTTAACCGAAAATGAAGAACAACCAAATCCACGAGCAACGAGCAAAATCCACGAACAAAAATTCGCGAATCAACGAATCCAAGCAACGAACCCATGAACAACTCGCACGATCCCATGTGCAAACTCTCAAGCAAGCGAGAGAGAGACCAAAAGAGAGAGAGAGAGAGAGACGATGGATTTGTGGTGCATGAGGTTTGGTATGGTGGTGCGATGAGATGGTCGGATGATGGTCAAGGAGGGATGATCGGGAGTAGGGCTCAGGTGTAGGAAGTGGGGGCTCAGGTTAATAGTAGGCCGGAGGAGAGGGGAGTGCTGTCGGGATTGGGGGGTTGCCGTGGTGTGCATAGGCCGGGATAGGGTCGGCCTGGGCTTGGGGGTTGTGTGCGGTCGGGATGCAAGCAAAGAGAGGGAGAGAGAGAGGGAGGTCGGGATAGAGTAGATGGTGTTAGGGTTAGGGTTTGTGTTAGGGGGAAGTTTATATATAGGGTTTCGGATGTGGGTTTATGGATATTGGGTTGTGGGTATTAAGAGTGGTAATAGGATTAATCTAATAAGACAAATGGAGATCATATTGAATAGGATTCAACTAGGATTGGGTAATTTGGCTTTGGTAATCAATTAGGGATCAAAATAATAGGATTAGGAATGGGGTAGACCACCAAATCACCAAGAGGATCCAAAAAAAACAAATAAAGAGAACGAGACAACAATAAAGAGCGAAAACAACAACTATAAACAAGAACAACCAAGAAATCAGAAATAACACGCTAAAATCAAGAATGAGAAAAGAAATGAAAATATATTGAAACAACTCAATCTACGGTTCAGAAAAATACCAGATAGAGAGAGAGTACAAATACACAAGAAAAGAAAAATACACCAAAAATACGAAAAATGAAAAACAGGGGTTACACACTGTCTTGGTGATCAACTTCGGACCCAACAACTTCCTCTCACCAATGTCATCCCAGCACATTGGCGATCTGCACTTCTGCCCATAGAGCGCCTCGAACGGAGCCGCTTTAATACAAGATTGAAAGCTGTTATTGTATGAGAACTCTAAGAGATGCAGATGATCCTCCAAAGATCCACCAAACTGAAGCATACAGGACCTCAACATGTTCTAAAGAATCTGAATAGTCTGCTCTGACTGTCCATCAGTCTGGAAATGAAAAGCTGTACTGTACTTAAATTTACTCCCCAAACTGTTCTGAAGACTCTCCCAGAACTGAGATATAAATCTCGTATTCCTGTCGGATACAATACTGACTGGAACCTCATGAAGTCTAAAAATCTCTTGCATATACCTCTCAGCTAGGCTCTCAGTAGACTGACCGACACGAAAGGGAAATGAAGTGAGCACTCTTCGTCAACCGGTCAACAATCACCCAAATGGCATTATGATCCTTAGGACTCTGGAATAGGAAGCGGTCACAAAGTCCATAGTGATATGTTCCCACTTCCACTCTGGAATAGGAAGCAACTGAAGAAGTCCAGCAGTCCTCTGATGCTCTGCCTTAACTTGCTGGCAGACCAAATACTGAGAAACAAACCGAGCCACAGCCATCTTCATACCATGCCACCAGAAATGAAACTTCAAATCCCGATACATCTTAGTACCGCCAGGATGGATAGAATATGAAAACTGATGAGCTTCTTCAAGCAATCTCTGATGAACTTCACCCTTAGGGACACACAACCGGGAACCAGAACGAAGAGAACCATCAACATGAATAACCATGTCCGTTCGGGACCCAGACTCAATCTCAGCTCGAAAACCTTGCAACTGCACATCACCAGCCTGCGCCTCTTTAATCTAATCAACAAGAGACGACTGCAGCTGGAGCGCCAAACAACTCCGACCAGAACTTGGCAACACAACATCCAACTCCAACCTCCTAATCTGCTCAATGAGATCATTCTGAGCAAGAAACATAACTGCCGGTCTCCGGCTCAAAGCATCAGGCACCAAGTTTACTTTCCCAGGATGGTATTGCAAACTGATGTCATAATCGGCCATAAGTTCCAACCAACACCTTTGCCTCATGTTTAACTCCTTCTGGGTGAAAACGTACTTGAGACTTTTGTGATCTGTAAAGATCTCCACTCGGTCTCCAAGTAAATAATGTCTTTACAGCTTCAAAGCATGAATCACTGCTGCTAACTCCAAATCATGAGTAGGATAGTTCTTCTCATGCGGCCTCAACTGCCTCGATGCATACGCAACAACTTGGCCCTTCTGTATCAAAACTGCTCCAAGACCCTAACCAGAAGCATCACAGTGAATTACAAATCCGCCTGAACCATCTGGAATAGTCAACACAAGCGCTGACGTCAATCTGTTCTTCAACTCAACAAAAGCCTCATTACACTCATCAGACCAACAGAACATCTGATCTTTCCCAGTCAACTTAGTCAACGGTCCTGCTATCTTCGAAAAATCTTGGACGAACTTTCGATAATAGCCAGCCAAACCAAGCAAATTCCTGACCTCCGAAACTGACTTGGGAATAGGCCAATCCTTCACAGCCTCAACCTTGGCTGGATCCACAGAAACACCCTCACCTGAGATAATGTGCCCCAAGAAAGAAATCCTGTCGAGCTAAAACTCGCACTTGCTGAGTTTCCCATAGAGCTGATTCTCTCTCAAAGTCTGCAGAACCACTCTAAGATGCTCAACATGATTTTCCCGATTCCGAGAGTACACCAAAATATCATCAATGAAGACCACCACAAATCTATCCAAGAACTGAGAGAAAACCCGATTCATAAGACTCATGAATACAGCCAGTGCATTCGTGACTCCGAATGGCATCACAAGATATTCATAGTGCCCGTATCTAGTCCTGAATGCAGTCTTCTGTATATCTACAGCCTTCACCTTAACTTGATGATACCCAGAACGAAGATCCAACTTCGAGAAAATAGCAGCCCCACTTAACTGATCAAACAAATTATTGTTCTGGGCAGCTGATACCGATTCTTCACAGTAACTCTGTTCAGTTCCCGATAATTCATGCACAGTCGATGACTACCATCCTTCTTGTTGACAAAAAGGACCGGATCACCCCAAGGCGAAACACTAGGTCTGATAAACCCAAATCAAGCAACTGCTGAATCAGCACCTTAAGCTCTGCCAGCTCAACCGGTGCCATCCTGTAGGGACTCTTTGATATCGGTGCCGTTCTAGGCTGAACATTAATACCAAATTTCACTTCCCTATCAGGGGTAAGCCAGGCAACTCATCTGGAAAGACATCCAAGAAATCCCGAACTACTAGAGGTGCAGCCTCATAGCCCGAGTGCAACTCCATTGCACAATCCACCTGTTCAACTGCAGTCTTTGCTCGGCCAAGGAAAGACTCCCCGACATGGAACTTAAATTCTACTCGATCTGGAATTCTGAAGACAACTTTCTTGGCACGAAAATCAATAATGGCATGGGCTTCACCCAACCAATCCATATCGAGAATGACATCGAATCCCAAATTCCCAATTATCATCAGGTTGACTTTGAAATCTGCGTCCCCAATAACAACGGGATATTGCCTGCACTCTCGGGAACATATGACAATTCCACCACCTGTCACAATATTCCAAGCCTCTGACGTAGTTACATTCCAACTGATGGCGAGCGACAAATCGAAAGGAGACAAAAGAATGGGTTACCCCAGAATCAAACAGAACATGAGCAGAGAAAGAGCACAAAGGCAAAACACCTAAGACAGAAAGCAAAAGAGACAAAGAAAAGAATGGATGACACCAAAATCAAGGAATATGGGTAAGAGAAGAATGAATTCATACCCAAAAAGAAATCAAATAAGAAGGGATCAAAAAGAATGGAACAAGACTATATCCAGATTAATGTTGGTTATGATTCATTCATGCATGCATGGTTGGTGAAATATTGAGCCGATTCTAGTACGAGCCAAGCTTGTCTAATATATTAGGCAACTAATACATTAGCCAAACCTGGGCTCTGATACCACTAAAAACCCTGTCATGCCCCGCTTCCCAAAAGAATACGAAATACGTATACGAGACAAAAGTCGAGCAAATAATTTTCATCATCCATAAGATGTTCAAGAAATCTTTACAACACTTCACAAGACAATTCAGAGTCAGAAGAAAAAGATACAACCAGGCATGCATAATTGAAACAAAATACCAACAGAAATTACTTGAAACCAAATATAATAATCTCAAATAATCAAATTCTGAACAAGTCAAATATCCTGGGTCACATCGCCCAAATACAAGATAAATATCCAAGTAATCAAGTAAATCTCATTCAAGTTCAAGCAACAATAATAATAATAATCATAAAGCAGAAAAATCCAGTGCTAATACATCATCTCGCCAATACCATCTAGCAGATGACCATCCTGATCTGCAATTAGTAAATTTTTAGGAGAAGGAAAAAGAAAACAAATACCTGTCAATTGCAAGTTACGGACCACTTATAATGTAGGATACAAGTACATGGGATAGGTAAATCTAAGTAACAAACCTAGCATGGTATAATCATGATAACAGGATATAAATCATAGCATGGCAAGATGAGTAAGTATAATAACATGTGTCGAGTGTCAAGTAAACAAGTGTCATGTACCAAGCAACCATTATCAAGAATCATGTAATTATGTAGCATGTATCAAGTGTCAAATCTCATGTAACATGTAGTCAAGTATTAAGTAGGCATGTATCATGTTCAAGTGTCATGTTTAAGTCTTGTAGTTATTACTATTTAGGTAGCACTTCATGCATCTAGGTTTTTACTACATGATTGCTACAACAAACAATTTCGCTTTAGATTTTGTAGGGGACCATACAGGGTAGTGTACCCAGGGACAAGCTCCAAGTATTATGTAATCATGTATCATGTAAACAAGCTCCAAAAATCCAAACAAGCTCCAGTGTCATGTGTGTACGTGTCATGTATATCGTGTCAAGCTCCACATGTAAACAAGCTCCAATAACTACTAGGTTCTTCCGAGTAGAAGTTTCTGCACTATCCACTACTAGATCTTTCTCTTAACCCTGGCTTGGTTATTTATTATTATTATTAGTGTCCAACAAGCATGTAAATGTGCAATACATATCAAGTATATCAAGTCATGATCATGTAATAAGTTCAAGTTGCAAGATAGACATGTAGGTGTACAAGGTATCTCATAAAAGACTCAAATAAGCAAATCTCAAGTTCAGGACAGTCAGACCATACTGTAGTAAAACAGTGATTTCCAGTGTTAAAAACATGCAAACCTGAATCCGTCAAAACTTCTAAAAAGTAGACTCCCAACCGAATCTAGCAAGTATAAATAAGTCATATATTAATTCACAAAAGCATATCTCAAAACTGATTTGAATACAGAAAATAGGTTCAGTCAGAAATCAGGAAAACGTATTCAAGAGCAGGAAAGCAACATGGAAACTCAGTAAATAAATCCATGAAAAATCTGGGGTATTCCCCTATATGTCCAGTATCTAAATATAAAGTTTCATAATTTTCCAGGAAAATTAGATCATTCATCAAAAATTGGAAAACATCAATAAACAGTAGTATGGCAAATATGGAAATCCCAACACTGTTGTACGAAAACCATAAAATCTCGCAACTAGTGAAATGAAATCCAATTCCGCTAAAGGGAGATGAAAATAGAGAAATTATATTAACTTTCATATTTCACAAGAATTTTTCATACAGTAGAAGGAAATATGGTGAAAATACGATTCATTACAGAACAGCGAGTAAAATACAGCAAGTACAGTCTTTATAGACAAGCACGAAACGACGTATAAAACTCATCAAATAAATCCACCAAAATTCTGGGTAATCCCTAACCAGATGAAGAAATACTGACCAATGTCTTGGGTCAAAATAATATGTGTAGGACAGATATTAAAATGATTTAGTCATCAAAAACACCAAGAAATGAAATCTGGAAAAGATCGACACCTCTGTAGTAAAATAGTCATAACTCACATATACGAAAACGAAATCAAGAAAGGTCAGAGTGGTTTTAAAATAGACGAAATTCTCTAAAACTCATGTTTTATACCAAAATTAAGTCACTGACTTCAAGACAGTCCAAAACAGTAAACAAATCAGATCAGCGACAAAATACAGAATTTTTCCTTTAACGACAACTCCACATATATCATACAAAACTTTTTCAAAACAGAACCAAATATGAAATCGGGTCTACCAAATATCCAAACATCATGAATTAGGGTAATTAGCATGTCCACACCAAGTATATCTTATGGGTGTCAACAAAATCATGAATTCTCACAAAAGTCTCACATACATGATCAAATCAAGAACGGATAAAACCTAAGTTAATTCATGTCCATATTGTGTCGTGAGGCAACTATGGCCAAGTTTTAACAATAGAGACAAAACCCATCAAGAATAACACAAACAAGAGTCGTCTCTAGACCCAACTACACTATAGGTGGTATTTTTGACTTGTATCAAACAAAGAAATTGGATTACAAGTTACTTACCTTAACCGAAGATGAAGAACGACAAAAATCAAGAGCGATGGGAATGGATCCCGACAATGAACAAAACCCACGAACGAAAATCCACGAATCAACAAATCCAAGCAAACTCGTGCAAAAATCACCACACGAGCAAAACTCCACAAAGCGAGAGAGAGATCAAGAGAGTGAGAGATGACGACGGCGGGGTGCGGCCTGGCCTGGCTGCAAGTCGACGGCGTCGGAGTGATGGAACGGGGAGAGAGTCGATGGATGGATGAGGAGAGGGATGGTGGTCGGGTGCAGCAAGTGGAAGGTCGGGAGAGGTGTGGTGTGCGGGTTGGAGTGCAGGCCGGCAGGAGCTCGGCCTGGGGAAAGGGGCGTCGGGTGTGGGTACGGTGCAGCCAAGGGCGGCGCAAACCAAGGAGGGGAGGCCGGGGATATGTGATGGAGGCTAGGGTAAGTATTAGGGTTTAGAGAGAGGGGTTAGGTATATATATATAAGGGGAATAGGGTTAATGGGTAATTGGGTTGTGGGTAATTAGGAGTAGTAGTAGGATTTGTTTAATTGGTATTGATAAGGATGAATTGCATAGGATTAAACATAGGATTTTGTTTAATTTGGCTTTGGTAAATCTATTAGGGATCAAACAATATGACTGGGATAGGTTGAGCAACCAACACCACCATAAGCACCCAAAAGCACAAAATAAAGAAGACATGAACCAAATGAAAGAAAGAACAATAATAGACGAAGAATGAAACAAAAGACGAACAAAAACCAACACAAGTAGCTCAAAATGAAATAAATGAATATATATTGAAAACAACCCCAATATACAGATTAGAGAAATACAAGAGAGAGTTCAATAACCAAGAAAAGAAAAAAAAAATACACCAAAATACACAAAATGAAAAACAGGGTTACAGCAGTGGGGACCAATTGCACCGGCCTCAACGTCGAAGCTGAATTTGCCCAAGTACAGCAAATGCTGGGAGCATTTATGGAAGAAAATAGGAATCAGACACCATGGCCAGGAACACAAGGAGTTACCCAAGGTGGCACGACAACCGAACCAATTAAGATGGTTGAAGCCTTCAAAAGAATGAAACCGCCGGTCTTTGAAGGATCGGCCGACCCAACTACAGCTGATGATTGGATTCGTCAAGTGGAGATGGTATGTTACTTGATGATAGTAAGGTTCGTTTTGCGACAATCCTGCAGGAAAAAGATGTCGGAGTATGGTGGCAATCAGTGAAGCATAGCTTGGGAGAAGGCCCGATAGCATGGGAAGATTTCCTAGAGGATTTTAGACCACATTACTTTCTCCTGGACGTACAAGAAGAGAAAGCAATGGAGTTTTACGGTTTGAAGCAAGGAAGTATGTCAGTAAGGGAGTATGAAGCTAAGTTTACCCAACTGTCTCGCTATGCATCGGAGATGGTCCAAGAAGAATCAAAGAAAGCTAAAAGATTTGAGTAGGGACTCAGACCAGGGCTAAGGTCAAGAATGGTACCATTGTGCATTCGCAAGTTCCACGAGTTAATCAGATGCGCTGCAGTAACCGAGATAGATATGAACCAAAGCCAGTCAACACAAGGAACAATAGGGAATTGGAACAAAGGAAAGAGGTCTACTCCAGCATTAAAGAAGCAAGACAGGAACCAGAAGTTCCAGAAGACAGATAATAGGACAAAAGAGATTAAGCTAGGAAGCTGTTATCTCTGTGGAGAGCAAGGACATTACCTGAGATCAATACCAAAGGAACGAGGGGGAAACCACTCTGACTTGTTTTAATTGTGAAAAGGAAGGACACGTTTGAGTTAATTGTCCTCAGCCGCAGAAGAATAATGGCAGAGCAATGCCGAAGGCAAACGACAAGGGAAAGAACCCAGTTGTCAAGGACGGGTATTTGCCTTGACCGAAGAAGATGCATAAACAAATGAAGAAGTGATCACTGGTATGTAAGGAAGTATTGTAATAAGTTTAAAGTTGTATTTTGGGTTTTTGTAGTAATGAAGGTTGTAACTTTTTGTAACAGGACAGTTTTATATAAATGGAATTTTGGCTACCGTTTTGTTCGATAGTGGCTCAACTCATTCTTTTGCATCCCAATATTTTTCAAAGAAGTTAAATTACACACAAGAAGAAACTCCAGAGTTAACTTTGGTGGTAGCTACACCATTGGGAGCAACTTTTACCACGAATCTGTGCTATAAGGGCTGTAAACTCCAGATTAACGGAGAAACCCTAAGTATCGATTTGTTAAAATTGGGTTTTGTCGGAACAGATATAATAATTTGAATGGATTGGATGTCGAAGCACAAAGAAAACATCAACTGCAAAGAAAAGAAGGTAGCCATCACAACAACTGAAGAATCGGAGCTGGTATTCCACGGAAGGAAGAAGCACAATGAAGAGACTATTGTTGCTATGACTAAAGTGAAAATACTAGAAGAAGTAAATGAGATACCAATGTAGAAGAGTTTCTGCTCGTATTTTTGGAAGAATTACCCGGACTTCCCTACACAGAGATATCGAGTGAAGCATTCGATCCAACTAGGCAGTGCTCTAGTGTCGAAGACACCTTACAGGATGGCGCCAGTAGAGCAAAATGAAGTCAAGAAGCAGATTGAGGAGCTATTGCAATAGGGATTCATCAGACCAAGTGCTTCACCCTGGGGAGCACCAGTTTTGTTTGTGAAGAAGAAGGATGGATCTGCGAGAATGTGTACCAGTTACAGTGAATTGAATAAAGTTACTGTTCGAAATAAGTACCCAATTCCCAGGATCGATGATTTGTTCAATCAACTTCAAAAGGCAGCCATGTTCTCCAAGATCGACCTGCAATCTAGTCATGATCAAGTTCGAGTCAAGGAAGAAGATGTACCCAAGACAGCCTTTCGTACTCGACATAAACACTATGAATTTCTGGTAATGCCGTTCGGAGTAACCAACGCTCTAGCAATCTTTATGAATATGATGAACCTTATCTTGCGGCCATTTATTGACTCATTTGTAGTGGTCTTCATAAACAACATTCCGGTTTACTATAAAACAGAAGAAGAACATGCTGAACACTTGACAGCAGTGTTGAGCAAGCTATAGAAGCATCGATTGTATACGAAATTGTCCAAGTGTGAATTCTGGAAGCTGGAAGTTGCATTCTTGGGCCATGTCCTTTCTAAGGAGGGAGTGGCTACAGACCCACAAAAGATTGAGGCAGTAAAGGATTGGCCTCAGCCGAAGACAGTAAAGGAAGTGCGAAGCTTCTTAGGAATGACAGAGTACTACAGGAAGTTTATTCAAAATTATGCCAGAATAGCAGTTCATAGCATTAACCAAGAAAAACCAGAGCTTCGATTGGACAGAGAAGTGTGAAGAATTTTTCCAGAAACTAAAGAACAAATTGGTCTCTGCACCCATCTTGGTATTGCCTCAAGCAAATAATGGGTATGTCAGTTACAGTGATGCATCATATTTGGGGTTTGGTTGTGTCCTAATGCAGGAAGGAAAGGTGATAGCATATGGATCAAGACAACTCCGACCACATGAAAAGAATTATGTCTACTGAGAAAAGGTAGAGATGTTTACCGACCATAAGAGCTTAAAGTATATATATCAGCATAAGAATTTGAATCTCATAAAGAGACGTTGGCTGGAAGTTTTGGAGGACATTAAGCCAGAAATCCTATATCATCCAGGGAAAGCCAATGTGGTAGCAGATGCACTCAGCAGGAGGAAAAATATACCCACACTTGTTGCAACCAGGGAGGAGCTCGAAGATGAGATCAGGCAAGTAGGTATTGAGGTAATTACTCAACACCTAAGTGCAGTTTTGGCACAATTAGAATTACATCCAAATTTGAACGAGCGAGTGAAGAAGGCTCAGGTAGGAGATACTGAGATTGAAGCACTAAAGAAGCAGGTGAACAAAGGAAAACTTACAGAATTCAGTATAAAGGAAGGATCACTTTGGTATAGAAACAGGTGTAACGCCCCTGCCCCTAGCTCAGAAAATTTATACAATTTATAAGACAAATTAGATACTATGTAGTACAACTGCCCACCACAGGATGCCTCTAAAAAGTTGACTAACCGATTAGGTGACTCTTGATCATAGGCTATTTTATTTATATATTATTATATTCACTTAATCTCTCGATATGGGATTATTCCCAAACACATTCCTTTACAAGACAGCACAGCCGAAGCTTCATACTGCCTTCAACATCTGGGTGGGGCCCCAACACCTATGCCACATCAGCTAGCATTTGACGAGGTCAACATAGAAGCAACAGAGTGTTTCTTTGTTGTTTTTACCATTTCCATGTGCCCCCCCCTACACACATTTTTCCATATTATTAATACCATTAATTTAATTTTGTAAACAGCCATACACTTTTTATACTTTTGAATATTATATATATATATATATATATATATATATATATATATATATATATATTACTGTTTTTTTTAACAGGGGGTGTTACAGACACCCCCCTTCAGAAATCAGCGTCCTTGCTGAGCACGGGCATGCACAATCTAGTGCAGGATCTCCTTTCTAGCCGTTGTGGAGCATCTGCTCTTCAATCTGCCTGATTATTCATGATCCCGGAGTACACCACCCAATCACTCATAATCCCAGATTTAATTGAGCTGCCCTCCTATCCGCCCGACTATTATGATCCCGGAGTACACCGCCCGATCAATAACAGTCCTGAATTTAATTGAGGGCTAACCACAGTCCCGGAGTACACCGCCTGACTATATACCCCACACTCGGTGTCGAAAATCGGCTCTATACCATTTATAATGCCCATGCCCCTAGCTCAAACAATTTATATAATTTATAAGACAAATTAGATACTATGTAGTACAACTGCCTACCACAGGCTGCCTCTCAAAAGTTGGTTAACCGATTAGGTGACTCTTGATCATAGGCTATTTTATTTATATATTATTATATTCACTTAATCTCCCGATATGGGATTATTCCCAAACACATTCCTTTACAAGACAGCACAGCCGAAGCTTCATACTGCCTTCAACATCCGGGTGGGGCCCCCACACCTATGTCACGTCAGCTGGCATTTAACAAGGCCAACACAGAAGCAACAGAGTGCTTCTTTGCTATTTTTACCATTTCCATGTGGGCCCCTCCACTACACACATTTTTCCATATTATTAATACCATTCATTTAATTTTGTAAACAGCCATACACTTTTTATACTTTTGAATATATATATATATATATATATATATATATATATTACTGTTTTTTTAACACGGGGTGTTACAACAGGCTGTGCGTACCAAAGGACAAGGAATTGAGAGAAGAAATTGTAAAGGAAGCTCACTCCACCTTGCTTGCAGTCCACCCCGGAAGCACCAAGATGTACCAAGATGTGTAGCAACACTATTGGTGGTCTGGAATGAAGCGGGACATAGCAGAATTCGTATCCAGATGCCTTACGTGCCAGCAGATCAAGGGCAAAAACCAGAAGCCTGGAGGGTTACTACAACCATTGCCCATTCTGGAGTGGAAATGGGAGAATATTAGTATGGACTTCATCACAGGATTACCCAGGAGCTTTAAAGGAAACGAGTCGATTTGGGTAATTGTTGATCGACTAACAAAGTCTGCACATTTCCTACCAGTGAAGATGACTTAGTCATTTGAGAAGTTAGTAGAAGTCTACATTGAGAATATAGTGAAGCTACATGGAGTACCAGTGTCGATAGTTTCTAACAGGGACGCAAGGTTTACATCTCATTTCTGGTAAAGTTTGCAGTCAGCTTTGGGGACCAGAACAGATTTTAGCAGAGCTTTTCACCCTCAGACTGATGGACAGACCGAAAGAGTCGACCGAATTCTTGAAGATATGCTAAGGGCATGTATTATGGATTTCGGAGGAAGCTGGGAAAGATACTTGGCCTTAGTAGAATTTGCTTATAATAACAGCTATCACGCAAGCATCGGTATGGCCCCATATGAAGCATTGTATGGAAGAAGGTGTAGGACGCCCGTATGTTGGTATGAGTTAGGAGAAAGACGGATGTATGGGCCCGAAATAGTACAACAAACCTCTGAGAAGATCGAGCTAATCCGGAAAAGGCTGCAAACATCACAGAGCAGGCAGGAAAGCTATGGCGACAGTAACCGACAGAATTTGGAATTCGAGGAAGGCGATTCAATATTCCTAAAGGTCTCACCAACAAAAGGAATACTCAGATTCAGAAAAAGTGGAAAATTAGCACCAAGATACATTGGGCAATATAAGATTCTGAAGAAAATCGAAAAAGTGGCCTACAAATTCGAGCTTCCGGCAGAGTTATCCCGAGTTCACGACGTGTTACACGTCTCGATGCTGAGGAAGTATGTGCTGGATCCGAGGCACCAACTGTTAGAGATCCACGAAGACTTGCAAGTGAACCTCTCGTACAAGGAACAACCAGTCAGAATTGTCGATCATCAGGAAAAGATATTAAGGAACAAGACCATTCCAATGGTGAAGATTCTCTGGAAGAATCAGTTCGTGGAAGAAGCCACTTGGGAGCTGTAGAGCTGCAAAAGAACTTCATTTCCTGAACTATTTTAGATATAATATTTTCTTTTCTCCCGACTGAGTATAGTTCTGAGGACAGAACTACTCTAAGGAGGGAGTATTGTAATACCCTGAATAAAAATACTTATATATATATATATATATATATATATATATATATATATATATATATATATATAGTCTATTAAGTAAACTATACATATACTTGAATTGATTTGGAATATGATTGAATTGGTTGAATGTCAATTGAAGTAAACTTTGCCTAATATTATGCACTAGGGCTAGAGTTAGGGTTGCTAGACCTGGGGTTAGAACCCTAATCTAGGGTTATGAAATCTACTTCATGATTAGTGTTCGAATGAGATTTGATATGATCCAAGGGTCCTAATTTAACCATGTGTTGATCTTCATGAAGAATGTGAAGCACCATGAAGTTTCTAGGACTTTTGGGTGAGATGGCTTAATCTCCACCCTCCATTCCACTCACCCCCTCACCCTTCAATCTCCACCCTACAAATCCCCAACTCTGGCCAACCCCTATCCCCACTGTCCCATTTGCTATATAACTCCAACACTTCTCCCATTCATTCACCATTTTTCTTCATTCTAAGTACAACAACAACAACAATAACAACAACAACAAAAAGTAGAAGAAGGATAAGAGAGTTAGAGAGTAGAGAGTGATTAGTCAAGAAAGAAAAAAAAAGGTTTACTCTTTATTGTAGGTAATCAAGTGGAGGCAAGCTTTGAGAAGGAGAAGAAAGGTTGAAGACATGGCTTATTCTCAACTCTAAGATAGGTGGGTGTTCTCAACACTAATAGAAGATATTTCATTTGTGTGCTATGGTTTGTAGGAGTAGATAAAAGAGGCTTAAAATCATGCATGAGTAATTGAAAAGTGGTGCAAATTGAGCTTGTAATTTAATACAAATTTTTACCATGGTTCATGAAAAAACACATATGTTCTATGGTAGACTTAGGAATTTCTACCGTGCAAATGGCTTAGAATCTGGACCCACAATTTTTATGGCATGATCTAGGATGAGTTTAGAGAATCCTCTAATTCTTTAATATTTTTCTTGGTTCATTTAGTAGCTCAACAAAATTATTCTTTTCGGAACAGAGAGCAGTGAAAAACTGTGTTTTTCCTTGTTAAGAAGTGAAGTTTGAAAATTCATATTATGGAATTGGTAACGTATCTTGAGCTGATATTTTTACTGGAGGTACTTGGATGTGTTAACAATCATTCCAAATTTCAGATTTTTCTAAATTTATTTGATATATTTAAAACTTCTGGTTTGTCAACTGGTCCAGAGCCAAGAACTGGCTCTGTTCTGTTTCAAAGTTGAAGTGTGATAAATCATAACTAATTTATGGAATATAACCTTGCAATGAAATTTTTATTATAGCATCGAATGTGTCTAAATTATGTATCTAAAAGTTTAGAAATTTGGGACAACATTTGATGAGTTTTCAAAATTAGTTTGTAACCAGAGGTTTTGACACACTACAGAAAACATGAATGTTTTTCTACCAAATTCAAAAGGCTATAACATTTTGCATATTTTTGAATCTGGATGCAATTTTGGATATGTTAGACTTGCATATGTCTAGTTAATGAATCAAAAATTTTATAAGTATTGGACTTATGGTTGAATTGATATTAAACTTGGAATAGATTGTGTTCAGTTGAAGCTCAGAGTTAGCTAATATGTGAACTTGTGATTATCTGGAATTGTGTGTTTAGAATCTGCAGAGCTGATCAACTAGAGACTTGTAATAGAGAGTCTTAGCTTTCCGGAACATTTAGAATCATGCAAATACAGTTAGTATGTTGGAAGATATGACTTTTTTTATTCTGGACAGAAACAGTACTAAATGAAACTACTTGTTTTGTAGCTGGGTGAAGTTTGGCTTAACTCCTAAACCTTGGATTTGAGAAATAGTAGCACTTCCCATGCTTAATTACTTGGTTAGATCATGTTTTTGAGTTTGTATAGCATGTGTGTTGATTTGATTATAATTTGAGTCGATTGGACTGTCTAGTGTAAAATTATACTCTATGGCTATCAACCCTCAGGCTAGGAATTGAAACTTCCGCCTCGATGTTTGAATGACCGAATCTCGTGCGCCGACGGAGTCATAAAGAATGATCGCGGGCCGAGGATGTGGACGAGATTCAAGATAGGGGAAGTGGCAAGCAAGATGGTTGCGTCGCCGGAGCCGCGAGTTGATAGACAGGAACTATGGTTCTTTTTTGGTAAACCCCAAAGAGACTAGGAGTGACCGAGTATCTTGGTCTAGTTTTGATTGAAACCATACCCTTATAACACATCTAGGGTAGGCTCAGTATTAGTTAGAAATACCAATACTTAAAATTTGCATTAGTTTTCTAGCAAACCATTTATCTGGTGTTGTACTCCCCTGTCGTAGGGATACGTGTGGAGTTACGTACCTTGCTTTGTTAAATCCTGAAGTACCGTGGTCAAGAACGAGAGGGTTCCTGTTGGATAGGGGGAATAGACCCTCGAGTCCGTCATGTTCTATGTTGGTGATGAACGGGCCATAGGTGCGGTTCCCTATGAGTCTTCGGTGCCAACTTGGTACGAGGTACCTTGTAATTCGTCACGGATTTTGGGTAAGGTCCGGGCGCTGGGCACTAGTGGCAACAGGAACACCACTAGGTGACTGCAATAACGGGTTAAACCGAAAATCTGCAACCTTATAAGCCACGCTGTGTCTGTCAGGAATAGGATGAGTACGAGAGTAGGATGCATGGCGAGGGTTCGAAACCCTGAACTTGGAGACAACAGCTTGATTTGGGGCGTATGTAGTATGGAATGCATGCGTTTTCCAAAGTCTCGCTTGCATTAGAATAAGTGCATTCTTGACCTGTGCATTAGACTACTGGGTCATCTTATACATGGACACTTTAGCCTAAATACACTTTTCTTTTGAGTTACATTTTTTCTGTTGCATCAACTTTTGATTGTCAGTTGGAGATCGCTGTTGTTATTAGCATTGTGCCAGTATACTTACTGATGTGCCTACTCTTTTAGGTACTGGATGTCGATCCATGAGAACAGGAGAGCTCAAGCCAGATGGTGCGTTCAAGTGACAGTATCAAGTGTTCATTATTCATATTATTGTAAAACTCTGATTTGTAACTATTGAAACATTGCAATATTGCAACACTTGAGACTTGTAAACATTTATTGAATAAAATTTTTAGTTTTTCTATATTATCCTGTAATGTGACTGTTTGAAGGAATGATTCTGGTTTATGTCATAAATCGCCAGTATAGGGATTCAGGGCGCTACAACAACGTTCTTAAATGAAGAGTTGTAATGCAAGGGCTCTGATTGCTGTTCAAGTTATTAAGTTCGACAATAGATGATGACCTACTTTTAGGGGCAGATTTGAGCCCAAGCAGTACAAGAAATTGCTTTGGGCCCCCAATTTTATAGGGTCCCATATTTTTTAAGTATTTACATTGTTTTAAAAAAATAGAATTGTTTTCAGATACAATTACACTATAATATCTGAAATTTAAAACAACATTTAGCTTATTAGCTCATTTGGTTATAGTGTCATGCTAATAATGCGAAGGTTGCAGGATTGATACTTGCATGGCCTAATTAAATTTTCAACCATTTTTTATTTTTTAAACAAATTATTTTTCACAGTCATACATGTCATTTTACCATTTTATGAATTTAATATTTTTCACTTAGCCCATGCATGCCACTATATAATATTTTTTCAATATTCTACGGTATATCATATTTACCTATTTATGATAAATTTCTAACCAATTCTTCAAGTGCATATGTTTATTCTACATTTTAAGCTTCCAACTAGTATTCTCATATGCATATATTCATCGTCACTTCATTCTGACCATGTTCTCCCATATATCATATTTACCTCTTTACGATAATATAATCTTCAAGTGCATATTCATGTTTGTTTTTTTCCCCCCCATTTCTTCTTAATTTTGTATTGTTGATGAATGGAATACTAGGGTTGCATTCAAAAAGGAAAAAAAAGGAAGAGGGGGGGGGGACGTTCGATAAAACCAAAATGTATCCATCAAATCATTCTGTAATGCCCCAAATTCCATACACAGGTAATTCGTAGCATATACAGGATCTTTTACTTCAACTTCCTACAAATTTACAAGGACTTTAAAACTTTTCATTTACAACAATGTTCTTTACAACAGTACAACGGAATTAAATGAATAAAATAAAATCTATAATAATGAAATTCCTTCATTCTTGTGACAACTCATCATAGTGACTTCAAGTCCATGCCAAGACCAATCATTCAACTAGGAAACTGTGGGCACATCAGTTGCATACAACTGACGCAATACTATAATACAGCGATTCTTTTACTTTAGCAATTCACAAACTTGAATGCAGAAACAAAATGTGAAAAGTGACTATCCTAAACATGTCAGTATATGATATGACCTAATGCTTAATGCTGACATTACACTACGATGAAACTAATGCATACTTATTCGGATTCTATGCTACCTATACTGCATAGGTCTGAGGGCAAGCTCTTATCGTACTACTCATTATAGGGTTCAATCCCTTGCCATGCAACCTACTACTATGAATACTACAAGATTTAGATACCCTACAAGTATTTGTTCTCGCCCCAGAATACTGGAGATCAATCCCACTCCGTAGATCATTTTGTGTCCTATTTCATTCATCATCCCGGAATACTGGGAATTGTCTCACTCCGCGAGTCTTCCTAGAACCCTCATTGCACAAATACCCCGGAGCGTCGCTCTCGCCCCGAAATACTGAAGACCAAACACACTCTGCGGATCATTCTGTGGCCTATTTCATCCATCATCCCAGAATACTGAGAATTGTCTCACTCCGCGAGTCATCCTGGAGTCCATAACTCATGTTTGCTCTTATTTCATCATATCTCCAACTAGTGCCTGACCTTAAGTTTAAGTGACAGTTATTAAGACCTAGAGTTTAGATTTTCTCACCGGACATAAACCACAATACTGAGAATAATAGCCCACACTGGCTACTTCTCAAAGAGAAAGTTAACCCACATTGGTTACTTCTCAAACTCCATTAATCACAACTGTCAGTATTCTGGGTCCCGCTCACTCTAGAATAAGCAACCATCTCAAAAAGAGATCACATAGGTTACATCTAATCTCATCATAAACATTTCATTCATTATTCATCATTCTTCTTTTATCCATTCTCTTTGTTATTATCAATCATGAAGTAACCAACTTCTTATAGCAACATTCAATAACACTTGATTAGTTAAAACCCTTATAAACATCACATGATTAATTTTCCAAATTCATCCTTTAATTACCTCTTAATTCCTCATAAGGTACATCTTACTAACATTCCAATTTTAAACCCAATTTTATACGTTGTAAAAGTTTTAGGACAACTAGATAAAAGACATCAACCCATTTGTATTGAAAAATCCATATAAATTTCAATACTAGTTTAAAATAGATTTATTTGTTCCATAGGAATCATAAATGAGTCTGTTACAACTTTGTAGTTAAGATCATCTAAAATCATCCTCAATTACTTCGTCTAAATTCATTTGCAAAATAGTAGGTTTAAATCCGAAAACAGCAGCTCATGCTACGTGTAAAAATCATAGAAAATTCTACACTTCAGGAAACTTTGTGTTCTTTTGATCAAATGAAAGGTATACAAGTCTACTATAACTTTGTAGTTATAACTTTTCCCAAAATATTATGTCTTTAATCCTGAATTTTTCGAAATCTAGAGTATGGTCGAAATGTTATACATACTGCCACTGTTCAAACTTGTTAAATTCATTATAAATTCAACTCTTTTTGAAAAATCGATTTCTTAGACTTTACAGAGAGGTTAACGAGTCTACATCAAGTTCTTTGTTCTGAATTTTCTCAAAATACTTCATCTAAGATGTCGAAATGATCAAAATCTGAAATGTGTACAAATTTCTTGCAACTAGACAATTGCCAACCAGTCCTAAGTTCGTATTTTATTAAAACAGTAAAATACATCCAAAAATTATGAAATTTTAAGGAGATGTTATTGACATATACGAGATGCTCCTATAAACATTTTAGCTCTAGTTTACATCTAGTTTAATAGATATGATTTTCTAAACTGCAACTAAAACTTAAAACAGAAACTTATGAAAATGCCCCTAAATCAAACATATCATAATTTCACACATTCAATCAACAACAAATAATTTAAACATAATTGTTCAATCATGCATCTAATAATTCATACATATCAAGCATTTTATTAATAAAACTAAATTAGAAAGTTAAAGAAACACCAACCTCAGATGAAGAATTCCTAGTAGTGGAAATCCTATAAAATAATGCTCCAAAGCTCCAAGCTCCCTAAAAAATGGCCGGCCTATTCCTAGTACAACCCGTAAGCTCTTCTCCCTCTCTCTTTTGTTTTTGTTTTGATTTGTGTTGTTTATGACAAAAGTATGGACTATTTATAAGAAAATTATGTGGTCAAAATAGCTCCCCACTTCCCAAAATAACTCCCCACTCTCACACAACTCACCCCACACTCTCCTCACTCCCAACTTGGCCAGCCAGCCTCTTTGTGTGCTCAAGCACGTGCATGTTCACCCTATGTGCACACTCTTTCATACAATTTCTATTATTGATTTTTATTAAGTTAGATGTATGTGTGTGTAGCACCGTAAATTTTCAATATAACATCTCAGAAATATGTGGTACAATTTTCAGCAAGTATCTCAATGTAATAGTAAACATAGCCTAATACAGATATTTTTTTCAACTTTTATTACATCAATTCTTTACATAGCAAAACAAAAAATTAAACACCTAAAATTACAATTCTTTCTTTTAAACACATGCTTTTACAATTTGCATAAGCCATATCATCATTCTACCACATGCATCCAAATCCCAAGCTATAGGTACCTACATGTAAAACATGAGGCTAGAGAGAACGCTAACCCCCAAAACTATAGGGGTCAGCCATAACGGTGTGAGTGACATCAATTGATATACAATATAAATGAACATAAACAATAAATTCATAATCAGCACATACCAACAGTAGTAACAAATAGAATATGAAATAACAATAAATAAAGTATGAAAATGTCACGTGCAACTAAGCTAAGTGTCAAGTGTAGGAAAACAGAAAACATCATGCGTAAAATAAGTCAAGAAAGCACAAATGCAGTATGATGACTCTTTAATGCATACTTGTCGGATTCTATACATTCCATACTACATAGGTCTGGTGCAATCCCTTATCGTTCTCCACTTTATAGGGTTTAATCCCTCGTTATATAACTAATTCTACTACGGTGATAAAAACAAGATCTAGATTACTCCGCGAATAGGCCTGACAACCCTCGATACGCATGCATCATGTAAGCATAGCTCAAAAACCAGAGAATCACCTCCCTGCCGTGTAACCCATGAATAGGTCTGCCGACCCTCGACGTGCAGATACACAGTACATCCCGTGAATAACACCGCCGACCCTTGACACCCGAATGCACCGTATGTTCCATGAATAGGCCTACCGACTGTCCTCTCGGGACACAACAACACACAGTCCTAGAATGCATCCGTTGGGCTAACCCCAGAGCATATACTTACGTTTCTCAAGTTCTATCACATCTCCACTAGTATCTGTCCTTAGGTTGATTATTATTAATTAAAACACAATTTTTCCTTCTCTAGAGTTGGTGTACCCTGCCGGACTTAATTCCAACAAACAACCCCAAGACTCAAACTGGTCAAAATTCACAAAATCTCATCTACCGGTTTACAAAAATCTCACTCAACCTCTAGAGACTTACAAATCAAATATCAACACAAAATCCTTCAATAAAACTCTTAATTCCATCACCAAATCATTTATATCTAGAAATCTTCTTTAAATCAAACAAATCCAAATTTATCCAATTACTCACAAATTTTCAGAACTAAAATAAGATATTAAATCCATTAAACAACTGAGATTCAAATTTTGAAGTCATAGAATATCAGAAAACATCCATAACTTGAAATCCATATATATTTTGCTTCTTAAAGTCATAGAAATACAAATCATATTCAATAAAAATCAAAATATAACTCTCTGTAAAATACAGTAATCTTTAGTGAAAACATCATCTAAAACAGTAGATCAATAATCCATAAGTACGAAGAAATAATCATTCAAGAAATCAGCAAGAAAACTCAACAAATCATCAAAAACAGCAAGTGACAATCGACTGTCGAAAACAGTTCAAAAGAACGACGGACGACTGCACAAGTTCAGAAAATCCAATTTTTCAAATGACAGTCGACCACACATCTTAGTTCAAAATGGGGCCGGTCGACCGTTAGCTGCTACTCGACTAGTTTCAAAATTGTGCATTTTTCGGCTGATACATGATTTTGCTCTTTTCAAACATGAATTGTAAATTTTAAAAACCCTGAGATGATCAAATACAACTTTTTTAACATGCTGGATTTTAGAAAACAAATCAAATTCTCATCAAGTTCACAAAAGAGTAATTTTTCATTAAAATTCTTCAAATCAGGAAACATGTATATGAATATGTATATGTGTGCATTTGTGCATCAGTAAAGCATCAACATTCATTGTATGTGAGTAGTATAGTGTTGAATTCAATCCCAGTATCAATATAAATCAATATCCAATCGAAAACCTCGCAAAAACTTCAAAAAAACAATTTCGGCTGTGTACAACCAGTCCCGAAAAAATCAAAACCCCATTCAACCTTCAAAACTCGATCTTTTTTATTCCAAAATCCTTCTACAACTTGTTATACACATACACCAACTGATTACATTAGTTTATCCCTTGATTACTAGAATCTACAACACATCTTCGTCAAGTTATTCTTCATCCAAACATCAAATAATATACACATGTATAATCAACAGTAAAATATTCATCTTTATTCAAACTTGTGCATCTCAATTATATAATCTCAATATGTATACAATCAAACAGCAAGAATAATAAAGATACAACATACCCATAATTTCTATTAGGTTCTTAACAATCTCAAACCATCTGTATAGGGATTCTAATCATAACATTTATAGAAAGTCCACTTTTAATCATCCATCCATCAATATATTCGTTATATCATCATACAATCATCTAACATGCATTCTACTAGACAAATCCTCACATGCAACATGCATAGAACAGTAAAAAAGCAAACATGTCACTCACCTTATTGAAGAATCATCTGAAATAATAAGAGAATAAGAAAAGTCCTTCCTTTCACAAAAATCCAAGATCCTCGCTTCGAAACTCCAAGAAAACCAATAGTAAAAATAGTCTTTTGTTTTGCAGAGGAGGGGAACGACTGCTATTGTTCTTTTAATAACCGAAATTCAGTTTCTAGGGTTTGATAAGATTTTGCAAAATATTATATAAATGTTTATACTAGGAAATTAGATTAACCAATTATATATTATTACATATATAAATGTTTATACTAGAAAATAACCACCCAGATCTGGCAGGCATTGATTTCAAACCCAGAAAAATAAGTTTTGTAATTTTGGTATTTAAGTGGCAATTTTGCAAAAAGACCCTTCTTTAATAAATTTGCGAAATAAACCAAATCTATTAGAATAAAAATTAAAAACATTACCTCTGAGTTGGCTACCAATCATGCTCAGCCCAGAAAAACCAAAATTCTGGAGTTTTTACTCCAAGTGGTAATTTTGCACAAAAGTCCCTCTTTTCTGTAATAATTGCAAATATGTGAAATAAACATCAGAAAAATTTAGAAAATTCATAAATAATACATACTAATAAATATCAGGTTTTCCCCAGAATAATTTCTTATTTTGAACTTCCCAAGAGAATATTTGCATGTGTTTTGTACGTGCGAAAAGATAAATTTCAGAAAAATGTTTATTAAATCACCAAAACTCATTTTAATTTATTTAATAATCTCAAAAACATTATTTAAAAATCTAGGGTGTTATAATGTGTGTTACACATGGCAAGTGTACTAGACTTCAAATATACATTTATATGCAAAATAATCATGGGCTTCAAATTTGTAATTAATTTTTACGTGGCTACAAAAGTGGATTTAGACCTAATGGATCTAATTAAAACAGATCAAAAAATTTTGGCTAAAAAATGAGAAGAAAAATATTCATTACTCAAAAAAATTTTAGGAACCAACATGTGCATTGCAAGTATGTGCGTCGCACGTAAAAAAACAAATATTCAAATACGAAATGGATTTGATCAACGGAAAAATATTTATAAATAATTGAAATACAATATACAAAAAATACATTTATTTAATTTCATGTATACGACAATGTAATCTACACGTACATAGAAAACACGTATAAAAATATATTCGAGACAAAATATGAGAAAAATGAATTTTAATTTATAAAACGAATCCGAACGAGTTATAAAAATAAATAGTCGAAATACATAGAAACATTACACGTAACGGTGGAATATACATAATCGTCACGTGTATTGAAAACAAGTGCAATACATGTAAAAACATAAAGATTGAGTTGGCTCAAAATATGATTAAAATGAATTTTGAGATGACAGAAAAATATATAAATAATCGAAATACAAAATACGTAGAATAATTATATTAAAATACGCTATGGATATTACCCGTAACGGAACAAAATACATGTGCGTAATAACCAAGGGCAAAATTGTCATAACTCAATTTTGCAGGGTGTTACAGTCTACCCCCCTTAGAATAGTTTGTCCTCGAAACTTACTAGGGTAATAGTTGTATCATGTACACGCCAAGAAAAAATTTATTATTGTATATAGAAAAACAGCAAATATTAAGAAAATAAATGTAGTATAAAATTTTGTAATGTGAAAAGAAAAGCAAACTCATACAAGGAAACTATGCATATCAAAGCGAATAGAATTGAAAAGTGAGAGTGTTACAAAACAACAAGGTAAATTGGTAAGAGTAAAGGGAAAATTTAGATACTTAAAAATGAGTATATTAATCAAAAAAATAAAAGTAGTAAGAAGTAGTATGAAAGGAGTAAAATAAAATGGAAGTATGGAAATAAATAAGGAAGGAAAGAAAATGGTAAGTGCAAAGGATAAAAGCATTGGTATATTATAGATAAATTATAATGCAGTAGGAAAAATTTGAAAATAGGTCAAGGGCATAAAGGAGTATTAGGTAACTAAAAGTAATGATAATAAAGAGGGGAGCATGATAGCAAAATATCGAGATATAAAACAAACCGATAAATAATTGAGAAGATCATTAAAATTTAAAGTAGTTAGTAGTAGCTAATAAGAATTTTGAAAAATTACGGAAAGAGAAGTTAATTAAAAGGAAATGGGAAAAATGAATGATTAAAATTGTAAAATAAGAATATATGTTAAAAAATAAAAGAATGTACCAATTTAAGAAGATACTATCTTATGAAAAGTCAGAAAATGTATGAGTGTTAAGTTTTAGTTGAAGGAATAAACAATATAATATATGTATAATAATAAAAATTATAGATAATAATTTTATAAAAATTTTAGTCTGAAAATGTATGATTTGTATAATATAATATCATAAAATTTCCATCTGTAAAAGTTACATAATAATTTTATAGAATAATGATCATTATTTATAAAATATATATAAGTTGTCAGGTATGGCACGAATATCAATATATATAATATTTGTACGTAAATAAGCTAAAAATACTATATGAAGAAACAACAATACTATTACTTGATAGTTGTAAGCAAATGGAGAAACAAAATAAAATAATAGTAAAAGTAGCAATATATAATAATTGAAACATAATATTAATTGAGATAGAAATAAAATATAGATAGTAAACGAAAGTGTAAATAATAAAAATCATATTATATGAGTAGCAAACATATCAAAGATAGGTTAGCAATAAAATATAAAAATGGAATTGTATAAAAATACAAAGTAATAAAATAATTAATAGTAACCAGTAATATAGATTGAAAAATAAATAGAATAATTGTAACACCCCGAATTCCAAATAAGACTGAATTCGAAGTTCCACGGGATCTTTACACTTCACTTCGTACAGTTTTACAAGGAAATAAAAACTTTTTATACAACCATGATTACATCAACGCAGCGGAATTATAAATTACAGCATGATACATGAATTGAATAACAACTTGAACATTTCTTTAAGAGGCATTCATTTTTTAGTCTTGTCAATCACTTTATCCTGCATAGAAACTGTGTGCACGTCAGTTGCATACAACTGACGCTAGGATATAATACATCAATTTTTCTTACTTAGAAAGCACACACTTGTCACAAAATAAAGATAAAGGGGACTATCTTATTGATGTCGTGTGTGATTGTGCACTTAGTCCTTAATGCAGTTATTTATATTACATGATACTAATGCGCACTTGTTCAGATTCTATACATCCCATACTACATAGGTCCGAGGGTAAGCCCTTAATCGTTCTTCATCTTGTAGGGTTGATTTCCTCGCTATGAGTTAAACTACTACGGTAACTACGGTAAGTATCCTAGATGTTCTATGAGTTACGAGCCTATGTCCAGACAGCCTAGAGGGGAATCCCACGTCGTGACATGACGCATCATGCAGAGCCTATGGACAATTCGCCTCCGTCATGGAACGATGGCACTACGTAGTCACTAAACACCCCACAAGCGTTGCCATGGTCCCGATAATTCTGGAGATTTATCAACGGCATAACATGATGCATCAAGCAGGCAACCTATGAATACTCTCACACCGTAGATACGAGGCCCTCAGACTTGTGTTTTTCTCTTATTTTCATCACATCTCCACTATGTATCTAATCCTAAGATAATTGAATCATGAATAAAAATTAATACTCTAGAATTAGTGTTACCTCTACACCGGTCTTAAACCGCAAACATTAACCATGACCCAAACTTGGTCTCTTATCATCACATTTCTCATTCAAAAATTTCATTTATGCCGATGAGAGGACTTAGCTAAACTCTAGTGTCAAACTCATTTCATGTTCATCAAAGAGAGTTCATATTCACAAATTCTTTGTTTCATCATGTTTCTTTTACTTCATTTTCCATACACAATTTGCATAATTTAAACAGCAATCTCATGTTTAATCTTACTCAACTTTTACATGTCAAAAATCAAATCCAAAACTCAAGAAAACCAACAGCCAGGACAGTGACAGTCAACTGTGAAAAATGGCTAGTCGATTGTCCTGCAAAAATTCAAAACTCAATAATTGACAGTCAGGACAGTGATAGACGACTGTTGAAAAATGGTCAATCGACTGTCCTGCGAAAATTCAAAACTCAATAATCGACAGTTAGGACAGTGACAGTTGACTATTGAAAAATGGCTAGTCGACTGTCCTGCGAAAATTCAAAACTCAATAATCGACAGTCAGGACGGTGACAGTCGACTGTTGAAAAATGGCCAGTCGACTGATATTGCAAACAAATCCAAAATTCTATATGATATGGCTAAAAATGGGGTTAAATCGGAACCGTCCAAATCGGGTACGAATCTTGAAGCCCAGGGGTAAAACGGTAATTTCACCTACCAATGGGTCTGAAGCGGGTACTGGTTCTCTTCCTCGGAGACCCACTTACCCGCGAACGGATCCACCTCAACTGGGTGCGGGTTCCAACCCGCAGCAAACCCGGTCCAGAAAGGATAGAATAAGGGTTTCTGATTAATCTTAATCAACGGCCCTGATTCATATCTATCCTTTCACTGGGAATTAGGGATTACATTTCTTATCTAACCACAGGGGGATTACATTCCTAATCTGAACCTAGCGGCGCCTATAAATACCCCCCATCCATCTCCATTAAGAGGTAATCAATCTTTTGCCAGTTTTTGCGCTCTTTCATAATCACTTATGATTATTGACGTAAGCGTCGGAGGGTGCGTCGCCGGGAACAACCCCGGTGTCTCGCGCTTTTTGCAGGTGTACGGCGGGAGTCAGCATCAAACTCTGGTGAAACAGGTAACAGGTTTGCTATTCAAAGTTTCCTAATAACCCACAAATACTATCTGTTTGCCCCCACACCAGATTCAGTGGCAACAGATTGGCACCATCTGTGGGAAACAACGAGTAACAGCCTCCCCTCTTCCCGTTGGTCAGATCTTCTCCAGCCATGCCTCCAAGGAAAGCAAGATCCAGAGGGTCCAACCGAGGACCCAATCCCGATCAGCAACAAGAAGTTCCCATCCAATCCACTCCGCAGTAGGGGCAACTTCCTCCTCAAGTGGAAGACCCACTCCAACAGGACCTACCTCCTCCTCAGAATCAACAACCTCCTAAGGGCCCCAACCCGCAGAAACAACCTCTCCATCCGGACCACGTCTCCATCCACAATGCCTCTTCGGATTCTATGGCCTCCTATCATCCCCGAGCTTCCGACCTCCGCAACACCGTCCTCAATCGGCAGAAGGATGAGGATCTTCGCCGCCATCTGGATGAAAAGCAGGCCCGAGAGGGAGCCTCCCGCCAACACCGTCCGGATGAGCGATCTCCCCACCGCCGAGACAACAGAAGGTCCCCTATCCGAAGGGGGCAGAGAGAGTCCCCTGAGCATCACAGGAGAAGACCCCATTCCCCTGTCGGTCGGCACCATCATAGGAACGATGAGGCACCCATCACCCGTGCCGAGTTCCAGTAATTTCAAGCAACCGTCCTACAAGCTCTCAATCTCCGTCCCAACACCAATGCTCCCAAGATCCCCTCTCCTCCTCCGGTCCGAAGTCCTCGCTGACAGTCCCCAACTCCTCCCCCAACTCCTAGCAACTCCCGGCATGTGCCAAGTCCTCGCCGCTCCAGGAGCTACTGTCATCGTAGCCCCCGCTCTCCCTCGTACGAAGACGAGTCTAGAGGCTCGGCTGATTACCGTCAAAGGGATGACACAGTCTACCGCCGTCTCCATGAAATGGAAAGGCGCTTGGGTCAGTTAGACCGAGAAGAAGAGCTTAGAGGAAGGACCCTTCGTCCTAGTCGACCTCCTTTTTTCCGAACCATAATGGATGCACCCGTACCAATCAGCTTCAAGCCTCCTCAATTCGAGACTTATTCTGGGGAAACTGACCCCGTCGATCACATCGAAAGCTTCAAAACCCTAATGCTCATCCATCAAGCTTCTGATGCCCTGCTTTGCAAAACCTTCCCCGCAACTCTCAAGGGCCCAGCTCGAGAATGGTACTCTCGCCTTGCCCCATCTTCGATATTCTCTTTCGAGCAATTCGAGACCCTCTTCGTCACCCACTTCGTAAGTAGCTGCAGGACTGAGAAGACCAACATCTCGCTACTGTACCTCCACCAGAAAAAGGGTGAGAAGCTGAGAGACTATGTGAAAAGGTTCACAGCTGAAGCCAGTCCATAGCATCCCTCGACCAGTCGGTCGCTGCAGCAGCATTTCAGTCTAATGTCCTCAACTCCAGCCTCCGCTCCTCCCTCGCCAAGAAACCCCCACAGAACTTCTCTGACCTCCTCCTCCGGAGTGAAAAGTATATTCGGGCCGAAGAGGCTGAGCACCGCCCCAACTTGGAGGGGTCTTCCTCCGGGTCTAAGAGAAAGGGAACCGAAGAGGAAGGAGCCAAGAAGCTTCAGAAGGATAATGGCGGCCAGCGCCGACCTCCCCCCAGATTCAAGAAATTTACTCCTCTCACCACCAATGTCTCCACCATCCTAATGGAAGTTGAGAAGGAAGGGATCATACCTCCTGCTCCGAGGATGAACACCCCCACTAAGAAGAGGGATAAAGAGAAGTGGTGCCGTTATCATTGGGACCATGGCCACGACACCAATGATTGTCGGGCCTTGAAGAATGAGATAGAAGCCCTCATCCAGAGGGGGCAGCTGACCAGGTTCGTAAGAAAGGACCGAGCCGACCTTCCTCCCCCGCCTCGGGGGGCTAACAAGCGTCCTGAACGCGATGAAATGCCCGACTTCGAAGAGGAGCGTGTCCTACACCTCATCCATGGGGCCCAATGGGGGGCTGCTCAAACTCCTCTCAAAAGGCATTCATTAGGGAAGTCAATTCGGTCCGCGCCACCCCTCCTCCTAAAGGCCTCGGAGTGCCTGTCACATTCTCAGATGAAGATCTTGAAGGTGTCCGCACCCCCCCCCATTGTGATGCACTCGTCATCAATCTCCATATGGCAAACTTCAAAGTGGAGAAGATCCTAGTGGACAATGGCAGTTCCGTTAACATCCTCTTCCTCACCGCTTTTAAAGGCCTCAAACTCTCCCGAGACAGACTCAAGCCCGCCGGCTACACGTTCCATGGGTTCACGGGAGTGCCAGTGTCTATTGAAGGAGTGATCACCCTCGATGTAACCGCTGGCAAAACTCCTACTATCCGAACAGAGTCGATGGACTTCATGGTTGTAGATGTTCCTGCAGCTTGCAATGTCATTCTGGGTCGGCCCGGCCTAGCTGCCCTTGAAGCCATCCCTTCCGCCTATCACCTCAAGATGAAGTTCCCCACCCGGGCAGGAGTAGAGGAGGTAAAAGGCAATCAGGAAACGGCCCACAAGTGCTACATGACCTCTACCCTCAGTCCAGTCCTCTCCCTTGAAACTTTGGAAATCCCCCAAGATGTTGCCCGACCAACGTCCGAGCTGGTGGATGAGTTGGAGGAAGTGCTCTTCTCTGAGCAGGATCCAACCCGAAATTTCTTTGTTAGCAAGACCCTCCCATCCGCCCTATGCTCAGACATAGTCCAGTGCATCCGAAGGAACCGAGACCTCTTTGCTTGGTCAACTGCAGACATGCCCGGAATTTTCGAAGAGCTCTTGGTCCACCACCTCAGCGTTGCTCCGGGCTCCAAACCGGTTCAACAGAAGAGGCGCAAGTTCACTCCCGAGCGCCAGCTAGCTATAAAAGAGGAGGTGGACAAGCTCCTGAAGGCCCGGTTCATACAAGAGGTGAACTATCCCGAGTGGTTGTCGAATGTAGTAATGGTAAGGAAGTCCAATGGGACTTGGAGGATTTGTATAGATTTTACCGATCTCAACAAGGCTTGCCCCACGGATCCCTTCCCTCTTCCGAGTATTGACACTCTAATTGACGCCACTTTGGGTCATGAACTCTTCAGCTTCATGGACGCCTTCTCAGGCTACAACCAGATCCGGATGCTCCCCCCAGATATCCCGAAGACTTCATTCGTGACCGACCAGGGCCTTTACTGCTACAGGGTTATGCCCTTCGGTTTGAAGAATGCAGGCGCAACATATCAACGCCTTGTCAACAAGATTTTCCAAGCTCAAACCGGCCGGAATATGGAGGTATATGTTGACGACATGCTTGTAAAAGCATCCAAGGAGCTGATCATGTGACTGACCTACAGGAGGCGTTCGATGTTCTGAGAAAGCACAACATGAGAATCAATCCGAACAAGTGTGTGTTCGGGGTCTCGTCAGGAAAGTTCCTTGGCTTCATGGTCAGCAAACGAGGAATTGAAGCTAACCCTGAGAAAATCAAGGCCATATTAGACATGGCCCCTCCCAAGAATGTTAAGGAAGTTCAGAGGCTAACAGGCCGCCTAGCCGCCATAGGGCATTTTCTCTCGAAGTCCAGGGAGAAATGCCTCCCCTTCTTCTTCAAGGCCCTCAGAGGGGCTAAAGGTTTCGAATGAGGTCAGCAACAACAGGAGTCGATTGACCAGCTCAAGGCTTACCTCGTCAACCCTCCTCTCCTCTGCAAACCCATTCCCGGTGAACCCCTCTACCTCTACCTGGCAGCCTCCGAGCAGACCCTTAGCACCATTTTAGTAAGGGAAGAAGACCGGGCTCAAAAGCCCATCTACTATGTGAGCAAAGTACTTCGAGATGTCGAGCTCCGCTACCCGATGATAGAAAAGATGGCTTATGCCCTGGTGATGGCCGCGAGAAAGCTTTGCTCGTATTTTCAGTCCCATTCGGTGGTCATTCTTACCAACCAACCGCTAAAGCAGGTGCTCCACAAGCCAGAGACCTCCGGTCGTCTTATGAAGTGGTCTATCGAGCTGAGCCAGCATGATATAACTTATTAGCCTCGGACCGCGATCAAGGCTCAGGCCTTAGCAGAATTCATAGTTGAAAGTACCATCCCGGAGTTTAGCCAAGCAATGAAGGGACCACCTGTCTGGTCGGTTTATGTGGATGGTTCGTCTTGTAACGAGGAAAGCGCGGCTGGGTCATTCTGGCAGGCCCAGACGACTTCATCCTCCAGTACTCCCTCCGTATCAACTTCAAAGCGTCTAACAACGAAGCGGAATACGAGGTACTTATAGCCGGCCTGGGAATGGCTCACAATGCAGGGGCGCAACGCCTCCGGATCTTTAGCGACTCTCAGCTAGTCGTAAATCAGGTCCTCAGCGAATATGAAGCACGTGATGACCGGATGGTTAAGTACTTAGCCAAGGTCAGGAGCCTCATGGCACTATTTGAAGAAGCTCTCATCCAACGAATCCCCCAGGAAGAAAATGCCCAGGCCGATGCCCTCTCCAAGCTAGCCTTTTCCTCCCTCCAAGGGCTCGAGCAGACCGTCTTGATAGAGGTCCTCCTGAAGCCGAGTATAGAGGATGAAACTTCCGACTCTATGGAGTCGCTGCCTGTCCTGCTTGAGGATAACTGGATGAAACCCCTCGTCGAATTCTTAAGGGACGGGCTCCTCCCCAAAGATCCTAAGGAAGCTCGAAGAGTGAGAACCCGAGCCGAGCGATACACACTGATCGGAGGCATCCTATATAAATGCTCCTTCACACAGGTAGACGGCAAGCCTTACCTGAGATGCCTCTCCCCCGAGCAGGCTGACTACGCCCTACAAGAACTTCACGATGGCATCGGCAGGGCACATTCAGGGTCCAGATCCTTAGCCCGCAAAGTGTTGAATTATGGATATTTCTGGCCCACTCTCCTACAGGACGCCGAACAGCATGTTCGGCAATGCAGCTCATGTCAGAAGCACTCCAACATCCGACGCCTCCCACAAGCTCCGCTCGCTTCCCTATCAAGTCCAATCCCTTTCGCAATGTGGGGGATGGATTTACTAGGGCCATTTTCACCAGCCCCTGGTCAGTTCAAATTCTTAGTCGTGGCAATCGACTACTTTTCAAAATGGATAGAGGCCGAGCCCTTGGCCACGATCACCGAGAACAAGGTAGTTCAGTTCTTTTGGAAGAGCGTAATCTGCCGATTCGGCGTCCTTCGGGTCCTCATAACAGACAATAGAACCCAGTTTACCGGGGCTGCCTTCCGAGCTCTATGTGAAGACCTTGCCATCCAACACTGATTCTCCTCCGTTTTCCATTCCCAGTCGAATGGCCAAGTCAAAAATGCTAACCGACAGATCCTCTCCGGCATTAAGAAGAGGTTGGATAAATGTTCCAAAGGCTTATGGGTCGATCAGCTTCCAAATATGCTGTGGAACTACCGCATCACAAAACGGACCCCCACAGGAGAGTCTCCGTTCAATCTCACCTATGGGTCCGAAGCTATGATCTCCCTAGAAGTTGGTATACCCTCTCCTCGTCTAATGGCTTATGAAGAAGAACAAAATGCCAGAAAGCTCCGAGAAAATCTAGACCTGATCGATGAGATCTGAGAAAGAGCTGCCATTCGTCAACAAAGCTACCGAAGAAGGATCGAGTTGGCATACAATAAGAGAGTCCGTCCTACCGACCTCAAAGAAGGGGACTTGGTCCTCAGAAAGTTAGCCATCTCTTTCCCCGGTCAGAAGAGAAAACTGGCTCCAAATTGGGATGGACCCTATAAGATCGCCAAAGTCGTTCGGCCAGGCACATACAGACTCGAAGACCTCGAAGGCAGGGAGATCCCCAGGACTTGGAATGCCGACCATCTCTTAAAATACCAAGAGAGAGCACTAACGCCTCTCTAAGTATTCTGGGATGTCGAACCGTTCCTCTCCTCTTACTTGTATTTTTTCCTTTATTTCTCTCTTGTAATAACAGATTGCAACTTTAGAAGCAGCCGACCATTAGTTATCAATAAAGAAAGCTTTTTCATATTTTACTTGTAAAAATTGTTTACATCTCTCTGCTTTTACTCTTCACTCTACCGATGGTTCGGAGTCCAACACTTGGCTCAATTCTACTTCACAAGTTCGCTCTTAAGCGAGCTAGAAGTAGGTCGCCATTCGGAACTGCTCCCACAACCGTTGAACAACTCTAACGATGGTTCGGAGTCCAACACTTAGCTCGATTCTACTTCTCAAGTTCGCTCTTAAGCGAGCTAGAAGTAGTTCGCCATTCGGAACTGCTTCCACAATCGTTGAACAACTCTAACGATGGTTCGGAGTCCAACACTTGGCTCGATTCTACTTCGCAAGTTCGCTCTTAAGCGAGCTAGAAGTAGGTCGCCATTCGGAACTGCTCCCACAACCGTTGAACAACTCTAACGATGGTTCGAAGTCCCACACTTGGCTCGACTCTACTTCGCAAGTTCGCTCTCAAGCGAGCCAGAAGTAGGTCGCCATTCGGAACTGCTCCCACAACTGTTGAACAACTCTACTGATGGTTCGGAGTCCAACACTTGGCTCGATTCTACTTCGCAAGTTTGCTCTTAAGCGAGCCAGAAGTAGGTCGCCATTCGGAACTGCTCCCACAACCGTTAAACAACTCTACCGATGGTTCGGAGTCCAACACTTGGTTTGAGTCTACTTCGCAAGTTCGCTCTTAAGTGAACTAGAAGTAGGTCGCCATTCAGAACTGCTCCCACAACCGTTGAACCACTCTGACGATGGTTCGGAGTCCAAGAGCTCGGCTCGATTGCGCTAACTCAGTACCCCGAACCGAGCGGACGAGGAATCGACCTCCACATATGGAGAAAAATTCTGCCGAACCGATTTCACCGTTAGATCATCTCAAAATGCGTATCAGAACGTGATGAACGGATCAGATCGTGCCACATATCCACAAAACGACAAGATAGTATTTTCTTGAAACTCGTGCCCCCCACCTCGTGATGCGTGCCACGATCGTGATCGACCGTCCAGATTGAGCCACGTGGACTGAGTCTGAAATCCGAGCTATCACACCGCCAAAGTGCAAAGTTGCCTCGGTATACTCCGAGCAAAAGCTGAAGTTCTACGACTAAGGCAAGAGTTCTATGGCTAAAACACTCGAAGAAGCTAACTATTGGTCCTCATAGTTCGTTTCAAGAGTAAGGCAACTACGGCACAACAATGGGCAGACAAACTTCGATTTTATTGAAACAACTTGATAAATTTACAAGGCAAGAAGTTACAGCAACTTGATAAATTTACAAGGCATGTTATTACAACGAAGAAGACGATGCAAGAAGTCAAAAGCTCGATACAACTTGTTCAGTGCCTCCTCGGAATAGGGACATTCCGATTCAGAGACACTCGGGATTTTCGCCTCTTCATCTCCGAGCTCGTCTCTAGGCCGACGAACTGGGACGCTGCTTCGCCACTAACCCTAACAGTGGCCCCGACCGAGGCTCCGCTCGAGCTAATGGCTACACCACTTTGCGCATCGGCCGGGGTCCGACCTGCGGCAGGAGGACGAGTTGCGAGCTCGTAGAAGGAAATGCCTCGTTCGCACTCCTCGCGTGTACACGAAGTGCTGCAGACGTTGGCCCTCGCTGGCTGAGGCCTGAGACGAGCGACCTCCTCCTCAAGCTTGACGATCCTATCTTTCAAGGTGTCGTCCTTCACCGATATCTTTAGCCGCGGAAGCTTTGCCGAACCCGGGTATTCAGCACTATCGGAGATGATGCGACGCAGATGGGTCACCTCGATGCTTTTGTCAACTATAACCCCCTGCAGCTGCTCGACCTTCTTCGCGAGCTCGTCTCGCTCGGCCAGCGCCGAGGTCAGCTCTTTCTCCTTCGTCGAGAGCTCCTCCTCGACTATCCGTAAGTGGTGCACCTCGGCCAGTAGCTCGCTGTTCTTCTTCTCCACGTTGAGCGACACTCTCCGGATCAGCTCGATCTCACCCTCGAGGCGAGCCTTGCGAGACTGCTTAAACAATTCAGCATGATGCCGAGCCGTTGCGTTGTCTGGAGCATGAACAAGGATCTGAAAGACGAGCACATTAAATTCAAAGACTAAAAGTCCGAGCCAAACACTTGAGACAAATTTGAAGAAACAATTTTATTCATAAAAGAAGAGGCGGTGGCCAGTCCGCAAAAAGGCGTTACATTTTTTGAAAAAGAAAAAAAACTAAAGTACATAAGACGAGGAGATCAGGGGTCCACCTGCGTCGTCGACTCGACCACAGGCGCCTCATCAGACGACCCCTCATTTCCCGTCGCCCCGGCCTGAGCGACCACCTCTTCCTCCTCTTCGCCTTCTTCCTCGTCGCCTTCCTCCTCCTTGCCTTCCCCTTCTTCACCATCTGCCGCAGCTCTAGGCCACAGCCTGTAGCCGACCCGCTGAAAGCCGAGGACACGATCCTGGACGTGGTCGAGGGCTCTCTCGTAGGACTTCTCCATGTTCGAGGCCATGTGCGCCTTCGCCTCGGCCTTGACTTCGGCCCGGATCACCATTGCCAAAGCATCCTTCTCCGCCTTCACCCCCGCTAGGGCCTTCGCCGATGCCGCCAGCTCCTCGGCAGCCTTGGCGGCATTGGCAACTGCCTCAGCAAGCCGCCCCTTTGCTCGCTCCAGGTCTGCCTCAAGGTCGGCAACCCGGACCTCCAAGCCTTCAGCTCGTCTCTGCTCTGCTTCGAGCTGCCGAACCGCCCTCACCTTGTCCGCCCTGTCCTTATTGCTGGCGGCCTTCAGCTCCTTCTCCTGTTTGGCGAACACTTGAAGGAGATGGCCGAAGTAACAAGTGGCCTGCCGAAACAAAAAGAGAATAAGAACAAAGTAAGAGCCAAACGGCAGACTTAAAGAAATTCTCAAGAAAAAGTATGCAAAACTTACCGATACAAGCGACGAGCGACTTCATAGGTGTCGTCGCCAACCGTCCCCGCCTTTAGCGCGGCTCGATCCTTCGGGGTCGCCAAGTGTTTGACGGCTTGCATGCACATCTGCGAGTTCCCGAGGAAGCCGTTGTGGTTCTTGACTCGCCAGTCCGGGACGAACAGTTGCTTATGCTGCTCGGTCAAGATCACCCGGCCTGAGGGGTCAGCGGCGGAGCCTGGAGCGACAGCGCCGCCGAGACGTCGAAGGCCTCACCAGCTGTGGCAGATGCAGCAGGAGCCGAGGGGTCGGCGACAATGACTACCGCTGGCAAGGGGACCTCAGCAATGAGGGGAGGCGGAGTAACTGTCGAAGCAACCTTAGGGGGCCGACCAGACGAAGCAGTCGTGCTCAGCCTCTTCCTCTTCCTTCCATCGGCAACTTTGCCTCGCTCGTTCATCATCCCCAAAAAGTCCATCTTCGGTGCTTCTGTTCCAAACGGCAAACAAACAGCAAGTTAGTGAAACGAGCTAAAAACTTAGAAAAAAAATATATTGCGAGATGTCAGGAGCGTACTCGGGTTGATCGGACTGAGGCCCGACCCGTGTAGCACCTCCTCCGTCAATTCCCTCTAGTTCAACATCGGGAGGGCCATGATCTTCCCCACCACTTCCTCCTCGGCCGCAGTCAGTACCGGGTCGGCCCTCGCAAACTTTGGCACCTCTGCTTTCCACTGAATTGGAATCTTCAGCATCGAGGGCTCCCTCAACAAAAAGAACTTCTCCTTCCAACCTTTGATCGAGTCCAGGTTCTCTATAATCCGAACCCCTTTCTTCGGCGACAGGTAGTAGCGATGCTCGGTCTTGTGCATCCGGTGAACCCTATACATGCTCCGCAAGATCGTTAGGTCCGGCTCGACCTCGGCATTGCGGCACTGCAGCAGGAAGGCGTTCACGTGGCGCCAGGTGTTCGGCATGAACTGGGTCGGCGCAAGGCAGTACCACGCGAGGACCTGTAGCACGAAGGAGTGCAGAGGGAAGCGCAGTCTAGCGTTCAGCGAGTCGTAGTCGAACATACACATATCCGACGACGACAGCTTGGAGTTCGCTCGCATCCCAGGGCCGGGGAGAATCAGCTTGTACTCTGGTGGGATGGCGAACCCTTTTCTGATCCGGAGCAGGTCCCTCTCGGATAACACCGATGCAATCTCGTCCACTTTGGTGGTCAGAACCGGGTTGTTCTCCTCGTAGACTTCCGACTGACCTATGATCGCCTTCTTCATAAGGTCGCCCTCGTATTGCCTGACCCTAGCATACCCGGACAGTACACAAGGGTACCGACCCGACTCAGGGGCTTGCCTCGGGGTCTCCACAATCTCCTCGACTACAGGAGATTGGGCCACCACCCTATTCTTCTTCTTCTTCGCCTCGACCACCTGCTTCCCCTTTCTTCAGATCTCATCCACCTCCTCTCCTCGGTACCACTATCGCCCGAGGACGAGGCCTCACTCCCCGAGTCTACCCTTGACATTTCTAAAAAAAGCTAAGGCAAATAAACTGACCTTGATGTGACGTGTCCTTGAAGTGACATTCACGGTCGGAATTAGTTCGCCGGAAATCGCCTGGCCCACGCGACAGCTAACGCAACCGCCTTGGAGCAAAAATCGCCGCTAGTAGAGAACGCAGAGAGTAAAAGTGAAAACTTGGAGTAAAAAGTGAGAAATGAGCTTGGGGGTGGGTGAGTGAGAACTTATAACCACAATGCGATGTTTGGGCTTCCTTGGAAATTTAAAAGCCCACTAAGAGAAGCCAAAGCGCCAAAACGGAAAGTTGCGACATTTCAAAACGAAGACTCCACAAATTGCTTAAGTCCATGACTCGGCCACCGGTGTGCCTAGCCGACCTACCGAACAGCCTGGCTAAGAAACCGAGCTACTGAGTCGGAGGGTGGCGACGCTTCAAAGCAGGAACGTTTCAAAACGTCTAACTCCATACCTCGGCTAACAGCACCGAGCTTCCTAACCGAGGGGACGAGGAACCAACCCTCACATATGGAGAAAAATTCTACCGAGGCTGAATCACTGTCGGATCGCTCCAAAATTCGTGTCAAAACTCGATGGACGGTTCAGATTGCGCCACGCTCACAAAACGACAAAATAACATTTTCTCGTGATCTGAACCCCGTCCTCGTGATTAATGCAATGATGGACGCTCCAGATCTGGCCACGTATACCTTCCGAGCTTCTGGCCACCGGTGTGCCTAGCTGAGCTACCGAACAGCTTGGCTAAGCAACCGAGCTACTGGGTCGGAGGGTGGCGACGCTTCAAAGCAGGAACGCTTCAAAACGTCTGACTCCATACCTCGGCTAACAGCACCGAGCTTTCGAACCGAGGGGACGAGGAACCGACCCTCACATATGGAGAAAAATTCTACCGAGGCTGAATCACCGTTGGATCGCTCCAAAATTCGTGTCAAGACTAGATGGACAGTTCAGATTGTGCCACGCTCACAAAACGACAAAATAACGTTTTCTCGTGATCTGAACCCCATCCTCGTGATTCATGCAATGATGGACGCTCCAGATCTGGCCACGTGCACCTTCCGAGCTTCTGGCCACCGGTGTGCCTAGCCGAGCTACCGAACAAGCTTGGCTATGCAACCGAGCTACTGAGTCGGAGGGTGGCGACGCTTCAAAGCCAGAACGCTTCAAAACGTCTAACTCCATACCTCAGCTAACAGCACCGAGCTTCCGAACTGAGGGGACGAGGAACCGACCCTCCCATATGGAAAAAAATTCCTTCGACCCTCCTCAGCCGTTGGATCTTGTCAAAAAATGCGCTCGACGTGATGGACGGTCCAGATCTTGCCACGTTCACTAAACGACAAGATAGCGTTTTTTGGGGATCCGCGCTGAGATGGACGCTCAGGATCACGCCCCGTAGTTCGGCAAATTCCGAGCTAAGTGCCGAGCTACCGAGCCGAGGGGACGAGGAACCGACACTCACATATGGAGAAAAATTCCGCTGACCCTCCTCAGCCGTTAGATCTTGTCAAAAAACGCGCTCGGCGTGATGGACGGTCCAGATCTTGCCACGTTCACTAAACGACAAGATAGCATTTCTTGGGGATCTGCACTGAGATGGACGCTTAGGATCACACCACGTAGTTCGGCAGATTCCGAGCTAAGTGCCGAGCCGCCGAGCCGAGGGAACGAGGAACCGACCCTCGCATACGAAGAAACTATCTGCCGAGGAACGTGGATCGTCCGATCACCCAGAAAATCACACTCGACGCTGATGGAGGGCCCAGATCGTGCCACGCCATAAATCGGTATTAAAAATTAGTTTTTATTTATTTTAATCTATTTATCTATTTAAAAATTGCGAAAAAATTACTAAAAATTCGGTAAAATTAACTAAAAATTCTAGAAAATAATTATAGAGTCAGGAGTATATTTTTGAGCCCCTGACGAACAATTATTGCCTAGAATCTGTTGTTAAGACCCCCGAACGACCGGTTAACACATCGCAAAATTTAATAAATAATCCGAAAAAATAGATAAAAATCACCAAATATCCAGAGAAGCTCAAGAACAGCTTAGAGTATGAACAACCTGAAAAATCACCTCACTACCTCCTTCAGAGATTCAAAACCCTCCATTTGGACCCCGATACAACTCCACTAGTCATTAAAACAGTAAAACTACTCCTCAAAGGCTGATCAAACTCAGTCTTCGGGAGTGGGGGGCTCGTAATATGGCTAAAAATGGGGTTAAATTGGAACCGTCCAAACCGGGCACGAATCTTGAAGCCCAGGGATAAAACGATAATTTTACCTACCAATGGGTCTGAAGCGGGTACTGGTTCTCTTCCTCGGAGACCCACTTACCCGCGAACAGATCTACCTCAACTAGGTGCGGGTTCCAACCCGCAGCAAACCCGGTCCAGAAAGGATAGAATTAGGGTTTCTGATTAATCTTAATCAACGGTCCTGATTCATATCTATCCTTTCACTGGAAATTAGGGATTACATTCATAATCTGATCCCAGCGGCGCCTATAAATACCCCCCATCCATCTCCATTAAGAGGTAATCAATCTTTTGCCAGTTTTTGCGCTCTTTCATAATCACTTCTGATTACTGACTTGAGCGTCAGAGGGTGTGTCGCCGGGAACAACCCCGGTGTCTCGCACTTTTTGCAGGTGTACGGCGGGAGTCAGCGTCAAACTCCGGCGGAACAGGTAACAGGTGTGCTATTCAAAGTTTCCTAAGAACCCACAATTACTATATGTTTGCCCCGACACCAGATTCAGCGGCAACACTATACTTGACAGTCGACTGTCGACTTTAGTTCGGTCGACTGTCAGTTATAAAAGGTTGCTGTTAAAGTGGATCATGAATACATTTTCAACATAAAAAAATTTCTTTTTAGATGTATCTCAACATATTCCTCTTTTATTCATAATGTATTCATACAATCATTCTTTTTCATTCTTTAACAAATCAAACTCTTAATTTAGTTTTTATTTTTACGAACTAATCATTTTCTTATGTTTCAAGAGACAACATAGATGATAATCTAGTGACTACAATATTACTCATATGCGGCAATTAAAAGCACACACTTTTACCACAAATCAATTTATTTCATAATCCATGAATACTAGTTTGCATTCTATAATTCATTCATAGGCACAATTCTTGACACATTGCATTCTAAAATTCATTCATAAGCAAATTTTTCATTAAATCATAATTCATCCATTCTAGCATGCAAATATACTAACAAACCATCATAACACATCTTAATTAATACATTCCAATTCATTTTACTAACCTTTCATGTCGATCAATTTGAGTTTCTTTTCATTTAGTCTCTTCAAACAAGTATAGAGCAATCTTTCGTACTTATTTCTAACATGTTCACAATTCCAAATCCTAGCATGGTATCTAAATTAGAAGTTTGAGAAATCACCCACCTTAATTGAAGAAACAAAGAAAACTCCTAGAGAAACTCCTTGAACACACGATCCTCTCCTAGTTGTGAGCATTCTCCTCCTTGCTTGTGCACACCAAGAGCCTTCTCCTCCTTGAACTAAGCAAACACGAGCTCCTCCTGTTCTTGAATGTTGGCCGGCCTCCAAGGTGAAAGGGAACACACAAAATGTACAATTCTCAATATTCTCTCACACAAAATTTTCTACAACTCTTTCTTTTCTTCTAACTCTTTACAAATTTCTAATGGTGCAAAGAGATGAATGGCTAAAGGGTGCTATTTATACACTACTCAAGGCTAAATGAAGGGTGGAGATGTATTTAGATGAAGGGCTAGGATGTACTAAGGAGTTAGAAGAACTACCCATGATCACACAACCAACTCTCCACTACTCCACACACCCCATCTCCTCTTGAGTGTAGGCCAGCCACTCCTCATGCTCTATTGCATGTGCCTTTCCATTCACTCCTAGTTAATAAATGTTCATGTGTTATTAATTAATTTGTTACAAAAACAAGTCTACCCTACAAGTTGTCTCATTTAAATGAGAATAAACTAATGGGCTCATTTTAGTTGGCTAAAAATTCATGGGCTCTTAATTTATTTAATTAGTTTAATTAGTGTGGGTTAGAATTAAACGATTAGGCCTTTAAGAATTAATAATAGATTCTAATAGGCTTTTTAAAAGAGAAGAAATAAAATACTTGTTCATGAATATTTTTTAAGGGTGAATGTACATAAATTTGCACGTGCAAAACACGTGAAATCAAGCAAAACTTATATTTAATTATAAATAAAAATTCAGAATGTTACAATAATAATAACACATATATGATAGATGTAGAAGCAAATATAAATAGTAAGAAAATTAATTAAATGTGTATATAAGTATGTCTGTATTATAAATAATAAAGTTGAAGTAGTATAAGCTAAGTTGTAAACCATTATAAAATGGTATAAACTAGTACAAAAATAGAATAGTGGTAAGTAAATATATATAGAAATAAAAGTTGGGATTATTAAACTAGAAAAATCTCTTTTGTTGTGGGTTTGCCTCGTTGGTGTCCAGCTGCAGGCTTGCCACCTTGACACCAAGTTGCAGATTTACCGCCACGACATCCGGTTGTAGTTTGTCTTCTGGGCATTCGGTTGCAGACTTTGCCTCTCCGACATCCATTTGCAGTTTGTCTCCATTGATGTCTAGTTACAGATTTTCCCTCTTGGCATCAGGTTGCACCGAAATGGTGAATGGAATGATGCAATCTTCCATATGTATTTAGATATTAGATGTTTAATTTTAAGTATGATGCTATGTTTTTGAAAAAAAAATAAATGAAAAGTTGGGATGGTAAGAGGAGAAAATGAAGTAGAAAATTACAACGATAAAATGTTAAAATAGAAGTATAGGTTTAAATATCGAACATATAAAATTAGTAGTAGTGAAAATAATTTATAACGTTAAGACAAAAATAGAATAAAATATATACACGAGCTTAAATACAAATGAAAATAAGAACAATAATTATGTAGTGTAATAAATTAGGATAATAAACATAACTAATTATATATATATATATATATATATATATATATATATATATATATATATATATATAGTAATGTAAAACGATATGTATAGTAAGTATGTTGAAATATATTATATATATAGTAATTAGTATAAAGTATATGTAGTAACCAAGAATGTAAATAAAAATTGAAATAAGGTAAAAATACAAGTAGTGAGTGTATATAGTGTATTTAAGAAGTATAAAGCAACAAAATTAACAAGTAGCTATTAATAGTGAAAAGTAAATATAACAAAAGGTAGAAAATAATAGGTATAACAAAATAGTAACAAAATAGTAATACTTCATCTAAGATGTCGAAATGATCAAAATCCAAAATATGTACAAATTTCCAGCAACTAGCCAACTGCCAACCAGTCCTAAGTTTGGATTTTATTAAAATAGTAAACGACATCCAAAAATTATAAAATTCTAAGATAATGCTTTTGACATATACGAGATGCTCCTATAAAAATTTTAGATCTAGATTGCATCTAGTTTAATAAATATGATTTTCTAAAGTACAACTATAACTTAAAACTGAAACTTATGAAAATGCCCACAAATAAAAAAAATCAAAATTTCACAAATTCAATCAACAATAAATAATTTAAACATGACTGTTCAATCACGCATCTAAAAATTCACACATATCAAGCATTCTATTAATAAAACTATATTAGAAAGTTGAAGAAATACCCACCTCAAATAAAGAATTCTTAGTAGTAGAACTCCTAGAAAATAATGCTCCAAAGCTCCAAGCTCCCTAAAAAATGGCCGGCCTCTTCCAAGCACAACCTGCAAGCTCTTCTCCCTCTTTCTCTCTTTTATTTTTATTTTGAGTTGTGTTGTTCATGACAAAAGTATGAACTATTTATAGAAAAATTGTGTGGTCAAAATAGCTCCCCCCTTCCCAAAATAACTCCCCATTCTCACACAACTCATCCCACTGTCTCCTCACTCCCAACTTGGCCGGCCAACCTCTTTGTGTGCTCAAGCACGTGCACGTGTACCCTATGTGCACATTCTTTCATACAACTTTTATTATTAATTTTTATTAAGTTAGATGTATGTGTGCGTTACACATTGAAAGTGTACTAGACTTTAAATGTACATTTAAGTGCAAAAATAATCATGAGCTTTAAATTTGTAATTAATTGTTAGTGGGCTACAAAAGTGGATTTAGGCCTAATGGATCTAATTAAAACAAATCACAAAATTTTGACTAAAATATAAGAAAAAAAAATTCACTACTCAAGAAAATTTTAGGAACCAACATGTGCATTACAAACACTTTCGAGTCAAAATATGAGAAAATGAATTTCAATTTATTAAACGAATTCGAACAAGTTATGAAAATAAATAGTTGAAATACGTAGAAATATTACACGTAATGGTAGAATATACGTAATCATCACGTGTATTAAAAACACGTGCAATACAAGTAAAAACACAAAGATTGAGTTGGCTCAAAATAGGATAAAAATAAATTTTGAGATGACAGAAAAATATATAAATAATCGAAATACAAAATACGTAGGATATTTATATTAAAATACGTTACGGATATTAACACCTGTGGACAAAATTGTCATAACTCAATTTTGCGGGGTGTTACACATTCAAGATAGCATTATACATATTTTCTCTTAATGTACACAAACTCAACATGTGTTTGCTTGTATATTTTGAACATTATTTTTTTTTGTTCTATTCCACTTTAATTCTCTCATTCTTTATTTCCATCCTCTCAGATAACATACAATTCAGAATAAAATCTTTGTCGCTTCTTCCTTATAGTTTATTCGAGTTTCTTTTTGCCACGAGGCATTTCATGTAAAATGCATACGTTTTCAATTAAATGTTTTTTGGAAGCATATACATAAAATTGTTTTTATTTAAATAGTTTGTCCTTCAGGGCTCTAAGTTTGTTTGCAATTTAAATAATTGTAATTTTTATTTTGTCAATTTGTAAAAGGCCCCATTTGGGCCTCCTGAAACTCAGATACGCCCCTGCCTACTTTAGTATGTTGTACCTTTTGGCCATGATATTGATGAGTACCCCTTGATTTGCATGTAGGATGAGTTGTGTTTATCGCTATCTATTGTTCTTGCCCACTTCGCGGTCACTGTCATTATTCATATCCAGCATTGGCCGGTCGGTATCTGAAATGTTTGCATTGTTGTACCACAATGTCAAAGTTATAATTATGCTCAAGAAATTTATATATATTTATATTTATATTATGGTGAGATAGATCAGATATGAGGTCTGTAAGACTCTCATCTTGAGATCGCAAACCACACCTTTGAATGAAATACATACCGCATTTTGAAAGCGAAAGAGGATGCAGTGTGTACGTGTTTCTTTGGGTCAATCTGTCTGTGCATTCATACATGATACAAAGTAGGTCTCTTGTATTTTATATAGTGTCACTGTAGAGCTCATTCTCTATGTATTTATAGCTGCTTGAATTAGAACTCATTCTATGTATTTATAGCTTAATTTCATTGTTTTCTTGCTTTGTAGAGTGAGTTACAGATGACAACATTGAGGAATTGTTCATTTTTTTTGCTGATCATTACATTGGCAAAGGGACAGTTTTACACTTGTACATGGCAACCTATCGTGAGATTTAAAACTAGGTTGTAAATCCGCTTTATCAAAAATCAATAAAAAAAAATAAAAATAAAATAAAATAAAATAAAAAACAAACTAGGTTGTATCAGAATAAATTCAGTTTTTCCTTTTTCTCTTTTTCTTATGCTAGATGTCATTGATTCAAGAATGATGTAAATTTACGAAGATAACTAACTACTTGTTGATAAATATATGAATGATGGTTGATTCTGTCGAGCATTGGCTTCAATGTTCATCACTATATGCAAGATCTGTATTTTTAGTTTTCCTAGATTATGTAACTTGGCATTGTTGCATGTTCATGTTGTCTAGTGTTAAATATTGTATCAAATAATTGTTATCTACTATGTATATCTCCTTTGTTCTTTAAGTTTGATACAAAAATGAAAAAGGAAAAAAAAAAAAAAAAAGAGGAAATTAAATTTTTTTTTTAAACACCCATCCCACCATTTTTTGTGAAAAACCCGGATGGGTTAAACTTTTCTTTTTTTTTTTCAAAAAAATACACATATCTCAGCGGCTTACACAAAAAACGCCGGTATAAGTGTATTTCTAAAAAAAAAAAGTTATATAACCTTTCACGGCGTTTTTATAGAAACGTCGGGATAGGATAGGCAACACCGGCGTTTGTTTGGTTGTATCCCGGCGTATATGGAAACACCGGGATAGATATGGTCTATCCCGGGATAGACCTTTAATATATCCCGACCCGAGATTAGTCGGCGTTTCCCGAAACGCCACTACGGCAGACAAAAAAACTCCAAGACAGGGGTTTCGTTTTGTAGTAGTGTAAGAGAACAAAACTTCGAAGCAAACTAACCTTGAACCAAAAATGTAAAAGATAATTTCATTGTTGCTATAGTAAAGATTTGATTAAAATTGTAAATGCCACTGAAGTATAACAAATTCCAAGATTTCTGATGCTATTTTTGGTATGTATGTAAGATTTTAATGGTGAGGTAAAAGGAACTCCTGTTATAAGTGAGGGGCATGCAAGCAGTCAGTCAAGCAATGTTTGTGGATACTATAAGCTCGTTGCAAATTTGATTTAAAAACCACTATTTGCAAATGCTCAGACGCAAATAATGGGCAAACTCTTTGGAAGATGCAATCTTAAGCTAAAGCATTATAAGTGTGACAAATGGAGTTTGTCAGCATGAGGAAGAAGTAAAGCAAAAGGACTCAATAGGGATAGCAAAATTGTAAGAAAGTGGATAAGGAACATGCACACCGTCAGAAGATGAATATGCAAGCAAGGACTTTAACGAAATTCCTCGATATTTTCACTTGTCTTTTTTGCAAAAATAATCCTTAAATTCATACGGGGAGAAAGAAACTGCAAGTGCTAAAAAATGTGAGCTCTTACCTTGACGATGACAGTAATCTTGACCCTAGATCTGGCTGTAATAAAGGTCACCTCTCATGCTTGAATACCATTTCGACCTGGTGCTTCTCTTTTCTCCAAGATACGGAAATTTCATTGCTGATTGACTATTTTCACGCAATAAGAAATTTCCTACAGATACTATTCTGATTCCCTAACTTCTGCAGCTCTAAATCAAAGTGCAAAGTAAAATTTGTGCCAGGAACAACAAACACGCCCAGGATAAGACATACGATACAAAGTAAAATTTGAAACTAAACTACTGCATTAGCCTAGACCTCTCACCAAACAGAAACATTACGGCAAGACAATATTCTGATTTCCTAACTTCTAAATCCAAGTGCAAAGTAAAATTTGCGCCTAGAACAATGAACACGCCCAGGCCCAGGATAAAACTCGCTTGCATCTGTAAGACATACAATACAAAATAAAATTTGAAACTAAACTACTGCATTAGCCTAGACCTCCCACCAAGCAGAAAAATTAACAAGGCCTCTCACAAAACAGAAAATTACGGCAAGACACTCTAACCCAGGCATCTGCAAAACAAAATTGACTCAACTACTCACAAAAATATAGCAAACAAAACCCGACAAATGGGAAGATCTCCATGTTAAGGTTAACATACAGATTGGAAATTATTATTGGATTATTGGATAAATCATAACTGAGTACAATGTCTCATATATATAGGAGGGAAACAAATACTAAACTAATACATAACTCAATATGAGACTAAATAAATGTAATACAATATCTAATACTCCCTCTCAAACTCACGGTGAGTCGAACAGTGTGAGTTTGCCCACCAAGTAACGAAACCTCTGGACAGAGGGATTTGGTGAAGAAATCTGTTGTCTACTGTGAAGAGGTAACAGAATGAAGTGGAAGTCCCAGCTTCAAAACGCTCACGAACATAGTGACAATCTATCTATATGTGTTTCGTTCGCTTATGAAAGACCGGGTTGCTTACAATGTGCAGCGCACTCCGGTTATCACAGTGAAGAGGAGTAGCTCCTGTGAGAATGACACACATATCTGATAACAGCCAACGAACATGAAAAATCTCTTCAGTAGTAACTGTCAATGCTATGTACTCAGCTTCTATGGAAGAACATGTAACAACTGCATGTTTCTTGCTTCACCATGTGTAACCCCTGTTTTTCTTTTTGGTGTATTTTTGAGTGTATTTTTCGTTTTGGTGTATTTCCCTCTTGTATTCTTCTTATATCTTTTTCTCGGACCGTATATTAGATTTTTGTCTTCAATATATTCATTTGTATTTTATTTTATCTTTTTGTATCCATTTGTCTGTGTTTTGTTTCTTTTTCGTGTGGACAATCATTTTTGCTCTTATTTTCGTTCTTGCTCTATTTTATTTGGCTCTTGTCTCTTGGGTGCTCATGATTTTGCCATCCCCTATTTTTAAAACCCAAATCATAATTTATAACCTAAACCAAATGTCCAATTAAATACACCTAATACTCCTAATACTTTATTTTACCATTCCCTTAATACAACTTCTACTACCTATCCGTTAACCCCAAGAACCTAAACCCGAAACACAACTCCTGTTTCCCTACCTGCAAGCCCCAAACCCTAATCCCACACCTATAAAACCCATCTACTGTGCACCGCAACCCCCACCAAAAACCCTAGCCTCCACTTCACCGAAGCCCTTCCTTGTGCCTGCACCACCCCACCGATCATCCTCCCCATATCCCGAGCATTCCCCTTTGCCGATGCACCTCATCGCTACCCCCCTGCTCACACCCCGATCCCCCTGGACCCACTCCCGAACACCCCCAACCTTCAGCCAAACAACCTAGCTCCCTGCATTCTCTCTCTCTCTCTCTCTTTCTCTCTCTCTCTCTCCGTTCCCCGCTCTGTCCCTGTCTCTCTGTTGCACGCCAGCCACAGGCTAGCACAGTCGCCGTCTTCGCCGTCAATATATAAACATAGAGTGGTCTTGTGAACTCTGACAGAAACCAGCCTAAATGATGACACGGCGAAAACACTCAAACCTGGCTCGAGGGGCCTATTTCAGGCCGTATATAGCCCGACGCAGATGACAAATATGACAAGGAGGAGTGGTAAGGCCAGAAGGAGGATGCATGTAAATAACCTCAGATAAGGTACCATGAAGAAAGGCATTCTTCACGTCCATCTGGTATAATGGCCACTGACGAACGGATGGAATAGCATGAAGAGTGCGAACTGTAGTCATCTGTGCAGCTGGGGCAAAAGTTGCCTCATAATCAATGCCATGATCCTAAGTAAAACCTCTGGCAACTAGACGAACCTTGTGCCGCTCAATGGAGCCATCAGGGAGATATTTGACCATAACGATCCACTTACAACTAACAGACAGGACGCCCACAGGCAGTGGAACAACATCATAAGTGCTAGTCTGATCAAATGTACGAAACCCTGCTGCAATAGCTTCCTACCAGTCGAAAAAATGAATAGCTTCTTGATAGATTCTAGGCTCACGTGTGGAGTGTATAGAGTGAGATATGCATGAAATTGTGGTGAGTAGGAGGTAAGGGTGACAAAGCCAAACTGGTCAGAAGGACCAATGGCATCAGATGTGTAGCGTGCCAGTGGGTTGCCTGAGGTAGAGCGTATATACTGACGGACCAGTGGTGGATGGACAGTGTGGGGGTGAGATAGGTGGAGTAGGTGAATGCAGCTGTGGGGATGCAGGTGGTGAAGGTGCAGGATGCGGTGGGGATGCTTGTGGTGTCTCTATAGGTGGAACGTCTGTAGGGGATGGGAAAGGAGCCAAAGGAGTGGAATCATATGTAATGCGCGAAGGTATGGCCGGGGGGATAGGCTCAACAACTAGAGAATCGAGAAAACTAGCATCCTCATGAGAGGTCAAGTAGTTGAGAGAGTCTTTCACAAAGGAGACATGTTGAAAAATACAAACACGACCTACCACAAGATCAAAACAACGATATCCTTTATGTTCTGGACTGAGATCTAGGTGAACACACTTAGTGAGTCGAGCGATGAGCTTCGTGTGCTCAGTGGTAGGGAGAAGAACATAACAGGTGCACCTAAAAGTATGGAGCATATTGTAGTCCGGTGGTGAGAGAAGAAGAGCCTCATTAGGTGATGTGCCAGAGAAGGCAGACGAGGAAGTGATGTTAATGAGAATGACAAACGTCATGGCAGCTTCAGTGCAAAAGAACGAGGAATATAAGAGGAGAGTAGAAGAGAGCCGCCTCAAGGATATGACGATACTTACGTTCAGCTATACCATTCTGCTCATACATGTGAGGGCATGATTACTAAAAGAGTGTACCATGAGATTGAAGGATCGATCTCATAGCAGTGGAAGTGTACTCACGAGCACCGTTTGATCGAAAGGTTTTAATACGGACACCAAACTGAGTGTAAACCATGTTCGTAAAGAACTAGTAAATGTCAGGTATCTCAGAGCGTTGGCACATAAGAAACACCCATGTGAGTCTAGTAAAGTCAACGATAAAAGTAACATAATAGAGATAACATTTGTCAGAAGGTGTAGGAGATGGTCCACAAATGTCAGAGTGAATAAGTTGAAAATGATTGGTGGTTTGATAAGTGCTTTTGTAATTAAAAGAGAGTGCTATTTGTTTGGCCAAATAACAACCCAGACAATCAGACAAATGAGTAAAAGAAAGAGGACCAAGGGCACCACTACGAGCTAAAGTCTTGAGTCGAGACTCACTAATATGTCCTAAAAGTTTGTGCGACAGATCAGCATCAGAGAATACAACACCAAAAAAATGAGGATGAGATTTATGGGTATGAAGAAAATCTAGATGATAGAGACGACCCTGTCTAGCATGCCCAAACTCCTTACCAGTGTGTGGATCGGCGATAGAACAACTTAAAGAATCAAATGTAACGACAAGACCAAGATTCATGATAAATGAGGAGCATAAAGAACATAAGGTAATATGAGAGGAGAACTAATAGACCCTGAATGTGTAGTGAGAAGTTGTGAACCATTAGCAGTGTGTATAGATGGAGAGTGAGAGAGAAGTGCAGTGCTGGTGGTAAGCAGTGTATAATTACTAGTAAGATGATGTGATGCACCAGAATCTAAAATTCAGGAAGAATTCATATCGGTAATAGGAGATAATGCAGGGGCAGAGGGGCCAGCAGTGACAGACTGACCCAAGAGCTGGAGTTCCAGCTGAATGAGGCGATGCTGAAGGTTAGCCTAATCAGCAGGAGTCGACAAGGCTGGAGTAACGGTCATGGCCGAGAATGTAAGGGAAGAAGTGCTGCAAGGAGGCAGGAGACTGGTGTCGTTGTGGTAGGGATCGAAGGGAGGTCAAAAATGTTGCTAGTGTCAGGATAGAGAGCTGAATGATGCTACCGGATGCGGAAGAAAAGGTGGGGCAGGGTTAGGGATGATGCTAGGAGGAGTAGGAAAGAGGCCGAAATCAGGATAATAGCGGCACTACATATGTCTAAATATGGAGGGAGATCGGGATAAGGGGGTGAAGAGGTAGATGGAGCAGCGGGGAAGTCGGTGGAGAACGGTGAGACTAAGATTGCAATGGAGAAGAAAGAGTACCTGCATTTAAAAAATATATATATATACAGAATCGGGTACTAGGTTTTCGGGTTTCGAGTATTAGGAATTAGGGTTTGGATTGCGGGTCGGGTAGGATTAGGGGTTTGGATATGGGTATGTGGAAGGCAGGAATAAGGTTTCGAAGGAAGGAATAGGGTTTCGAATTTGGTAGTGGCGGCTAGGGTTTCGAAGACAGGTATAGTGGCGGCTAGGGTTTCGAAGTAGAGGCAGCGAGGGCTTGTAGAGGTGGATGTGAGGGTCATCGGAGAGATGCAGCGAAGAAGGTTCAGGGATTTTGACGGCGGGGATGAGCAAAAGGTGCAACGGCTAGGGTTTCGGTTGTGCTAGGGTTTTGGGAGATGACAGAGATCGACCGCGATGGCGGATCGAGTTGAGGTTGACTTCGGGTCAGGTTGGAGCTCGGGGTTTGGTTGGAGTCGAGGTTGTGGCTTGCTTCCTTGCTGGTCGTCAGGTTTGGTTGGAGTCGAGGTTGTGGCTTGCTTCCTTGCTGGTCGTCAAAGATGCTGCTATTTGTCTTGCCGATGAGGAGTTTGGTGGTGATTGCTTCTTCTTCTTCTTCTTGTTTGGCTTTTTTCTTTTTTTGTAAATAAGGCAAAAGGGAAAAAATGTATAATTTGTATAAATTATGGTTCTGATACCATGTTAAGGTTAAGAGAGATTGAAAAATATTATTGGATTATTGGATAAATCATAAATGAGTACAAGGTCTTCTATATATAGGAGGAAAACAAATACTAAACTGATACATAATTCGATATAGGACTAAATATATATAATACAATATCTAACACTCCACAAACACTAAAGCAAATAATCAAAACTTTTTTCAATAGCAAATACATGTTCCACAAATGCACCCTAGAGAAAAGAAAAAAAAACAACTTTGTCGATCTTTGTTTAGGTTGAAAGCCAAGTAAAATTTTAATCTGGATGTTCCATTCCAATACCAATAACGACCTTATTAACCTATGCTAACCATATACGGAACACTAGAAGATACTCTCACTAACTTTTTTCTACCAAGAAATGCCACTTTTCATATAAAAAAAAAACAGAAGACACTCTCACAGTCTCACCCCAACTTTTTCTTTACCAAAAAATGCCACACCATAGAAATGCCACACCATGTAAGAGCACCTGTGGCCGTTAAGAACCAAATTTTTTGTATTTGGAATATAGAAAATAAAAATTTGAGTTTACACTGTAGTTGTTATAGGCTAATTTTTTTTTTTATTAAAAATGAAGGGACGGGAAATCACACGATTTTTTATTAAAAAAAATTGTGCGATGAGAAATCATTTTCTGTCCCATAGATTTTTTTTTTTAATAAAATCGATGAGACGGGAAATCCATCCGACAATTTATTTTTAAAAAATTTGGGACGGGGAATCATTCCCTGTCTGACGATTTAATTTTTTGTTTTTTTGGAAAGGAAATTTCCCGTCAAATGGGTTAAAAAAAAAAAATAAGCAACAAAAAATTATCTTCCGTCTGATCGAACGGACGAAAAATCATCTTTCGTCGGCTATTTTTTCCATATTTCTATTTCGTATGCCAAATTTGGCAGACGTCTATTCATCTAAAACCTATTTTTTGGGTTTATAGCCAACGACTGCAACATCCAAATTTTTTTATTTTTGAAAATTTTGATAAAATAGCCAACAACTACAGATGCTCTAAGCACTTCCAATCACGCCTCCACGAACTAACAAAAATTCTACCTGGACCAACAAATAAACAAAAGAGCACACCAAAATAACAATTGTAGTGATTTTAATAATCTCTACTACAATAATGGGAGAAGGCTTTTGTCCATAACCCAATCCGTGCAGCGCAAGTGCAGGTAAATTTTTTTTTTTCCCTTTTCATTTCCCCCAATTTTCTTCCACGTGCACAGCACGTGTATAATACTAGTTAATTATAACTAAAAAGAAGTCCGAGGCTCTGCAAGGAAATTCTCCTTAATTTTGAATTGATTTCCAATACAAAGACCAATGTATACTGAAACACGAAAACGAACAAGCATGGGAAAAAAAAAACAATTCAGCCACTACATACAAAACTCATAAAATCAGCACCACCATCAAATTTAAAAAATAAACATAGCAACGTCGGTCCCTTCATACGATCCAACCATAACAAAAAATGAGAAAACCAATTTCACATATAGTTTTTCAAGAATACTTACCCGAAGCCAATCAAATTTTGTGCTCCTTTGTAACTCCAGAATGCCAAACATGTACAACGATTAGAATGGAGGATACGTTGAAAGGGAAAATATAAATAAATAAATGAATCTATTGGAGCTTTGAGAAAATAAATGAATCTATTGGAGCTTTGAGAAGGAGCACGTATGCGAGGCTGAACATGTCCTTGTCTATTTCCCTGAAAGTTTAGAATGAATCAATCGTAACTCAAAGTTAGTGAGAAATAAATCCTATAGCCCAGATATGATTTCTTCTTTCCATTTGCTCTGTTAACCAAATGATACCTATTACAAAAAAAAAAATTGTATACATTGATAATGTTAAGGTTAGAAGATGACCTTAAACTTGGAAAGTTACAAAAGAACAAAATCAGTAATTTGAAAATTAATATTAGGCTTCATAAATTGGTTGGATCCCGAAAGTTCAGTTGAAATTGTTCCATGTTAAATTGGAGAGATTACCACTTTGCCATGAATATATGCAAACATTAGACCTCATCCAATTTGGGGCAAATTCACTTGCTCTATTTTTTTTCCATGAAAATTGAAATTCAATCCAAATCCCAACAGAATTCATTTGATAAGTGTTGCTGCTGATTTTGGTGTGGGAGCAAACAGATGAATTTGTGGATTCTTGGATAAAACAATAAAGCAAACATGTTGACCGGTTGACCTTCACCAACTTGTTGACCTGGTCTCTTGTCGCTGCTGCGAACCTGCAAAAAGTGCGAAACACCGGGATGGATCCCGGCGACGCACCCTCTGACGCTCTTGTCACTATTCTGAATGATTAAGAAAAAGCTTTTATTGAAAAAATATTTGTTACCGCTGAATCTGGTGTGGGGGTAAACAGATGAGATTTGTGAGTTCGTGGAAAAACCTGAATAGCGGATCCAAGCCTGTTCGTCGGAATTGGGCTGCTGATTCCTGCCGCTCACCTGCAAGGAAGAGCGATACACCGGGGTTGATTCCGGCGACGCACCCTCCGACGCTCTTATCAGTAACCAGTGATGATTAAGAAAGAGCTTAAGTTGTCAAAAGAGTGATTACCTAGTCACAGTGGTAGGTAGGAGGTATTTATAGTCGCCAGGGGAGTTTGATTAGGGACCTGATTTCCTGTGATACCGTTAGGAATAAAATCCTCATAATTAGTTTAGGTAACTGATCCCTGATTCCCGGTGAGAGGATAACTGCAAATCAGGCCCGTTGATTTAGTCAAATCAGTGACCCTGATTTCCTCTTGCTGGTCTGGGTTTGTCTTGGGTCGGGACCCGTACCCAGTTGGAGTGGATCCGTTTCGCGGGTTATCGGATCTGTGAAGGGAAGATCTAGTGCCCGCTTCTGGCCCATCTATATGTGAAATTACTGTTTTACCCCTGAGCATTAAGATTCGTTCCCAATCTGGGCGGTTCCGATTTAACCCCATTTTTAGCCATATCACGAGCCCCCCACTCCTAAAGACTGAGCGTGATCAGCCTTTGAGGAGTATTTTAACTGTTTCGGTGGCTAATGGAGTTGTATCGGAGTTCGAATGGAGGGTTTTGAATCTTGAAGGGGGTAGTGAGGTGTTTTTTGAAGCTGTAAGCTGTTCCGAAGCCTTGTTGAATATTCGACAGTTTTTATCTATTTTTTCGGATTATCTATTTAATTTTGCGATGTGTTAACCAATCGTTCGGGGGCCTTAACAATACATTCTAGGCAATAATTATTCGTTCAGGGGCTTAAAAACATTCGCCCGAATTTATAATTATTTCCTAGAGTTTTTAGCTAATTTTCCCGAATTTTTAGCAATTTTTTTTGCAATTTTTAAATAAATAAAACGATTAAAATAAATAAAAACTAATTATCAATACCTATTTATGGCGTGGCGCCATCTGGACCCTTGATCAGTGCCGAGCACGATTTTCTGGGTGATCAGACGATCCGCGCTCCTCGGCAGATAGTTTCTTTATATACGAGGGTCGGTTTCTCGTCTCCTCGGCTCGGCTGCTCGGCGCCGAGCTCGGAATCAGCCAAGCTACGTGGCATGATCCTGAGCGTCCATCTCAGTGCGGATCCCCAAAAATGCTATCTTGTCATTTAGTGGACGTGGCGAGATCTGAGCCGTCCATCATGACGAGCACGTTTTTTGACAAGATCCAACGGCTGAGGATGGTCGGCAGGTTTTTTCCCCATATTCGAGGGTCGGTTCCTCGTCCCCTCGGCTCGGCAGGTCGGCACACATAGTTCGAAATCAGCCGAAGTACGTGGCGTGATCCTGGGCGTCCATCTCAGCGCGGATCCCCAAAAAACACTATCTTGTCGTTTAGTGGACGGGGTGAGATCTGAGCCGTCCATCATGACGAGCGCGCTTTTTGACAAGATCCAACGGCTGAGGATGGTCGGCAGGTCTTTTCCCCATATTCGAGGGTCGGTTCCTCGTCCCCTCGGCACGGCAGGTCGGCACACATAGCCCGGAATTAGCCGAAGTACGTGGCATGATCCTGAGCGTCCATCTCAGCGCGGATCCCTAAAAAATGCTATCTTTTCGTTTAGTGGACGCGGCGAGATCTGAGCCGTCCATCATGACGAGCGCGCTTTTTGACAAGATCCAACGGCTGAGGATGGTCGGCAGGTCTTTTCCCCATATTCGAGGGTCGGTTCCTCGTCCCCTCGGCACGGCAGGTCGGCACACATAGCCCGGAATCAACCGAAGTACGTGGCATGATCCTGAGCGTCCATCTCAGTGCGGATCCCTAAAAAATGCTATCTTGTCGTTTAGTGGACGCGGCGAGATCTGAGCCGTCCATCATGACAAGCACGCTTTTTGACAAGATCCAACGGCTGAGGATGGTCGGCAGGTCTTTTCCCCATATTCGAGGGTCGGTTCCTCGTCCCCTCGGCATGGCAGGTCGGCACACATAGCCCGGAATCAGCCGAAGTACGTGGCATGGTCCTGAGCGTCCATCTCAGCGCGGATCCCCAAAAAATGCTATCTTGTTGTTTAGTGGACGTGGCGAGATCTGAGCCGTCCATCATGACGAGCGAGCTTTTTGACAAGATCCAACGGCTGAGGATGGTCGGCAGGTCTTTTCCCCATACTCGAGGGTCGGTTCCTCGTCCCCTCGGTTCGGAGGTTCGGTGTCGTCAGCCGAGGTATGGAGTTAGATGTTTTGGAGAGTCTTGGCTTTGAAGGGTCGCCACCCTCCGGCCTAGTAGCTTGGCTACTTGGCCAATCTGAACCGTCCATCAAGTTTTGACACGAATTTTGAAGAGATCCAATGGTGATTTCGCCTCGGAAGGATTTTTCTCCATATACGAGGGTCGGTTCCTCGTCTCCTCGGTCCGGAAGCTCGGTGCCGTTAGCCGAGGCATGGAGTTGGACGTTTTGAAGAATCTTGGCCTTGAAGCGTTGCCACCCTCTGACCCAGTAGCTCGGCTGCTTGGCCAAGCTGTTCGGTAGCTCGGCTAGGCAGTCCGGTGGCAGGCAGTTCGGAAGGTACACATGGTCGGATCTGGAGCGTCCATCATTGCGTGAATCACGAGGACTGGGTTCAGATCACGAGAAAACGTTATTTTGTCGTTTTGTGGGCGTGGCACAATCTGAACCGTCCATCGAGTTTTGACACGAATTTTGAAGAGATCCGACGGTGATTTCGCCTCGGAAGGATTTTTCTCCATATACGAGGGTCGGTTCCTCGTCTCCTCGGTCCGGAAGCTCGGTGCCGTTAGCCGAGGCATGGAGTTGGACGTTTTGAAGAATCTTGGCCTTGAAGCGTTGCCACCCTCTGACCCAGTAGCTCGGCTGCTTGGCCAAGCTGTTCGGTAGCTCGACTAGGCAGTCCAGTGGCAGGCAGCTCGGAATGTACACATGGTCGGATCTGGAGTGTCCATCATTGCGTGAATCACGAGGACTGGATTCAGATCACGAGAAAACGTTATTTTGTCGTTTTGTGGGCGTGGCACAATCTGAACCGTCCATCGAGTTTTGACACGATTTTTGAAGAGATCCGACGGTGATTTCGCCTCGGAAGGATTTTTCTCCATATACGAGGGTCGGTTCCTCGTCTCCTCGGTCCGGAAGCTCGGTGCCGTTAGCCGAGGCATGGAGTTGGACGTTTTGAAGAATCTTGGCCTTGAAGCGTTGCCACCCTCTGACCCAGTAGCTCGGCTGCTTGGCCAAGCTGTTCGGTAGCTCGGCTAGGCAGTCCGGTGGCAGGCAGCTCGGAAGGTACATGTGCTCAGATCTGGAGCATCCATCATTGCGTGAATCACGAGGATTGGGTTCAGATCACGAGAAAACATTATTTTGTCGTTTTGTGGGCGTGGCACAATCTGAACCGTCCATCGAGTTTTGACACGATTTTTGAGAGATCCGACGGTGATTTCACCTCGGAAGGATTTTTCTCCATATATGAGGGTCGGTTCCTCGTCTCCTCGGTCCGGAAGCTCGGTGCCATTAGCCGAGGCATGGAGTTGGACGTTTTGAAGCACCCTGGGTTTGCAGTGTCGTCGTCCTCCGGCTCGGTAGCTCGGCTGCTTAGTCAGGATGTTCGGTAGCTCGGCTAGGAAGACCGGTGGCCGAGTCGTGGACTTGAGCGCTGTTTGAAACTGAAATGTCGTAACGCTCTGCTTTGGCGCTTTGGCTTCTTAGTGGGCTTTTTAGATTCCCAAGGCAGCCCAAACGTTGCTTTTGGGGTTATAAGTTTCCACTCCCCCACCCCCAAGCTCATTTCTCACTTTTCACTCCAAAATTTCACTTTTACTCTGTGCTCTCTGCTAGCAGCGATCTTTGCTCCAAGGCGGTTGCGCTAGCTGTCGCGTGGGCCAGGCGATTTCCGGCGCGCTCATTCCGACTGTGAACATCACTTCAAGGTCAGTCTATTTGCCTTTGCTTTTTATAGAGATGTCAAGAGTGAACTCGGGGAGTGAGGCCTCATCCTCGGGCGATGGTGGCACCGAGGAGAGGAGGCAGGAGGAGATCCGAAGGAAGGGGAAGCAAGTAGCCGAGCCTTCTGTGGCCGAGGTGAGGAAGGAGAAGAAGAAGAGGAGGGTGGTGGCCCAATCTCCCGTGGTCAAGGTGATCGTGGAGAACCCGAAGCAGGCCCCCGAGATGGGCCGATACCCTTGTGTACTGTCCGAGCATGCGGGGGTTAGGCAGTACGAGGGCGACCTCTTGAAGAAGGCGATCTTCGGCCAGTCGGAAGTTTACAAAGAGAATAACCCGGTTCTGACTACCGAGGCAGATGAGATTGGGTTGGTGCTATCCGAGAGGGATCTCCTTCGGATCAGAAAGGGGTTCGCCATCCCTCCGGAGTACAAGCTAATTCTCCCCGGCGCTGGGATGCGGGTGAATTCCAAGCTGTCGTCGTCGGATATGTGCATGTTCGACTACGACTCTCTGAACGCCGGACTGCATTTTCCGCTGCATCCCTTTATTTGCCAGGTCCTCGGATGGTACTGCCTCACGCTGACCCAATTTATGCCGAACACATGGCGTCATGTGAACGCCTTCCTGCTCCAGTGCCGCAACGCTGAAGTCGAGCCGGACCTGACGGTCTTCCGAAGCATGTATCGGATAAACCGGATGCACAAGACCGAGCATCGGTACTACCTGGCGCCGAGGAAGGGTGTTCGGATCATAGAAAACCCGGACTCGATCAAAGGCTGGAAGGAAAAGTTCTTCATATTGAGGGGCGCACCAATACTACAAATTCCAAGCCGGTGGAAGCCAGAGGTGCCCAAGTTTGCGAGATCCAACCCCGAACTGATTGCGGCCGAGGAGGAGATGGCGAGGAAGGTCATAGCCCTCTCGATGTTGAGTTGGAGGGAGATGACGGAGGAGGTGCTGTTTGGGTCAGGCCTTAGCCCAATCGACCCGAGTACGCTCCTGACATCTCGCTTATTTTTTTTTTAAGTCTTTAGCTTGCCTTACTGACTCAATTTGTTTGTCTTTTGGTACAGAAGCGCCGAAGATGGACTTCAATGCCATGATGATCGATAGGGGCAAGGTGGTTGATGGTAGGAAGAGGAAGAGGCCGACCACGGCCGCCTCGTCAGGTCGGCAGCTCAAAGTTGCTTCGACTACCACTCTACCTCCTCCGGTCACCGAGGCGCCCTCGTTGGTGGTTGTTGCCGAAGCGCCCTTGGCGCCCGTTGCTTCTGCCCCGGTTTGTGGGGCCTTCGATGTCACTGCGGCGTTGTCGCTCGAGGCTCCGCTGTTGACCGCTCCGGCCGAGGAGATCTTGACCGATCAGCACAAGCAGCTGTTCGTGCCGAACTGGCGAGTGAAGAATCACGATGGATTCCTCGGAAACTCGCAGATGTCGATGCAGGTTGTCAAGCACCTGGCGACCCCGAAAGATAGAGCCACGCTGCAGGCGGGGACAGTCGGCGATGACACCTACGAAGTGGCTCGGTCGCTCGTATTAGTAAGTTTTTTTTGTGAATTTCTTCAAGTCTATTGCTCGGCCCGTATCTTGCGCTCATCATTGTTTTGTCTTCACAGGCCACCTGTCACTTCAGCCATCTCCTTGAGGCGTTCGCCGAGCAGGAGAAAGAGTTGAAGGCCGCCAGCAACAAAGACAGGGCGGAAAAGGTCAAGGCGGTTCGGCAGCTCGAGGTCGAGCAGAGGCGAGCCGAGGGCTTGGAGGTCCAGGTTGCCAATCTTGTGGCCGATTTGGAACGAGTCAAGGGGCGGCTCGCTGAGGAGTCTGCCAAAGATGCAAAGGCTGCCGAGGAGCTGGCTACATCAGCGAAGGCTCTGGCCGATGTGAAGGCGGAGAAAGAGGCCTTGGCAGCGAAGATCAAGGCGGAGGTCGAGGCCGAGGCGAAGAAGCACATGGCCTCAAACATGGAGAAGTCCTACCAGAGGGCGCTCGACCATGTTCAGGACCGCATCCCCGGCTTCGAGCAGGTCGGCTACAGACTGTGGCCCAGATCCCCATCGGACGGCGAGGAGGAAGGAGGCGAAGGTGATGAAGTGGAGGGCGACGACGAGGAGGAGGTTATCGCCGACGCTTTGGAGACGAACCCCCAGGGTGAGGAGAGAAACGAGGGGGCATCTGGCGAGGCGCCTGTGGTCGAACCGGCGGCGCAGGTGGACCCCTGATCTTCTCGTCTCTTTGTAGTCTTTATTTTCCCCTTTTCAAAAATGTAATGCCTTTTTTGCGAACTGGCCACCGCTTCTTTCAATGAATGAAAAATCTTTGTTTCAATTCAAATTTGTGCAAGTGTTTGGGTCGGTGTGTAGTTTTCCAATTGCGATGGTCTTGAATTTTAGATCCTCGAACACGCCCCAAATACCGCGGCAGCTCGGCGTCGCGCCGAGCTGTTTAAGCAATCTCGCGAGGCTCGCCTCGTCTGTGAAATCGAGCTCACCAGGAGGTTGATGTTCAACGTGGAGAAGAAGAACAGCGAGCTTCTGGCCGAGGTGCATCATCTGCGGATAGTCGAGGAAGAACTGTCGGCGAAGGAGGCGGAGCTGGCTTCGGTGGTGGCCGATCGAGATGAGCTCGAGAGTAAGGTCGAACAGTTGCAAAGGGTCACTGTTGATAAGAGCATCGAGGTTGCCAACCTGCGTCGTATTATATCCGATAGCGCTGAGTACCCCGGTTCGGCAAATCTCCCTCGGTTCAAGATAATGGTGAAGGACGACACTCTGAAGGATAGGATCATCCAGCTCGAGGAGGAGGTGGCTCGACTGAAGCCTCAGCTTGTGAGAGCTAATGTCCGCAGCACTTCTTGCACTCGCGAGGAGAGAGAACGGGGGATCACCTTCTACGAGCTAGTGACTCGTGGCCAAGTTATTGGTCGGACAGCGGCCGACGCACAAAGCGGAGTAGCTATTAGCTCGAGCGGAGCTTCGGTCGGAGCAACCGTTAGGGTTAGTGACGAGGCGGCGTCCCAGTTCGTCAGCCTAGAGACAAGCTCGGGGATGAAAAGGCGAAAACCACGATTGTCTCTGAATCGGAACGTCCCTGTTCCGAGGAGGCATTGAACGAATGGCGTCGAGCCTTTTACTTGTAATTTATTTAGTTGCTTTCCTGTTGTAATGGTTTGCCATGTAAATTTACCAAGTGTCTTAATAAAATCAAAGTTGCTTTGTTCATAGTCATGCCGTGGTCGCCTTATTCTTGACGCCCTACCATAAGGACCCTTAGTTCTTCTTTGTAGGTTTTAGCCTCAGAGCTTCAGTTTTTCGCTCGGAGTATTCCGAGGTGACTGTGCGGTTCTAAGGTGCGACAGCTCGGACTTTAGATTCCGGCCACGTGGCAACATCCAAACGGTCAATCATGATCGTGGTACGTATCACGAGGTGGGAGGCACAAATTCCAAGAAAACACTATCTTGTCGTTTTGTGGATACGTGGCATGATCAGATCCGTTCATCTCGTTCTACCACGCATTTTGAGATGATCCGACGGCGAAATTGGTTCGGCAGAATTTTTCTCCATATACGAGGATCGGTTCCTCGTCCGCTCGGCTCGGGGTTTTGAGTGAGCGGAGCTGAGCCGAACGATGGACTCCGAACCACCGTTAGAGTTGCTCGACGGTTGTGGGAGCAATTCCGAATGGCGACCTACTTCTAGCTCGCCGAGGAGCGAGCTTGCGAAGTAGATTCGAGCCAAGTGTTGGACTCCGAACCATCGGTAGATTAGTTCAACGGTTGTGGGAGCAGTTCCGAATGGCGACCTACTTCTAGCTCGCCGAGGAGCGAGCTTGCGAAATAGATTCGAGCCAAATGTTGGACTCCGAACCATCGGTAGGGTAGTTCAACGGTTGTGGGAGCAGTTCCGAATGGCGACCTACTTCTAGCTCGCCAGGGAGCGAGCCTGCGAAGTAGATTCGAGCCAAGTGTTGGACACCGAACCATCGGTAGGGTAGTTCAACGGTTGTGGGAGCAGTTCCGAATGGCGACCTACTTCTAGCTCACCAAGGAGCGAACTTGCGAAGTAGATTCGAGCCAAATGTTGGACTCCGAACCATCGGTAGGGTAGTTCAACGGTTGTGGGAGCAGTTCCGAATGGCGACCTACTTCTAGCTCGCCGAGGAGTGAGCTTGCGAAGTAGATTCGAGCCAAGGGCTGGACTCCGAACCATCGGTAGAACGAAGAGTAAGGGCAGAGAGTTGCGAACAGTCTTTACCAGTAAAATATGAGAAAACTTTCTTTATTGATTAATGGTCGGCCGCTTCTAAAGTTGCGAGCCGATATTACATATGAGAAACAATATTAGAGAAAATACAGGGGTAGGAGAGGAACGGTTCGACATCCTGAAATATTTAAAGGGGTGCCGGGGCACCTTCTTGGTACTTCAAAAGATGGTCGGCATTCCAGGTCCTAGGGATCTCTCGGCCTTCATGGTCCTCGAGACGGTAGGCTCCTGGCCGGACTACTTTCGTGATCCTGTAGGGCCCCTCCCAATTTGGGTCCAGCTTGCTCTTCTGACTAGGGAAGGAGACAACTAGCTTCCTGAGGACTAGGTCCCCCTCTTTGAGATTGGTAGGTCGGACCTTTTTGTTATACGCCAACTCGATCCTCCTTCGATAGCTCTGTTGGCGAATTGATGCTCTTTCCCTCAGCTCGTCTATCAGGTCTAAGTTCGCCCGGAGGTCTCTGGCGTTCTGTTCCTCGTTGTAGGCTGCGAGGCGAGGAGAAAGTATTCCGACTTCGAGAGGTATCACTGCCTCGGACCCATAGGTGAGGTTGAACGGGGACTCTCCTGTGGGGGTCCGTTTGTTGGTGCGGTAGTTCCACAGCACGTTGGGGAGTTGGTCGACCCATAAGCCTTTGGAACACATGTCCAGTCTCTTCTTGATACCAGAGAGGATCTACCGGTTAGCGTTCTCCACCTGGCCATTCGACTATGGGTGGGAGACGGAGGAGAAGCGCTGTTGGATGGCAAGGTCTTCACATAGAGCTCGGAACGCGGTCCCAGTAAACTGAGTTCCGTTGTCTGTTACGAGGACACGGGGGACGCCGAATCGGCAGATGACGTTCTTCCAAAAGAATTGAAGCACCTTGTTCTCGGTGATAGTGGCTAGGGGCTCGGCCTCAATCCACTTCGAAAAGTAGTCGATGGCTACGACCAAGAACTTGAACTGGCCCGGAGCTGGAGGGAATGGCCCTAGTAAATCCATCCCCCACATTGCGAAGGGGATAGGACTTGATAGGGAGGCAAGGTTAACCTGGGGGAGGCGACGAATGTTGGAATGTCTCTGACAAGAGCCACATTGCCGAACGTGTCGCTCGGCGTCTTGGAGGAGAGTCGGCCAGAAGTATCCGTAATTCAGAGCTTTCCGAGCCAAAGACCTAGACCCTAAATGTGCCCCACCGATGCCTTCGTGGAGCTCCTGTAAGGCATAGTCGGCCTGTTCTGGGGAAAGGCATCTCAGGTACGGTCGGCCGTCTATCTGCGAGAAGGAGCGCTTGTACAAGATCCCCTCGATCAGGATGTACCGCTCGGTCCTGGTTCTTACTCGGAGTGCTTCCTAGGGGTCCTCGGGGAGGAGTCCGTCCCTTAGGAATTCCACTAACGGTTTCATCCAATTATCTTGTAGTAGGACCTGCAATGACTCCACTGAGTCAAGGGTCTCGTCTTCTATACTCGGTTTCAAGAGGACCTCGATCAAGACGGTCTGCTCGAGAACTTGGAGGGAGGATGAGGCCAACTTGGAGAGGACGTCGGCCTGTGAATTCTCTTCTCGAGGGACTCGTTGGATGAGTGCCTCTTCGAACCGGGCCATGAGGGTTCGGACTTTGGCGAGGTACTTCGCCATCCGTTCGTCTCGTGCCTCGTAATCGCCCAAGACTTGGTTCACAACCAGCTGAGTGTAATACCCTGATTTTTCAATTAATGAGAAATTATTTATTTTGCACGTGTTGTGCACGTGCAATATTTTGTTGGATTATTTTATCATGATGAGTATGTTTAAATATAATTTTCTCAAATTATTTTAGTACAAAAAGCCTTCTTTAAAAGCCTTATTTGATTTAACTAAAAAGCCTTTTCTTAAAAAGCCCAAAAGCATTTTATTTTATTTATTTTTATAAATTATTTTGGCCCAAAAAGAAAGCCCATGAATTAATTAATTTTAATTAAACTTGTCATGTAGAAGATTTTTTTTTAAACAAAATTATTTTTATACAATTTTAGAATGTACAAATTTGGCCTAGTTGCATGCACGTGCACTACACGTACACGTGCAATGCACACCTTACTTTTGAGGCCGGGTAGCATTCTTTTGGAGGGAAAATTGAATTTTGGTGTGGAGAACATGGGGGTAGTTTCAAGGAGGTGGGTAGTTTTCCTAACTCCTACTTGGATCTAAGCCTTTCATTTTGCAACCACCAAGATGATCTTAGCCCTCCATTCCCCTCATTTTTTTTGTATAAATACCCCCCCCCCCCCCCTCATGGCTAACTTTTCATATGCAAAGTGTATTTCTAAGTTATAGTATTATTATTGTGGGAGTTATAAAAGATAAGAGATTGTGTGGGTTGTGTTGCTTGGAGTGGCCGGCATCACCAAGAAGCTTTCGGTGTGGACTTGAAGGAGCTTTCGGCATAGGCTTGGAGGCTTGGAGCTTGAGCGCTTTTGGCTAGGAGGTGGTGCTTTCATCTACAAGGATTCGATTGCTTTTGGTTGTGTTTCTCTCCAATTGAGGTGGGTAAAACATTTTATATTTCTAAAGTAGGTCCATGCTTAGTTTCAACCATTAAAGATGCATGAAAATATTAATAAGAGCCCACTCGAATTGAGTAGTTAATATGTGAATGGTTTGAAATGTAGTGATTAACTTATATGGCTCTAATGTTAAGATTAAATTGTGTGTAGATTGCCCCATGTGTACTAGTGTAAAGTTGTGATAATGATTAAATTAAATTAAGAGTGTTGTTATTATGATTAGAGACATAATGTACACTTGTTAATTGTGATAGATGGACTTTCATGTTGATATGAATGTGGACTATGGAAATCATATGTGATTGGTTGAATTAAGAACTAATAACAGTAGATTATCTCCATGAAATTATTTAATAAAAAGACTAGTAGATTGATTGTATGGCAATGTCGAAAATGCAATAATGTATTTTAATAAATAATTTTTGGGTCTTGTATGTGAAAAATACATTGCATTAGCACCAAAAAAATTATATTATTTTACTGGTATGAACTTTTATGACTGAGGATCTAATCTGGAAGTTTTTAGAAAATTTTATCAAAGTAATAAGAAGCTATGGCTTATTGAATATCGAGTTATTTTTAAAACAGTACGAAAATAATACAAATGGGATTTTATTTGGGTTAGTGACAACCCGAGCCAGTGGCTCAGGTGGTTGGGACCCCGGTTGGCTTCTCTGTGTTGCACGGTTCGAATCCCAGGCCGAACACTTCTTTTTAAAAATTACCCTAAAAACTATAGCAGCGAACTCAGGGTATAAATATACCCCAGTCGCTCTTATGACGTGATCGGCGATCGGCCTAGTGGTCGAGCTCTGTGCTGTCTTGGTGTGGCGCCTGGTTCGATTCTTGCCTTCGGCATATTGGAAAAAATATTTTTTTTGGGTGTTTTTGAAGTCCAAAAATTATGAAATAAATACGGTAATTCTCATAAAAATACAAGGAATTTTATAAGAGTGATTTGGGTATTTTTAGAATGAAATACAATATGGTTTGTGAATAAAAGGCATAAATGGAACTTTGGTTATGAGATATACACTTGTGGATTTTATAACTTATAAAGATAGGCTATTATAAAGTAATTGGCATAAGTGCTTGTGGCGTGACATGATTTTAATTATTTTCATTATAAGTATTGCGCAAGATATGAAATATGAAGGTTGAAATGTGATATTATGAAGTTGTATAAATTCATGTATGGTTATGGAATTAAAACCATGACTTATGAAAGAGGAAAAGAAATTGTTGGCTATAAGTAGGAATTGTTTTCATTATGAACTCTTGAATTAAAAGTATTCATCGTGGACTTGTGAATAAAGTGTAATCATGAATTGAAAAAGAATGAGTATAAAAACTCGACATGGAAATTGTCAGGAGTTAAAGATTGTGAAATGAAATTTGAAATAGAGTAGCTAAGTCTCCCCGGCATTGAGAAAAATGAATTGAATTGAAATTAGACCAAGGTTGGTCATGTTGAAACAAATGAATAAGTCCGGTTGATGGAGAGGCTAACTCTAGTGATTATTTTGTTCATGATTTTTAAATAAAACTAAGGACTAGTACATAGTGGAGATGTGATGAAAGTAGAAGAAAAACATGAGTATGAGGGCCAACGGATAGCGGTGTGAGAGCGATTCACAGGTTGCCTGCTTGATGCGTCAAGACAGTGCGTGGGCGCTACTCCGGAATTATCGTCCCGGTGGCGACGCTCGTGGGATGTTCGAGTGGCTATGGGTGGTGCCATTGTTCCATGGCGGAGGCTGAATTGTCCATAGGTTGCCTGCTCGATGCGTCGTGACAGTGCCTGGGATTCCCCTCCAGGCTGCCTGGACATGGGCTCATAGATCATAGGACATCTAAGACACTACCGTAGTTACAGTAGTAGTTAAGGCATAACGGGGGATTGAACCCTATCAAGATGAAGAACGAATAAGGGCTTGCCCTCGGACCTATGTAGTATGGGATGCATAGAATCCGAACAAGTGTGCATTAGTGTCATGTAACATAATTAACTGCATTAAGGACTAAGTGCACAATCACAACACGACATCAATAGGGTAGTCCCTTAGTTTGAATATGACAAGTTTGTGTTTGCTAAATATGAAATGTTAAGTTATACTATTTCCGGCAAAGCGAGGACGGCCGTGTATAATGTTCGTCGGTTGAATAAACTGACGTACCCACAGTCTAACATGCAGGTAAATGTTATGCTAAAGATTAAAGAGGATTTGGATGCTTAAAGATTTTGTCAAGCTGTTGTACTTGTACTTAATTGTTGTATTTTACTTCCGCTGTGCAAAAGAAAGATGTAATTATGATGTAAACTCTGATGTATGATGAAAAGTTTTAATTTCCCTGTAAAAGTGTACTAAGAAAGTGAAAAGATCCTGTAGAACATCTCGAATTCAGTGTATTTGGGATTCGGGGCGTTACAGAGTGGTATCAGAGCCACGCTTTCTACACTTTCACACTTGTACAAATTTATAGGGAACGACACCCTAGATGTGGACATTAGAGTGTGTGTTTGAATCTAGAGATTTAAATGTAAGTGACTTACATTTGTGTTGCTCTAAGATTTATGCTTTCTCCTCTCTATTTCTAAGATGGCTGATCACTTCGACCCTGCTGGAGGCGACGACTGGCACATCATTGAGGAAGAGTACCATCCTGGACAGGCAGATTCCGAGGACGAGTACTACCCTGGACAAGCTGATTCTGATGATGAGGAGTACCCTGAATCCCGAGAGATCACCCCACCTCCGGATTCATCTGATGATTCTTCTTCCGACGAAGAGGAGGTACCAGTTCCAAGTGGTCTTGTGACTTCTCTTCAGAGGCAAGTGGAAACCCTGAAGGAGAGAGTTGGATTGTTGGAGGCTCAGCTGGAGAAGCGGAAGGCCGACTATTCTGTTCTTAGCCATCGGATTTGGGAACTTGAGAAGAAAAAGAACCTAACTGATGTGCTGAAGGATGAGGTTGATGAACTGCGGGAAGAACTTCGAGCAGCGAAGAGGACCCGTAGGAGTTAGATTGTTGTAGCTTCTGTTTCTTTCCGTTCTGATGTTTAGAGATGTTTTTAAATTCGAATGTATAAACTTTTGGAATTCAATGAAATGGAAGTTGGTTTAAATTCTTGTTATATACTTCGAATTTGACGGATCTTTTGCATCAGAATATGTCGAGAAGAGGAGCAAGGAATGGGGAAGGTTTGGATCTGGAGACTGAGCTTGCTAGGGTCTACCAGACGTTGAATGCAGTGGCTCAGAACCAAACTAGGGGGCCGGCAAATCCAGTGCCCGAGGCGATAAAGCTGGTGGAATCGTTCAAGAGAATGAAACCACCCGTGTTCGAGGAAAAGTCAGACCCAGATGCGGCTGACAACTGGATACGGCAAGTGGAGACTATCTTCGAGGTGTTAGAGACACCGGAGGGTAGCAAGGTCAAGTTGGCAACCTTGCAGCTGGAGAAGGATGCAGCGGTTTGGTGGCAATCCGTGAAGAGGACCATGGGAGGTCTGTTGTTTGGCTGGGAGGAATTTCTGGAGGAGTTCCGCAGCCATTATTTCCCCTCCGACGTCCAGGAGAAGAAGGCGATGGAGTTCCTGTCGCTTCAGCAAGGCAGCATGTCGGTGAGAGCCTATGAGACCAAGTTCACTCAGCTCTCCAGGTATGCTCCAGAACTGGTGGCGGATGAGGCCAAGAAAGCTCGCAAGTTCGAGCATGGTCTGAGGCCTAGCTTGAGATCTTGTATGATACCCCTTGGTATCAGGAGGTTCGATAAGCTGGTCAAGAGGGCGGCAGCGACGGAGGCGGATATGGAGCAGTTCCAAGTTGTTCAGAACAGGAGGAACAATTGGCAGACTGGTAAGAGGCCTGCACAATCGGGGAGTTTCAAGGGGCAACCATCTGCACAGAGGTTCAAACCGACAGGGGCGAACGCTGTTAGTGTAGCTGGAGGACCTGGAAACAATGTGGCGAGACCTCCTGCGGTGACTTGCTTTAACTGTGGGGAAGCGGGACACTACCGATCTCATTGTCCCAAACTTCAGCGCAGTAATAGTGGCGCACCAACGCAGCAGGCTGGGAAGAGGCCGTACCAATCAGGACGAGTATTTTCCTTGACGGAAGCTGATGCTGAGGAGGCAGATCAGGTCATCTCTGGTACGAGGGCTGGTGTTTAGAGTCTTTGTCATTTCCTTTCCCTTTGTTTAGTGAGGCTGTTATGTAATGATGTATATTATGTAACAGGCGAACTCTATCTTAATGGAATTAAAGCTGTCGTATTGTTTGATACTGGATCCTCTCATACTTTTGTGCCTCCAAAGTTTGCTAAAGTGTTGGGAGTTGAACCGAAGATTTTCCCAGGCAAGATCTTATCAGTAGCTACTCCGTCAGGGGAAACTTTAACCACTGATCGGTATTATGCTGATTGCGAGATCGTGATTGGGGATAGAATCTTTGGCATTGATCTGATCGAGCTGACTATCTTGGGAGTCGATGTTATCATTGGCATTGATTGGATGTCGGTGTACAGTGCGAGCATCGAATGCAAGACCAAGACAGTGACAGTGAAGGCTCCAGGTGGACCTGAAGTCGTGTTCCAAGGGAAGCGGAAATGTTCTAAGCTGGTGGCAACTATCCGCAAGGAAGAGACTCCTGTGGAAGTGCAAGGGATTCCTGTGGTTCGGGACTATCCGACTGTGTTCTTGGAAGATTTTCCTGGGTTACCTCCGCATCGTGATGTAGAGTTCAGCATCACTGTTCAACCGGGAAGTGCACCCATTTCTAAGGCACCTTATAGGATGGCTCCAGTGGAACAGGATGAGGTGAAACGGCAGATTGAGGAACTGTTGGGAAAAGGCTTTATTCAACCTAGTGCGTCACCTTGGGGAGCACCGGTGCTTTTGGTAAAGAAGAAGGATGGATCGATGAGGATGTGTATCGATTACCGAGAGCTGAATAAGGTCACTGTTCAAAATAAGTATCCAATTCCTCGAATTGATGACTTGTTCGATCGTCTACAAGGAGCAGCTGTATTCTCCAAAACAGATCTTCGATCAGGTTACCACCAAGTTCGTTGTTTGAGGCCTTGAAATTCATGCGGAGGGCATACTAGAGGACGAAGTCATCTGGACCCGTCAGGATGATACTGACGCCGCTTCCCTCGTTGCAAGAGGAACCATCCACAAAAACCGTCCAAATAGGGGGTCCGTTCGGGACATGGCTGACCTCAGGAATGGTGGTCTCGACGATGAAGTCCGCGAGGGCTTGAGCTTTGATTGCAGTCCAGGGCTGGTAGGAGATGTCGTGTTGGCTCAGCTCGATGGACCATTTCATGAGCCGGCCTGAGGTTTCCGGCTTGTGGAGGATCTGCTTCAGCGGTTGGTCGGTGAGGACCACAACCGAGTGGGACTGAAAGTAGGGGCGAAGCTTCCTTGCCGCCATGATCAGGGTGTAGGCCATCTTTTTTACCTTCGGGTAGCGGAGCTCGGCATCCTGAAGCACCTTGCACACATAGTAGATGGGCCTCTGAGCCCGGTCTTCTTCCCTCACCAAAACAGCACTTAGGGTCTGCTCGGAAGCAGCTAAGTAGATGAAGAGGGTTTCCCCTGGAACGGGCTTGCTGAGAAGGGGAGGATTGACCAAGTAGGCCTTCAGCTGGTTGAACGACTCCTGTTGCAGTTCGCCCCACTCGAAACCCTTGGCTCCCCTGAGAGCCTTGAAGAAAGGGAGGCACTTTTCCCCAGACTTCGAAAGGAATCGCCCAATAGCGGCGAGGCGACCCGTAAGCCTCTGCACTTTCTTGACGTTCTGGGGTGGGGCCATATCCAGTATGGCTTTAATTTTTTTAGGATTTGCTTCGATCCCTCGCTGGCTGACCATGAAGCCGAGGAACTTTCCTGACGAGACCCCGAACACACACTTGTTCGGATTAAGCCTCATGTTGTGCCTTCTCAGTACGCCGAATGCCTCCTGGAGGTCGGCCACGTGGTCGGTACCTCGGATGCTCTTCACGAGCATGTCGTCGACGTATACTTCCATGTTGCGGCCTATCTGGCTTTAGAAGACTTTATTGACGAGGCGCTGGTAGGTGGCTCCAGCATTCTTCAATCCGAACGGCATAACTCTATAACAGTAGAGGCCCTAGTCGGTAATGAAGGAAGTCTTCGGAATGTCCGGGGGGAACATTCGGATCTGGTTGTAGCCGGAGAAGGCGTCCATGAAGCTGAGGAGCTCATGGCCTGAGGTGGCGTTGATGAGGGTGTCGATATTCGGGAGAGGGAACGGATCCTTCGGACACGCCTGATTCAAGTCTGTGAAGTCGATGCATATCCTCCAGGAACCATTGGACTTCTTAACCATGACGACGTTGGAGAGCCACTCGGGGTAGTTCACCTCGTGTATGAACCGAGCTTTTAGGAGCTTGTCCACCTCCTCCTTGATGGCTTTTTGTCGCTCGGGAGCGAATTTACGCCTCTTCTGCTGAACCGTTCTGCACCCCGGTTCGAAGCTGAGGCGGTGCACTAGAAGCTCCTCGGAAATCCCGGGCATATCCGCAGCAGACCAAGCAAATAGGTCGCGGTTCTTCCGGATGCACTGTACCAAGTCGGAACATAGGGCAGTCGGTAGGGACTTGCTGATGAGGAACTTTCAGCCCGGGTCCTCGTCCGAGAAGAGCACTTCTTCTAATTCGTCCGCTGGCTCGGATGTGGGTCGGACGTTCGACTTGGGGATCTCTATAGTCTCGAGGGAGAGCACCGGACCCCCAGTGGAAGTCATGTAGCACTTCCGAGCCGTCTCCTGGCTGCCCTTGACTTCTCCCACACCCGCCCTGGTGGGGAACTTCATCTTGAGGTGGTACGCCGACGGAACGGCTTCCAGGGCAGCTAGGCCAGGTCAGCCCAAGATGACATTGTATGCAGCCGGAATATCGATGACCATAAAGTCCATCGGCTCTGTCCGGGTGGTAGGGGTCTTCCCAGCAGTTACGTCCAGGGTGATAACCCCTTCGACAGTTACTGGTACCCCCGTGAACCCGTGGAGCGTGTAGCCGACCGGTTTGAGGCGATCCCGGGATAGTTGCAGCCCTCGGAAGGTCGAGAGGAAGAGGATGTTCACGGAGCTCCCGTTGTCTACCAGGATCCTCTGCACTTTGAAGTTCGCCATGCGGAGGTCGATAACAAGTGCGTCGCAGTGGAGAGTTTGGACCCCCTCGAGGTCTTCATCAGAGAAGGTTAATGGAACGCCGAGGCCTTTGGGGGGAGGGGCGCCGTGAACTGAATTGACCTCTCGGACGAAGGCCTTCCGAGAGGAGTTGGAAGAGCCCCCCATGGGGCCTCCGTGGATAAGGTGCAGAACACGTTCTTCCTCGAACTCGGGGGTTTCATCGCGTCGCTCGGAGCGTTTGTTAGCCCCCCGAGGCGGAGGAGTGGTGCGATCTTCCCGATTATTTGTTCTTACAAACTTAGCCAATTGCCCCCTCTGAATGAGGGCCTCTATTTCGTTCTTCAGCGCCCGACAGTCGTTGGTGTTGTGGCCATGATCCCGGTAGTAACGGCACCACTTCTCCTTGTTCCTCTTCTTAGCCGGGGTGTTCATCCTGGGAGCGGGAGGTATAACTCCCTCCTTCTCGACTTCCATCAGGATGGTGGAGAAGTTTGTAGTGAGGGGAGTGAATTTCTCGAACCTGGGAGGAGGACGGCGCTGACCGCTATTATCCTTCTGTAGCTTCTTGGCCCCTTCCTCTTCCGTTGTCTTTCTCTTTGACCCGGAAGCAGATCCTCCGAAACTCGGGAGGCACTCGGCCTCCTCCGCTCGAATATATTTCTCGCATCTAAGGAGAAGGTCGGCAAAGTTGTGCGGGGGCTTTTTGGCGAGGGACGACCGATGGTTAGAGTTGAGGACGTTGGATTGGAATGCGACGGTTGCCACAGACTGGTCGAGGGAGGCGATGGACCTGACCTCCGCAGTAAATCTCCTCACATAGTCCCTCAACTTTTCTCCCCTCTCCTGTTGGAGGTGGAGTAGAGAGAGGCTGGTCTTCTCCTTTCGTCTGCTGCTCACAAAGTGGGTTATGAAGAGCGTTTCGAACTGCTCAAAAGAGAAGATGGAAGAGGGAGCGAGCCGAGAGTACCATTCCCGAGCCGAACCCTTGAGAGTGGCGGGGAAGGTTTTGCAAAGCATGGCGTCGGAAGCTTGGTGGATTAGCATCAAGGTCTTGAAGCTTTCGACATGATCAATGGGGTCCGACTCCCCCGAATACGTTTCAAACTGCGGAGGCTTGAAACCCCTCAGGATGGAAGCCTCCATGATAGTCCGAGAGAAGGGGGGTCTGATGGGGCAGACGGTCCTTCCTCTCGACTGCTCTTCCTTGTCCATTCGACCGATGCGCCTCTCCATCTCGTGGAGACGACGGTAGAGGGCATCGTCCCTCCGGTGGTAGTCAAACGATCCCCTGGACTCGTCTTCATAGGAAGGGGAGCGGGGACTACGGCATCGATAGTCCTGGATCGGCGAGGACTATGATGGTCTTGCTGGTGACTAGGAGCCGGGGGAGGACTTATGGATCGGTGGCGAGGACTTGGGACCCGTGGGGGTGTTGGACCCTTTGGCCATTATTGTTGTTGGGGCGAAGGTTGAGGGCCTGCAACACCTGATGGAACTGAGATGAATCCCAGGACTATGGATTGGTGCGCGTATCGATCGTTAAAGATAAACAGATTGCTTAATTGTGATCTAACCCTATACAGCGGAAACTAGGGTTCACAAAGTATACCTGCGGTGAGAAGAAGACGACAGCGACCCCAAGATCTTCTGCACGTATTCCTTCCTCGGGTTGGACGTCGTGTGGGCGACGATCTCCCAACCTTTCTCCCTTGGCTGACCTCTCTTTCTCTCCTTACGTGAATCACGAGATTTGAGAAAAAAAATCTTATCTTTCAGATTGTTAAAGACGGCCAGAGAAAATAGAGGATATATATAAGGCTACGGCAGGGACCATGAGGAGAAATTAGGGTTAGGTCTCCTAACAGATTTGGGTATCCCGTGTTCAGCCCGAACACACAACCCAGGCCCATTAACAATAGCTCGGTCCACTAAGGAGCTATTGTTGCACTACCTTCCTAATCCCAAATTATATTTATGGGCTCCTTTTATTATATGCTCGTTCAACTCCCCATGTTAAGATATCGAATGTCCGTTGATCAAATTAAGTTACTGACAACTACATTGATCAACATCTTTTATCCTTAAGTAGTACCACTCAACTTTATTTGTCATGTCGGATATAATCCACCTGCAGGGTTTACATGACAATCCTTATGAGCTCCTTAAGGGGACATCATCAACCCGACGTATCGGGACATGGATTCCTTTTACAATCAACAGCCCATCATACATACAATGCTATTACCCAATTCATAGAGGTTGTTGATCCATAATGAATCTCACTCTTTTATGAGTCAAAGTAATGCACACTGCATATACATGTCTGTTATTATATCTGGATTAAGAGCATAAGCATCCATAATAACAGAGGTATTTGTTCTCTTTTATAGTCAGTACAAAGAGAACAACCTCAAGTGGTCCTGTTCAATACACACAAAGTGTACTAGTGTAAACCTATAGTCAAGATAGACTAATACCAGAATACACTACAACCTTTCCAATGGATTGTCCAAGTCCGTCTAGGTTGTGAACTATTTATATATTCCATAGGAAACTGATAATATGATCTTCTGTGTGTCACCTCACACCATATTATCAACCTTATAGAATATCAGACACTTGCATTAATATTATAATAAACACAATATGCAAACATATGCCCATATGATTCTCATTCAAAAAAAATAAGGAAATAAAGTTAATACAAAAGTGATGCTTTCAGTATATAACCCTAACAACACCGTTGCCTGGAATTGTTGGAACTCGGCACGAGTGATGGGTGCCTCATCGTTCCTCGGATGATGTCGACCAGCAGGGGAATGTGGCCTCCTCCTACGATGCTCGGAAGATTCCCCCCGTCCTCTTCGGTCCGGAGACCTCCTGCCATCTCGGCGATGAGGAGATCGCTCACCTTGATGTTGGCGGGAGACTCCCTCTCGGGCCCGCTTCTCATCTAGGCGGTTGCGAAGGTCCTCATCCTTCTGCCGATTTAGAACGGTGTTGCGGAGGTCCGAAGCTCGGGGATTATGGGAGGCCATAGAATCCAAGGAGGCATTGTGTACTGAGACATGGTCTAGGTGGAGAGGTTTCTTCTGCCTCCGCTGGTTCTGACCAGTGGGACCATTAGGGGGTTGTTGATTCAGAAGAGGGGACTGGCCCTGTTGGAAATGGTCTTGGACCGGGGGAGGAAGTTGTTCGGGCCGCTGAGCAGGATGTACGGGGACTTCCTCTTGTTGATCGGTGGGGTTGGGTCCACGGTTGGACCCCCTAGACCTGACCTTTCTGGGAGGCATGGCTGGAGAAGAGCTAGTCGAAGGGAAGGAGGCAGGGGCTATTCGTATGGTTTCCCACAGATGGCGCCAATCTGTTACTGCTGAATCTGGTGTGGGGGTAAACAGATGAGATTTGTGAGTTCGTGGAAAAACCTGAATAGCGGATCCAAGCCTGTTCGTCGGAATTGGGCTGCTGATTCCTGCCGCTCACCTGCAAGGAAGTACGATACACCGGGGTTGATTCCGACGACGCACCCTCCGACGCTCTTGTTAGTAACCAGTGATGATTAAGAAAGAGCTTAAGTTGTCAAAAGAGTGATTACCTGGTCACAGTGGTAGGTAGGAGGTATTTATAGTCGCCAGGGGAGTTTGATTAGGGACCTGATTTCCTGTGAAACCGTTAGGAATAAAATCCTCATAATTAGTTTAGGTAACTGATCCCTGATTTCGGGTGAGAGGATAACTGCAAATCAGGCCCGTTGATTTAGTCAAATCAGTGACCCTGATTTCCTCTTGCTGGTCTGGGTTTGTCTTGGGTCGGGACCCATAACCAGCTGGAGTGGATCCATTTCGCAAGTTATCGGATCTGTGAAGGGAAGATCCACTGCCCGCTTCTGGCCCATCTATATGTGAAATTACCGTTTTACCCCTGAGCTTTAAGATTCGTTCCCAATCTGGGCAGTTCCGATTTAACCCCATTTTTAGCCATATCAGTATTGATTACCTGGTAACAGTAGGGGGACCCGTACCCAGTAAGGCAGATCCATTCTTGGGTTATTGGGCTTTGAAGAAAGACCCAGTTCCCATTTCAGATCCGTTTGTAGGTGAAATTACCGTTTTACCCCTGAACTTTAAGATTCGTGTCCGATTCGAACGGTCCCAATTTAATCCCATTTTTAGCCATATCACGAGCCCCCCACTCTTAGAGACTGAGTTCTACAGTCTTTAAGGAGTCGTTTTGTTGTTGTAATGGCGTACAGGATTTTATCGGTGTTCTTTAAGGGAGTTCGGATCTCGCTCGAGGTGTAACGGTATTATTCTGAGTTTGTAAAATGCCCAAAAATATCCTCAAAATTTTCTGGATTTTTTGTGATTTTTCTAGATTTTTCTGAATTTTTCCTCATTTTTTTGAATTTTTTAATCATTTTTTGATTTAAATAATTAATTATCAAAAATATTAATTAAATATTCTAATTTAATAATTACTTTTTCAGAATTTTTAAATTGTTTTCTGAATTAATAATTATTTTTAGAAATTTTAAATTAATTTTTTTCGATTTTAAAATATTTTTCGGATTTCTTTTAATTATAAATTCAATTAAATTAATTAATTAATTAATTAAATATTACCTGGACACGTGGCGCATTTCTGGACGTCGATCATGATCAGATGGCGCGCATCGCAAAGCAGATCATTCTTTGGACACGTGGCACATTTCTGGACGTCGATCATGATCAGATGGCGCGCATCGCAAAGCAGATCATTTTCTGGACACATGGCGCGTTTCTGAGCGTTGATCGTGTCGTGGCGCGAATTTTGAGATAATCGGACGGCTTGTGTAGCTCGGCACCGTTTTTCTCCACCTGTGCACCTCGGAACACCTTTCGCTCGGAATGAATTTCTAACCCCCTAGATGACGCCACGTGGCACGGTCAACGCTGTCGTTGACCGCCACATGGCACCTTTTTTTTCCACTCTCCTCTGTCTTCTTTCTTTCATTCTACTTTTCCGCTCGTTCTCTGTTCTTTGCTCGTTTTCTGCTCTTCCTCAACTTTGTGGAGCTCAAAGAGGGGAGCACTGGAGCCCGTCGGAGTCAGGAGCTCGGTGGCGAAGCTCGGCGACTGAGTGAGGGAGCCGGTTGTGGGAGCTCGGCATCAGGGTAAGCTCGCGAGGGCGGAGCTCGACGAAGATGGGTTCAGCCACTTGGAGCTTGGGGAGCAGTAGGGGTCGAGCTTGACAGTGGGATGAAGGAGAGCTCAGCGAGGAGCTCGGCGATGCGGAGAGTTAGGTTCGACGAGGAGCTTGGTGAGGGAGCTCGGAGTTGGTGAAGAGATGGTCTCGAGTTCGAGCTCGGAGCTCGTGGAGCTCGGCATGGCAAGGAGATGGCCGCAAGTTCAAGCTCGGAGCTAGTGGAGTTTGGCAGTGGAGTTCGACGAAGGGGCGTTGGGTTCGGAGCTTAGTGGCGAGCAGCTCGGAGTTGGTGAAGAGATGGCCGCGAGTTCGAGCTCAGAGCTCGTGGAGCTCGGCATGGCGAGGAGATGGCAGCGAGTTCGAGCTCGGAGCTCGTGGAGTTCGGCAGCGGAGCTCAACGGAGGGGACTCGACGTCGGAGCTCGTGAGGGAGGTCGACGAGGAAGCTCGGAGCTCGCTATTGGAGCTCGGAATTGGGGCTCGAGCTCGACAGCGGAGCTCGAGGAGCTTGGTGACGAGAAGTTGGGTGAGCTCTCCGAACGAAGATGAGGGACAATCGGAACGTAGTCACGGCGACGAGCAAGTGGGGCGAGCTCGATGAGTTCAGTGATGGGTTCGATTTTGGCGATGGGTGGAGCTCGATGTCGACGGAGCTTGGCTGTGGGCTCGTCGATGCTTCGATAGTGGAGGCCGGCGACAAAGCCAGGCGAGGAGCTTTGGTGGTGAGCTCGGCAACAGGGAGAGGAGCTTCGTCGGAGTTTGGCGATAGGGGCGCGTAGCTGGACGAGGGGCTTCGGTGGTGAGCTCGGCATGGGTGCTCAGTGAAGAAGAAGGAGTGAGCTGGGTATGTGTTTTCTCATTTTGGCAGAAAGCTGAAGAGGAGAAGTAGGGTAACGGGTGGTTCGGGTTTGGTCCTTAACGGATCCGACCCGTTAACCCGTTATCTCCTTTTAATCTTCCCTATTGTTTGTTTGTTTGATTGGTGAATCTCATCCATCGATCTTGATTTGAGCACGGATTTTGAGATACAATTTTTGTCATTTTGCAGCTCGGTAGCACAGTATCTCGGATTGTAGATCCGAGCAACGTGGCTCGATCTAGACGGTTGATCACGATCGTGGCACGAATCACGAGACATAAGGCTCAGATCACGAGAAAACGAGATCTTGTCGTTTTGTGGTTGTGGCACATTCTGAGCCGTTTGATTGTGATTAGGCATGAATCATGATGATAAAGTCGTTTTTCACCAATACGCAGCTCAGAATGCAAGTTGTTCGGGTTGCAGATCCGAAGTACGTGGTGAGATCTAGACGGTTGATCACGATCATGGCGCGGATTACGAGGCAATTGTTTTGCCATTTTCTTGCTCGGTGCAGCAGTATTGCGATCCACTTTTCCGGTGCTATGGAGGTCCGATCGGGGCGTGCGACCCCTCGTTTCGAAGCTGACTCGAAGATCTACAACTTCTCTTTAGGAGTGGGCTGAAGAATCACCCTTCTTTATGGTCAAAATAGCCCCGCAACATTCTTGTCTTGGGGAAGTTGAGGAGTGTTTTGGTCTTCAGAGTCTTCGAAGAGGAGACCCACTCCTAGGGGCGAAGAACATGGGCTAGGAAGGTCCTCGTAAAAGCCATGGGAAGGAAGATCCATTCTTGGGGGTGAGTGCAAGGAGCAACTCCTGGGGAGAGTTCTAGCTCGAACACCATTGAGAGGAAGAGCACTCGTGAGGCGAACGGAGTGAAGAACATCACAAGGCTCTAGGAGAGAGCAATTCGTGAGACGAGTTTGAGGAGCAACTCTAGGGGAGAGTTTTGAGCTCCGAACTCGCTTAGAAGAGCCCCGCTCGGGGGGCGAGCGGAACGAAGAGCTTGGCTCTAGGAGAGAGCCATTTGGTAGACAACTTTGAGCAGCAACTCTAGGAGAGAGTTGTGCTTCGAACCCGTTGAGAAATGGTCCGCTTTGGAGGCGAGCGGAGCGAAGAGTTTGGCTCTAGAAGAGAGCCATTTGGGAGACGAGTTTGGGGAGCAACTCTAAGGGAGATTTTTAAACTCCGAACTCGTTGAAAAGAGGTCCGCTTTGGAGGGGAGAGCAAAGAGCTTGGCTCTAGGAGAGAGTCATTTGGGAGACGAGTTTGAGGAGCAACTCTAGGGGAGAGTTGTGAGCTCCGAACTCGTTGAGAAGAGGTCCGCTTAGGAGGCGAGCGGAGCGAAGAGATTGGCTCTAGGAGAGAGCCATTTGGGAGACAAGTTTAAGGAGCAACTCTAGGAGAGAGTTGTGAGCTCCAAACTCGTCATTTAAGATAGATTCAACGGTTGTGGGAGCAGTTCCGAATGGCGAACCACTTCTTACCCGCTTATGAGCGGGTAATTTGAAGCAGAATCGAGCCAAGTGTTGGACTCCGAACTCGTCGTTTAAGAGGGATTCAACGGTTGTGGGAGCAGTTCCGAATGGCGAACCACTTCTTACCCGCTTATGAGCGAGTTGTAATACCCTGAATTTTCATTTATGAGAATTATTATTTTGTATTATTAATTTGTACGTATTGTGCACGTGCAATCTTGCGGTATAAAATTTTATAATTATTTTGATTTCATAGAAAAATGAGTATATATATATATATATATATCTTTTATTATTTTTACCCAAAGCCTATTTTTAAACAAACATAAGTATTCTTTTATTTTGAGCCCAACTAAATTTATTTTAAATGTAAGCTATTTTGGCCCATTAAATAAAAGCCCATGAGTTTATTCTCTTTTGTATTACAACTTGTAGTGTAGATAATTTTTATAGATTTTTTTTATAAAAAAATAAAATGTACAACTTTTAAAATAGGGGACTATGGGAACACGTGCATCACACGTGCACGTGTTTGTGCACCTTTTTGCATGGTCGGATATGGACTAGGAGGGAAAAGAGAGTGGAGTTGGTGGGAGGTAGTTTTTGTGATCATGGTTGGTTACTACAACTTCCCCTTGAATCCTAGCCTTTGTTTCTTAACTCCTAGATCAATCCTAGCCTTCTATTTGTCCCAAAATTTTGTATAAATACCCCCCCCCCCCCCAGCCTAGTTATTCTTGCACTCTTCATTTTCCAAACCTATAGTGAAAGAATACAATTATTAGTAGTAGATTATTAGTAGGAAGTGAGAATAAAAGATTGAGAGTTTGAGTGTGTGTGCTAGAAGCAAGGAGGCCGGCTACATCACTTGGGAGCTTTCGGTGTGCACATCAAGCAAGGAGGAGACGCACTCGTGTGGGCAAGCTCAATCTAGGAAGAGAAGGGCTTTTCGTTTAGTTGTTGTTGTGTGATTTTCTCTCCAAAATAAGGTGAGTGGTTTTCTATATTTCTAATTTAGATGCCATGCTAGGAGTGATTGAAGTAATGATGCATGAAAGAAACTAATAAGGGTACACTTAATTGAAAAAATGACTTTCTAGTTGGTTAGATTAATGCTTGATAGATTGTATGTTAAATTGTCATGAATCTTAATTTTGTGTGCAAATTGCTTATAGTTATGGAAATATTGAATTGGGTTGTTGATAATGTCAAAATTGAGTACAAAATGCTAGTAGATGAAATTATTGTTTTATGTGCTAAATGGACTATCGTGATATTGTTTCAAATGAATAAAATTATCCAATGCATTTGGATTTATGAAAGAGGGAAAAACAGGGAATTATATTTATAATGTGAATTTTTTTTATACCAATTTGTATTTGAGAAATGTCAAATTTGAACTAAGGAGAGAGTAGTATGCAATTTAAATTATTGTATGAGAAATGTGTATTAAATTAATGAAAAAATTATTTTAAAAATAATGGGGTATTAATTTAAGTTAAAATATACGTTCTGAAAATTTACATGACTTTTGGTGCAAGCAAAACAAAGATAAGAGCTTGTCAACATCGAAATATTTTAATAAAACAGGGACTCGAGTTAAATAGAATTCAAGTTGTATTTGTGACAACTTGAGCCTATAGCTCAAGTGGTCGGTTGGCGTTCTGGCGCTACAATAGCGCGGCGCGTGACTTGAGGTCGCTGGTTCGATACCTTGAGGCCACCTTCTTTTTGTGCGGTTTAAAAAAAAAAATTAACCAACACCCGAACAGAGAGTATATAACTCTCTGTCTCCCTATTCATATCGCTGAGCGCCTTTGGCCTAGTGGCTAGCGGGTGCGGCTGTCTTCTCTGAGGTTGCGAGTTCGATTCTGGTGTTAGCCAGAATTTTTATATTTTTTAAAATTGATTTTGGGGAGTTTTCTTGATGTATAAAAATTCCCAAAAAAAATACTGTAATTATTCTAAAATCATATACAACTTATGAAAATAAATGGGAAGTTATAGCAATAATGAAATAGAGTATGTTTTGAGGTAAAGTTGTATTCGAGACTATGATTTCTTGCCCGTATAATTTCATAAAAATGTGTGTTTTCATGAGGTGATTAAGATAAGTATTAAGAAAGGAAAATTGATGGAAAGAAAATATAAATGTGAATTTTTATATGGATCATTATTGCTAAAGAGTAGCGTCACAATGGTGATATTACGAATATTCACTTTGACTAGATGTTTACGTAAGATGATTTTTACGTAGAAATAAATATTGGTTATGGAATGCATGATGTATAATTGAACTCCATGTATGATAATTGATTCATGAAAAGGGTGAAAATCATGTAATTGAAAAAGAGAAATGTTCTTGAGTATGATAACTCAGATATGTGAATTTGTGAATTGAAATTGAAAATTAGGGTGTAGCCAAAACTCACACCGGCAAGTGAAAGTGATGAGATATAATTATTGAAATTGAAAAGACCAAGTTTGGGTCATTGAGAAGTGAAAGAAATAAGACCGGTATTAGTGAGAGGGCTGACTCTAAGAGATTGATTTTGTTCATGATTTCATTAAATTAAGAATTAGTACATAATGAAGAGGTGATGAAAGTGAGAGAAAAACACAAGTATGAGGGCCTCGAGTCTACGATGTGGATGTGATTCACAGTTTGTCTTCACGATGCATCGTGACCTGACGTGGGCACTACTCCGAAATTATCGGGATCTTGGCGACGCTTGTGGGTTGTTTGGTGACTGCAAGAGGATCGTGTGCCATGAAGGAGGATGAATTGTCCATCGGTTGTCTTCATGATTCGTCGCGACATGACGTGGGATTCCCCTCCTGTTTTTCTGTACATAAGCTCGTACTCATAGGACATCTAGGATACTTAGCGTAGTTACAATAGTAGATTAAGTCATGACGAGGGATTGATCCGTATAAGATGAAGAACAATTAAGAGGCTTACCCTCGAACCTATGTAGTATGGGATGCATAGAATCCGAACAAGTGCGCATTAGTGCCATATAATACAAATAACTGCATTAAGGACTAAGTGCACAATCACAATACGACATCAATAGGATATTCCCCATGGTTTGATATGTGACAAGTTTGTGTTTGTTAAGTATGAAAAATTAATTATACTGTTTCCGGCATAGAGATGATGGCCGTGTATAATATTCATCGGTTGAATGAACTGACGTACCCACAGTTTTGTATGTAGGATAAATGGCATGATAAAAATTAAAGAAGAACTGATGCTTAGAGATTATTCAAATGTTGTTGTACTTTTATTTATGTAAATGTTATAATTTTGCTTCCGCTGTAAATTGTAAAGATTTCTTGTAACTCTGATGTAAATTGAAAAGTTTTAAATTCCTTGTAAAATTGTACGAAAGAAGTGTAAAGATCCTGTGGAATCTCGAATTCAGTTGTATTTTGGGATTCGGAGTGTTACAGAGTGGTATCAGCGCCACGCTTCATAATAGTACAAATTTATAAGGAACGACACCCTAGAAGTGGACATTAGAGTGTGTGTTGAGTTTAGAGATTTAAATGTAAGTCACTTACAATTGTGTTGCTCTATGATTATGCTTCTCCTCATTTTTCTAAGATGGCTGATCACTTCGATCCTGCTGGAGACGACAATTGGCATATCATAGAGGAAGACTACTATCCTGGACAAGCAGATTCCGAGGAAGAGTACTACCCAGGGCAAGCAGACTCCGACGGAGAGGAATGGCCTGAATCCTGAGAGATCACTCCACCTCCGGACTCATCTGATAACTCTTCTGACGAAGAAGAAGAACTAGTTCTGAGTAGTCTTGTGATGTCTCTTCAGAGGCAGGTAGAGACTTTGCGGGAGAGAGTCAGACTATTGGAGGCTCAGTTGGCGAAGTGCAAGGATGATTTTGCAGTTCTCAGTCATCGTATATAGGAACTCGAGAAGAGGAAAAACATTACCGATGTACTGAAGGAGGAAGTTGAAGAACTACGGGGAGAGCTTCATGAAGCCAAGAGGAACCGTAGGAGTTAGACCGTTGTATCATCCACTGCTTTCATTTTGATGTCAGAAATGTTTTAAATTCGAATGTATAAAGTTTGAAATTCAATGAAGTGGAAATGTTGACTTAAAAGTTCATGTTTTATACTTCGAATTTAATGGAACTTTGCATCAGAACATGGCTGGACGAAGAGCAAGATCTAGTGAAGGTCTGGACTTGGAAACGGAGCTAGCGAGGGTCTATCAAACACTCAATGCCGTTGCCATGAATCAGAATCAGGGAAGGGTGACTGCAAATTCGGTACCCGAAGCAATCAAACTCGTCGAATCATTTAAACGAATGAAACCACCGGTGTTTGAGAGGAAGTCAGACCCTGACACGGCTGACAACTGGATCCGGCAGGTTGAGACTATCTTCGAAGTCTTGGAGACCCCGGAGGGCAGCAAGGTGAAGTTGGCGACTCTGCAATTCGAGAAGGATGCGGCTGTGTGGTGGCAGTCGATGAAGCGGATGATGGGAGGCTTGGTTCTTGGCTGGGAGGAATTTTTGGAAGAATTTCGTAGTCATTATTTTCCTTCAGACGTCCAGCAGAAGAAGACCATGGAGTTTCTGTCGCTGCAACAAGGTGGCATGTCAGTTAGGAAGTATAAGACCAAATTTACTCAACTCTCAAGGTATGCTCCCGAATTGGTGATGGATGAGGCGAAGAAGGCTCGTAAGTTCGAGCATGGGTTGAGGTCGAGCCTGAGATCCAGGATGATACCCCTCGGTATCAGGAGGTTTGACAAGCTGGTCAAACGCGCGGCAGCCACGGAAGCAGACATGGAGCAGTTTCATATTGTTCAGAATCGGAGGAACAACTGGCAGTCTGGGAAGAGGCCCGCAAATTTCGGAAATTTCAAGGGACAACCATCGGCACAGAGGTTCAAACCGACAGGGACGAACGCTATCAGTGTGGTTGGAGGACCTGGAAATAATTTTGTGAGACCTCCTGTGGTAAATTGCTACAACTGCGGTGAGACGGGACATTACCAATCTCAATGCCCCAAACCGCAGAATGTTAATCGCAATGTACCAATGCAGCATACTGGGAAGAAGCCGTACCAGCAAGGGCGAGTATTTGCCTTGACTGAGGCTGATCCGGATGAGGTGGATCATGTCATCACTGGTATGAGGGCAGATGTTTAGAGATTTTTGTTGTTTCTTTTTTCCGTTTAATTAGTGAACTGTTACGTAATGAGTGTGTATTATGTAACAGGAGAACTTTATTTAAATGGAATGAAAGCTGTTGTTTTGTTCGATACTGGATCCTCTCATACTTTTGTGTCGCCTAAATTTGCTAAAGTATTGGGAGTTGAACTAAAGATTTTTCCAGGCAAGATCTTAGCAGTAGCTACTCCATCAGGGGAGACTTTAACCACTGATCGGTACTATGCAGATTGCGAGATTGTGATTGGGGACAGAATCTTCGGGATTGATCTAATCGAGCTGACTATCTTGGGAGTCGATGTTATCATTGGCATTGATTGGATGTCGGTGTACAGTGCAAGCATTGAGTGCAAGACCAAGACAGTAACAGTGAAGGCTCCAGGTGGACCTGAAGTCACTTTCCAAGGGAAGAAGAAGTGTTCCAAGCTGGTGGCAGCTATCCGCAAGGAAGAGATTCCTGTGGAAGTGCAAAGGATTCCTGTGGTTCGGGACTATCCGACTGTGTTCCTGGATGATTTGCCCGGGTTACCCCCGTAACGTGATGTAAAGTTCAGCATCATTATTCAACCGGGAAGTGCACCCATTTCTAAGGCACCGTATCGGATGGCTCCTGTGGAACAGGATGAGGTGAAACGGCAGATTGACGAACTATTGGAGAAAGGCTTTATTCAACCTAGTGCGTCACCTTGGGGAGCACCAGTGCTTCTGGTAAAGAAGAAGGATGGATCGATGAGAATGTATATCGATTACCGAGAGCTGAATAAGATCACTGTTCAGAATAAGTATCCTATTCCCCGAATTGATGACTTGTTCGATCGTCTACAAGGAGCTGCTATTTTCTCCAAAATAGATCTTCGATCAGGATATCATCAAGTTCGAGCGAAAGCTGAAGATGTGCACAAAACTGCATTTAGAACTCGACATGGGCATTACGAATTCTTAGTTATACCATTTGGAGTGACGAATGCACCTACAATCTTCATGGACATGATGAACAGAGTTCTGAGGCCGTTCATTGATTCTTTCGTCGTGGTGTTTATCGACGATATTCTCGTGTACTCCATGTCAGAAAAGGAGCACACCGAGCATCTGGCAGCAGTTTTGAGAAAGCTGGAAGAGCAGGAGTTGTATGCCAAGCTGTCCAAGTGCGATTTTTGGAAATCTGAAGTGGCATTCCTAGGTCACATCCTTTCTAAGGATGGAGTGGCAACTGATCCTCAGAAGATAGAGGCAGTGAGAGATTGGGCAAGGCCTACTACAGTGAAGGAAGTCAGGAGTTTTCTTGGATTGACTGGATACTACAGGATATTCATTCAAGGTTATGCTCAGTTAGCTGTGCCGCTCACTGGTTTGACCAAGAAGAATGTGAACTTCAAGTAGACTGAGCAATGTGAGGCAAGTTTTCAGGAATTGAAAGAGAAGCTGACTACTGCACCTATTTTTGCTTTGCCTAGAGCAGGTGTTGAGTATGATGTTTACAGCGATGCTTCACATCGTGGGCTTGGTTGTGTCTTAATGCAAGAAGGAAAAGTGATCGCTTATGGGTCTAGAAAACTACGATCGCATGAGAAGAATTATCCGACTCATGATCTGGAGTTCGCTGCGATTATCTTCGCCTTGAAGCAATGGAGACACTACGTGTACGGTGAGAAATTGAACATATACACGAACCACAAGAGTTGAAGTACATATACCAGCAGAAGGATCTGAATTTGAGGCAACGGAGATGGTTGGAAGTGCTTGAGGACATGCGACCTGAGATCAAGTATCATCTTGGGAAAGCTAATGTTGTTGCTGATGCACTTAGTCGCAAGAGCAGTTTATCTAGTTTGATTACAACTCAGAGGCAGCTGGTAGAGGAATTGGATCGAGTTGGTATTGAAGTTGTCTTGCAAGGATTGGGAGCATCCTTAGCTCAGTTGAGGCTTCAGCCTACATTGAATGGAAGGATTATTGCAAGTCAGGAGGTTGATGCTGATATCTTGGAGATGAAGGAGCAGGTTGGTGCTGGCAGGTTGTCCGGATTTCAAATCAGGGATGGAGTGCTGTGGTTCAGAGATAGACTGTGTGTTCCGGATCAGTCGGACCTGAAAGAGAGTATGCTTCAGGAGGCGCATACTACTCTTTTGTCCGTACATCCTGGGAGTACTAAGATGTACAAAGACATCAAACAACATTTCTGGTGGTCAGGTTTGAAGCGGAATGTGGCTGAATTTGTGGCGAAGTGTGAGATTTGTCAGCAAGTCAAAACCGAGAATTAGAGATCCGGAGGTCTATTACAGCCGTTACCTATTCCGGAATGGAAGTGGGATAACATCAGTATGGATTTCATCACGGGATTGCCCAAGAGTCCTAAAGGCAATGATGCGATTTGGGTTATAGTCGATCGACTAACCAAGTCCGCTCACTTCTTGGCGATGAAACTCACTGCTTCGATGGACAAGTTAGCTGAATTGTATGTTGGCGAGATTGTCAGGCTCCATGGTATTCCGCCAACTATTGTGTCTGATCGAGATGCGCGGTTTACTTCACATTTCTGGAGGAGTCTTCAGCCAGCTTTGGGTACTGTGACAGTGTAAAAATGGCCTGAGGCCCATCCAAGGCCCAATACAATTCCTATTCAGAAAAGCAAGAATACCGACCTGGTTCGGCTCCGGACCCCTCCAGGGTCGGCGCCGAACCTCGTGTTTTGCCCCCACAGTGCCGGCTTCCTCGTACTGACGAGCCTCAGTATCCCCCGGAGTCCGATCCGGAGCAGTCCCTCATACCGTCCCCCCTCTCTGGCGGGGCAGAGGGATGACCTGGCGCAGCCTAGGCCCTCCGATTCCCCCAGATGCACAGAGGACTCACGATGGGCCACGTCAGCTCCAAATACCGCCAAGGGTTTCGCCACGTCAGCCCTATACCACTCCTGGTATCACCGCTACCGCCCTAAACCCCCTGGGCCTTCTGCCACGTCAGGCCCATGGGCTTTCGGATCCAAACCCGGCCCCCAAGCGGAACCAAACCCGGTTGGGATTCTCTATAAATACTAGACCCTCATCCACCTTTTGAAGGTAATCAATCTTTGACCACTTAAATATACCTAGTTATTGCTACTCTCTCACAGAGACTGACTAGAGCGTCGGAGGGTCCGCCACCGGGACAAACCCCGGTGTTTCAGGACCGTCTGCAGGTACACAAGACCTCGGATCCGACCCTTCCGATCCGAGCCCAACCTTCAAACGCCTTTCCGAGCTCATCGTAGGCCCCAGAAGGTCAACCGAAGGTCGGCAGACGAGCGGCAATCTCCTTCAATACAAATTGAGTCCGAACTCACACCTGGTGCTTCCACACGTGCCTCAGAAATAAACAGTATCAGGTTGGCGCCGTCTGTGGGAACAGCTGCTCCAGAAGCCGATCCGACCCAGACCCTCAAAGGCCATCGACAGCCGAATCCTCATGGCAACCAAAGGCAAGGGGGCTGCTTCCTCCGTCAACCAACGGGACTCGCCCCCACCCACCAATAAAGCCAGGCCACGCCCGTCGAAGCACAAGGCTCCCTCTCGGGAGTCCCAAGGGAGCGTCGGCCGGCCAGCCCAGCCCGACCTCCGGGGAATAATCCTCAACCGCAAGATTACCCGCAGCAGGAGAAGGGCCGCTTCCAACCCGGCCCCGAACCGCCCGAGGCAACCGTCCGAGGTACGCAGACCCGCGCTCAGCCGAGTCGGAAGACAACCCTCGGACCAGCCAAACCGGGCCGAAAGAGCCCCCGTCACTCATAAGGAATTCCAAGACTTCCGAAAAGAAATGCTGGGAGCCCTCCGACGGGCCCCCAGGGAAGAAACCCTCCATTCGCAAACGGGGTCGGACGCCGAAGCCAGCGCGTCCCGCCCTTCAACGATCCAGCCGGGAGACGATGACGTACTCCTAAGACGCCTACAAGAAATGGAAGACCGCCTCGATCACATGGGGGACGGCGACCAAAGAATGGCTCAGGGGTACAGACCTGTCCGTCCACCCTTCTCCGCCCCCATCCTCCTAGCGGAAATACCCCGGAATTTCCGGCCCCCTCAATTCGAGACCTACGACGGCGAGGGAGATCCTGCTGATCACATGGAGGGTTTCAAAACCCTCATGATGATTCACAGCGCCTCGGATATCCTACTCTGCCGAGCCTTCCCCGCCACCCTTCGGGGTCCTGCTCGCGAGTGGTTCTCGAAACTCGCCCCCGGCTCCATTTACTCCTTCGACCAACTCGAGGGCAATTTTCTTGCCCATTTTGTCACTAGTCGGAAGGCCGAAAGGACCAGCGCCTCATTACTGGGGCTCAAACAGATAGAGGGGGAATCACTCAGAATGTTCGTCCGGAGATTTACCGCTGAGGCAAGGTCGGTCTCCTCCCTCGACCCAGGCGTCGCTTCAGCGGCATTCCGACACAACGTCCGCCCCGGACAGCTGAAGGCCTCTCTGGCCAAGAGACCCCCCATCGACTTCCCCGACCTCCTCAATAGGGTCGAGAAATACATTCGGGCAGAAGAGGCCCTCAACCCCGAAGATGCCAGGGATGCCACCGGGAAAGGAAAGCGGAAGACCGAGGAAGGCGAACCACCGAAGAAAGCCCCAAGGGACCCGGGGGCCATAAAGAAGGTCCCGCCAGTCCCCCGCTTCGAGAGGTACACTCCCCTGACGCATAACATCTCCGCCATCCTCTTGGAAATCGAAGACAAGGGCATTGTCCGACTACCCCCCCGATCTAATAACAACAAGAATCGAGACCAGCGCTTTTACTGTCGCTTCCACAGAGATCACGGGCACGAAACCGACCAATGCCGAGCCCTGAAAGACGAAATTGAAGAACTCATTTCCAGAGGATACCTCCGAGAGTTCACCCGAGAAGGCCCACGGGATCGGCGAGACGCTAGGAACCGGAGGCAATCGCCTCCGAACCCTGCTCCAAACCAGTCCCAGGATCGGGACCCCGACTCCGAGGGAGCCGCGGATATCCCTTTCATCTTGCACTGTGTCCACGGAGGGCCGATGGGAGGCGGTTCAAACACTTCCAAAAAAGCCTTCCTTCGAGAGGTGAACGCTGTCAAAGACAACCCCTCGCCCAAACTACAATCAAGGCCGGTCTCCTTCTCAGGGGAAGACCTTGAAGGTGTTCGCTTGCCCCACTGCGATGCTCTCGTCATCAACCTCCACATGGCTAATTGTGAGGTCCGCAGGATCCTCGTCGACAACGGTAGCTCGGTGAATATTCTTTTTCTCGAAGCCTTCGAAAAACTCAGGTTACCCCGAGGAAAACTCAAACCAGCTGGATACACCCTGCACGGGTTCTCAGGCGTCCCCGTCGTAATAGAAGGGATTGTTACCCTCGACGTTACCGCCGGGTCGACTCCTGTCAAGAGGACCGAATCCATGGACTTCATGATGGTCAACGTCAAGGCGGCCTACAACGCCATACTTGGCCGGCCTGGACTATGCTCCCTACAAGCGGTGCCTTCGGCTTACCATCTGAAGCTCAAGTTCCCCACCCCTCAAGGAGTCGGCATCGTCCGAGGCAGTCAAGAAGCAGCGCGATCATGCTACATGACCACCGTCGATGGAGGCGTGTTCCCCCTCGACGCCGGACGAGCGTAGACTATGGCCCGGCTATGTGTAAATCTTTTGTTTTTGGTGTAAACCCTCGTTTGTAAAGGGCCGCCTTAGCGGCCCTCCCTACCTTATACTAAAAATATGCCTTTTTATCCGAACCCCAAATGTCTCGATAATCTCAATACGAGTCCAGACCGAAGGTCCTTCCTAAGGCCCCACTTCGATCCCTCGCGGAACGATGGAGCCAGACCTTGCCTCCGACATTTCATACCGCATCACTGGCCGGAGCAAGGAGGGAAAAGGATTCCTCTTTCATACCCCTTTATTTTTCGTCCCAAAGAGAAAAAATAAAACGAAAGAAAAAACAAAGACCGTTACAAGACCGCTCCACTCTTCTCAAATCAGGTAGATCAGGGCCCCCCCGGGGGCCCAACGAGGGACAAAGAGTACTTCGACCAAGCAACTAGGGGCCCCCCCCCTCGCTGTGATATTCCTTAGCCTCAGCCCCAATCGACGGTCCAGCCACCGAACTCTGGGCGTCATCCGGTCGCGCCCACTGCAACAACAGCAACGCAGAGGGAACCCCCTCCGCCAGTCGACCCAAGGATGAAGAGAACGAGGCTCCCAGCATCGCCTTGTAACGAGGCAGCTCCGTCTCCTCCTCCACAAAGACGTCGCGAGGTAGCCCCCCGGGGGAGGACCTCGGCTCCAAGGTACTTAGCCCGGCTCGTCTAATGTCCGTCCCGCCGAGCTCCCGATCCCACATCACTCTTCTCAACCGGCGCGCCTCCGCACTCAAGACGGCGAACTTACTTCGATAAAAGTTACAGGCTTCATCAGTGTCCCGAGCCCCCCTCCGGTGGCGAGCAAGCGCAGCTTCCAGGACCTTAACCTTACTCCGGAGTCGTGCCACATAGAAACTACGGGAGCCTCCTTCAGGAAGGTTAGCCGCGACCTACAAGATAACCAACCAACTCAACACTCATTCTCAAGAAGATCCAGAAATGTCCGAGGTCAAACCAACCGGCCGGTCAAAAAACTTTCCTTGCCACTATAAATCCAAATGTTTCTTACAAAAAATGCGGTGGCCAGTCCGCGGGAGGCAAACACAATCGAGGGAGAGAAAAAGAAAGACGAAAATTACACAACTCATTGACCCACCTCCGCGCCGACGGACGGATCCACGGGAGCGTCGGAAGAGGGGTCGACGGCGGGCCCTGCTTCACCCGGAGTCTTCGACGTTCCCTCGATCTCCATATCATACTCAAAATTGGACAGATCGAGGGCCGGGAAGAAGTGCCTCACGTGGCTGAGGGCCCTCTCATAGCTCTTGTCCTGGGCCGCGATCACCATCTGCTGGCCCTTGCGCAACACCTCCTCCGCCTCCTTGGTAAACTTCGTCTTCAGGGAGGCCACCTTCTTCTCCCACTCCACATCCTTGGCCTTGAGCTGGAGCTCCAGCTGCTGTTCTCTCTTATGCGAACCCTCGAGTTCGATTCGCATCTCCTTCATCTCCAGCTCGCTCTTTTCCGCCCGAGCTCGCTCTTGAGCCAGGGACGCCTCGTACAGGTTCTTGATGTTGGCCCCCTGTATACAGGCCTACAACCAACGACAGACAAAGATGAGACCTCGACACGTAAATCAACAAAGAGGGACAGAGTCGACAGACTTACCTGCACAGTGGCCTGTGCCAGGCGGGCGAACGCCGCCTCTACGGGCTCGCCCTCCATCGCCTTGCGATCGCAAGGGGTCGCCAGCTTTTCCACCACTTCGACGGCTTGGGCCTCCTCTGTCAGGCGGTCCCCCATCAGAACCGACCAGTCAGGAGCCCACCGCTGCCGCAACAGCTCCACCACCGGATCCTCTTCCTCGGCCTCGACCCAGGGACCTTTCCCCTTGTCGAGAACAGAGGCCCCTGCTCGGCCCGGACCCTTCGAAGAAGCCACGCCCTTGCTCGTCTCAGAGCGACCCCTCTTGGTCCTCGGCTCGAGTTGAACTTCCGAGATAACAAGGGGCAGCTCCCTCGACCTCTTCGCCGCCTCCGCCTTCTTCTTCTCGGCGTTTTCCTTCTTCATGGCCAGCCGCCTTGCCTGGATCGATGCCTCATCCATACCTGCAGGAAAAACCATTAAGAGCAATGAGCAAGAAAGTAAGAAAGGACCCAGAGGAAAGGAACAACTACATACGCATAACAGCTGGGCTCAGTCCAGCGTTCGCCAGAGCGGTCTCCGTCACCTCCGTCCAATCAATGCTAGGTGACTGACGGAGACGCTCGACGAACCCCCACTCATCTGCCGACAGATCCCCCTGCCTCGGCGGTGGGTGGCTCGGCTTGGAGTGGTTCCATCGAGTAGGAATGTCCCATGGCTCTTCACTCCGGATCACCAAGTACTTCTCCTTCCATCCCTTGATGGAATCGGGGTGGTGGCGAACGACCTTCCCCCCGCTCCGGGGAGAGATATAGTATACACCCTCGGCCGACGGATTGACCATCAACATTGCACGGAACACGTTCAACCGCGGGGGTACTTGCTGCTCCTCGCACATCAGCATAAAGCAGATGATCTGCTTCCAAGAGTTCGGCCCGTACTGCATGGGCGCCAAGGAGGCCCAGTTCAACACATCCCTAATGAACGGGTGGACCGGCAACCTCAGGCCAGAGATAAAAGCGTCCACCGGGAAGACACAGTACCAAGCGGACAAGGGATCGGTGGGACGCAGAGTAGGGCTCGGCATCAGCAGTTCGTGACCAGGCCCTATATGATACGCCAGCTGCAGAACCTCTAAATCCCCATCCTCCAAAACGGTCGAGATCGCGTCCATCATCACCCTCCCCCGGCTCGGCGGAGAGGGTTGCACTCCGAAGAGCTCTTGGTCAGAAAGATCGTCGGGATACTGACGGAAATGCTTCGGCTGGACGGGCGAGCCAGTCATCAAATTACGGAAAACAGGCGCCTTGCTCGAACCGCCGGTCCTCGACCCCGGTTTTCCTGGGGCCCTCTTCTCCTTCTTAACCCGCTCCGACGGTCCTCGACCCTGAGCGGTGGATCTCCTCACTGTATTGCCCTCGCCACTCTCCTCATCGGAAGACAGCTCCAGCACGCGAATGCCGTCCGAACCCTCGCCGGTTCCCTCCGACCCACTACTCTCCACCACAAAGGGACGTCGAGTACGCGACACCCTCGGCTTGTGTATCGCTTCCCCCTCACCTACGGAGCCCTCCAAAGAAGCCAAGCCAGTATGGCCCACAACGGGCACCGATCCCTCCTCGAACACGGGCTCTTCCCACGACGTCGACGGAGAGTCAGGCTTTACTTCCCCCCTGGACGACGACGCCGACGAACCGGACTGAGCCCTATCCATCTGTGCCTAAAGATAAAACAAACTTACCAAACTAACCTGGGACCGCTTCGGAAAGGCGAACCAAGTACGGCAAACTGCAAGAGCAAACGCTGAAGGGGTGGGAGATTTTTTGAAGAAAGAAGCAGCAAGATTGTAGTGGGCGAAAGGGAAAAAAGGGGGAATACTTATATAAGGGAAGAACGGCTCCTCGACTTCTGCGATTACTGTTCACTGATTGACGCACAACTGCCGCCTAGAAAATCGCACCACGTTCTCGAAACCTGTGCGGGGGACGTCATCAGACGCCAGACTGACGGCCTAACTCTGGGGTCGGGTCGGGTGAGATACACGACGGAGAAAACATTTGTTTAATTTTAAGGCACCGTCGTATGACAGACGCCCCGGGCTCCAGCGTTCGACCAGTTCCCCTCTCACCCTCGAGCAACCCGGGACTTACAGCCTCGGCAGCCGAAACCCCGAACTGTTCGAGGGTGGAACAGAAACCGCCATCGCCTACAACCCTATCAAGACGGACTGACAGACCCCCGACGGGAGGTGGCCCCCCCATCCGAGGCCCTTCAACCCCAAGGCCGGTATACGGTGGATGCGTCTTTTCGTCTGGATCTCCCCCGGGCCAAACCTCCATGACAGGGCAGTTTGACCCGAAAAGGGATCCAGACGGCAAAACCACCACTAAACCGAAGCTCCTCTCCCCACAGCACGGGTATAGGCCGTCACCCCTCTCGCCCTGATCTCCCGTAGACCTGGCCACCATATCAAGGTCCATCAGATCCAAGAGAAGATCAGGGCGGCAGAGTAACCACCTCTCCGACGCTGCTAGGATCGAAAATATTAGCCAAAGACAGGCGTCCGCCGAAGCAGACACCTCTGAGAGCCAATGGGCCACCCCTGTTTTGATCATACCTACAATGGAGGGGGGAGGTATTTATAACCTCCCCCAGGGACTAACCGTTGGGACGCCGGGAAGGTCAATCAACGGAAAACCATGCACCATCTACATTTATTAGGCGGCGCCATTTAATGCCCCTAGAAAATTGGACCATCACACCATTCTCGGAGAGCCTTCAATACACCGCATGAATGGTGGGATATCCCCGCTCAGTCACTCTGAGGCGCCAACCGGTCGCCATCCCCCTTGATTAGCCCGAAATCCCTCGGCCAGCTCGGGGTCGGGTCTAGCACCAGGGCAGTCTTCTCAGGAAGGCTTCACGGCTCGCCATCGCCCTTGCCTCCCAGTAAATCCCTCGCCAAGCTCGAGGTCAGGTCTGGCACCAGGGAGGTCTTCTCAGGAAGGCCAACGGCTCGCCACCCCCCTTGTTGGTCCATAATCCCTCGATCAGCTCGAGGCCGGGTCCAGTACCAGGGGAGTCTTCTCAGGAAGGCTTCATGGCTCGCCATCGCCCTTGCCTTCCAGTAATCCCTCGCCAAGCTCGAGGTCAGGTCTGGCACCAGGGAGGTCTTCTCAGGAAGGCCAACGGCTCGCCACCCCCCTTGTTGGCCCATAACCCCTCGATCAGTTCGAGGCCGGGTCCAGTACCAGGGGAGTCTTCTCAGGAAGGCTTCACGGCTCGCCATCGCCCTTGCCTTCCAGTAATCCCTCGCCAAGCTCGAGGTCAGGTCTGGCACCAGGGAGGTCTTCTCAGGAAGGCCAACGGCTCGCCACCCCCCTTGTTGGCCCATAACCCCTCGATCAGTTCGAGGCCGGGTCCAGTACCAGGGGAGTCTTCTCAGGAAGGCTTCACGGCTCGCCATCGCCCTTGCCTTCCAGTAATCCCTCGCCAAGCTCGAGGTCAGGTCTGGCACCAGGGAGGTCTTCTCAGGAAGGCCAACGGCTCGCCACCCCCCTTGTTGGCCCATAATCCCTCGATCAGCTCGAGGTCGGGTCCAGTACCAGGGGAGTCTTCTCAGGAAGGCTTCACGGCTCGCCATCGCCCTTGCCTTCCAGTAATCCCTCGCCAAGCTCGAGGTCAGGTCTGGCACCAGGGAGGTCTTCTCAGGAAGGCCAACGGCTCGCCACCCCCCTTGTTGGCCCATAAATCCCTCTATCAGCTCGAGGTCGGGTCCGGCACCAGGGGAGTCTTCTCAGGAAGGCTTCACGGCTCGCCATCGCCCTTGCCTTCCAGTAATCCCTCGCCAAGCTCGAGGTCAGGTCTGGCACCAGGGAGGTCTTCTCAGGAAGGCCAACGGCTCGCCACCCCCCTTGTTGGCCCATAATCCCTCGACCGGCTCGGGGTCGGGTCTGGCACCAGGGTACTCTTCTCACGAAGATCCAATGACTCACCATCCCATTTTCTACAACCATGAGCACTCCTCCACGGCTAGCTCCCGCACCCCCTGCAGGAGTGGGGGGCTTGTGTGACAGTGTAAAAATGGCCTGAGGCCCATCCAAGGCCCAATACAATTCCTATTCAGAAAAGCAAGAATACCGACCTGGTTCGGCTCCGGACCCCTCCAGGGTCGGCGCCGAACCTCGTGTTTTGCCCCCACAGTGCCGGCTTCCTCGTACTGACGAGCCTCAGTATCCTCCGGAGTCCGATCCGGAGCAGTCCCTCATACCGTCCCCCCTCTCTGGCGGGGCAGAGGGATGACCTGGCGCAGCCTAGGCCCTCCGATTCCCCCAGATGCACAGAGGACTCACGATGGGCCACGTCAGCTCCAAATACCGCCAAGGGTTTCGCCACGTCAGCCCTATACCACTCCTGGTATCACCGCTACCGCCCTAAACCCCCTGGGCCTTCTGCCACGTCAGGCCCATGGGCTTTCGGATCCAAACCCGGCCCCCAAGCGGAACCAAACCCGGTTGGGATTCTCTATAAATACTAGACCCTCATCCACCTTTTGAAGGTAATCAATCTTTGACCACTTAAATATACCTAGTTATTGCTACTCTCTTACAGAGACTGACTAGAGCGTCGGAGGGTCCGCCACCGGGACAAACCCCGGTGTTTCAGGACCGTCTGCAGGTACACAAGACCTCGGATCCGACCCTTCCGATCCGAGCCCAACCTTCAAACGCCTTTCCGAGCTCATCGTAGGCCCCAGAAGGTCAACCGAAGGTCGGCAGACGAGCGGCAATCTCCTTCAATACAAATTGAGTCCGAACTCACACCTGGTGCTTCCACACGTGCCTCAGAAATAAACAGTATCAGGTACCAAGACGGATTTCAGCACTTCTTTTCATCTGCAAACCGATGGACAGACCGAGAGAGTCAAGCGTATTCTTGATGATATACTTCGGTGTTGTATACTTGACTTTGGAGGCAGTTGGAAAAGGCATCTAGCTTTGGTAGAGTTTGCCTACAACAACAATTTTCAGACCATTATTGGGATGGCGCCGTACGGAGCTTTGTATGGTAGAAAGTGCAGAACGCCTGTTTGTTGGTTTAAAGTTGGGGAGCGTCAGTTGTTTGGGCCTGAGCTTGTGCAGCAAACCTCTGAAAAGATTGATCTGAACAGGAAGAGGTTGGTAGAGGCTCAGAGCAGGCAGAAGAGCTATGCAGACAACCGGAGAAAGGACCCTGAGTTTGAGGAAGGTGACTTCGTCTTTCTGAAAGTATCGCCCAGTAAAGGTGTGATTCGATTTGGAAAAGGCGGGAAGTTAGCCCCGAGGTTTATAGGCCCGTATAAGATATTGAAAATGATTGGGAAAACTGCTTACCGGCTTGAGTTACCGGAAGAGTTATCTCAGGTGCACAATGTCTTTCATGTGTCTATGCTAAGAGGTTATATTCCAAATCCGAGTCATCACTTGCTTGAAGTGCCGAAAGGTTTGCAATTGGATCTCAATTACATCGAGTCTCCTGTCGAGATTGTTGATCGTCGAGACAAAGTCTTGAGGAATAAAACAATACCGATGGTCAAGGAAGTCTGGAGAAACCATTTGGTTGAAGAGGTTAATTGGGAGTCTGAGGAGAGGATGTTGAGGGATTATCCTGAGCTTTTTGCTTGATTTGTATTTTGTCTCTTTCTTTTTGCTTGTTGTGAGTGTTTTGTTTCTCACTCTTGACTGTAGTTCTGGGAACGGAACTATTCTAAAGAGGTAGTGTTGTAATACCCTGAATATTCATTTATAAGAATTATTATTTTGTATTATTAATTTGTACGTATTGTGCACGTGCAATCTTGCAGTATAAAATTTTATAATTATTTTTATTTCATAGACAAATGAGTATGTATATATATATATATATATATATATATATATATATATATATATATATATATATGTCTTTTATTATTTTTACCCAAAGCCTATTTTTAAACAAACATAAGTATTCTTTTATTTTGAGCCCAACTAAATTTATTTTAAATGTAAGCTATTTTGCCCCATTAAATAAAAGCCCATGAGTTTATTCTCTTTTTTATTACAACTTGTAGTGTAGATAATTTTTATAGATTTTTTTTATAAAAAAATAAAATGTACAACTTTTAAAATAGGGGACTATGGGAACACGTGCATCACACGTGCACGTGTTTGTGCACCTTTTTGCATGGCCGGATATGGACTAGGAGGGAAAAGAGAGTGGAGTTGGTGGGAGGTAGTTTTTGTGATCATGGTTGGTTACTACAACTTCCCCTTGAATCCTAGCCTTTGTTTCTTAACTCCTAGATCAATCCTAGCCTTCTATTTGTCCCAAAATTTTGTATAAATACCCCCCCTCCCCCCCAGCCTAGTTATTCTTGCACTCTTCATTTTCCAAACCTATAGTGAAAGAATACAATTATTAGTAGTAGATTATTAGTAGGAAGTGAGAATAAAAGATTGAGAGTTTGAGTGTGTGTGCTAGAAGCAAGGAGGCCGGCTACATCACTTGGGAGCTTTCGGTTTGCACATCAAGCAAGGAGGAGACGCACTCGTGTGGGCAAGCTCAATCTAGGAAGAGAAGGGCTTTTCGTTTAGTTGTTGTTGTGTGATTTTCTCTCCAAAATAAGGTGGGTGGTTTTCTATATTTCTAATTTAGATGCCATGCTAGGAGTGATTGAAGTAATGATGCATGAAAGAAACTAATAAGGGTACACTTAATTGAAAAAATGACTTGCTAGTTGATTAGATTAATGCTTGATAGATTGTATGTTAAATTGTCATGAATCTTAATTTTGTGTACAAATTGCTTGTAGTTATGGAAATATTGAATTGGGTTGTTGATAATGTCAAAATTGAGTACAAAATGCTAGTAGATGAAATTATTGTTTTATGTGCTAAATGGACTATCGTGATATTGTTTCAAATGAATAAAATTATCCAATGCATTTGGATTTATGAAAGAGGGAAAAACAGGGAATTATATTTATAATGTGAATTTTTTTTATACCAATTTGTATTTGAGAAATGTCAAATTTGAACTAAGGAGAGAGTAGTATGCAATTTAAATTATTGTATGAGAAATGTGTATTAAATTACTGAAAAAATTATTTTAAAAATAATGGGGTATTAATTTAAGTTAAAATATACGTTCTAAAATTTTACATGACTTTTGGTGCAAGCAAAACAAAGATAAGTGCTTGTCAACATCGAAACATTTTAATAAAACAGAGACTCGAGTTAAATAGAATTCAAGTTGTCTTTGTGACAACTTGGTCGGTTGGCGTTCTAGCTCTACAATAGCGCGGCGCGTGACTTGAGGTCGCTGGTTCGATACCTTGAGGCCACCTTCTTCTTGTGCGGTTTAAAAAAAAAAATTAACCAACACCCGAACAGAGAGTATATAACTCTGTCTCCCTATTCATATCGCTGAGCGCCTTTGGCCTAGTGGCTAGCGGGTGCGGCAGGCTTCTCTGAGGTTGCGGGTTTGATTCTGGTGTTAGCCAGAATTTTTATATTTTTTAAAATTGATTTTGGGGAGTGATGTGGCTAAAAATAGGGGTTCAATCGAGACCGTCCAAATTGGGCACGAACCCCGAAGCACAGGGGTAAAACGGTAATTCCACCTGCAAACGGGTCTGAAGCGGGTACTGGTTCTCCTCCCCAAAGAACCGTTAACCCGCGAACGGATCCACCTCAACCGGGTGCGGGTTTCAACCCGCAACAAACCCGGTCCAGCAGGAGAGAATTAGGGTTTATGATTAATATTAATCAACGACCCTGATTCATATCTATCCTTTCACTGGGATTAGGGATTACATTCCTTATCTATACACGGGAATTACATGCCTAATCTGTTCCCTAAGACGCCTATAAATACCCCCCCATCCATCTCCATTAAGAGGTAATCAATCTTTCACCAGTTTTTGCGCTCTTTCATAGTCTTCCAGATTACTGACTTGAGCGTCGGAGGGTGCGTCGCCGGGAACAACCCCGGTGTCTCGCACTTTTTGTAGGTTCGCGGCGGGAGCGACGATCGAACCCCGACGGAACAGGTATACAGGTTTACTATTCAGTTTCCCTAAGAATCCACAAATACTATCTGTTTGCCCCCACACCAAAATTAGCGGCAACAGATTGGCGCCGTCTGTGGGAAACTAACGAATAGAAACCTCTCCTCTTCCCAGTGAACAGATCTTCTCCAGCCATGCCTCCCAAAAAAGTCAGATCAAGAGGGTCCAACAGAGGACCCAACCCCGATCAGGAGCAAGAAGTTCCCATCCAGCCTACCCAACAACAGGGGCAACTTCCTCCTACAGCGGAAGACCCGCTCCAGCAGGACCTTCCCCCTCCTCCTAATCAGCCACCTCCTAAAGGTCCTAATCCACAAAAACAGCCTCTTCACCAAGAACACGTCTCCATCCACAACGCCTCTACGGACTCTATGGCCTCCCATCATCCCCAAGCCTCTGCTCGCCATAATACCGCCCTCAACCGCCAGAAAGATGATGACCTTTGCCGCCACCTGGATGAGAAGCGGGCCCGAGAGGGAACCTCCCGCCAACACCATCCAGACGAGCGGTACCCTCGTCACCAGGAGTATAGAAGGTCCCCTAACCGAAGGGGTCGGAAAGAATCCCCCGAGCATTACCGAAGAAGGCCGCATTCCCCTCCAGGTCGGCAATAGCCCAGGAACAATGAGGCACCCATCACACGTGCCGAGTTCCAGCAGTTCCAAGCAACCGTCCTACAAGCTCTCAATCTCCGTCCCAACACCGACGCACCCAAGATTCCATCTCCTCCTCCGGTCCGAAGCCCTCGCCGACGGTCCCCATCTCCTCGTCCTGCTCCTAGCAACTCCCGGCGTACCCCAAGTCCTCGTCGCTCCCGAAGTTACCATCGCCGTAGCCCTCGCTCCCCCTCATACGAAGACGAGTCTAGAGGCTCGGCTGATTATCGTCGGAGGGACGACACCATGTACCGCCGTCTTCATGAGGTAGAGAGGCGCCTGGGTCAGATAGACCAAGAAGAAGAACTTAGGGGGAGGACCCTACGTCCTAGCCGACCCCCTTTCTCCCGAACCATTGTGGATGCACCTGTGCCGTTCGGCTTCAAACCTCCCCAATTTGAGACTTACACCAGGGAGACCGACCCCGTTGATCACATCGAAAGCTTTAAGACCCTGATGCTCCTCCATCAAGCTTCTGATGCCCTCCTCTGCAAAACCTTCCCCGCAACTCTCAAGGGCCCAGCTCGAGAATGGTACTCTCGCCTTGCCCCCTCCTCGATATTCTCCTTCGAGCAGTTCGAGACCCTTTTCGTCACCCATTTCGTAAGCAGCCGTAGGGCTGAGAAGACCAGCATCTCCCTGTTGCACCTCCACCAGAAGAAGGGGGAGAAATTGAGAGACTATGTGAAGAGGTTCACAGCCGAAGCCAGATCCATAGCATCCCTCGACCAGTCGGTCGCTGCGGCAGTATTTCAATCTAATGTCCTCAATTCCAACCTCCGCTCCTCCCTCGCTAAGAAGCCTCCCCAGAACTTTTCCGACCTCCTCCTTCGCAGTGAAAAGTACATCCGGGCCGAAGAGGCCGAGCAGCGACCCAACTGGGAGGGGTCTTCCTCCGGGTTTAAGAGAAAGGGAACAGAAGAGGAAGGAGCCAAAAAGCTCCAGAAGGATAATGCCGGCCAGCGCCGACCTCCCCCCAGATTCGAGAAGTTCACTCCCCTCACCACTAACGTCTCAACTATTCTGATGGAAGTCGAAAAGGAAGGGATAATACCTCCTGCTCCGAGGATGAATACCCCCGCCAAGAGGAGAGATAAAGAAAAATGGTGTCGTTATCACCGGGACCATGGGCATGACACCAACGATTGTCGTGCCTTAAAGAACGAGATCGAAGCCCTTATCCAGAGGGGGCAGCTGATCGGGTTTGTAAGAAAAGACCGAGCCGAACTTCCTCCCCCGCCTCGGGGGGCTAACAAGCGTCCGGAACGAGAAGAGATGCCTGACTTTGAGGAAGAGCGAGTCCTCCACCTCATTCATGGGGGCCCAATGGGGGGCTCCTCGAACTCCTCTTGGAAGGCATTTATTAGAGAAGTCAACTCGGTCCGAACCACCCCTCCTCCCAAAGGCCTCGGAGTGCCCGTCACATTCTCCGATGAAGATCTTGAAGGTGTCCGCACCCCTCATTGTGACGCACTCGTCATCAGTCTCCACATGGCAAACTTCAAAGTGGAGAGGATCTTAGTAGACAACGGCAGCTCCGTCAACATCCTCTTTCTCGCCGCTTTTAGAGGCCTAAAGCTCTCCCGAGATAGACTCAAGCCCGCCGGCTACACTCTCCATGGGTTCACGGGAGTGCCGGTGACTATTGAAGGGGTGATCACCCTCGACGTAACCGCTGGCAAAACTCCTACTACCCGAACGGAGTCGATGGACTTCATGGTCGTAGACGTCCCAGCAGCCTACAATGTCATTTTGGGTCGGCCCGGCCTGGCTGCCCTTGAAGCCGTTCCTTCTGCCTACCATCTCAAAATGAAGTTCCCCACTCGGGCCGGAGTAGGAGAAGTAAGGGGCAATCAGGAAACGGCTAGAAAGTGCTACATGACCACTACCCTCGGACCCGTCCTCTCCTTAGAAACTCTGGAAATCCCTCAAGATACTGCTCGGTCGACCTCCGAGCCTGTGGACGAATTGGAAGAAGTGCTCTTCTCTGAGCAGGAGCCGGCCCGCAAGTTCTTCGTTAGCAAGACCCTCCCGTCCGCCCTATACTCAGACATTGTGCAATGCATCCGAAGGAACCAAGACCTCTTCGCTTGGTCCGCCACAGATATGCCCGGTATCTCCGAAGAGCTCTTAGTCCATCGCCTAAGCGTTGATTCGGGGTCCAAACCGGTTCAGCAGAAGAGGCGCAAGTTCGCCCCCGAGCGTCAGCTCATTATTAAAGAGGAAGTAGACAAGCTCTTGAAGGCCCGGTTCATACAGGAGGTGAACTATCCTGAGTGGTTATCGAATGTAGTAATGGTGAAGAAGTCCAATGGGACTTGGAGGATTTGTATTGATTTCACCGACCTCAACAAAGCTTGCCCCAAGGACCCATTCCCTCTTCCGAGCATTGACACCCTGATCGATGCAACTTCGGGACATGAGCTCCTCAGCTTCATGGACGCCTTTTCAGGCTACAATCAGATCCGAATGTTTCCCCCGGATATCCCGAAGACGTCGTTTGTGACCGACCAAGGCCTCTATTGCTACAGAGTCATGCCGTTCGGCCTCAAGAATGCAGGTGCCACATACCAACGCCTCGTCAACAAGGTTTTCCAGGCCCAGATCGGCCGGAACATGGAAGTGTACGTTGACGACATGCTTGTGAAAAGTATCCGAGGCGTTGATCATGTGACCGACCTCCAAGAAGCGTTTGACGTTTTGAGAAAGCACAATATGAGACTCAACCCGAACAAGTGTGCGTTCGGCGTCTCATCAGGGAAGTTCCTCGGCTTCATGGTTAGCCAACGAGGAATTGAAGCAAACCCGGAGAAGATCAAGGCCATATTGGACATGGCCCCTCATAGAAATGTTAAAGAAGTTCAGAGATTAACAGGCCGCCTCGCCGCCATAGGGCGCTTTCTCTCCAAGTCCGGGGAAAAATGCCTCCCCTTCTTCAAGGCCCTCAGGGGGGCTAAAGGATTCGAATGGGGGCAGCAGCAACAGGAGTCCTTTGACCAGCTCAAGGCTTACCTCGTCAACCTCCCACTCCTCAGCAAACCGATCCCTGGCGAACCCCTCTACCTCTACCTGGCAGCCTCCGAGCAGACCCTCAGTGCAGTCTTAGTGAGGGAAGAAGAGCGGGCTCAGAAGCCTATCTACTATGTCAGCAAAGTGCTTCGGGACGCCGAGCTCCGGTACCCGAAGATAGAGAAGATGGCCTATGCCCTGGTAATGGCCGCGAGAAAGCTTCGCCCGTACTTTCAGTCCCATTCGGTGGTCGTTCTTGCCGACCAGCCGCTGAAACAGGTTCATCACAAGCCCGAGACTTCGGGTCGCCTTATGAAGTGGTCAATCGAGCTGAGCCAGCACGATATAACTTATCAGCCTCGGACCGCGATCAAAGCTCAGGCGCTAGCCGAATTCATAGTTGAGACTACTATCCCCGAGTCCAGCCAAACAGTGAAGGGACCACCCGTCTGGTCGGTTTATGTTGACGAATCCTCTTGCAATGAGGGAAGCGGGGTAGGGGTCATTCTGGCAGGCCCAGATGACTTCATCCATCAATACTCCCTCCGTATAAACTTCAAAGCCTCGAACAACGAAGCTGAATACGAGGCGCTAATAGCCGGCCTGGGAATGGCCCGAAATGCAGGGGCACAATGCCTGCGGATCTTCAGCGACTCTCAGTTGGTCGTCAATCAGGTCCTCGGCGAATATGAAGCCCGCGATGACAGGATGGTTAAATACTTGGCTAAAGTCAAAAGCCTCATGGCGCTGTTTGAAGAGGCCCTCATCCAAAGGATCCCCCGAGAAGAAAATGCTCAGGTCGACGCCCTATCCAAATTAGCCTCCTCTTCCCTTCAAGGCCTCGAACAGACTATTTTGATAGAAGTACTCCTGAAGCCGAGCATAGAGGACGATACACTTGACTCCGTTGAAGCATTTCCTGTCCTCCTCGAAGACAATTGGATGAAACCCCTCGTCGAATTTTTAAGGGACGGACTCCTTCCCGAGGATCCGAAGGAAGCACGAAGAGTAAGGACCCGAGCCGAGCGTTACACACTAATCGGAGGCATCCTATATAAACGCTCTTTCACCCAGGTGGATGGACGACCCTACCTGAGGTGCCTCTCCCCCGGGCAAGCCGACTATGCCTTGCAAGAACTTCATAAGGGCATCGGCGGGGCCCATTCTGGCTCCAAAGCCTTGGCGCGCAAAGTGTTGAACTACGGGTATTTCTGGCCCACTCTCCTACGGGACGCCGAACGACACGTCCGGCAATGCAGCTCCTGTTAGAAGCACTCCGACATCCGACGCCTTCCACAAGCACCACTCACTTCCCTATCAAGTCAGATCCCCTTCGCAATGTGGGGGATGGATTTACTAGGGCCGTTTCCGCCAGCCCCCGGACAGCTCAAGTTCCTGGTCGTGGCAGTCGACTATTTCTCGAAATGGATAGAGGCCGATCCCCTGGCCACGATTACCGAGAACAAGGTTGTTCAATTTTTCCGGAAAAGCGTGATCTGTCGATTCGGCGTCCCCAGGGTCCTAATTACGGATAACAGAACGCAATTCACGGGGGCTGCCTTCCGAGCTTTATGTGAAGACCTCGCCATACAACACTGGTTCTCCTCCGTCTCCCATCCTCAGTCGAATGGCCAGGCCGAGAATGCCAACCGACAGATCCTTTCAGGCATTAAGAAGAGGTTAGACAAGTGTTCCAAAGGCTTGTGGGTCAATCAGCTGCCCAACGTGCTCTGGAATTACCGCACCATGAAGCGGACCCCGACAGGCGAGAGCCCATTCAATCTCACCTACGGGTCCGAGGCCATCATCCCCCTAGAAGTCGGGTTACCCTCTCCTCGTCTGATAGCTTATGAAGAAGAGCAGAACACTAAAGAGCTCAGAGCAAGTCTAGATCTGATAGACGAAATCCGAGAGAGAGCTGCCATATGCCAGCAAACTTACCGAAGAAGGGTCGAGCAAGCATACAACAAAAGAGTCCGCCCAACGGACCTCAAAGAGGGGGACCTGGTCCTCCGAAAGTTGGCCATCTCGTTCCCTAGTCAGAAAAGCAAATTGGCCCCGAACTGGGAGGGACCGTACAAGATTTCTAAAGAAGTCCGCCCCGGCACATACAGACTAGAAGATCTCGAAGGCAGGGAGATTCCCAGGACTTGGAATGCCGACCATCTCTTAAAATACCAAGAAGAGCAACAACGCCTCTCTAAGTAACTCGAGATGTCGAACCGTTCCTTTCCTGTTACTTGTAATTTTCTTTTATTTTTTCCTTGTAATAACGGCTAGCAACTTTAGAAGTAGCCAATCATTGGATATTAATAAATAAAGTTTTTTCATATTTTTGCTACTGTTACATCTCTCTGCTATTAACTCTTCAATCTAACGATGGTTCGGAGTCCAACACTCGGCTCGACTTTACTTCCCTGGCTCGTCCGTAGGCGAGCCAGAAGTAGATCGCCGTTCGGAATTGCTCCCACAGCCGTCGAATGGTTCGGAGTCCAACACACGGCTCGACTTTACTTCCCCGGCTCGCCCATAGGCGAGCTAGTAGTAGATCGTCGTTCGGAATTGCTCCCACAGCCGTCGAATGGTTCGGAGTCCAACACTTGGCTCGATTCTACTTCACAAGTTCGCTCCTAAGCGAGCTAGGAGTAGTTCGCCATTCGGAATTGCTCCCACAACCCTTGAACTAATCTAACGATGGTTCGGAGTCCAACACACAGCTCGACTTTACTTCCCCGGCTCGCCCATAGGCGAGCCAGTAGTAGATCGCCGTTCGGAATTGCTCCCACAGCCGTCGAATGGTTCGGAGTCCAACACTTGGCTCGATTCTACTTCACAAGTTCGCTCCTAAGCGAGCTAGGAGTAGTTCGCCATTCGGAATTGCTCCCACAACCCTTGAACTAATCTAACGATGGTTCGGAGTCCAACACTCGGCTCGACTTTACTTTCTCGGCTCGCCCATAGGCGAGCTAGTAGTAGATCGCCGTTCGGAATTGCTCCCATAGCCGTTGAATGGTTCGGAGTCCAACACTTGGCTCGATTCTACTTCGCAAGTTCGCTCCTAAGCGAGCTAGAAGTAGTTCGCCATTCGGAATTGCTCCCACAACCCTTGAACTAATCTAACGATGGTTCAGAGTCCAACACTCGGCTCGACTTTACTTCCCCGGCTCGTCCTTAGGCGAGCCAGAAGTAGATCGTCGTTCGGAATTGCTCCCACAGCCGTTGAATGGTTCGGAGTCCAACACTTGGCTCGATTCTACTTCGCAAGTTCGCTCCTAAGCGAGCTAGGAGTAGTTCGCCATTCGGAATTGCTCCCACAACCCTTGAACTAATCTAACGATGGTTCGGAGTCCAACACTCGGCTCGACTTTACTTCCCCGGCTCGCCCATAAGCGAGCCAGTAGTAGATCGCCGTTCGGAATTGCTCCCACAACCGTCGAATAGTTCGAAGTCCAACACTTGGCTCGATTCTACTTCACAAGTTCGCTCCTAAGCGAACTAGAAGTAGTTCGCCATTCGGAATTGCTCCCACAACCATCAAACTAACCTAGCGAAGGTCGGGGTCCTATGGCTCGACTTTACATGGCCGGCTCGTCTTCAAGCGGGCCGGAGGTAGATGGCCATTCCAAATTGCCCCCACGACCATCGAGCCGAGCGGACGAGGTACCGACCCTCGTATATGGCAAAAAAATCTTCCGGGGCGAAACCACGGTCGGATCGTCTCAAAATGTGTGCTAGAGTGTGTTGAACGGATCTGATTGAGCCACGTGTCCACAAAACGACAAGATAACGTTTTTTTGAGAACTAGACCCGCCTCAAGATTCGTGCCACCATCCAACGGCTCTCATCACCTCACTTTGCTGGGCCCCAAACGCCGAGCGATAGGCAACCAAAACCAACCTTCGGCAAAAGTCACTCCGGTCACCGACCTACGAAAGCACAGCCGACCCGTGCCGAGCAAGTATCTAGCCGAGCCTCGAAAGAGTTTGAGTTAAGATTTAGGGGACTTTCCCCTCGGTTCCGGACTTTGGTCATCACCTCATCCACCGTGATCTCCCCTGACCCTGACACCCACATCGGAGCCGTCAGAGTCAGGAGAAGATCATGGTGGAAGAGCGACCACCCATCCTCCCGAAGCGACCTCCCCCTCGGTCCCGGACTTCGGTCACCACCTCTTCTACCGTGATCTCCCCCGATCCTGACCCCCACATCCGAGCCGTCAGAATCGGGAGAAGATCAGGGTTGAAGAACGGCGACCCATTCTCCCGAAGAACCTTTCCCTCGGGTCCGGACTACGGTCGCCAACTCTTCTGCCTTGTCCTCTCCCGACCCTGACACCCACGTCGTAGTCATCAGGAACGGAAAAAGAACAAGGCAGTAGGGTGACCACCCCTCCGAACCTTTAGAGGCAAAAACTTTTCACAAAGCTGGCATCCGCCCAAAGGCAGACACCATCGATGCCACTAAAGCTCAAGACTGCAATGACTAAAACTACAAGGGGGGTGTGGTACTTATAGCCTTCTCCCAAGAGGCTGTCATTATGACCCTCGAAAGTCCAACAGTCGTGCCTAGGGAGCTGAAGCGCCGCATATTAATTAGAGGGCACCACTCTCAATGCCGTTGGGAAGGTGGAACGCCCCCACGGATCCCGGAGCACCATTAATGCTGTTAAGGAACTGGTCCCATCTTCTCCGAATGACGCTCGGACGACCAAGGGCCCGCACTCCTAATCAGGCCGCGTGGCCGCAGCTTCGAAACAGCTGCACCTTAGCCGCCGCACCGAGCCGCACCTGAAGGCACCGAGCAAGATTCAGAGCCGCGGCAGAAGCGTGAGTTTCGCGGCCAAGATGCTCGACGAAGCAAACACTCGCCTCGCGGTTCATTTCGAGCCTACCCTAGCTAGCGCGATTACAGCACAACAAGAAGCCAGCAAAGGACAGTTCGGATAAATCAACTCCAATTTTATTAATATAACTTGGATAAATTCACAAAAAGGTTACAACAAAACACAGTCCGAAAGTCCGAAGACAAGACAACCCGTTTACTGCCTCCGCAGAAGGGGGACGCTCCGGTTCAGCGACACCTTGGGTCGGCGCTTCTTGAACTTCGAGCTCGTCTCTAGGCCGACGAATCGAGACGCCCCCTCGCCGCTGACCCTAACAGTCGCTCCAACCGAAGCACCACTTGAAGACACCACAACCCCACTTTGGGCATCAGCTGCTGTCCTACCTATGATGGGGGTTCGGCTCGCGGCTTGATAGAACGTAATCCCTCGCTCGATCTCTTCGCGAGTGCACGAGGTGCTCCGAACGTTAGCCCTCACCGGCTGAGGCTTGAGTCGAGCAACCTCTTCCTCCAGTTCAACGATCCGGTCCTTCAGCGTGTCGTCCTTCACAATAACTTTGAATCGAGGAAGTTTCACCGAACCAGGAAACTCGGCGCTGTCGGATATGACGCGGCGCAAGTGGGTCACCTCGATGCTCTTGTCGACCGTCACCCTTTGCAACTGTTCTACCTTCCTTGCGAAGTCATCTTGTTCGGCCGAAACTCGGACCAATTCTTCCTCCTTCGCAGATAGTTCAGCCTCGACTATCCGCAGATGGTGCAGCTCGGCCAACAGCTCACTATTCCTCTTCTCTACATTATAAAGTATTCTCCTCGTCAGATGAACCTCGCCCTCGAGACGATCCTCCCGGGACCGCCGAAATAACTCTGCTCGGTGCCGATCCGCCGAGGTGATAAGAGTCTGCTCGGCAATCTGAAATGAGAAAGGGACAACATTGAAGTACTATATGCCGAACCAAACACTTAGACAGAAGTCCAAAATCAAAACGCAACATTTTTCATTCATCACCAAAAGCGGTGACCAGTCCGCGAAAGGCATTACATTGTTTGCAAGAAAAAACAAAACAAAAATACTACAAAAATTTTTACGAGGGGATCAGGGGTCCACCTGCGTCGCCGCTTCGACCACGGGCGCGTCGCCAGGTGGCCCCTTCGATCCTCCCCTCGACCTGGGCGTTCGCCACAGGTGGGTCGACCTCCTCCTCCCCGTCATCGCCTTCGACCTCGTCGCCTTCGCCTCCTTCCTCCTCACCGCCTGAGGGCGACCCGGGCCACAGTCTGTAGCCGACCAGCTCGAAGCTGGGGACACGATCTTGAACATGGTCGAGTCCCTCTGATAGGACCTCTCCATGTTCTCGGCCATGTGTTTCTTCGCCTCAGCCTCGACCTCGGCCTCTACCTCGGCCCTAATCTTCACGGCCAGCGCCTCCTTCTCCGCCTTCAGGTCGGCCAGAGATTTCACCGACGTGGCCAGCTCCTCGGCAGCCTTCGTGGCCTTGGCAGACTCTGCGTCAAGTCGCCCCTTGACTCTCTCCAAGTCCGCCACAAGATCGGCGACCCGGACTTCCAAGTCCTCGACCCGCCGCTGCTCGGTCTCGAGCTGCCGAACCGCCTTGACCTTCTCCGCCCTGTCCTTGTCGCTGGCGGCCTTCAATTCCTTCTCCTGCGCGGCGAACGTCTCGAGAAGGTGGCCGAAGTGGCAGGTGGCCTGCAAAGACAACGATAAGAGCAATGTGCAAGCCGAGTAGCAAACTTGAAGAAATTCGCAAGAAGACACTTACCGACACGAGCGACCGAGCCACTTCATAGGTGTCGTCGCCGACCGTCCCCGCCTTCAGCGCGGCTCTGTCCTTCGGGGTCGCCAAGTGCTTGACGACCTGTACCGACATCTGCGAGTTGCCGAGGAATCCGTCGTGATTCTTCACTCGCCAGTTCGGCACAAACAACTACTTGTGCTGCTCCGTCAGGATTTCCTCGGCCGCTTTGGTCAACGGCGGAGCCTCGAGCGCCAGCGCCGCGTTGACATCAAAGGCCCCCTCAATCACGGTCGGGGCCACAGGGACCGAGGGCTCCTCGGCGACAACCACCTCCGAAGGCACCTCAGTAGCTGGAGGCGGGGTGGTAGTAGAGGCGACCGTGGGCTGCGGAGTTGACGAGGCAGTCGCGGTCGCCCTCTTCCTCTTTCTGCCCCCGGCCAACTTGGACCTATCGGCCATCATAGCGTTGAAATCAATCTTCATCGCTTCTGCATCGGACAACAAAAAACGAGTCAGCAAGACGAACTAAAAACTTGAAAGAAAAACGAAAATAAATGAGATGTCAGGAGCATACTCGGGTCGATGGGGCTAAGGCCGGACCCGAACAGCACCTCCTCTGTCAACTCCCTCCAACTCAGCAAGGGAAGGGCCATGATCTTCCTCGCCACCTCCTCCTCGGCCTCAGACAGTACAGGGTCGGCTCTCGCAAATTTCGGCACCTCCACTTTCCACCGGGTCGGAATGTGCCGTATCGCCTCACCTCTTAATATAAAATACTTCTCTTTCCAACCCTTAATTGAGTCCGGGTTTTCTATGATCCTAACACCCTTCCTCGGCCCCAAATAGTACCGATGCTCCGTCTTGTGCATCCGGTTTATCTGATACAGGCCTCGGAAGACTGTTAGGTCCGGCTCTACTTCAGCTTTGCGGCACTAAAGCAAGAAAGCATTCACGTGACGCCATGTGTTCGGCATGAACTGGGTCGGCGCGAGGCAGAACCAGCCGAGGATCTGGAGGATGAAAGGATGCAGCAGAAAACGTAGTCCGGCATTCAAGGAGTCGAAGTCGAACATGCACATGTCCGACGACGACAGCTTGGAATTCGCTCGCATCCCGGGGCCGGGGATCATCAACTTGTACTCCGGAGGGATGGCGAATCCCTTTCTGATCCGAAGGAGATCCCTCTCGGATAACACCGAAATGAGCTCATCGGCTTCGGTGGGAAGGGCCGGGTTAGGTTCTTCGAGGACTTTCGACTTTCCGTAGACCGCTTTCTCCAAAAGCTCGCCCTCGTACTGCCTGACCCCCGAATGCCCGGACAGAACGGAGGGATATCGTCCCATCTCGGGGGCTTGCTTCAGGTTCTCCACAATCACCTCAACCACGGGAGATTGGGTCGCCATCCTCCTCTTCTTCTTCTCCTGCCTCGCCTCGGTAGCCGACGGCTCGGCGGTCTGCTTTCCCTTCCTTCGCACCTCCGCCCTTCTCCTCTCCTCAGCGCCATCATCGCCCGAAGACGAGGCCCCACTCCCCGAGTTCACTCTTGACATCTCTAGAAAAAAGCTAAGGCCAAGCAGACTGACCTTTGAAGTGACGTTCACGGTCGGAATGTGCTCGCCGGAAATCGCCTGGCCCATGCGACAGCTAATGTCACCACCTTGGAGCAAGAGTCGCCGCTAGCAGAGAACTTAGAGAACAAAAGTGAAATCTTAGAGTGAAAAGTAAGAAATGAGCTTGGTAGTGGGGGAGTGAAAACTTATAACCCCAAGGGATAGTGGGCCTCCTTGGGAACCTCAAAGGCCTACTAGGAAGCCAAAGCGCCAAGCGGAAAGTTGCGACGTTACGAAAAGCAAAAACTCTTCAAATCACTCAAGTCAACGACTCGGCCACCGGTCTGCCAAGCCAAGCTACCGAACAGACCCGGCTAAGCAACTGAGCTACTGAGCCCCTTCAAAACAATGAACTCAGCACCTCGACGAACGCCACTGAGGCTCCGAGCCGAGATGACGAGGAACCGACCCTCGTATATGGAGAAAAATCATTCCGAGGCGAAGTCACCGTCGGATCTCTCCAAAATTCGCGTCAGAATTCAATGGACAGTTCAGATTGCGCCACGCCCACAAAACGACAAGATAACATTTTCTCGTGATTTGAACCCCATCCTCGTGATGCGCACCATGATGGACGGACCAGATCTGCCCACGAGGACCTTCCGAGCTGCCTACCATCGGCCTGCTCAACCGAGCTACCGAACAGCTTAGTCGAGCAGCCGAGCCACTGGGCTCGAAGAAATGGAACCATCAAGAGACGCTTCTTTCAAAATACCTAACTCAGCGCCTCGGCCAACAGCACTGAGGCTCCGAGCCGAGATGACGAGGAACCGACCCTCGTATATGGAGAAAAATCATTCCGAGACGAAGTCACCGTCGGATCTCTCCAAAATTCGCGTCAGAATTCGATGGACGGTTCAGATTGCCCACGCCCACAAAACGACAAGATAACGTTTTCTCGTGATCTGAACCCCATCCTCGTGATTCACGCCATGATGGACGGACCAGATCTGCCCACGTGTACCTTCCGAACTGCCTGCCATCGGCCTACCCAACCGAGCTACCAAACAGCTTAGTCGAGCAGCCGAGCTACTGGGCTCGGAAAAGTGACCCCAATAGGAGGCGCAATCCTCAAAATATCCAACTCAGCACCTCGGCGAACGCCACGTAAACTCCGAGCCGAGATGACGAGGAACCGACCCTCGTATATGGCAAAAAAACTCGCCGACCCATATCAGCCGTTGGATCTTGTCAGAAAGCACGCTCGTCATGATGGACGGTTTAGATCTTGCCACGTCCACTACATGACAAGATAGCGTTTTATGGGGATCCACGCTGAGATGGACGGCCCAGATGATGCCACGTACCTCGGAGGGTTCGAGCCGAGGAGTCAGTCTACCGAGCCGAGGAACCATCCTCTGAGCCGAGGAACCATCCTCTGAGCCGAGGGACCAATCCTCCAAGCCGAGATGACGAGGAACCGACCCTCGTATATGGCAAAAAAAAACGCTCCGACCCATATCAGCCGTTGGATCTTGTCGAAAAGCGCGCTCGTCATGATGGACGGCCCAGATTTTGCCACGTCCACTAAACGACAAGATAGCATTTTATGGGGATCCACGCTGAGATGGACGGCCCAGATGATGCCACGTACCTCAGATAGTCCGAGCCGAGGAGACAGCCCACCGAGCCGAGGCACTGATCCTCCGAGCCGAGTCGCTGGCCTTCCGAGGCGAGGAGCCGAGGAGCCGACCCTCGTATACGGCAAAAAAGCCTGCCGAGGAATAGGGGCCGTCTGATCACCCAGAAATTCGCGCTCCGCGCTGATCGAAGGTCCATATTACGCCACGTCATAAATCAGTATTTAAAAATCGATTTTTATTTATTTAAATCGTTTTGTTTATTTAAAAATTGCGAAAAATTACTAAAAATTCGGGAAAATTAGCTAGAAATTCTAGAAAATAATTAAAAATTCGGGGGGATATTTTTGAGCCCCTGAACGAACAATTATTGCCTAGAGTATACTGTTAAGCCCCCCGAACGATTAGCTAACACATCGCAAAATTAAATAAATAACCCAAAAAAATAAATAAAAACTCGACACGACTTCGGAACATCATATGGCTTCAAAAAAGAAGAAGTTACCTTACCACCCACTTCAGGATTCAAAATCACCCATACGGACTCCGATACAACTCCACTAGCCACTAAAACAGTCAAACTACTCCTCAAAAACTGATCGCCCTCAGCCTTTAGGAGTGGGGGGCTCGTGATGTGGCTAAAAATAGGGGTTCAATCGAGACCGTCCAAATTGGGCACGAATCCCGAAGCACAGGGGTAAAACGGTAATTCCACCTGCAAACGGGTCTGAAGCGGGTACTGGTTCTCCTCCCCAAAGAACCGTTAACCCACGAACGGATCCACCTCAACCGGGTGTGGGTTTCAACCCGCAACAAACCCGGTCCAGCAGAATAGAATTAGGGTTTCTGATTAATATTAATCAACGGCCCTGATTCATATCTATCCTTTCACTGGGGATTAGGGATTACATTCCTTATCTATACACGGGAATTACATGCCTAATTTGTTCCCTAAGACGCCTATAAATACCTCCCATCCATCTCCATTAAGAGGTAATCAATCTTTCACCAGTTTTTGCGCTCTTTCATAGTCTTCCAGATTACTGACTTGAGCGTCGGAGGGTGCGTCGCCGGGAACAACCCCGGTGTCTTGCAATTTTTGCAGGTTCGCGGCGGGAGCGACGATCGAACCCCGACGGAACAGGTATACAGGTTTACTATTCAGTTTCCCTAAGAATCCACAAATACTATCTGTTTGCCCCCACACCAAAATTAGCGGCAACAGGGAGTTTTCTTGATGTATAAAAATTCCAAAAAAAAATACCGTAATTATTCTAAAATCATATACAACTTATGAAAATAAATTGGAAGTTATACCAATAATGAAATAGAGTATGTTTTGAGGTAAAGTTGTATTCGAGACTATGGTTTCTTGCCCGTATAATTTTATAAAAATGTGTGTTTTCACGAGGTGATTAAGATAAGTATTAAGAAAGGAAAATTGATGGAAAGAAAATATAAATGTGAATTTTTATATGGGCCATTATTGCTAAAGAGTAGCGTCACAATGGTGATATTACGAATATTCACTTTGACTAGATGTTTATGTAAGATGATTTTTATGTAGAAATAAATATTGGTTATGGAATGCATGATGTATAATTGAACTCCATGCATGATAATTGATTCATGAAAAGGGTGGAAATCATGTAATTGAAAAAGAGAAATGTTCTTGAGTATGACAACTCAGATATGTAAATTTGTGAATTGAAATTGAAAATTAGGGTGTAGCCAAAACTCACACCAGCAAGTGAAAGTGATGAGATATGATTATTGAAATTGAAAAGACCAAGTTTGGTTCATTGTGAAGTGAAAGAAATAAGACCGGTATTAGTGAGAGGGCTGACTCTAAGAGATTGATTTTGTTCATGATTTCATTAAATTAAGAATTAGTACATAGTGAAGAGGTAATGTAAGTGAGAGAAAAATACAAGTATGAGGGCCTCGAGTTTACGATGTGGGTGTGATTTACAGTTTGTCATCACGATGCGTCGTGACATGACATGGGCACTACTCCGGAATTATTGGGATCTTGGCGACTCTTGTGGGGTGTTTGGTGACTGCGAGAGGATCGTGTGCCATGAAGGAGGCTGTCGTGACATGACGTGGGATTCCCCTCCAGTTTTTCTGTACATGAGCTCGTACTGAAAGGACATCTAGAATACTTACCATAGTTACAGTAGTAGATTAAGTCATGACGAGGGATTGAACCCTACAAGATGAAGAACGATTAAGAGGCTTGCCCTCGGACCTATGTAGTATGGGATGCATAGAATCCGAACAAGTGCGCATTATTGTCATATAATATGAATAACTGCATTAAGGACTAAGTGCACAATCACAACACGACATCAATAGGATATTCCCCGTAGTTTGATATGTGACAAGTTTGTGTTTGTTAAGTTTGGAAAATCAATTATACTATTTCCAGCATAGAGAGGATGGCCGTGTATAATATTCGTCGGTTGAATAAACTGACGTACCCACAGTTTTGTATACAGGATAAATGGCATAATAAAGATTAAAGAAGAACTGATGCTTAGAGATTATTCAAATATTGTTGTACTTTCATTTATGTAAATGTTATCATTTTGATTCCGCAGTAAAGTGTAAAGATTTCTTGTAACTCTGATGTAAAGTGAAAAGTTTTAAATTCCTTGTAAAATTGTACGGAAGAAGTGTAAAGATCCTGTGAAATCTCGAATTCAGTTGTATTTTGGAATTCGGGGTGTTACACGAGTAATTTGAAGCAGAATCGAGCCAAGTGTTGGACTCCGAACTCGTCGTTTAAGAGAGATTCAACGGTTGTGGGAGCAGTTCCGAATGGCGAACCACTTCTTACCTGCTTATGAGCGAGTAATTTGAAGCAGAATCGAACCAATTGTTGGACTCCGAACTCGTCGTTAGAGGGGGTTAACAAGTTGAAGGAGCAACCCTGAATGGTGAGCTGCCTCGTCCTTGCTTGTTTGCAAGCGGCTAAAGCAACGTTGAACCAAATGTTGGACTCCAAACTCGTTTTTTGAGCTTAGTAAGTTGCAGGAGAATGGAGGTCTGCTCGGACGGAGGTTTATCGCTCGTTGCTCTTCTTCCCTGTCAATTCGGCCGAGGCGCCTCTCCATCTTGTGGAGACGATGGTAAACTTAGTCTTTTCTTTGATCATATCTTGCCGAGCCCCGGGACTCATCTTCGTACGAGGGTGGACTGGGGCTGCGGCGATGGTAGCTTGGAGATGGACGAGGACTGGAAGTGTGAAGGCAGTGGCTCCTAGCTAGCTCATGAGTAAGTGGTCTCGAGTCGTTATTTGGGGCGATATTGAGGGCCCGTAAGACTGCCGCTTGGAAGTCTTGAAGCTCTGCCCTTGTGACTGGTGCCTCTCCAGCTTGGCGATCCCTATGTGTGGCTTAGCTTACTGGAGAATGAGTTCTTCGCCGATGACGCTGAGGGGACTCTCTTCGCCTCCTCGGGGGAGGGGATCTTCTGGTCCTCGTTCGGCGGGGGGTACGGACTCTTGAGGCCCCTGGGTGCTCAGGTTGATGGACTCCCCCAAGGGCCCGCCATCCATTCAGGTGAGTTCGGAGGTCAACCCTCTATTTGGCGGTCGGCAATCACTTGACGAAGATCCCGCTCGGGAGGGCTTTGAGAAGCCATAGATTCAACTGAAGGATTGGGACCCGCAACATGGTCATGAGGAGAATGTTGGTTCGGATGACTCTGACAAGAGCCCCCTGGGCAGCCCCCCGAGACCCTGGAGGGGCCTATTGAAGAGGAGCAGCTTGAGCTGGAGGAGGGAGAGGAGGAAGAGAAGTGGTTCTTTGGCTGGAGACCGCTGCCTTCCCCTTCTGTTTTGGATGCACGGCTTAAAACTAGACTCGCTGATGAAGTTAGGTCAGGTTGCTTTTTCGCTTCCCACAGACGGCGCCAATTTGTTGCTGCTGATTTTGGTGTAGGAGCAAACAGATGAATTTGTGGATTCTTGGAGAAAACGATAAAGCAAACCTGTTGACCTGTTGACCTTCACCAACTTGTTAACCTGGTCTCTTGCCGCAGCTGCGGACCTGCAAAAAGTGCGAAACACCGGGATGGATCCCGACGACGCACCGTCCGACGCTCTTGTCAGTAATCTGAATGATTAAGAAAGAGCTTTTATTAGAAAAGTATTGATTACCTGGTAACAGTGGGGGGAGAGGGGTATTTATAGTCGTCTTAGGGATCCGTTTCGAGATATGAACATATCTCCACTTCTCGGTGTGACTGGATAAAAGCGGTTAAGATCACTTCTTAGGGATAATTAAGAATCTGAATTCTTCTTTATCCTTCTGAACTGGTTTGTAACGGGTTGGAACCCTACCCAGTAAGATAGATCCGTTCATGGGTTATTGGGCTTTGAAGGAAGACCCAGTTCCCATTTCAGATCCGTTTGTAGGTGAAATTACCATTTTACCCCTGAGCTTTAAGATTCGTGTTCGATTCGAACAGTCTCAATTTAATTTCATTTTTAGCCATATCAATAAGGAAGAATGGAGATGAGTAGAACTGCCTAAAATGGGCCTTGGAATGGTTTTGATGTCGGCATGGACAGATGTTACCGCTAAATCTGGTGTGGGGGCAAACAGATAGTATTTGTGGATTCTTAGGAAAACCTGAATAGCAAACCGAACCTGTTCCGCCGGAGTTTGACCGTTGACTCCCGCCGTTCACCTGCAAAAAGTGCGAGACACCGGGGTTGATCCCGGCGATGCACCCTCCGACGCTCAAGTCAGTAATCAGGAATGATTATGAAAGAGCGTAAATTGGCAAAAAATTGATTACCTCTTAATGGTGGTGGATGGGGGGTATTTATAGCCTCCGTTGGGGTCAGATTAGGAATGTAATCCCTGTGATCAGATAAGGAATGTAATCCCTAATCCCCAGTGAAAGGATAGATGTGAATCAGGGCTGTTGATTAATATTAATCAGAAACCCTAATTCTATCCTGCTGGACCGGGTTTACTTCGGGTTGGGACCCGTACTCGGTTGGATATGGATTCGTTAGCGGGTTAATGGGTCTTTAAGAACCAGTACCCGCTTCGGACCCATTGGTAGGCGAAATTATCATTTTACCCATAGGCTTTAAGATTCATTTCTGATTTAGACGGTTCCGATTTAACCCCATTTTTAGCCATATCACGAGCCCCCCACTCCCGAAGACTGAGCTTGATCAGCCTTTGAGGAGTAGTTTTACTGTTTTAATGGCTGGCGGAGTTGTATCGGAGTCCAAATGGAAGGTTCCGAATCTTTGCAGGAGGCAGTATGGTGATTTTCTAAGTTAGTTGCGTGCTCTGAGCTGTTCTGGACATTTGGTGATTTTTATCTATTTTTTCGGAATATTTACTTAATTTTGCGAAGTGTCGATTCGTCGTTCGGGGGTCTTAATAAATTGTCCTAGGCGATAATTACTTACTCGGGGGATCAAAAATATTTCCCCGACTTTATAATTATTTTCTAGGATTTTTAATTAATTTTTCCGAATTTTTAATCATTTTTTCGCAATTTTTAAATAAATAAAACGATTTTAATAAATAAAATTTAATTTTAAATACCGAATTATGGCATGGCGCGATCTGGACCGTTGATCTTGTGCGGGCGCGAATTTCTGAAAGATCGGATGGACACGGTCGCTCGGCAGCAATTCCTCCGCTTTTGCGGGTCGGATGGGCACTTGCTCAGAATCCGAGCGAAGTGGCTCGGTTTTTCTCTCACGCGAGTGGCTCGGATCGTTAGTCACTCGGCTCGGAATTTCGAGTGACGTGGAGCGATCTGAGCCGTCGGATCTCGGTGCGAATCACGAGGCGGGCACAGTTCCCAAGAAAACACTATCTTGTCGATTAGTGGACGTGGCGTAATCTGGACCGTCCATCATCTCAGGCGCAATTTTTGCAATGATCCTCCGGTTGGAGACGCTCGGCAGCGTTTTTCTTCACTTTCGAAGGTCGGATTGGCACTTGCTCGGAATCCGAGCGAAGTGGCTCGATTTATCCCTCGCGCGAGTGGCTCGGGTCGATAGTCACTCGGCTCGGACTGCCGAACGTCGTGGAGCGATCTGAGCCATCGGATCTTGGCATGAATCTCGAGGCAGGCACAGTTCCCAAGAAAACACTATCTTGTCGTTTAGTGGACGTGGCGTAATCTGGACCGTCCATCATCTCAGGCGCGATTTTCGCAATGATCCAACGGTTGGAGATGCTCGGCAGTTTTTTTCTTCACTTTTGCGGGTCGATTGGCACTTGTTCAGAATCCGAGCGAAGTGGCTCGGTAGCCGATCGTATAGTTCGATGGCCGAACCGTTAGCTCGGTGGCCAAGCATATATCTCGGTGGCCGAGCTGTTAGCTCGGGACCGAGCGTATAGCTCGGTGGCCGAACTGTTGGCTCGGATCGCCAGTTGCTCGGCTCGGACTGTCGAACGTTGTGGAGGGATCTGAGCCGTCGGATCTTGGCGCGAATCTCGAGGCGTGCGCAGCTCCCAAGAAAACACTATCTTGTCGTGTAGTGGCGCTGGCACGATCTGAGCCGTCCGATCGAAATCTTATGCAAATTTTGAGGGAAAAGTCGTTTTTCTCCAATTCGTAGCTCGGATTGGCACTAGCTCAGAATCCAAGCTATCTTCTTGGATGTTGGGGTCAGATCGCCTGTTGCTCGGATTTTGGTTCCGAGGGACGTGAGGCGATCGGAGCCGTTGGATGATGGCACAGATCTCGATGTTGGCTCAGTTCCCAAGAAAATACTATCTTGTCGTGTAGTGGTGCTAGCAAGATCTGAGCCATCCGATCGAAATCTTACGCGAATTTTGAGGGGAAAGTCGTTTTTCTCCAATTCATAGCTCGGATTGGCACTTGCTCGGAATCCGAGCTATCCTCTTTGTTGTGGAGGTCGGATCGCCTGTCGCTCGGATTTTGGTTCCGAGGGACATGGGGCGATCGGGGCCATTGGATGATGGCACAGATCTCGATGCTGGCTCAGTTCCTAAGAAAACACTATGTTGTCGTTTAGTGGTGCTGGCAAGATCTGAGCCGTCCGATCGAAATCTTACGCGAATTTTGAGGGGAAAGTCATTTTTCTCCAATTCGCAGCTCGGATTGGCACTTGCTCGGAATCCGAGCTATCATCTTTGTTGTGGAGGTCGGATCGCCTGTCGCTCGGATTTTGGTTCCGAGGGACGTGGGGCGATCGGGGCTGTTGGATGATGGCACAGATCTCGATGCTGGCTCAGTTCCCAAGAAAACACTATCTTGTCGTTTAGTGGTGCTGGCAAGATCTGAGCCGTCCGATCGAAATCTTACGCGAATTTTGGGGGGAAATTCGTTTTTCTCCAATTCGCAGCTCAGATTGGCACTTGCTCGGAATCCGAGCTATCCTCTTTGTTGGGGAGGTCGGATCGCCTGTCGCTCGGATCTTGGTTCCGAGGCGCCGAGCTGTTTTACTTGGGTCAAAACGTCGCTTCCTTTGGCAACAGTTGCGGCTCTTCGTTACTTAGTCGTTTGGACTTTTGTAACGCTTCAAGGGAGGCCCAAGAGTTGCGCCCTCACGTTACAAAGCCCAAGGGGCATCTCTTTTACTATAAGTTTTCACCCCCTCAACACTTAACCTCATTTCTCACTTACGAGGCGCCCTTACGGACGAGACCCCCTCCTCAAACCTAGGCGTCAGCCGAACGGTGAGGTCGAGCAAGGGTAATGGGAAGGAGGTCGTCGAGCCGACCGAAGAGACAACTGTCAGGCCGAGTACAGATGAGGAGGTAGCCGAGCCTCTCCAGGATGTAATGGTCCGAGCCAGCAAGGGCAAGGGGGTGGTGACGATAATCGAGCGCCCGAAGACTGCAGGGGAGTTGGGTCGGCACCCGAGTGTCTTGTCTAGTGTTGGCGGCGTGCGGAGTTACTCTGGTGATTTGCTGGAGAAGGTGACGCAGGGCACCGCCAAGTCGATTGAGGAGAACGAGCCGAGGGAGACTTCCGAGGTAGATCATATTTCCTCGATCTTAACCGAGGCGGATTTGCATTGGATTCGGAGTGGGTTCCGGATCCCTGCGGAGTATGCCCTCCTTCTCCCCGGCCCTGGCGTCCGAGCGTGCACGTCTTCTTCGGCCGACGTTTGCATATTCCCTGCCGACGCTCTGCACGCCGGTCTTCGGCTGCCATTGCACCCTTTCGTCATCGAAGTGCTGCAATGGTAAGGCTTGAGCCCGGCCCAGTGGATGCCGAACACTTGGCGGCACGTGATGGCCTTCGCTCTTCAATGCCAGGAGGTCGGCGCGCAGCCCTCGATGTTCCTACTGTGAAGCATCTACCGACCCTGCCAGATGAACAAGAACGAGCAGAGGTACTATCGCTCGCCGAGGAAGGGCGTGAAGCTTATCGAGAACCCGGACTCAATCAAGCACTGGAAAGAGAAGTATTTCCTCGTTCGGGCTCCCGAGCTGTGGGTCATCCCGACAGCGTGGCTGAGGGACGGGGTTCCAAAATGGGCGAAGAAGGAGCCCGTGCTCAGCAACGAGGAGGCAGAGATTGTAGAAAAGCTCCTCGGCCTTCCAACCCTCAACTACAAGGATATTACCGAGGAGGTCCTATTCTTTTTTCCTTTTCTTCGCTTTGTCTTTGAGTTTAAAAAAATTTTCTAACTTCTTTCGCTTGGTCTTTGCAGAAACTCACAGCATGGACTACAAGGGTCTGATGGCCAAGGCCCGGGCGGCTAAGGAGCAGGAGGCGCGGAAGAGAAAAAGGACCGTGTCCGGGCCCCAAGGCGGCCGAGCGCCCAAGATCCCCTCGGTCTCTCCAACCATCGAGCGGCAGGTTATCGAGGCTCCTCTGGTCAAGCCCGATCAAGGCCTCATCGTGTCGTCCGCCCCACCTACCTCGGATGCGCCGACCCCAACGGCACGAACAGATGCTCCAAGGTCTTCGGGCGGAGCGTTCAACATTAGCGCGGCACTGGCTCTCGATGTCCCGCCCCTCACTACCGAGGCGGAGGCAATCCTGACCGAGGAGCACCAGCGCATCTTCGTTCCCGATTGGCGGGTGATGAAGGTCGACGGGTTCCTAGGGGACGGCAACATCTGCATGCATGCGGTGAAGCACCTACCGACCCCTAAAGACCGAGCGGCGCTCAAGGCGGGCGAAGTTGGTGACGCCGCGATGCAGATTGCTCGGAACACCATGTCGGTAAGTACTAGAGGACTTTCTTCAAAATTTTTCCAAGTTTTTGTGCTCGTGCTTAACTGTTTTTTGTATGGCTTGTAGACCCTCTGCCACTTCAATTACTTGCTCGAGGAGTTCGCGAGCAAGGAAAAGGATATGACTGTTCTGAACGACCGGGAACGGTCGGAGCAGTCTAAGGCGGTAAAACAGTTGGAGGCCGAGCAGGTGCATTTCGCTTTACTCGAGGCCGAAGTTGCCGGCCTAAGGGCTAAGCTCGCCGAGGCGCTGAGGAGCTCGGCCGCCGAGGCTTCCAAGGTCGAAACCATGGAAAAGGAGACGGCTCGACTCGAAGGGGAGCTGTCTAAGGCCCTGAAGGCATCGGAGGAGGCCCTGAGCGATCATGCGTCGAAGGTGGCGACCGCGGAGCAGGCGGTTCGGGACGAGGCCGAGGCTCACATGTTGACCAACATGGAGGAGGCGTACGGCCGAGCGCTGAAGCATATCGCCGCTCGGAACCCCGGATTTGACGTCTCGTCCTACTACTTCTACGACCCCGTAGAGGGTGAGGAAGCGCTGCCTCTAGCCGAGCTCGCTCCTAGGCAAGAGGGCGAAGACTCCGATGACGAGGTGGGCGCCGAGGGTGCGATTGTACCCGTGCCGAACGATGATGAGGTCGACCCCTGACTTTGTCGCCTCTTCTCATTTTCTTGTTCTTCCCCTCTTTTTTTTTGTAATGCCTAACTGCGGACTGGCCACCGCTTTTTGTAAATCTTGGACTTTTAATGAAATAGTTTCCTTTTTGGTGTTTTGGCTGAATATTTCGAAATTTCGCAAAGTGTTCAACTCTTTTTGCTTGGATTGTGTCCTTAAGTATTGAAGACTTCTTTTGATATTCCTCCACTTTTCAGGTCGAGTTGGGTCCGATTACTGAGGTCTCCCATCTTCGTACTGAGCCGAAGAAAACGAAGCGGGCTCTTTCTCGCAGTCGGGATAACTCGTTTTACGACTTCTTGAAATTGGAGGACATCAAAGCAACTGCGAGAGGGTATTTTCGCGAGTTGAGGCAACTGCGAAAGCAACCTCGAGAGACTCGTCTCGAAGGCGAGATAGAGTTGCTCCGTAAGGAGCTATTCGATGTTGACCAAAGGAATAGTGAACTACTGGCGGAGGTTCGTCATTTGGAGGTAACGGTGAAAGAACATTCGGCGGAGGAAGAGGAGTTAGCTTCGAGGGTGGGAAAGTTGATGTCCAAGCGCGATGAGTTGACGGCGAGAATTGACAAACTGTGGAGGATCACGATCGACAGGTGTATCGAAGTGACTCATCTCCGTCATATTGTGGCTGATAGCACTAATGTCGCAGGCTCGTCTAAACTTCCTCGTTTCAAAGTATCGGCGGAGGGCGATATTCTGAGAGATAGGATCATTGAGCTAGAGGAGGAGATTGCATCGCTGAAACCTCAACCCGTAAGGATCAATGTTCGCAGTACGTCGTGTACTCGCGAAGAGAGCGAAAGAGGAATCTCGTTCTACGAACTTGCGACTCGTTCGCCTGCCGTTAGGCGGAGCCCAGCTGACGCTCAGAGTGGTGTAGCTGTTTCGTCTAGTGGCGCCTCGGTTGGGGTCACAGCTAGAATCAGCGGCGAAGGGGGATCTCGCTTTGCTGGTTTAGAGTCGAGCTCAGAGGTAAGGCGACACCGCCCTCGTGTGTCTCTGAACCGAAGCGTTTCCCTTCCAAAGAAGCGCTAAACAAGTTGTATTATGCTCTTTAAGTTATTGTAAAACTCTGTTGTAGTGTCAGCCTTGTCTGAGCTCTTAATTTTAAAAAAAATGTTTTGCTTCTGCTGTTCGAATGCTGCGTTGGCTGGTATTAGTTTAAGTATAACTCCTCCAACTTTTGATCACTACTCAAAATCAGAAGCAAATCTTCCTTCTTATGGGCGAACCACTTTTGGCTTGCTTAATAGCGAGCTTGAGAAGTGGAGTCGAGCCAGATGTTGGACTCCGAACTCGTCGCTAGAGTTTGTTCAACGGTTGTGGGAACAATCCCGAATGGCGAACCACTTTTAGCTCGCTTAAGAGCGAGCTTGCGAAGTAGAATTGAACCAAGTGTTGAACTCCGAACTCGTCGTTAGAGTTTGTTCAACGGTTGTGGCAGCAATTCCGAATGGCGAACCCCTTCTAGCCCGCTTAAGTGCGAGCTTGCGAAGAGGAGTCGAACCAAGTGTTGGACTCCGAACTCGTTGTTAGAGTTTGTTCAACGGTTGTGGAAGTAATTCCGAATGGCGAACCCCTTCTAGCCCGCTTAAGAGCGAGCTTGCGAAGAGGAGTCGAGCCAAGTATTGGACTCCGAACTCGTCGTTAGAGTTTGTTCAACGGTTGTGGGAGCAATTCCGAATGGCGAACCCCTTCTAGCCCGCCTAAGAGCGAGCTTGCGAAGAGGAGTCGAGCCAAGTGTTGGACTCCGAACTCGTCGTTAGAGTTTGTTCAACGGTTGTGGGAGCAATTCCGAATGGCAAACCCCTTCTAGCCCGCTGAAGGGCGAGCTTGCGAAGAGGAGTCGAGCCAAGTGTTGGACTCCGAACTCGTCGTTAGAGTTTGTTCAACGGTTGTGGGAGCAATTCCGAATGGTGAACCCTTCTAGCCCGCTGAAGGGCGAGCTTGCGGAAAGGAGTCGAGCCAAGTGTTGGACTCCGAACTCGTCGTTAGAGTTTGTTCAACGGTTGTGGGAGCAATTTCGAATGGCGAACCCCTTCTAGCTCGCTGAAGAGCGAGCTTGCGAAGAGGAGTCGAGCCAAGTGTTGGACTCCGAACTCGTTGTTAGGGTGAAGAGTAAAAGCAAAGAGGTACAAGCAATTTTACAAGAAAAATATGAAAAAACTTTCTTTATTGATAACTAATAGTTGGCTGCTTCTAAGTTGCGAGCCGTTATTACATAAGAGAAATGAAGAAAAAAATACAAGTAAAAGGAGAGGAACGGTTCGACATCCCAGAATACTTAGAGAGACGTTTATGCTCTCTCTTGGTATTTCAAAAGATGGTCGGCATTCCAAGTCCTGAGGATCTCTCTGCCTTCGAGGTCTTCTAGACGATATGTCCTGGGCCGAACTACTTTGGTGATCTTGTAGGGTCCCTCCCAATTTGGAGCTAGTTTACTCTTCTGACCAGGAAAAGAGATTGCTAACTTTCTGATGACCAAGTCCCCTTCTTTGTGGTTGGTATGACGGACTCTCTTATTGTACACCAACTCGATCCTCCTCCGATAACCCTGTTGGCGGATTAACGCTCTTTCCCGTAGCTCGTCGACCAAGTATAAGTTTGCCCGAAGTTCTCGGGCATTCTGTTCTTCTTCGTAGGCAAGAAGGCGAGGAGAAGGTATGCCGATTTCCAATGGGATCACAGCCTCGGACCCATACATGAAGTTGAATGGCGACTCTCCTGTGGGGGTCTATTTCGTGGTGCGGTAGTTCCACAGCACGTTAGGGAGCTGATCGACCCATAAGCCTTTAGAGCACTTATTCAGCCTTTTCTTAATACCAGAGAGAATCTGTCGGTTAGCATTCTCCACTTGACCATTCGACTATGGATGGGAGACGGAGAAGAAACGTTGTGGGATGGCGAGGTCTTCACATAGAGCTCGGAAGGCAGCCCCGGTAAACTGGGTTCCGTTGTCTGTTATGAGGACTCAAGGGACACCGAATTGGCAGATAACGTTCTTCGAGAAGAACTGAAGTACTTTGGTCTCGATGATTGTGGCCAAATGCTCGGCCTCTATCCACTTCGAGAAGTAGTCGATTGCCATAACTAAGAATTTGAGCTGGCCGGGAGCTGGTAGAAATGGCCCTAGTAAATCCATCCCCCACATTGCGAAAGGGATATGACTTGATAGGGATGTGAGTGGAGCTTGTGGGAGGTGACGGACGTTGGAGTATTTCTGACAAGAGTTGCATTGCCGAACGTGTAGTTCGGTGTCTTGAAGGAGAGTGGGCCAGAAATATCCATAATTTAACACTTTCCAGGCTAGGGATCTGGACCCTGAATGTGCCCCGCCGATGCCTTCGTGGAGCTCTTGCAGGGCGTAATCGACTTGTTCCGGAGAGAGGCATCTCAAATAAGGCCTGCCATCCACTTGTGTGAAGGAGCGCTTGTATAGGATGCCCTCGATAAGTGTGTATCGCACTGCTCGGGTTCTCACTTGGCGAGCTTCTTTAGGGTCTTCGGGGAGGAGCCTATCCCTTAGGAATTCTACTAGGAGTTTCATCCAGTTATCTTGAAGCAGGACAGGTTGCGACTCCATCGAGTCGGAAGTTTCATCCTCTATACTTGGCTTCAGGAGCACCTCGATCAAGACGGTCTGCTCTAGACCTTGGAGGGAGGAGGAGGCTAGCTTGGAGAGGGCATCGGCTTAGGAATTCTCTTCTCGGGGGATTCACTGGATGAGAGCTTCTTCAAATAGGGCCATGAGATTCCTGACCTTGGCTAGGTACTTAGCCATTCGGTCATCTCATGCCTCGTACTCGCCTAGGACCTGATTTACGACCAGCTGAGAGTCGCTAAAGATCCAGAGGCACTGCACCCCTGCATTGCGAGCCATTCTGAGGCCGACTATGAGTGCTTCATATTCTGCTTCATTGTTAAAGGCCTTGAAGTTGATGCGGAGGGAGTATTGGAGGATGAAATCATCTAGGCTGGCCAGAATGACCCCGGCTCCGCTTCCCTCGTTACAAGAGGATCCATCTACATAAACCGATCAGACAGGCGGTCCATTCATTGCTTGGCTGACCTCGGGAATGGTGCTTTCAACTATGAATTCAGTTAAGGCCTGAGCCTTGATCGCGGTCCGAGGCTGATATATTATATCATGCTGGCTCAGCTCGATAGACCACTTCATGAGGCGACCGGAGGTCTCTGGCTTGTGGAGAACTTGTTTCAGCGGTTGGTCGGTAAGAACGACCACCGAATAGGACTAGAAATATGGGCGAAGCTTTCTTGCGGCCATGACTAAGGCGTATGCCATCTTCTCTATCCTCGGGTAGCGGAGCTCGGCATCCCGAAGTACCTTGCTCACGTAATAGATGGGCTTTTGAGTCTTATCTTCTTTCCTTATGAGGACGGCACTGAGGATCTGCTCGGAGGCGGCTAAGTAGAGGTAGAGGGTTTTCCCGGAAACAGGTTTGCTAAGGAGAGGAGGATTGACTAGGTAAGCCTTCAGCTGATCGAATGAGTCTTGCTGCTGCTGATCCCACTCGAAGCCTTTAGCCCCCCTGAGAGCCTTGAAGAAGGGAAGACACTTCTCCCCTGACTTGGAAAGAAAGCGCCCTATGACTGCCAGGCGACCCGTTAGCTTCTGAACCTCTTTAACATTCTTCGGGGGAGCCATGTCTAATATAGCTTTGATCTTCTCGGGGTTGGCATCGATTCCTCTTTGGCTGACCAAGAAGCCTAGGAATTTCCCCGACGAGACTCCGAACGCACATTTGTTCGGATTGAGCCTCATATCGTGTTTCCTGAGTACGTCGAACGCCTCTTACAGATCGGCCACATGATCGGCCCCGTGGATGCTCTTCACAAGCATATCGTCAACATATACCTCCATATTTCGACCGATCTGTGCTTGAAAAACCTTATTGACGAGGCGTTGATAAGTGGCACCTGCATTCTTCAAACCGAATGGCATTACCCTGTAGCAGTAGAGGCCCTGATCGGTTACAAAGGAGGTCTTCGAGATATCCGGGAAAAACATACGAATCTGATTGTAGCCTGAGAAGGCATCCATGAAGCTGAGGAGTTCATGGCCCGAAGTGGCGTCAATCAAAGTACCGATACTTGGAAGAGGGAATGGATCTTTGGGGCATGCCTTGTTGAGGTCGGTAAAGTCGATACAAATCCTCCAGGTCCTATTAGACTTCTTCACCATTACTACATTCGAGAGCTATTTGGGATAATTTACCTCTTGTATGAACCGAGCCTTCAAGAGCTTGTCCACCTCCTCTTTTATAGCTTGCTGGCGCTCGGGAGCGAACTTGTGCCTCTTCTGTTGGACCGGTTTGGACCCCGGAGCGACGCTGAGGTGGTGGACTAAAAGCTCTTCGGAAATTCCGGGCATGTCTGCGGCCGACCAAGCAAAGAGGTCTCGGTTCCTACGGATGCATTGGAATATGTCGGAGCATAGGGCAGATGGGAGGGTCATGCTAACAAAGAACTTTCGGCTCGGATCCTGCTCAGAAAAGAGCACTTCCTCCAACTCATCCACCGGCTCGGACGTTGGTCGGACAACATCTTGGGGGATTTCAAGAGTTTCGAGGGAGAGGACTGGACCCATAGTAGAGGTCACGTAGCATCTGCGGGCCGTTTCCTGATTGCCTTTTACTTCCCCTACTCCTGCCCAGGTGGGGAATTTCATCTTGAGGTGATAAGCGGAGGGGATGGCTTCAAGAGCAGCTAAGTCGGGCCGACCCAAAATGACATTGTAAGCTGCAGGGACATCCACGACCATAAAATCCATCGACTCCGTTCGGGTATTAGGAGTTTTGCCAGTGGTTACGTCGAGGGTGATCACCCCTTCAATAGTCACTGGCACTCCCGTGAACCCATGGAGTGTGTAGCCGGCGGACTTAAGTCTGTCCCGTGATAGTTTGAGGCCATTGAAAGTGGCGAGGAAGAGGATGTTAACGGAACTGCCATTGTCCACCAGGATCCTTTCCACTTTAAAGTTCGTCATATGGAGGTTAATGACAAGCGCGTCACAATGTGGTGTTCGGACACCCTCAAGGTCTTCATCTGAGAATGTGACGGGCACTCCAAGGCCTTTAGGAGGAGGTGTGCCGCGAACCGAATTAACTTTCCTTATAAACGCCTTTCGAGAGGAGTTGGAGGAGCCCCCCATCGGGTCCCCATGAATGAGGTGTAGGACATGCTCCTCTTCGAATTCGGGCATTTCATCGCGTTTAGGACGCTTGTTAGCCCCCCGAGACGGAGGAGGAAGATCGGTTCGGTCCTTTCTCACGAACTTGGTTAGCTGACCCTTCTGGATGAGGATTTCTATCTCGTTTTTCAGGGTCCGACAATCATTGGTATCGTGGCCATGGTCCCGGTGATAGCGGCACTACTTCTCTTTATCCCTCTTCTTACCAGGAGTGTTTATTTTTGGCGCAGGAGGTATCACCCCCTCCTTCTCAATTTCCATGAGAATGGTGGAGATATTGGCGTTAAGAGGAGAACTTTTCAAATCTGGGAGGAGGTCGGCGCTGTTCGCCATTATCCTTCTGGAGCTTCTTGGCCCCTTCCTCTTCTGTTCCCTTTCTCTTGGACCCGGAGGAAGGCCCCTCCAAGTTGGGGCGGTGCTCAGCTTCCTCGGCCCGAATATACTTTTCGCTTCGGAAGAGGAGGTCAGAGAAGTTCTGCGGGGGCTTCTTGGCGAGGGAGGAGCGGAGGTTGGAGTTGAGGACATTGGATTGGAATGCTGCTGCAGCAACCGACTGGTCGAGGGATGATATGGACTTGGCTTCCACTGTGAACCTTTTCACATAGTCTCTCAGCTTCTCACCCTTCTTCTGGTTGAGGTAGAGTAGCGAATTGCTGGTCTTCTCAGTTCGGCGGCTACTCACGAAGTAGGTGACGAAGAGGGTCTCAAATTGCTCGAAGGAGAATATTGAGGATGGGATAAGGCGAGAGTACCATTCTCGAGCCGGACCCTTGAGAGTAATGGGGAAGGTCTTGCATAGCAGAGCATCAGAAGCTTGATGGATGAGCATGAGGGTCTTGAAGCTTTCAATGTGATCGACGGGGTCAGACTCCCAGGAATAAGTCTCGAATTGAGGGGGTTTAAAGCCAATTGGTACGGGTGCCTCCATTATGGTTCGAAAAAAGGAGGTCGACTCGGGCGAAGGGTCCTTCCTCTAAGATTTTCTTCACTGTCTAACTGACCCAAGCGGCTTTCCATTTCGTGGAGACGGCGATAGACAGCATCATCCCTTCGACGGTAATCAACCGAGCCTCTAGACTCGTTTTCGTACGAGGGAGAGCGGGGGCTACGACGACGGTAGCTCCTGGAGTGGCGAGGACTAGGAATGTGCTAGGGGTTGCTAGGAGCTGGGGGAGGAGTTAGGGACCGTCGGCGAGGACTTCGGACTGGAGGAGGAGTGGGAATCCTTGGAGCATTGGTGTTGTTGGGTCGGAGATTGAGAGCTTGTAGGACGGTGGCTTGGAATTGCTAAAACTCGGTACGAGTGATGGGTGCATCACGCTCATAGGAGGTCGCCGACCAGTAGGAGAGTGGGGTCTTCTTCTGTGATACTCGGGGGACTCTCTTCGCCCTCTTCGGGTAGGGGACCTTCTGTAGTCTCGACGGATCCGGACGTTGTTGGCGGGAGGCTCCCTCTCGGGCCCACTTTTCATCCAGACGGCGGCGAAGATCCTCATCCTTCTGCCGATTGAGGATGGTATTGCGAAGGTCGGATGCTCGGGGATTGTGGGAGGCCATAGAATCTGTAGAGACATTGTGTATTGAGACGTGGTCCTGATGGAGAGGTTGTTTCTGCGGGTTGGGTCGCGAGGTCCCTGCACCGGCATTTTGAGGACCGGGGGGACCCTTAGGATGTTGCTGATTCTGAAGAGGATGCTGGTCCTGTTGGAGAGGGTCCTCGGTTTGAGGAGGAAGTTGCCCCTGCTGCTGAGCGGGTTGGATGGGGACTTCCTGCTGCTGATCAACGGGGTTAGGTCCACGGTTGGACCCTCTGGATCTTACTTTCCTGGGAGGCATGGCTCGAGAAGATCTGACCAACGGGAAGAGAGGAGGCTACCATTCGTTTGTTTCCCACAGATGGCGCCAATCTGTTACCGCTAAATCTGGTGTGGGACAAACAGATAGTATTTGTGGATTCTTAGGAAAACCTGAATAGCAAACCTGAACCTGTTCCGCCGGAGTTTGACCGTTGACTCCGGCCGTTTACCTGCAAAAAGTGCGAGATTCCGGGGTTGATCCCGGCGACGCACCCTCCGACGCTCAAGTCAGTAATCAGGAATGATTAGGAAAGAGCGAAAATTGGCAAAAGATTGATTACCTCTTAATGGTGGTGGATGGGGGTATTTATAGCCGCCGTTGGGGTCAGATTAGGAATGTAATCCCTGTGATCAGATAAGGAATGTAATCCCTAATCCCCAGTGAAAGGATAGATGTGAATCAGGGCTGTTGATTAATATTAATTAGAAACCCTAATTCTATCCTGCTGGACCGGGTTTACTTCGGGTTGGGACCCGTACCCAGTTGGATATGGATTCGTTAGCGGGTTAATGAGTCTTTAAGAACCAGTACCCGCTTCGACCCATTGGTAGGCGAAATTACCATTTTACCCCTAGACTTTAAGATTCGATTCTGATTTGAACGGTTCTGATTTAACGCCATTTTTAGCCATATCAACAGATCTTCTAAATCAACCAGTTGCTTCTATATATCTTGTCCTTGTTATTTCTTATCCTCTGACTGATAAAGAGTAGAGAAAAAGATAAGAACAAAAAAGAAAGAAAAAAAAGAACAGAGAATGCATTATTTGAAAACAATTTCTTTGTCTAAACACAATTAAGAAAAAAAGAACGTAGGAAATAATTATCACATGAGAGCGAGTATTAGAAGACAAAATAGAAATAGTCTCAAGCACAGCATTGCACACGAACTTAACTCCGGGTCCAAACCATAGATATAGTCGAACTCCAGTTTATCTTTTGACAACCTTAAATAAACTGAAAACGAATCAAAGCACCACAAGAAAAAATATATAAAGTGAAAGACAGATGGTGACAATTGAAATTGGAAGGAAGATATACTGTGACTTATAAAGGAAATTGTGTACCTATTTCTTAACTAGAACAACAACAAATTGAGAAAAAACCAATAGTATCATCATACTCTTAAAATGTTTTTTGAGTCAGTATGCAATTACTTGATAGAAAAGAAAGATAGGCATTCAGAAAATGGTACCTGAGCGTACAAAAAATTCCTTAATTTCTTGTAGCACAGATGTGTCCCCTGTTGAACCCTATAATACCAATAAAGCACATTTAAGGCTCCTCGGATCAAGATTGCTATTATTAAGGATATTTTTTCTCAATTTGTTGTTGTTCCAGTTAAGAATTAGGTACACAATTTCCTTTATAAGTCACAGTATATCTTCCTTCCAATTTCATTATGCAATTACTTGATAGAAAAGAAAGATAGGCATTCAGAAAATGGTACCTGAGCGTACAAAAAATTTCTTAATTTCTTGTAGCACAGATGTGTCCCCTGTTGAACCCTATAATACCAATAAAGCACATTTAAGGCTCCTCGGATCAAGCTTGCTATTATTAAGGATATGATTGTTGGATCCAAATTGCGCTCAGCTGGTTAATCAACATTGTCGTGGTGGTAATACAAAGCATATTGATTTCTGTCCATTTGACTTCCCCTGGGCCACTGGCAAGGGTTCATTGTTTGGCGGGGTTCAGTGCTTCCAACAGCTAAAAAATAGGCTATTGTTCATGGAAAATATTTTTCACTGGTTACATGGAACCAAGTCACCAACCTATGACCTTGGTCGAGTAGTAAGTGCTACTATTTTCTTAACTGCACTTCTTTCTTCTTCAACACAAATAAGATGGAATCCAACTAAACCCAAAGGTACAGACAGAATTAATCAAAGATCCATCTCACGTAAAACCCAATAAATCAGAACCGAACAACAAAAACCAATTTGAGGAATACCTGAAATTGATGAAGGTGAACAACTTGGAAAAAAAATGCCTTGGAGTGGGGCAAACGATCTTTTTGGGGATAGCAGGTAGGCTCCCGAGGAGGAGGAGAGGAGGAGACGGAAAAGCTGGAAGCAACCCCAGCAGAGGTCGCAAGCAAGGAAGCTCGGAGTTCCTTGCAAGAAGAAAAATAGGAATCGGCGACGATCGAACCCAGATCAAACTACCATAGATCAATTCCCTTTTTTTTTTTAATGTTTTTATTAGAATGGAGAATTCTAAATGCTCGCGCGATAATTTTAGTAAATTTTCCGGAATTTTTGAAAAAAAAAAATTCTAATTTTTAGCCGTTCACTTCCCTAATAGAATTCAAATACACCTCTAGAATCAAAGATATATAATCACGTGATAAGAGCCTTGTGATGATACCATTATCATGCTCTTTAAGGAAATTAATATTCTTTTCAAAATTTATACTAATGTGATAAAACAAAATGATCTTTTAAACGACGCGTTGTGGAATGTCACTACTTTCTGTTTTCTTTCGTGTCCATTTTTCGGTCCTACGAAGTATTCTCAGAATTTTTTCCCAAACTGACCCACTTTTTAAAAGTTTTTCCCAAACCAACCAACATTTAAAGAAAATGTTTCCAATCTGACCTACTCCGAGATCTACACCCCCACTGCACTAGTAAGAGCCTCTTGACTTGCTATCTTACAATGCTAAGAAAAAGTTTAATATATATACCCTTCTAAATCTTTTGATTTTTCCGATATGGGACTAAAAGTCCTTCATTTAGTCCTTCAACCAATTTTTAACTAGTATCTCACTTTGTGAGACAATATCTCAATTATCTGATAACCATTTTTAGCAAATAAATATACAATTTTGATATACTCACGAAGGAAAACACAAACCCATCAAAATCTACCACTAATTCATAGAGGATCTTACTCAAAAACTTGCTCAAAATCTGGTTTGTAAATTGGGTTACTTGATGGATTTGTGTACTTGTTAGAAAATGAGCTACTTAACCTCATTTTGTCAAAAAGGAAACAGTCATTACAAAATGGTAAGCAAAACTGATCTCTACGAGGCCCTGGGCCCAACCACACATAGCCCTACAGCTACAATTCTAGCAAACTAGTACTAATCTAGAGAGAAAAGCATGTTGTATGTGCATCAAGATCAGCACCTTCAGCTCTTGCAACGGTTCAATTCCATCCGCGTATGATGATCATAAAGGTACGAGTAACACAAATAATTTCACAAGACTACCTAATTGTTCCATCGCTGTCCTTCATTTTATGAACTATTCTTTCCTTCAGTCTTAAGAAACTGAACACTACTAAGTCACAAGCACAAAGACCCACACAATGGGCACGTCACTCCTTCCCGCAATGCCTATGACCCCATCACCATCATCATCCAAAGCTCATCCCCCAAATCGCCCCTATAACCAGAACCAGAACCAGTATCCTGAGCTACATTGCAAATGTGCCCAGCCTTGCGTTTTGTCAAGAAACCAAAAAACCCAAACAAGTTCGCTGTTTTGTCAAAAAATCCTCTCAACATAGACTCGCTATCTGAGATAGCGAGTGCATTTTGCCTAAACTCGCTATCTCAGGCAAACACACTCGCTATCTCAGATAGCGAGTCTACACTTGTTCAGTTTTTTTGTTTTGTCAACAATCCTCTCAACATAGACTCGCTATATGAGATAGCGAGTGCATTTTGCGTAAACTCGCTATCTGGGATAGCGAGTAGGTCAGTTTGGAAATTTTTCTGAAAAGTTTGTTGATTAGGAAAAACTTTGAAAAAGTGAGTCAGTTTGGGAAAAAAAATCGTATTCTCAATGTGTAGCCGCCATCCATGACAACAAACAACCGCTCCCACTTCACATGGGATGACCTTCGGATTTAAACATAATTAATTCAACATAATTTAAGAGAAACAATGGGAAAATCTAAATGTTGAAGGTTGGTCTTATTTTTATTAGGTCTATAAATGGTTATTTCCTTCTGAATATGCAGATGAGATCTTACTCATTTTTGTTATATATATATCAAAACTTGTCGTCTTGCAAAAAAACTCAACTTACATCAATCTCCAGAGTTTCCTGTTGCACAAGTATCATCCTTTACCAGCAAAAATGTTGTTGCGTTAACAATCCTACGTCGTGGTTCTTGGAGGGATTTATACCTCAGTTTTTAGTCTTTTATTATTTTCTTTTATTTGTTCATGCCCGTCCAGAAATGTAGAAAATTTTATGTTACTTTCTTTTATTCTTTTTACCAATTTTTATTTGGTTATTTAGTTATCTCTAATATCTAACCTCTAATACTATAATGGAAGAGTTGGAGTTGTGTCTGATATGACTAAAAATGGGGTTAAATAGGAACCGTCCAAATCGGGCACGAATCTTGAAGCCAGGGGGTAAAACGGTAATTTCACATACCAATGGGTCTGAAGCGGGTACTGGTTCTCCTCCTCGAAGACCCACTAACCCGCGAACGGATCCACCTCAACTGGGTGCGGGTTTCAACCCGCAGCAAACCTGGTCCAGAAAGGATAGAATTAGGGTTTCTGATTAAATCCTAATCAACGGCCCTGATTCATAACTATCCTTTCACTGGGAATTAGGGATTACATTCCTTACCTGATTACGGAGATTATATTCCTTATCAGATCACGGGGATTACATTCCTAATCTGATCCCAGCGGCACCTATAAATACCCCCCATCCATCTCCATTAAGAGGTAATCAATCTTTTGTCAGTTTTGCGCTCTTTCATAATCACTTCTGATTACTGACTTGAGCGTCGGAGGGTGCGTCGCCTGGAAACAACCCCGGTGTCTCGCACTTTTTGCAGGTGAACGGCCGGAGCAACGGTCAAACTCCGGCGGAACAGGTAATGGGTTTGTTATTCAAAGTTTCCCAAGAATCCACAAATACTATCTGTCTGCCCCCACCCCAAATTCAGTGGCAACAGATTGGCGCCGTCTGTGGGAATCAACGAATAGCAGCCTCCCCTCTTCCCGTTGGTCAGATCTTCTCCAGCCATGCCTCCTAGGAAAGCCAGATCTAGAGGGTCCAACCGAGGACCCAACCCCGATCAACAACAGGAAGTCCCCCCTCAGCCCGCTCAACAGCAGTGGCAACTTCCGCCTCAAGCCGAGGACCCTCTCCAACAGGACCTGCCTCCTCCTCAGAATCAACAACCTCCTAAGGGTCCCAACCCGCAGAAACAGCCTCTCCATCCGGACCATGTCTCTATCCACAATGCCTCTTCGGACTCTATGGCCTCCCACAATCCCCGAGCTTCCGACCTTCGCAACACCATCCTCAATCGGCAGAAGGATAAGGATCTTCGCCGCCGTCTGGATGAAAAGCGGGCCCGAGAGGGAGCCTCCCGCCAGCAACGTCCGGATGAGCGATCTCCTCACCGCCGAGACTATAGAAGGTCCCCTATCCTAAGGGGGCGGAGAGAATCCCCCGAGCATCACAGGAGAAGATCCCATTCTCCTGCCGGTCGGCAACATCCTAGAAACGATGAGGCACCCATCACCCGTGCCGAGTTCCAGCAGTTCCAAGCAACCATCCTATAAGCTCTCAATCTCCGTCCCAACACCAATGCTCCAAGGATTCCCTCTCCTCCTCCGGTCCTAAGTCCTCGCTGACGATCCCGAACCGCCTCAAGCTCCTAGCAACCCCCGGCACATGCCAAGTCCTTGCCGCTCCAGGAGCTACCGTCGTCATAGCCCCCGCTCTCCTTCGTACGAAGACGAGTCTAGAGGCTCAGCTGATTACCGTCGAAGGGACGACGCTGTCTACCGCCGTCTCCACGAAATGGAGAGGCACTTGGGTCAGTTAGACCGAGAAGAAGAACTTAGAGGAAGGACCCTTCGTCCTAGTCGACCTCCTTTTTCCCGAACCATAATGGATGCACCTGTGCCAATCGGCTTTAAGCCTCCTCAATTTAAGACCTATTCCGGGGAGACTGACCCCGTCGAACACATTGAAAGCTTCAAGACCCTCATGCTCATCCATCAAGCTTTCGATGCTCTACTCTGCAAAACCTTCCCCGTAACTCTCAAGGGTCCGGCTCGAGAATGGTACTCTCGCCTTGCCCCCTCCTCAATATTCTCCTTCGAGCAATTTGAGACACTCTTCGTCACCCACTTCGTGAGTAGCCGTAGAACTGAGAAGACCAGCATTTCGCTACTCCACCTCCACCAGAAGAAGGGTGAGAAGCTGAGAGACTATGTGAAAAGGTTCATAGCTGAAGCCAGGTCCATAGCATCCCTCGACCAGTCGGTCGCTGCAGCAGCATTTCAATCCAATGTCCTCAACTCCAGCCTCCGCTCCTCCCTCGCCAAGAAGCCCCCACAGAACTTCTCTGACCTCCTCCTCCGGAGCGAAAAGTATATTCGGGCCGAAGAAGCTGAGCACCGCCCCAACTTGGAGGGGTCTTCCTCCGGGTCTAAGAGAAAGGAAACAGAAGAGGAGGGAGTTAAGAAGCTCCAGAAGGATAATGGCGGCCAGCGCCGACCTCGCTCGAGATTTGAAAAATTTACTCCTCTTAATACCAATGTCTCCACCATTCTGATGGAAGTTGAGAAGGAGGGGGTCATACCTCCTGCTCCAAGGATGAACATCCCCTCCAAGAAGAGGGATAAAGAGAAGTGGTGCTGTTATCACCGGGATCATGGCCACGACACCAATGATTGTCGGGCCTTGAAGAATGAGATAGAAGCCCTCATCCAGAGGGGGCAGCTGACCAGGTTCGTGAGAAAGGACCGAGCCGACCTTCCTCCCCCGCCTCGGGGGGCTAATAAGCGTCCTGAACGCGATGAAATGCCTGACTTCGAAGAGGAGCGTGTCCTACACCTCATTCATGGCGGCCCAATGGGGGCACCTCAAACTCCTCTCGAAAGGCGTTCATTAGGGAAGTCAATTCGGTTCGCACCACCCCTCCTCCTAAAGGCTTCGGAGTGCCCGTCACATTCTCAGACGAAGATCTTGAAGGTGTTCCGCACCCCCCATTGTGACGCACTCGTCATCAATCTCCATATGGCGAACTTCAAAGTGGAGAGGATCCTAGTGGACAATGGCAGCTCCGTTAACATCCTCTTCCTCGCCGCTTTCAAAGGCCTCAAACTCAAGCCCGCCGGCTACACGTTCCATGGGTTCACGGGAGTGTCGGTGACTATTGAAGGGGTGATCGCCCTCGACGTAACCGCTGGCAAAACTCCTACTACCCGAACGGAGTCGATGGACTTTATGGTTGTGGATGTCCCTGCAGCTTACAACGTCATTTTGGGTCGGCCCGGCCTTGCTGCCCTTGAAGCCGTCCCCTCCGTCTATCACCTCAAGATGAAATTCCCCACCCGGGCAGGAGTAGGAGGAGTAAAAGGCAATCAGGAAACGGCCCGCAAGTGCTACATGACCTCTACCCTCGGACCAGTCCTCTCCCTAGAAACTCTGGAAATCTCCCAAGATGTCGCCCGACCAACGTCTGAGCCGGTGGATGAGTTGTAGGAAGTGCTCTTCTCTGAGCAGGATCCAAGCCGAAAGTTCTTTGTTAGCAAGACCCTCCCATCCACCCTATGCTCCGACATAGTTCAGTGCATCCGAAGGAACCGAGACCTCTTTGCTTGGTCAGCTGCAGACATACCCGGAATTTCCGAAGAGCTCCTTGTCCACCACCTCAGCGTTGCTCTGGGGTCCAAACCGGTCCAACAGAAGAGGCGCAAGTTCGTCCCTGAGTGCCAGCTAGCTATAAAAGAGGAGGTGGACAAGCTCTTGAAGGCCCGGTTCATACAAGAGGTGAACTATCCCGAGTGGTTGTCGAATGTAGTAACGGTGAAGAAGTCCAATGGGACCTGGAGGATTTGTATCGATTTTACCGATCTCAACAAGGCTTGCCCCAAGGACCCCTTTCCTCTTACAAGTATCGACACTCTGATTGACGCCACTTCGGGTCATGAACTCCTCAGCTTTATGGACGCTATCTTAGGCTACAACCAGATCCGGATGTTCCCCCAAGATATCCCGAAGACCTCATTTGTGACCGATCAGGGCCTCTACTACTACAGGGTCATGCCCTTCGGTTTGAAGAATGCAGGCGCCACATATCAACGCCTCGTTAATAAGGTTTTCCAAGCTCAAATCGGCCGGAATATGGAGGTATCTGTTGACGACATGCTTGTAAAAAGCATCCGAGGTGCGGATCATGTGACCGACCTACAGGAGGCGTTCGATGTTCTGAGGAAGCACAACATGAGACTCAATCCGAACAAATGTGCATTCGGAGTCTCGTCAGGAAAGTTCCTCGGCTTCATGGTCAGCCAATGAGGAATCGAAGCTAACCCTGAAAAAATCAAGGCCATATTAGACATGGCCCCTCCCAAGAACGTTAAGGAAGTTCAGAGGCTAACAGGCCGACTAGCCGCCATAGGGCGTTTTCTCTCGAAGTCCGGGGAGAAATGCCTCCCCTTCTTCAAGGCCCTCAGGGAGGCTAAAGGCTTCGAATGGGGTCAACAGCAACAGGAGTTGTTCGACCAGCTCAAGGCTTACCTTGTCAATCCTCCTCTCCTCAGCAAACCAATCCCTGGTGAACCCCTCTACCTCTACCTGGCAGCCTCCGAGCAGACCCTCAGCGCCGTTTTAGTAAGGGAAGAAGACCGGGCTCAAAAGCCCATCTATTATGTGAGCAAGGTATTTTAGGGATGCCGAGCTCCGCTACCCGAGGATAGAAAAGATGGCTTATGCCCTAGTGATGGCCGCAAGGAAGCTTCACCCATATTTTCAGTCCCATTCGGTGGTCGTTCTTACCGACCAACCGCTGAAGCAAGTGCTCCATAAGCCAGAGACCTCCGGTCGCCTTATGAAGTGGTCTATCGAGCTGAGCCAACACGATATAACGTATCCGCCTCGGACCGCGATCAAGGCTCAGGCCTTAGCAGAATTTATCGTTGAAAGTACCATCCCCGAGTTCAGCCAAGCAATGAAGGGACCACCTGTCTGGTCGGTTTATGTGGATGGATCCTGCTGTAACGAGGGAAGTGGAGCCGGGGTCATTCTGGCAGGCCCAGATGACTTCATCCTCCAATACTCCCTCCGTATCAACTTCAAGGCCTCTAACAACGAAGCAGAATACGAGGCACTCATAGCCGGCCTTGGAATGGCTCGCAATGCAGGGGCGCAACGCCTCCGGATCTTTAGCGACTCTCAGCTGGTCGTAAATCAGGTCCTCGACGAGTATGAAGCGCGTGATGGCTGGATGGTTAAGTACTTAGCCAAGGTCAGGAGCCTCATGGCACTATTTGAAGAAGCCCTCATCCAACGAATCCCCCGAGAAGAAAATGCCCAGGCCGTGCCCTCTCCAAGCTAGCCTCTTCCTCCCTCCAAGGTCTCGAGCAGACCGTCTTGATAGAGGTCCTCCTAAAGCCAAGTATAGAGGATGAAACTTCCGACTCTATGGAGTCGCTGCCTATCCTTCTTGAAGATAACTGGATGAAACTCCTCGTTGAATTCTTAAGGGACGGGCTCCTCCCCGAAGATCCAAAGGAAGCCCGCCGAGTAAGAACCCGAGCAGAGCGATACACACTTATCGAGGGCATCCTATACAAGCGCTCCTTCACACAGGTAGACGGCAGGCCTTATTTGAGATGCCTCTCCCTCGAACAGACCGACTACGCACTGCAAGAACTCCACGAGGGCATCGGCGGGGCACATTCAGGGTCCAGATCCTTAGCCCGCAAAGTGTTGAATTATGGGTATTTCTGGCCCACTCTCCTACAAGACGCCGAACGACAATGCAGCTCATGTCAGAAGTACTCCAACATCTGTCGCCTCCCACAAGCTCCACTCACATCCCTATCAAGTCCATCCCTTTCGCAATGTGGGGGATGGATTTACTAGGGCCATTTCCACCAGCTCCCGACCAGTTCAAATTCTTAGTCGTGGCAATCGACTACTTCTCAAAATGGATAGAGGCCGAGCCCTTGGTCACGATTACCGAGAACAAGGTAGTTCAGTTCTTTTGGAAAAACGTAATCTGCCGATTCGGTGTCCCTCGGGTCATCATAACAGACAACGGAACCTAGTTCACCGGGTCTGCCTTCCGATCTCTCTGTGAAGACCTCGCCATCCAACACCGATTCTCCTCCGTCTCCCATCCACAGTCGAATGGCCAAGTGGAGAATGCTAATCGACAGATCCTCTCTGGTATTAAGAAGAGGTTGGATAAATGCTCTAAAGGCTTATGGGTCGATCAGCTCCCTAACGTGCTGTGGAATTACCGCACGACAAAACGAACCCCCACAGGAGAGTCTCCGTTCAACCTCACCTATGGGTCCGAGGCTATGATCCCCCTAGAAGTCGGTATACCCTCTCCTCGTCTACTGGCTTATGAAGAAGAACAAAATGCCAGAGAGCTCCGAGCAAATTTAGACCTGATCGATGAGATCAGAGAAAGAGCTGTCATTCGTCAACAAAGCTACCGAAGAAGGATCGAGTTGACATACAATAAGAGAGTCCGTCCTACCGACCTCAAAGAAGGGGACTTGATCCTAAAAAAGTTAGCCATCTCTTTTTCTGGTCAAAAGAGTAAACTGGCTCCAAATTGGGAGGGACCTTACAAGATCGCCAAAGTAGTTCGGTCCGGGACATACAGACTAGAAGACCTCGAAGGCAGGGAGATCCCCAGGACTTGGAATGCCGACCATCTCTTGAAATACCAAGAGAGAGCACTAACGCCTCTCTAAGTATTCTGGGATGTCGAACCGTTTCTCTCCTTTTACTTGTATTTTTTCTCTCTTGTAATAACGGCTCGCAACTTTAGAAGCAGCCAACAATTAGTCATCAATAAAGAAAGTTTTTTCATATTTTACTTGTAAAAATTGTTTACATCTCTCTGCTTTTACTCTTCACTCTAACGACGGTTTCGGAGTCCAACACTTGGCTCGATTCTACTTTGCAAGTTCGCTCTTAAGCGAGCTAGAAGTAGTTCGCCATTCGGAATTGCTCCCACAACCGTTGAACAACCCTAACGTTGGTTCAGAGTCCAACACTTGGCTCGATTCTACTTCGCAAGTTCGCTCTTAAGCGACCTAGAAGTAGTTCGCCATTCGGAATTGCTCCCACAACCGCTGAACAACCCTAACGATGGTTCGGAGTCCAACACTTAGTTCGATTCCACTTCGTAAGTTCGCTCTTAAACGAGCTAGAAGTAGTTCGCCATTTGGAATTGCTCCCACAACCGTTGAACAACCCTAACGATGGTTCGGAGTCCAACACTTGGCTCGATTCTACTTCGCAAGTTCGCTCTTAAGCGAGCTGGAAGTAGTTCGCCATTTGGAATTGCTCCCACAACCGTTGATTAACTCTAACGATGGTTCGGAGTCCAACACTTGGCTCGAATCTACTTCGCAAGCCCGCTCTTAAGCGAGCTAGAAGTAGGTCGCCATTCGGAACTGCTCCCACAACCGTTGAACAACTCTAACGATGGTTCCGAGTCCAACACTTGGTTCGATTCTACTTCACAAGTTCGCTATTAAGCGAGCTAGAGGTAGTTCGCCATTCGAATTGCTCCCACAACCATTGAACAACTCTAACGATGGTTCGGAGTCCAGCACTTGGTTCGATTCTACTTTGCAAGCTCGCTCTTAAAGCGAGCTAGAAGTAGGTCGCCATTCGGAATTTCTCCCACAACCGTTGAACAACTCCAGCGATAGTTCCCAGTCCGATACTTGGCTCGGCCCTGCTTCGCAAGCTCGTGCCTAAGCGAGCAAGAAGAAAGGACTTCAGGAGCAACAGGCAGAAGCGGAGGCTACCTCTCCGCCGCATAAGGCTCACTCATCTTACAAATTCGCGAGATTGAATGACCGAAGCAGAGCTCGGCACCCCTGGCCGAACGCTCATAATGCCGACCCCCAAACGAGCAGAAGTCCAGCTCGGCGACCTCTACACGATGAGCACAGTCACAAACAAAATAACCACACAGGGCCACCAAAAACACGCAAGTCTAAGAAGGAAATATCATTAAGAATGGGGACACAATACAAGACGACTCTTTCATACAACCAGATGACAAGGCATTAAAGGCAAAGATTACATTGCTGGCTTGTTATGCCTAGACTAAATACGAAGGCCTCGACAACAAGATCTTCAGCGCCTCCTTGGCGCAGGGATGTTCCGCTTCAAGGACACTCGAGAGCGGCGACATTTGCCTCCAGAACTCGACCCCAAACCGACGAATTGAGGCGTGTCCTCGGCACTGCTTCTAACATTCGCTCCGACGGATGCTCCGCTCGACGAGATGGAAACCCCGCTTTGTGCATCCCCCGGACTAGGTTGGCCGATGGGCGAACGGGTCGCGATCTCATAAAATGAAATGCCCCGCTCGCTCTCCGCACGAGTACATGAAGTGCTCCTCACATTGATCGGCCCCGAACGCGGTCTGAGGCGAGCCACCTCCGCCTCCAGCTCTGAGATTCGCTCCCTCAGAAAGTCATCTTTTACATCGACCTTGAAGCGAGGAGGTATTGCGGAGCTCGAAATGCCAGAGCGACTGGCGATAAGACGGCGGAGATGAGTGACTTTGATGCTCTTGTCTACCGTGGCTCTCTTCAGCGCGTCGACCTCGGCCGTCAGTTCGTCACGTTCGGCCGTCAGGTTGGCCACCTCTGCCGCCAATCCCTCTCCCTCCGTCCGAAGGTCCGTCTCTACCGTCTGCAAGTGACGAATCTCAGAGAGCAGATCGTCCCTCTCCGCTGTTATTTTCGATAAAGTATGGCGGATGCACTTGAGCCGAAGGCCGTAACTAAAGGCAGTTGACGAACCATCATCCTCTCCTAAGGGGGCCATCTCAGCGAGCCTGCTCTCCAGTCGCCGAATCTCAATGTCCCGCCGACCCAGGATGAGTTGCAGGTGGTTCCGCTCGCTTACGGCTCTGCGCAACCCCAGCTCGACTTCATAGAGCCGCTCTCGGCACCTCGTCAAGCACAGCCTCGTCGCTCCTAAGCCAACCTCGGAACGAGCGCTTTCCCCCGAGCAAGTAGGTTCGACAGTTTGAGTGACCACCGCAAGCTGAAAAGAAGTCGAAGCAAACAACAAATTTTCAACACATAGCCGAATCCCTACACTTAGCAAAAATTTCATGAGTTTTTGTGAGAAAGTTATGACAGAGAGACGCGGTGTCGAGCCCAAAAGGATGTTTTCATTCATTACAATAAAAGCGGTGGCCAGCCGCGATTAGGCATTACACTTAAAAACTCAAAAAAGCAGAAGAAAAGAAAAGACAAGCGAAGTCAGGGCGCGACCTTTTTCCCGGGGCGGCGAGAGTGGGCGGGGGCCGACGTCCCTGAAGGGGTCACCATCGCCAGCGGGGTGACCACAGACCCCTGGACCTCGGCGACGACCTCGACCTCAGGCTCGACTTCGTCGTCCCCTTCTTCTTCTTCTTCTCCCTCCGACTCGGGGTCGAAGCCTTCGACGTGGCCCGGGAACAATCTCCATCCCGAACAGTCTACCTCGGGGTAGGCCTTCGACACTCGGGCGAGGGCCTCAGCGTAGGCTTTGGCCATGTTCTGGGCAAGAAAGCCTTGCGCCTTCACCATAGTGGCATCCTCGGTCTCCTTCACCGCGGCAGCCTTGGCCTCTGTCGCTTCGGCCAATTGTTTGGCCGCCTCCTCCTTCTGGCGAAGAAGGTCTCCTTCCAGCATAGCGACCAGGCCCTCAAGGTATTCGACCCTCGTCGTCCTCCCCTCGTACTCGACCCTGAGCTTGTCGAGCTCGTTCCCCATGCGAGCTTTATCCTTCCGAGCTTGGTCGGACTCTTGCTTCAGCTCCTTCTCCAGAGCCGTCAACCTCTCCGAGAGGTGACTAAAGTGGACGATGATCTGCGACAGGAAACGAGGTGTTCAAAGAGTTAGAGAAATTAGACATAAGAAAAACCAATGATGGCAAAAGTTCAGCACTTACCGAGACCGCCGAGCGAGCAATCTCGATGACATCGTCGCCTTCCAGCCCGGCCTCCATGGCGGCCCAATCCTTCGGCATCGCCAGGTGCTTGACCACCTGCATGCTCGCCAAGTAGTTGCCCAGGAACCCGTCATGTTTCCGAACCTGCCAGTCCGGAATATGAATCCTCTTGTGCTCCTCGGTCAGGAGCTCCTCGGCTACCACTGTCAGAGAGGGCGTCGCCATCTTGAGGGCTGCGGCGATCGGAAAGTCACCAACCTCGGTTGACGCCGAGGCAACTCCTTCGGCCACGACCGGGCTTTCCAGGGTCTCCACCTCCTCGACCACCTCCGTGACCCTCGGAGTCTTCGCAGTCGGCAACTTGGTGGCCACCCTCTTTCGTTTCTTCAGCGCCTTGCTAGCAAGACCAGCCCTCAATGCCAACATGGCCTCGTAGTCTATCGCCTCTACATTGAAAACGAAGTTTGTTAACACAATACAAGTCGTAAAAGATGAAGTATGAAAAAGAAAGGACGGAAACATAAGAGAAACCGCGTACTGGGATCTACGCGGCAGAGCCCTCCCCTGAACAGAACATCCTCGGTTAGCTCCCGCCAATCGTACTTCGGCCGATCGAGAAGTGTCTGAACTGCCTCATCCTCTTCGGGGCGAAGCTTTGGGAACGCCTTCAACCTCTTCGGCACCTCCTCCACCCAACTAGAGGGGATAGACCAGGGCTCCGCACTCCGCACTATCAAATACTTATCACGCCAGTGCTTTATGGAGTCGGGGCATATAACAAGCCTACCGCCATGCCTCGGGGCCAAGTAATACCGGAACTCCGACCAGTTCGCTTGATGAAGCCGGTAGATCGTCCGAAGTACACTCAGCTCCGGCTCGATCCCAGCGGCTTGGCAGTGAAGCACGAAACAATTTATGACTCTCCACGCGTTCGGCATAAGTTGGATGGGGCTAACCCCAAACCACCTAAGAACAACGGTCGCGAACGGATGGAGCGGTAGCCGAGTCCCGGCGATAAAGGCACCAACCGGCCAGCAACACATAGTCACTGGCAGCGGCGAGTTGGCCCTAACCCCGGGACCCGACAGCATAAGTTCGTACTCCTCCGGGATGTGGAAACAATCCCGGATCACTGCCAAGTCTTTTTCGCGGAGGATCGACACCGTCTCATCCGGCTCGGTCGTCTCCCTCGCCTCATCCTCATCAAAAGTCCTCCCCCTCCCGTGAACAATACGCTCGGCATGCTCCTCCGAAAGTTCTCGAACTCTGTGAAGCCCAGTCAGTGGCCCCGGCAACCTGCCAAACGGCCCCATGCGCTTCGGATCCTCCACGATCGTATCGCGACCAAACACCTTCTTCCCCTTATCTGGGCGACTCGGAGTGCGGGCTTCGGCAACTTGAGGGGAGAGCTCGGACCAAGAAGAAGACGATTCGGAGACAGAGGAAAGAGACATATTTATACTTGGAAAGAAACTAAGTATAAATTACCTTAAAGATATGCTGTCGGAAACTTCACCGGAAAATGGACGATGATCACCTGAAGCTCTCGCTAAGCACAAATCACTGTCTGAGTAAAAAAGTGGAGAAGTGAAAAATGAGAGTGGGGGGTGAGGTTTTATAGAGCGAGGCACGCAAAACGAGGTTAATGGGCCCAGACTGCCAGCCCATTTACGCAAAATGACAAAAACAATCTGAACCGTCGCCTTGTTTACCACGCCAAGTCGCACATCGCATTAATTACTGTCCCATCTGACAAGAACTCAGAGGTCATCGCATTAAATAAGCATCACATCCGTCAGAGCTGTCAGAAGTTCAGAAGCCATCACATTTAATGGCCGCCACATCTGTCAGGAGCGCAGAAGCCGCCAACTCCGCAGAGCGTGCTCCGCCAAAAATGACAAGTCAAGACTTCGGCACCAGCTGCCGAGCGTTCTTGACACCGACCATGTTACATGGAAAGTTGGACCTCGGCACCAGCTGCCAAGCGTTCTTGACACCGACCATGTTACATGGAGAGTTGGTCCTCGGCACATGCTGCCGAGCGTTCTTGGAACCGACCATGTTACATGGAAAGTTGGACCTCGACACCAGCTGCCGAGAGTTCTTGACACCGACCATGTTACATGGAAAGTTGGACCTCGGCACCAGCTGCCAAGCATTCTTGACACCGACCATGTTACATGGAAAGTTGGACCTCGGCACATACTGCCGAGCGTTCTTGGAACCGACCATGTTACATGAAAAGTTGGACCTCGGCACCAGCTGCCGAGAGTTCTTGGAACCGACCATGTTACATGGAAAGTTGGACCTCGGCACCAGCTGCCGAGAGTTCTTGGAACCGACCATATTACATGGAAAGTTAGGACCTCGGCACCAGCTGCCGAGCGTTCTTGACACCGACCATGTTACATGGAAAGTTGGACCTCGGCACCAGCTGCCGAGCGTTCTTGACACCGACCATGTTACATGGAAAGTTGGACCTCGGCACTAGCTGCCGAGCGCTCTTGACACCGACCATGTTACATGGAAAGTTGGACCTCAGCACCAGCTGCCGAGTGTCCTTGACACCGACCATGTTACATGGAAAGTTGGACCTCGGCACCAGCTGCCGAGCGTTCTTGCCACCGACCATGTTATATGAAAAGTTGGACCTCGACACCAGCTGCCGAGTGCTCTTGACACCGACCATGTTACATGGAAAGTTGGACCTCGGCACCAACTGCCGAGCGTTCTTGACACCGATCGTGTTACATGGAAAGTTGGACTTCGGCACCAGCTACCGAGCGTTCTTGACACCGACCATGTTACATGGAAAAAACTACCTCGGACCTCGCCGAACCCCCTCTCCGCACTTACAACCTGGCCGATGTGCCTCTGCTCTTCGACAAAAGGCGCCGAACCACCCATGGACTTCGGGCTCCCTGGCAGCGAGCACTCGAAGGGGTCGGCGGTGCGATAAGAGCATGTAGACCGCACAACGAAGTAAATAACCGAGCCATTCGCCAAAAAATTGCGAAGAAAACCTTAAAATTTCGGGAAAGTTAAGGGAAACTCTTGGAAAAATAATTATAAAGTTGGGGAAACATTTTCTAATCTCCAAGCAAGTAATTATTACCAAGGAGAATCCATTAAGACCCCCGAACGACGGATCAACACTTCGCAAAGTTAAACGAATTTTCCTGCGAAAACACCACATGACCCAAAGAGCTCGGGAGCAACTCAGAGTGCAACCAACTTGAAAAATCACCGCACTACCTCCTTCAAAGATTCAAAACCTTCTATTTGGACTCTGATACAACTCCACTAGCCATTGAAACAGTAAAACTACTCCTCAAAGGCTGATTAAACTCAGTCTTCGGGAGTGGGGGGCTCGTGATATGGCTAAAAATGGGGTTAAATCGGAACCGTCCAAATCGGGCACGAATCTTGAAGCTCGAAGGTAAAACGGTAATTTCACCTATCAATGGGTCTGAAGCGGGTACTGGTTCTCCTCCTCGAAGACCCACTAACCCGCGAACGGATCCACCTCAACTGGGTGCGGGTTTCAACTCGCAGCAAACCCAGTCCAGAAATGATAGAATTAGGGTTTCTGATTAAATCCTAATCAACGGCCCTGATTCATAACTATCCTTTCACTGGGGATTAGGGATTACATTCCTTACCCGATTATGGGGATTATATTCCTTATCAGATCACGGGAATTACATTCCAAATCTGATCCCAGCGGTGCCTATAAATACCCCCCCAATCCATCTCCATTAAGAGGTAATCAATCTTTTGCCAGTTTTGCGCTCTTTCATAATCACTTCTGATTACTGACTTGAGCGTCAGAGGGTGCGTCACCGGGAACAACCCCGGTGTCTCGCACTTTTTGCAGGTGAATGGCGGGAGCAACGGTCAAACTCCGGCAGAACAGGTAATGGGTTTGTTATTCAAAGTTTTCCAAGAATCCACAAATACTATCTGTTTGCCCCCACACCAGATTCAGCGGCAACAGTGTCATTTGTAGACAAACCAACTCAATTTGTATTAATTGATCTGATCTCAACCACACAATTTTAAGTGGGAGTTATATTAACCATTCATTTACTCACCAGTTGTCAATTACCATAATACCCTCAAAGTTCAGTTTTATTTACGACATAATTATTTACAAAAGCGTGACTCACATATAATAAAGATTCATGCCACTAGAAGTAATTTGTTTCCCTCTCAAAAAATCTGAAGAAGAAGAACCTTATAAACTTGTGCTGCTTCTAAAACATCTACTTCAGATTCCCTCACTCTCAAAACCTGAACAAAATTCCCTACCCCTAACCCTAACCCTAATTCCTCAAATTGAAACGAAGAAGACGAAGAAGTCGACTACAAATTCGAGAGAGGAGTGATGGAGGCTTCTCCGAAATGTCAGCAATTTCCGGTGCTCTCGATCTCCGTCCTCAACTCTGATGCCTCATCGATGTTAGCGGTCACAACTAGATCGCTTGATTTGACGGATCTGGAGCTCCAAGGCACAGAATTCGCGAATCAGAAGGTAAGGATTTGATAATCAGGTTGGGTTTGGATTGAATTGGAGTCAGAGGTCGGGGGTAGGGCATTGGAAGTGGGGGTCGAGCTTCTAGGTGAGAGGGCTGTCGGTGGAGGTGATGGAGATGGTGGTAGGTTGGCGCGAAGGCAATGGTGATGGAGGGTTTCGGTGAGGATGACAGGGAGAGGGGTAATGACTGTAAGATTAGGTGTAGGTTAATGAGATTTGGATAGGGATTAGGCTTGGGTTAGTGGGTATTTTTAGGTGGGACTCAGGTTGGGTTTGGACTGAATTGGAGTTGAAGGTCGGGAGTAGGGCAGTGGAAGTGGGGGTCGGGCTTGGAGGTGAAGGCAGTTGTCGGTGGAGGTGATGGTGATGGTAATAGGTTGGCGCAAAGGCAGTGATGATGGAGATGTTCTTATAATGGGAGGTGAAGGAGGCTGTCAGTGAAGGAGATGGTGATGGTGATGGTGATGGTGATAATGATGGTAATGGTGATGGTGATGGTGATGGTGACACGCCAAACACCGAAGCAAGGCTTTGGCCAGTTAGTAAATCCATCTGGCTCGATGCTCGACATGAATCTCGACCAAGCACCTAGCTTTTCCACAAAATTGCCTCACAGCACAAGTTCATCTGGCTCGACGCTCGACATGGATCTCGTGCAGGCACCTAGCTTTTTCACAAAATTGCCTCACAGCATAAGGCCATCTGGCTCGACGCTCGGTATAGATCTCGAGCAGACACCTACCATTTTCCACAAAATTACCTCAAAGCACAAGGCCATCTGGCTCGATGCTCAGCATGGATCTCTCGAGCAGGCACCCAGTTTTTCCATAAATTGCCTCACAGCATAAGGCCATCTGGCTCGATGCTCGGCATGGATCTCGAGCAGGCACCTAGCTTTTTCACAAAATTACCTCACAGCACAAGGCCATCTGGCTCGACGCTCGGCATGGATCTCGAGCAGGCACCTAGCTTTTCCACAAAATTGCCTCACAGCACAAAGTCATATGGCTTAACGCTCGGCATGGATCTCGAGCAGGCACCTAGCTTTTCCACAAAATTGCCTCACAGCACAAGGCCATCTGGCTCGATGCTCGGCATGGATCTCGAAACAGGCACCTAGCATTTCCACAAAATTGTCTCACAGCACAATGCTATCTGGCTTGACGCTCAACATGGATCTCGAGCAGGCACCTAGTTTTTCCACAAAATTACAGCTTTCTCTCACAAACAAGTCCATCTGGCTCGATGCTCGGCATGAACCGCAGCATCGATACTGCTCTCATAAAATGTCTCAATCGAAGCGCTCAGCACCGACCCCAAGCTCGGAGCTCGGCATGAACTCTGAGCCTCCATACAGCTTTCCCATGAAATGCCTCCACCGAGGCGCTCGACACCTACCCCAAGCTCGGAACTCTGCATGAACCGTGAGCATCGATACAGCTCTTGTAAAATGCCTCTATCGAGGCGCTCGGTGCCGACCCCAAGCTTGGATCTCGGCATGAACCTCGAGCATCGATGCAACATTCTCTCATAAAATGCCTCTATTGAGGCGCTCGACGCCGACCCCAATCTCGGAGCTCGGCATGAACTCCGAGCCTCCACACAGCTTTCTCATGAAATGCCTTTATCAAGGCGCTCGGAGCTCGGCATGAACCTCGAGCAGCAATACAACTTTCTATCATAAAATGCCTCAATCGGGGTGCTCGGCGCCGACCCCAAGCTCGGAGCTCGGCATGCACTTCGAGCACGCCACAGCTTTCTCTCATAAAATGTCTCAATCAAGGTGCTCGGCGCCGACCGCAAGCCCGTAACTCGGCATGAACTTCGAGCATCACCACTACTTTCTCTCATGAAGCGCCTCACTCGGCGTGCCCAGCCTCGACCCTCTTGGCTCGACGCTAGGCCTCGACCCCTCGAGCTCGGTGCTCGGCACGAACTTCAATCAGGTCTTATACCACGATCGGCTCGGTGCTGACCCCAGTCACTTCTCAGGGACTCACCAACTTATCTTCATAAGGACAAACTACTTCTCCACGGCTAGTTCACACAGCAATCTAGGAGTGAGGGTCTTATGATGTGGTGTGGATAACGTGGCCCAATCAGGGTCGTCGAATCTCCTCATATTTTTCTCATCCCTGATCATCAGGTCAACGGGTCCAATGGGCCCTCTACCACTTCAGACCCACAAGCAAACGAGTCTGACTCGGCCTAGTAGGGTCAGATACCCAATAACCCCTGCCTATAAATACCAGACCCCCTCTTCACTTTCAAAGGTAATCAATCCTTCTCCACCAGAACCCTAGCTGCTCAAGTCTCTTTTCCAGCGACTGAATAGATCGTCGGAGGGCCAGTCGCTGGGATCTCTCCCAGTATTTCTAGGCCTTTTGCAGGTACCCCGGCCGTCTGAGCTCCAGCATCTCTTCCGAGCCGACCTCAAGAAACCTACCCGAGCCAAGGTTGAGATCCGTCCCTTCCACTTCACAAATTCAAGAACTCACACTTGTTGCTCCCCTACCGAAAACAAGCAGCATCAGTGATTTTTAGTTGATAAAGTTTGGATTTTTTGTTGTTTTTGTTTATGTTTACTTAGGATTGTTAGATTAAATTGAAGATTTAAGTGTGTTGTTTATTTTGAGGGAATGTGGTGATAGAAAGATTGATGTTTGATTATTACTTTTTTGTGTTTGAGGTTTTTAAATTGAGTGATGTGAAATCGTTGTGCGTGGGGAAGAAGTTGGGGAGTGAGAAATTGGAAGAGGTATGTTGGGAAAATTTAGATTTCTTACATGAAATAGTGATTGTTTTTAGATAAGATTGTTGATTGAGAAAGTTGAATTTTCAGTTGAGAAATTTTAGATTTTTTGTTGTTAATTGTTAGGACATGTATCACACGTGTAAATAACTAGTATTTTATTAATTAAAATGATGCTAGAGAAAGTCTAATAATGGACTTCTTGGGATGTCACAAGCGGCAAGACGGAGAAAAAAAAATGCACAAAAAAGGTCTAATGGTGACTGGGAAGCCGGCATCACAAGCCACAAGAAGCAAGAGGGACAGCAAGCCCCTATTCCCGGCCGGCAAGAAAAACAGGAAGAGAGAGAGAGAGAGAGAGAGAGAGATCTATGCGCTGATAGGGCACACAAGAATAAAAGAGAGAGAATGGCCCATGTGCGTTGACGTCAGCGCACATAATTTATTTATTTATTTATTTATTTATTCTGTTTTCTCAGCGGTCAGATTTTTTTTCTTTATCCCTAACAGTCAAATCTTGCAATCAGTCTGCGTTGACGTCAATGCCCAGTATTTAAAAAAAAAAACTTTTTCTTTTTCAATGGTCATATTCCTTTTTGTTTTCCTCCAATGGCTAGATTTGGCCCTTTTATTTTTAATTTTTATTTTACAAAATCCCCAATGGCAATATTTTCCATTTCCTTTATAAATACAACCCTACATTCATATCTTTCTTCATAGATCTTCTATCATTTCTTTATCTCCCATAAAAAAAAATTCTTCTAAATATAAATTCAATGAACTGACTTTGGAATATTTTGTTACAATCAGCTAAAGAAAATTTTAAAAAAATGAGCATGAAGAAACTGTGGCTGTCATTGCTGCAGCCAGCAAATTTCAGACACTTGAAGAAGGAAGCTCGTGGTCAGGCTCACAACCAGGTCGCCGATTCATCAAATGACATCGAGAACAATACGACGACTTGCTTGAGGATGATTACTTCACCGATGAGTCAACGTACACAGATGCACAATTTTGAACCGAATTCTGCATGCACAAGCCCCTCTTCAATCACATTGTGGATGTTGTAGTCGCATACGACTATTACTTTGCCCAAAAAAGAGATGCCACTGGGAGGCTCAGTTTTCCATCTAGAGAGAAGGTAACTTCCGCACTTAGAATGCTTGCTTACAGTGCTTTGGTGGATCAATACGATGTTTAGTGTATGGTACAAAAAAACATACAAAATACGTGAATATGTGTAAGGTATAAAATACTTCAGTGGTGATTGAAATAAATATAACACCAAAATATTATTCCAAAATAAAAAATGGCATGTGACGTACCAAGAATGTTATTTTCTAATAGCGGAATGGCTTGAAACGTGTATTGCCTCCCACCATTAGGGGAAAAAATTTGTGAATGTGGCTTGTGACATCACAAAAGGTAAAACCATTAGACTTGCTCTTAAATTGCACCATTATTATTAATATTTTTTAAATAACAGTCTATATCGCCAATCCATTACGATTAAAGAAGAAAAACTCGTTACGTGTTCAATAAAAAATATCATAAACAAAGAAAAAAAATCCTTGTATACGCTTTCATCAAAATATTTAGGGCTGGCAATGGGCAGTGTTTGGGTCTGACCCATATAGGCCGAGGCTCGAGCCCGAAGATTAAAACATAGATCCGAACCCGACCCAACTTTTCTTCGGGCAAAAATAATTATGCCCGATCCCGAGTTAGGCCCGAAAATAGGTTTGGGGATAGGCCCGAACTACTTAATCATGTTCTAATATATAATTTTCTCATAAAATAAAACTATACCACGAATAATATACGATAAAAAAATAACAATAGTCAGAATACTACAAACTTTTGAGTAATTCAAACTTCTGAGTAATTCACATCTAATTTATCTATTTTTATTTAATTTCAAATACAAGGCATAAAATCTCTACCTATAGACTTTAACATTCAATTCAACTTACTTACATGATTATTCTCTTAAAAAAATATTCATACATAAATTTATATAATGTATACATAAATACACACATGCACATAAAAATTTGATTATGGCTCATCGGGCCTAAGTACTTAGGCAAGATCCCGGCCTGAATTTTCCTTGAGGCTAAAAATTTTAGTCCGAGCCCGGTCCAAAATTAGAATTATTAGTCCAAGCTTGATAATTGTCAGGTTGGACCTAGGCATGCCAAAATCGGGTTTGGCAATTGTCACCCTTAAAAACACTATTTTACACCAATTTCAACATTATTTTAGCTCGCTTTTTAAAACCAAAAGTCTCTGTACAATCAACGTAACTGAAACTACCACCACCAAAAATTAATCAAACAAAAACCGTAAAAAATATATATATAAATTAAAAAAGTCAAACCCTATTGAGCGCCGCCGTAGACGACTCACCCTCATTCTCATCCACTGGACTCCCCTTCCCACCTCCGTAACAGTCAAACGGCGCAATAACTCCGTTGAACCTCGCCGCCCTCTTCACCGAACTCGAACCTGGTTCACCCGTCCTAGAAAAACCCCCACGCCGGCTCGATCCACCCTCATCCCCCCCTCTCATCCCCCAATTCCTCACCGAAAACGTCCGCATCAAAAACGACCCGAACCGGCCCGACCGCCCCATCCTCGGCCTGGCCCGGCCCACACTCCCCTCCTCCGTGTTAAACACCAACAAACTCGTCGTCCTCTTAAACCTATTATTGTTACTACTCGCCTCCACTATCTCTCTCCGTACTTCCTCCGGTAACCGCAGCGTAAACCGGTCGAGGTTCTCCCCCGGCAGAACCACCGAATGCCCGGTCGAGTGTGACCGCGGGAAAACCGCCGGCCTCGCACGTGACTTCGCCCTCTTCATGTTCACAAACCTCTCCAGATTCTCAATCACGTCATGATGCTCTTCGTCAACCTCCTCATCGATCTCCACCGTCACGTGATGAACCGGTAGTTCTTGATCGGTTCGTTCGGTGTCGGCGTTGACCGACTCGACGACCGGCGGTACTAGTTCTTGATCGGCGTTGGGATCGGGGACGAGGTTGGAGCGGCAGACGGGGCAGGTGACGTGGGCGGCGAGCCAGGCGTCGATGCAGTCGTGGTGGAAGATGTGGCTGCACTCGGGGAGGAGGCGGAGGGTTTCGTCGTCCTCGAACTCGGAGAGGCAGACGGCGCATTCGAGGGAGCCTTTGCCGATCTTGCGCTCTTTGACTTCGGAGTAGAGGAAGGTGGGGAAGGAGTCGAGGGCCTCTTGGTTGAGGCCGCGGTTGCGGCGGGAGCGGCCAGCGTTGGCGACGGAGGCGCGGATGGAGGAGTTGCGGTCGCCGGAGCACTGGCGGATGTAGATGGAGAAGAAGCCGAGGAAGAAGAAGGCGGAGATGAGGACGACGATGACGATGGCCATGGAGGGGCTGAAGTTGGTGGTGCCGAAGTAGGGATTGTTGGCGCCATTGGAATTGGAGTTGGAGTTGGATTGGGCGGTGGAGGTCCCGGCGATGAGGATAAGGAAGAGGAGGGGGAGGTGGGGGGCGGCGGTGAGTGTAGGTTGGCGGTGACCAGAATTCATTTTTTTCTTTTGTTTATTTTAATAATATTTTTTGGGAGAAGGGCGAGAGAGGTGGAGTTATAAAGAGAGAGGTAGAGGGTGGGACCGAGGTTGGGTGAGGGTGACCGGGGATGGGCGGCTGTTGTCTGACTTTTTATATTCCACAGTTTGACGATGGAAAGTAAAGTGTGGAAGAGATTTTCTTGGAGCTTCTTTTAGGTGATGAGGTGGAATCTCTGTACTGTTTTTTTTTTTCCCTTTTCCGAAGATTAAATAAATAATCTATACGGTGAAAAAACGGACATCCACGAGTAAAGTTAAAAACTCGCACACAAAAACCGAGTCCAATTAAACCATAAAGGAAAAAAAATAAACAAAAAAGAAAAACTTGAACTGAGTCCAGTGATGACGCTGCTGTTTTTCGGGTGTCTTAGTAATTAATAATAAGTTCTTTGATTTAATGAAAAATATATATCTCAGTCGTAAATCTGATCATGATGTGAGACTAGTATAAAGTGTGGCCACAGAGACCTTCACGAATCTGTAAAAACCTAAAAACAGATTCTCCGATGCTCAAATCAATAAACGACAATTAAGACGGGGATTGGATAGTGAAAATGTGATTACCTATGGACCTGTATTTATAGGTCAGAGAGAGTCAGTTAGGAAAAGATCCCATGTTGCCTAATTGGATTCCCCTCATTCTGAATCTGATAGGGCTATTTAATCCTGTGATCTTAGGGGATTCGATTACCAGCCTTAGAGGGCTGAGTTGGTGGGCTGATGGAAAGCCCGTGACCATTCGCTCCGTGATCCGCACTAGAATCGAAAGGTGGAAATTAACCACCTTTTTTACTCATATCACAAGCCCCCCACCCTCGGAGGCGAGTCGTCAATCTTCTCCGAGGAGTAGACAGTTGTGGGGGTGTAACACCCCATTTTTTTTATATATAAAAAAAAAAACTAAACCTCTAAATTCAATTCTTTCAATTTCTATATCACTTTAAACATAAACTAGGATAGTTATATTTCAAATAAAATTTCGGCAGAGTTTCTCCTGAAATTTTTGCCCCGGAACACAAAAACTTACGGAATTCTGCTCTAAATTCCGTAGCTCACATCACAGATAATAATATCAAACGCTCCCCAGGCCAAAATGAGTAGAAATACACATGCAATATAATATCATGCTCTGGAGGCCAAACTCATAATAGAATATCAAATATCAATTAAAAACCATAATTCCTTTGAAAATGTAGTAAAATTTTTTTTGAAAATAACTTATAAGTCATACCACAAGGCCCGGTACTCCACAACGAGATGGGCACAGGTCAAAAACATATCATACCACTCCACACTACACTCATCATGGTCATTTACATGCTTACACATCTAAAATACAATTTAAAACATAAATTTCACTATTCAACATACTAACTTATACATAAGATTTTAAAAGTACAACACTTCACTCAACCAAATCTATGTCTCATATCTACACTGCTGAGGACCTGTAACAGTAGGGGCCTAGGGTAGTCCGGGGACTCCCTAACCCCCCAGACACTAAAGGGTTAGCCATTTCTAGTATGAGTATAATTCACTAGTCTAATAAATAAGCCAAACTATATAAAGAAAATAAATTAAACTTACAAATACCAAGGTAAGATGATTCAACCTGAATCTGAACATTAAAGCATCAAGAATACGACTTTATATCAAGTACTCGGCAAATCTGCATCCGTCTACATATATATCCATAACTTCACACCCTTCACTAAATGCATCTGATATGGCTAAAAATGGGGTTAAATCGGAACCGTCCAGATTGGGCACGAATCTTGAAGCTCAGGGGTAAAACGGTAATTTCGCATATAGATGGGCCCGAAGCGGGCACTGGATCTTCCCTTCACAGATCCAATAACCCGCAAAACGGATCCACTGCAGCTGGGTACGGGTCCCGACCCGAGACAAACCCAGACCGGCAAGAGAAAATCAGGGTCTCTGATTTGACTAAATCAACGGGCATGATTTGCAGTTATCCTCTCACCGGAAATCAAGGATCAGTTTCCTAAACCAATTATGAGGATTTTACTCCTAACGGTATCACAGGAAATCAGGTCCCTAATCAAATTCCCATGGGGACTATAAATACCTCCGACCTACCACTGTTACCAGGTAATCACTCTTTGGCCAACTTAAGCTCTTTCTTAATCATCACTGGTTACTGACAAGAGCGTCGGAGGGTGCGTCGCCGGGATTAACCCCGGTGTGTCGTACTTCCTTGCAGGTGAACGGCGAGAGTCAGTAGCCCAATTCCGACGAACAGGCTTGGATCCGCTGTTCAGATTTTTCCACGAACCCACAAATTCTATCTGTTTACCCCCACTCCAGAATCAGCGGTAACAGATTGGCGCCGTCTGTGGGAAAATCATACGAATAGCAGCTCCTCATCTTCCCGTTGGTAAGACCTACTCCAGCCATGCCGCCTAGAAAGTAAGATCAAGGGGATCCAATCGTGGGCCCAATCCAGATCAACAGCAAGAAGTCCCCTTCCAACCCGCTCATCAACAGGGACAACTTCCGCTTCAAACCGAGGATCTACCTCCTCTCCCAAATCAACAACCTCTTAATGGTCCCACGGGCCCTTCAAATGCCGCCGCGGGGATCTCGCGCCCCAACCCGCAGAAACAACTGCTCCACCTGGACCACGTGTCCATCCACAATGCCTCTTCGGATTCCATGGCTTCCCACCATCCTCGAGCTTCCGACCTCCGTAATACCGTTCTAAACCGGCAAAAGGATGAGGATCTTCGCCACCGCCTGGATGATAAGCGGGCCCGAGAGGGAGCCTCCCGCCAACAACATCCAGGTGAGCGATCTCCTCACCACTGAGACAACAGGAGATCCCCGGACCGAAGGGGTCGGAGGGAATCCCCCGAGCGTCGTAGGAAGGGACCGCATTCCCCCGCTGGTCGGCGTCATCTGAGGAATGATGAGGCGTCCATCACTCGTGGTGAGTTCCTACAATTCCAAGCAACAGTGTTGCAAGCCCCCAACCTTCGCCCCACCAACAACAATGCCCAAAGGGTTCCGACACCCCCACGGGTCCCAAGTCCCCGTCCTCGGTCCATAACACCTCCTCCAGCTCCTAATCACCAACTGCACAACCATAGTCCTCGCCGCTCCCAAGACTACCGCCGTCGTAGTCCCCGCTCCCCCTCCTATGAAGACGAGTCCAGGGGCTCGATCGACTACCACCGAAGGGACGATGCTCTCTACCGTCGTCTCCACGAGATGGAGAGACGCATCGGTCGAATGGACAAGGAGGAAGAGTCTAGAGGTAGGGCCGTCCGCCCCGGCAGACCTCCCTTCTCCCGGACTATCATGGAGGCTCCCATCCCGAGGGGTTTCAAGCCTCCGCAGTTTGAAACGTATTCGGGGGAGTCGGACCCTGTTGATCATGTCGAGAGCTTCAAGACCTTGATGCTAATCCATCAAGCTTCCGACGCCATGCTCTGCAAAACCTTTCCCGCCACCCTTAAGGGCTCGGCTCGGGAATGGTACTCCTGGCTCGCTCCCTCTTCCATCTTCTCTTTTGAGCAGTTCGAAACGCTCTTCATAACCCACTTTGTGAGCAGTAGACGAACGGAGAAGACCAGCCTCTCTCTACTCCACCTCCGACAGGAGAGGGGAGAAAAGTTGAGGGACTATGTGAGGAGGTTTACTACGGAGGTCAGGTCCATCGCCTCCCTCGACCAGTCAGTGGCGACCGTCGCATTCCAATCCAACGTTCTCAACTCTAACCTTTGGTCATCCCTCGCCAAAAAGCCCCCGCACAACTTCGCCAACCTTCTCCTTAGATGCGAAAAATATATTCGGGTAGAGGAAGCCGAGTACCTCCCGGGTTTCGGAGGATCCACTTCCGGATCGAAGAGAAAGATGACGGAAGAGGAGGGGGCCAAGAAGCTACAAAAGGATAATAGCGGCCAGCGCCGTCCTCCCCCCAGATTTGAAAAATTTACTCCTCTCACCACCAGCGTCTCCACCATCCTGATGGAAGTCGAGAAGGAGGGAGTTATACCTCCTGCTCCGAGGATGAACACCCCAGCCAAGAAGAGGAACAAGGAGAAATGGTGCCGTTACCACCGGGATCATGGCCACAACACCAACGACTGTCGGGCACAGAAGAACAAGATAAAGGCCCTCATCCAGAGGGGGCAGTTGGCTAAGTTTGTGAAAACAAATGATCGGGGAGATCGCGACACTCCTCCGCCTCGGGGGGCTAACAAGCACTCCGAGCGACGCGATGAAACCCCCGAGTTCGAGGAGGAGCGTGTTCTGCACCTCATCCACGGAGGCCCCATGGGGGGCTCTTCCAACTCCTCTCGGAAGGCCTTCGTCCGAGAGGTCAATTTAGTTCACGACGCCCCTCCCCCCAAAGGCCTCGGCATCCCGGTAACTTTCTCTGATGAAGACCTCGAGGGGGTCCGAACTCTCCACTGCGACGCACTTGTTATCGACCTCCGCATGGCGAACTTCAAAGTGCAGAGGATCTTGGTAGACAACGGGAGCTCCGTGAACATCCTCTTCCTCTCGGCCTTCCGAGGGCTGCAACTATCCCGGGATCGCCTCAAACCGGCTGGCTACACGCTCCACGGGTTCACGGGGGTGCCAGTAACTGTCGAAGGGGTTATCACCCTGGACGTAACTGCTGGGAAGACCCCTACCACCCGGACAGAGCCGATGGACTTTATGATCGTCGATGTCCCGGCTGCATACAATGTCATCTTGGGCCGACCTGGCCTAGCTACCCTGGAAGCCGTTCCTTCGGCATACCACCTCAAGATGAAGTTCCCCACCCGGGCGGGAGTGGGAGAAGTCAGGGGCAGCCAAGAGACAGCTCGGAAATGCTACATGACTTCTACTGGGGGTCCGGTGCTCTCCCTCGAGACTTTAGAGATCCCCGAGCCGAACGTCCGACCAACGTCCGAGCCGGCGGACGAATTGGAAGAAGTGCTCTTCTCAGACGAGGACCCGAACAGAAAGTTCCTCATCAGCAAGTCCCTACCGACTGCCCTATGTTCCGACTTGGTGCAGTGCATCCGGAAGAACCGCGACTTGTTTGCTTGGTCTGCCGCGGATATGCCCAGGATTTTCGAAGAGCTGTTGGTCCACTGCCTTAGCGTTGGGCCGGGGTCCAGACCGGTCCAACAGAAGAGGCGCAAGTTTGCTCCCGAGCGGCAACAAGCCATCAAGGAGGAGGTAGACAAGCTCCTAAAAGCTCTGTTCATACAGGAGGTGAACTACCCCGAGTGGCTCTCCAATGTCGTCATGGTTAAGAAGTCCAATGGTTCCTGGAGGATATGCATCGACTTCACAGACTTGAATAAGGCGTGTCCGAAGGATCCGTTCCCTCTCCCGAATATCGAAACCCTCATCGATGCCACCTCGGGCCATGAGCTCCTCAGCTTCATGGACGCCTTTTCCGGCTACAACCAGATAAGAATGTTCCCCCCAGACATCCCGAAGACTTCCTTCATTACCGACCAGGGCCTCTACTGTTATAGAGTTATGCCATTCGGATTGAAGAACGCTGGAGCCACCTACCAGTGCCTCGTCAATAAAGTCTTCCAAAGCCAGATAGGCCGCAACATGGAAGTATACGTCAACGACATGCTTGTGAAGAGCATCCGAGGTACCGACCACGTGGCCGACCTCCAGGAGGCATTCGGCGTACTGAGAAGGCACAACATGAGGCTTAATCCGAACAAGTGTGCGTTCGGGGTCTCGTCAGGAAAGTTCCTCGGCTTCATGGTCAGCCATCGAGGGATCGAAGCAAATCCTAAAAAAATTAAGGCCATACTGGACATGGCCCCACCCCGGAACGTGAAGGAAGTGCAGAGGCTTACGGGTCGCCTCGCCGCTATTGGGCGATTCCTTTCGAAGTCTGGGAAAAAGTGCCTCCCCTTCTTCAAGGCTCTCAGGGGGGCCAAAGGTTTCGAATGGGGCGAATTGCAACAGGAGTCGTTCAACCAACTGAAGGCCTACTTGGTCAACCCTCCCCTGCTCAGCAAGCCCGTTCCAGGGAAACCCTCTTCATCTACTTAACTGCTTCCGAGCAGACCCTAAGTGCTGTTTTGGTGAGGGAAGAAGACCGGGCTCAGAGGCCCATCTACTATGTGAGCAAGGTGCTTCGAAACGCCGAGCTCTGCTACCCGAAGATAGAAAAGATGGCCTACGCCCTGATTATGGCGGCAAGGAAGCTCCGCCCATACTTTCAGTCCCACTCGGTTGTGGTCCTCACCGACCAACCGCTGAAACAAGTACTCCATAAGCCGGAAACCTCAGGCCGGCTTATGAAATGGTCCATCGAGCTGAGCCAACATGACATCTCCTACCAGCCTCGAACCGCAATAAAGGCTCAGGCCTTAGCGGAATTCATCGTCGAGAGCACCATCCCCGAAGTCAGCCAAGCGGAGAACGGACCACCCATCTGGACGGTTTTTGTGGACGGTTCCTCATGCAATGAGGGGAGCGGCGCCGGTATCATCCTGACAGGTCCAGATGACTTCGTCCTCCAGTATGCCCTCCGCATGAATTTCAAAGCCTCAAACAACGAAGCGGAGTATGAGGCACTAATCGCCGGCCTCGGACTTGCCTGAAGTGCCAGGGCGCAATGCCTCCGAATCTATAGTGACTCTCAGCTGGTTGTGAATCAAGTCTTGGACGATTACGAGGCATGAGACGAACGGATGGCGATGTACCTCGCCAAAGTCCGAACACTCATGGCCCGGTTCGAAGAGGCACTCATCCAACGAGTCCCTCGAGAAGAGAATTCACAAGCCGACGTCCTCTCCAAGTTGGCCTCATCCTTCCTCCAAGGTCTCGAGCAGACCATCTTGATCGAGGTCTTCTTGAAACCGACTATAGAAGACGAGACCCTCGACTCAGTGGAGTCATTGCCGGTCCTACTGCAAGATAATTGGATGAAACCGTTAGTGGAATTCCTAAGGGATGGACTCCTCCCCGAGGACCCCAAGGAAGCACACCGAGTAAGAACTAGGGTCGAGCGGTACATCCCGATCGAGGGGATCTTGTACAAGCGCTCCTTCTTGCAGATAGACGGCCGACCATACCTGAGATGCCTTTCCCTAGAACAAGCCGGCTACGCCTTACAGGAGCTCCACGAAGGCATCAGCGGGGCACATTCAGGGTCTAGTTCTTTGGCTCGGAAAGCTCTGAATTACGGATACTTCTGGTCGAATCTCCTCCAAGACGCCGAGCGACACGTTCGGCAATGTGGCTCTTGTCAGAGACATTCCAACATTCGTCGCCTCCTCCAAGCTAACCTTGCCTCCCTATCAAGTCCTATCCCCTTCGCAATGTGGGGGATGGATTTACTAGGGCCATTCCCTCCAGCTCCGGGCCAGCTCAAGTTCTTGGTCGTGGCCATCGACTACTTTTCGAAGTGGATTGAGGCCGAGCCCCTAGTCACTATCACCGAAAACAAGGTACTTCAATTCTTTTGGAAGAACGTCATCTGCCGATTCGGCGTCCCCCGTGTCTTCATAACAGACAACAGAACTCAGTTTACTGGGGCCGCGTTCCGAACTCTATGTGAAGACCTTGCCATCCAACAACGCTTCTCCTCCGTCTCCCACCCACAGTCGAATGGCCAGGCAGAGAACGCTAACTGGCAGATCCTCTCTAGTATCAAGAAGAGACTTGTAGCGCCCCGATTTCCACATAACCGGAAAACCGTGACACATGCCAAGATCTTTCCTTCAATTAGTCAGGATACACAAAATGCTGGAAATTTAAAACTTTTTTTTTTTATTCAATACAGAGTTACCACGCAGTAATTACAATTATCAGTTTGTAATACCAACTGTAGCACCTGCCCCTTTTCCTTTTTTGACTCCAAACTCAATTCTTCCAATTTCTATATCACTTTAAACATAAACTAAAATAGTTATGTTTCAAAGAAAAATTGGGCAGAGTCTCCTTTGTATTTTTTGCCCAAAACACAGAAAAGCTTACGGAATTTTGCTCTAAATTCCGTAGCTTACATCACAGGCAATAATAATACGGGCTCCCCAGGCCAAAATGAGCATCATCACACAGGCAATATATATATATGCTCTGGGGGCCAAACTCATAACGGTTTAACAAATATCAATTAAAAAGCATAAATCCTTTAGAAAACGTAGTAAGTTTTTAGAAAATAACCTGTAAAAACCTACCACGACGCCCGGCACTCCACCACGAAATGGTTACGGGTCAAACCATATCCTGCCGCCTCACGCTATACTTTTCATCGTCATCCCCATACTTATACATCAAAAATACAATTTAAAGCATCAATCTTTACTATTTACAATTAAATCATAACACCAATTTATACATAAAGCTCCACTCCACGGAAACCTGTACCTACACCTCACCTCTGCACTGCTGAAGACCTGTAACAGTAGGGACCTAGGGTAGTCCATGGACTCCCTAACTCCCAAACACTAAGGGGTTAGCCATTTCTGGTGTGAGTATAATTTATTAAAATAAGTAAATAAATTAAACTTTACAAGTAAAAACATAACGAACTCATAATATCAAGATCAACAAATCTTACTTGACATCTGAACATGTAACCTCATAAATGGGAATTCACATCCAATACTCTCTGAGTCATCACCTGTATGTATATCCATACCCACTCATAATCATACTTATCTTAGTAATCATTTGAATAACCCCTCTCATAATACAATATTGATCCTATTGCCTTATATCACATATCACATCATAGGCATATGCATTCATTTGCATACTACCACATTCATTCATGTCCAATCTAACGTCTCATTGCACATTACCATTTATATGCATTCCATCACAATAGACTCCGCATCGCCAACAATGTTTGGCAATAACACATCACACTCGCAATTCAACTTGAATGGAAAAGACACGTGCACCTATAATTTATGTGCCAGTGTATGTTGTGACCTAACTCTAATGCAAGGTTACCGATATGATGATGCTCTTATTCTAATGCCAGCAAGTCTCCGAAAGCAACATGCAGCCCATACTACATGCGACTCCATCTCAAGCCGTTTCTCCATATATAGGGATTTGAACCCGCGTTATGAATTCTAATTGTACACAACCTGTTCCCGACACCTACACGTGGCTAATGAGGCTGCAGATGTGGTCATATGCCACTGTTGCATATCGCCAGTGGTGTCTATGTTCGCCACTGCGACCCGGCCAACCGGACCTCTCTCAAATAGACGAACCCAATGTATCGGGCGTCATTCCAAAATCAAACTATAGAGTTTCGCAAGCGCAGGGTAGCGCGATGCCTACCCTGTGGCACCCTCTGGGGTATCGCAAGCGCAGGACTGCCCAATGCATCCTGTGGCACCCCCAGCCACTTGTACTTCAGGAATTAACAGCGCGAGATACGCAACCCGTGTCCTCAACCTGTGAGACGGCACCGTACGTATCCCTTTGACGGGAAGGTACAACCCAATAACACCACCTAAGATCGGCCCTAAAGAAAGGTTTGGTCGTACGGTGCACCCTACTACCAACTCCCCTTCTTTCGGGCAAAAGGTTAGGTAATGATTTTATAAATCGCTATCCTAATGAGGTTATTATTCCTATGCAATCTTGCATAGTTTCCAATCATGGTCCAACTCGCGGTCCCTCGATCCAAGACTCTGGTAATAATATCTCTCACTCATCCCTACCCCTAACTCGGATTCTACCAACACTCTCGGCCCACGGTCAACCTACATTGGTTAAGATCCGTCGACGCCCGAGGTGAGATCTATCCATTTCACTCTAAGGGGGTAGGATGTGGTCTTGATGGTCGATGACCCTTAGGGTAATAATATCACCCTAGGTGAGCACAACAACTGCGTATTAGCTAAGAAGCTACATACGAGTAACCAAAAACACATACGAGCTAAACAGCTACGTATAGGACCAACAGCTACATACGGGCCAGTCGAGCCGCGCATGAGACAACAACATACATACGAGCCAAATAAGCCCGGTATGAGACCAACAGCTACATACGGGCCAGTCGAGCCGCGTATGAGACAACAACATACATACGAGCCAAATTAGCTGCGTATGAGACCCACAGCTACATACGGGCCAGTCGAGCCGCGTATGAGACAATAACATACATACGAGCCAAATAAGCTGCGTATGAGACCCACAGCTACATACAGGCCAGTCGAGCCACGTATGAGCAAAATCACATACAAACAACCATTAAGGTAGTCAAACCTAGAAGCAACCAAACGTGCTTACTAGCAAACTTTATCTTCTATAATTATAAGCAACAGAAGAATCTACTAAAATCAACTTAGCATGGGTTTCTTCTACAATCAACCCATCATGGCATACCTACTATAATCAATTCAACATGAGTTCTTTCTAAAATCGACTCAACATGATAGGTTACTGGAATGTCACATAGGCATGAATGGGTTCTTCACACAACTCCAGCATGGTGTTCTACTACAACTGAACCATGGATTTCTTTCTATAACAATTCAAGCATGGATTCTTACTATATCACAAGTGTGGGTTCTTTTTCTACAACAATCCGAATCCATAGGATGGGTTCTTTTTACTCACAACTACTAACCACTAGGATGGGCTCTTTTTAGCATCCATAATTTACTCAACTCTCAAAATGGGTTCTTTCTCAACCTCTAACAATTCATACCCAAAAGATGGGTTCTTTTAACACATACATAAGTAGATAAGGAAAGCAAACAACTAACTTAGAAGTAGAGAATCCTCACATACATAACGAATCCATTATATAGGTTTTATATGCTCAAGGATAGTAAATTTCCCCATACGCCTCATCCATAAATCATGTCGCCTCTTCAGTTCATCCGACTTCTTCAAAATATCAATTACGTTAATAAAACCGTACACACCACATTTTGATATCCTCATAAGAATATAACTCATCCTCATATACACATATATGCTATTCAACATCCCTTAAACATCACTTCACAAATAAATTATACTCATTATATTTCTTAAAACACGAAAATATATATAAATAAATTAAACTCACTAGATTTCTTAAAACACCAAAAATGCGTAGATAAATTAATACTTACATATTCATCAACCCACAAAGTATATAAATATACTAACTCACATAATTTCTTAAAACACAAAAATATATATGTATAAATTAAACTCACATATCCTGCAAACCACACAAATATATATAATAAACCAGCTCACATATATCTTTAAACCACGAAAATATATAAATAATATAACTCACTATATTTTTATAATCACAAAATACATATAATAATATAACTCACCTATTCATCAAACCACAAAAATATATAATAAACGAACTCACTATATTTTTATAATCACAAAATACATATAATAAGTTAGTACTCACATATATCTTTAAACCATGAAAATATATAATATATACTTAACTCACATATTCCGTGAAGATCCGAAGTGCCATGCCATCCCGCATCCGAAGTCGCGAATATATCCTATCATCAATTTCAAGCAATTAAACTCAAATAATTCAAACCAATCATAAAAACTAATAACGCTATCCCCGAATATCACACAAGCGTTTACTGAACACTTGGGATATACACGTGCGATGCACGTGATAATCTAATACCGACGGTATTTTCATCCTCAATTAATTACTAAAATCGCCCCCAAATAATCTAATAGTCCAACTACAAATTTCTATTTCTATACAAGAATTAATTCATATCCCTACAATTTTCTTTTACAAACTCAAATCCCTAATTTACTAACAACTCACAATCTCTCTAATAACCTACTAATTTCTCCCATCTACAATTTCCAACATCTCAAAATCTCTCTACCCTAACATTCATACTCAATAAAATTAACCCAACTAAATTCTATACAATAAAGTAGTTAGGGTTTATACCTTCTGAAATCCAATCGAAAATCCGACAACACCACCATGTAGAGAATCCCTCCATTAGCCTACCCCTAATTTTAATTTGGAATCCATGGAGAATCGGAGGAGTTTGGAGGTGGGGAAATCTTGCCGATCGATGGGTTCTTTTGGGTTCATTTTGATCGGGAATGGAGATGGGAAAGGAAGGAGAAGAAGGAGGAACGGGAGTGGGGTTCGGGCTTCTTTTCGATTTGGCTGGGCATGGACGAACGGGAGGAAGAGGGAGAGGTCGGGGTTCTTCTTTGGGTTCGGTATCGAACCAGGAAGGGGGAGAAGAAGGGAAGGAGAAGGAGGAGAAGGAGTTGGGTTCGTTTCCTTGGCTGGGTGTGAATGGAGAAGGAGAAGGGAATGGAGAGCTGGGGTCTTCTTTGGGTTCGGTTTGGGGAACGAACGGAAGAAGAAGAAGGGAAGAAGAAGGAGAAGAAGAAGAAGAGAAGGTAGGAGAGAGAAGGGGTTTTTTTTGTAAAAGATGGAATAATTAATAATAGATTGATAAATATCTAGGGGAATGTTGCATATAAGCCCTCTAACTTCAATACATTTCAAATAAAGCCTAACTCTCTATTCTAATAATTCCAAACAATACAAAATACATTAAAACTACTTTGTAGATAATCCGTATAAAAATAATTTAATCTTGAAAATAATAATAATATAAAATCGACAATATATCTTATATTTCTCAATTAAAAATAATTTTTATCAGAAAATCCATGATCGCGCGAAATTCTCAATCGCGCACACATTTCGATGCAAAATAGCCATATGCTATTTTCCGGGTCGTTACATCACTCCCTCCTTAGAATCGTTCTGTCCTCAGAACGCTGCTAGTGGAGAGGAAGACAACCACAAACATCAATGGTTCACGAGACATTTTTCCCGAACCATCTTCGGTTCCTCGAGTGATATTCTCGGAAATTGGTCTTCTACCAAGTTGAACTGTTGTCCTTCAGTCCTCTAGACAGACCCACTATGAATTCGATGCTGACATTCTACTGCTCCTGCTCTGGAGTAGACAGTGGTTGCATTGCCTTGCTCTATTCTTGTCTACAAGTGATGTTGATTCACTCCTTGATTACGACTTCTATTTGTTGGTGACCACTCCCTCTTTAGAAAGGACGAAGTCACACATTGCCGCTTCAGCCTCTGGGTAGCTCCTCTTGGTGACCTTACTGAATTGTTAACACGATTGCCCTCTGTCTGAACAAGATTTCCTCCATGGTGTGCTCTTAGTGGCTGCTTAATCATAAGCTGATCTTGGAAAATCTGTCGCTTCAGTGCTTTAATCCCTGCATTCCCTGCCTAAGCCTTCTGACTTGCTCGCTTGGACTCGATTGCAGCTCCCATTGTGTCAAAATTGAGCTCTAAACTTGAGTAATCACTCTAATACTGGCTCACTTGATCTCATCATCTAACCTCTTGCTTCTTTCACGGTCTTTGGTTGAGGTCAATCCTTCACTTATCTCGGTCTTTTGCAGTCCAGTAGCCACTCCCTCCTTAGAATAGGGCATGGCCTACGATTATTACTTCAAACTTCCAGGATTCTCTCCTGTAATTTGCTCGAAGCTGATGCTCCGATGGTGTATTCAAACAAACAATCTAGAGTTGTCTCCCGCACACAACTCAAACCTTGAAAAATAGTTCGGTCAAAAGAATATGACGAACCACAATTGAACCAAACAGTTGTATGGATTCCATATATATATAAATCCAATTGGTTACGAAAGTGTTTCATCATACCCTACTCCTTAGTCCAAAATAAATTTCAAAAATACAACTTTTAACATTAGTTGCAGTTCTATATGCACATACCAGTACTAGCACTCCTGCCTTCTACAACTTGTTGGTAGTAAGTGCGAACTCTACCCTCGGTGAACAGGCTCCTTTCCTTTATTGTTCATCTTCGAGGTTGATCTGTCATTCCTCCGGTGAAGCAAAGGGAATATCTGGTCGGATACGACCAATCCTTCCACATTTGTAATATGCATGGGTATCTATCTGAGTGTCCTTCCTCGAACACTGGTTCTTGAGATGACCATGCTCACCACATAAAAAAAAACTTCCTGTCCTGGTGCCTCCAAGGTTGCCCTCCGTTTTCTGAGTCTTCTGCTTCTGACCTTGGTCCTTAATCCTGATGCTTGTGCAGATCTTGTCCCTTGTAGTCGTGGACAGACTGATTTCTTGTGCCCGACTCTCTCACAAAAATTGCATACTACAACCTTGGTGGTCTCTGGGATTTTCTCCCATTCATATTGTAGTCGTGCCAACCTGGAATCAAGGTGTTCCTACTCCTTTGCTGGGCCTGCTATCATAACTCCGAATGCATCACCCAGTTACTTAGTCTTGACGACCTTTCCTAATCACGTACTTCCTAAGCTTCCTCATTTCCCAATGTATGCTGGCTGCCGTCGCTGTGTGTTGATCCACACTTAGTCCTTGCGGTGGTGAAGTCTTCTTGGCTCCTCGCTCAAGATTATCGGATCGTCCATCGATATCGGTTCACTTCCTTTCACCAGCACATCCTCGGTAAGGATATCCTCGAACACCATTCATGTGGTTAAAGGATGGTAACACATACACTAGGATTAGTCCGGATATAGAAAAATTATAAAACATAAGTTGAAGGAACCAACAATATGAATTATAACTATCTACAACTAGCTAAATCCCGACTCCTAAAGGGCATTCAAGTTTAAATTTCCTACTGTGTTGGACTGTAAATTGAAGTCAGCTCTGATACCACTCTGTAGCGCCCCGATTTCCACATAACCGGAAAACCGTGACACATGCCAAGATCTTTCCTTCAATTAGTCACGATACACAAAATGCTGGAAATTTAAAACTTTTTTTTTTATTCAATACAGAGTTACCACGCAGTAATTACAATTATCAGTTTGTAATACCAACTGTAGCACCTGCCCCTTTTCCTTTTTTGACTCCAAACTCAATTCTTCCAATTTCTATATCACTTTAAACATAAACTAAAATAGTTATGTTTCAAAGAAAAATTGGGCAGAGTCTCCTTTGTATTTTTTGCCCAAAACACAGAAAAGCTTACGGAATTTTGCTCTAAATTCCGTAGCTTACATCACAGGCAATAATAATACGGGCTCCCCAGGCCAAAATGAGCATCATCACACAGGCAATATATATATATGCTCTGGGGGCCAAACTCATAACGGTTTAACAAATATCAATTAAAAAGCATAAATCCTTTAGAAAACGTAGTAAGTTTTTTAGAAAATAACCTGTAAAAACGTACCACGACGCCCGGCACTCCACCACGAAATGGTTACGGGTCAAACCATATCCTGCCGCCTCACGCTATACTTTTCATCGTCATCCCCATACTTATACATCAAAAATACAATTTAAAGCATCAATCTTTACTATTTACAATTAAATCATAACACCAATTTATACATAAAGCTCCACTCCACGGAAACCTGTACCTACACCTCACCTCTGCACTGCTGAAGACCTGTAACAGTAGGGACCTAGGGTAGTCCATGGACTCCCTAACCCCCAAATACTAAGGGGTTAGCCATTTCTGGTGTGAGTATAATTTATTAAAATAAGCAAATAAATTAAACTTTACAAGTAAAAACATAACGAACTCATAATATCAAGATCAACAAATCTTACTTGACATCTGAACATGTAACCTCATAAATGGGAATTCACATCCAATACTCTGTGAGTCATCACCTGTATGTATATCCATACCCACTCATAATCATGCTTATCTTAGTAATCATTTGAATAACCCCTCTCATAATACAATATTGATCCTATTGCCTTATATCACATATCACATCATAGGCATATGCATTCATTTGCATACTACCACATTCATTCATGTCCAATCTAACGTCTCATTGCACATTACCATTTATATGCATTCCATCACAATAGACTCCGCATCGCCAACAATGTTTGGCAATAACACATCACACTCGCAATTCAACTTGAATGGAAAAGACATGTGCACCTATAATTTATGTGCCAGTGTATGTTGTGACCTAACTCTAATGCAAGGTTACCGATATGATGATGCTCTTATTCTAATGCCAGCAAGTCTCCGAAAGCAACATGCAGCCCATACTACATGCGACTCCATCTCAAGCCGTTTCTCCATATATAGGGATTTGAACCCGCGTTATGAATTCTAATTGTACACAACCTGTTCCCGACACCTACACGTGGCTAATGAGGCTGCAGATGTGGTCATATGCCACTGTTGCATATCGCCAGTGGTGTCTATGTTCGCCACTGCGACCCGGCCAACCGGACCTCTCTCAAATAGACGAACCCAATGTATCGGGCGTCATTCCAAAATCAAACTATAGAGTTTCGCAAGCGCAGGGTAGCGCGATGCCTACCCTGTGGCACCCTCTGGGGTATCGCAAGCGCAGGACTGCCCAATGCATCCTGTGGCACCCCCAGCCACTTGTACTTCAGGAATTAACAGCGCGAGATACGCAACCCGTGTCCTCAACCTGTGAGACGGCACCGTACGTATCCCTTTGACGGGAAGGTACAACCCAATAACACCACCTAAGATCGGCCCTAAAGAAAGGTTTGGTCGTACGGTGCACCCTACTACCAACTCCCCTTCTTTCGGGCAAAAGGTTAAGTAATGATTTTATAAATCGCTATCCTAATGAGGTTATTATTCCTATGCAATCTTGCATAGTTTCCAATCATGGTCCAACTCGCGGTCCCTCGATCCAAGACTCTGGTAATAATATCTCTCACTCATCCCTACCCCTAACTCGGATTCTACCAACACTCTCGGCCCACGGTCAACCTACATTGGTTAAGATCCGTCGACGCCCGAGGTGAGATCTATCCATTTCACTCTAAGGGGGTAGGATGTGGTCTTGATGGTCGATGACCCTTAGGGTAATAATATCACCCTAGGTGAGCACAACAACTGCGTATTAGCTAAGAAGCTACATACGAGTAACCAAAAACACATACGAGCTAAACAGCTACGTATAGGACCAACAGCTACATACGGGCCAGTCGAGCCGCGCATGAGACAACAACATACATACGAACCAAATAAGCCCGGTATGAGACCAACAGCTACATACGGGCCAGTCGAGCCGCGTATGAGACAACAACATACATACGAGCCAAATTAGCTGCGTATGAGACCCACAGCTACATACGGGCCAGTCGAGCCGCGTATGAGACAATAACATACATACGAGCCAAATAAGCTGCGTATGAGACCCACAGCTACATACAGGCCAGTCGAGCCACGTATGAGCAAAATCACATACAAACAACCATTAAGGTAGTCAAACCTAGAAGCAACCAAACGTGCTTACTAGCAAACTTTTATCTTCTATAATTATAAGCAACAGAAGAATCTACTAAAATCAACTTAGCATGGGTTTCTTCTACAATCAACCCATCATGTCATACCTACTATAATCAATTCAACATGAGTTCTTTCTAAAATCGACTCAACATGATAGGTTACTGGAATGTCACATAGGCATGAATGGGTTCTTCACACAACTCCAGCATGGTGTTCTACTACAACTGAACCATGGATTTCTTTCTATAACAATTCAAGCATGGATTCTTACTATATCACAAGTGTGGGTTCTTTTTCTACAACAATCCGAATCCATAGGATGGGTTCTTTTTACTCACAACTAATAACCACTAGGATGGGCTCTTTTTAGCATCCATAATTTACTCAACTCTCAAAATGGGTTCTTTCTCAACCTCTAACAATTCATACCCAAAAGATGGGTTCTTTTAACACATACATAAGTAGATAAGGAAAGCAAACAACTAACTTAGAAGTAGAGAATCCTCACATACATAACGAATCCATTATATAGGTTTTATATGCTCAAGGATAGTAAATTTCCCCATATGCCTCATCCATAAATCATGTCGCCTCTTCAGTTCATCCGACTTCTTCAAAATATCAATTACGTTAATAAAACCGTACACACCACATTTTGATATCCTCATAAGAATATAACTCATCCTCATATACACATATATGCTATTCAACATCCCTTAAACATCACTTCACAAATAAATTATACTCATTATATTTCTTAAAACACGAAAATATATATAAATAAATTAAACTCACTAGATTTCTTAAAACACCAAAAATGCGTAGATAAATTAATACTTACATATTCATCAACCCACAAAGTATATAAATATACTAACTCACATAATTTCTTAAAACACAAAAATATATATGTATAAATTAAACTCACATATCCTGCAAACCACACAAATATATATAATAAACCAGCTCACATATATCTTTAAACCACGAAAATATATAAATAATATAACTCACTATATTTTTATAATCACAAAATACATATAATAATATAACTCACCTATTCATCAAACCACAAAAATATATAATAAACCAACTCACTATATTTTTATAATCACAAAATACATATTATAAGTTAGTACTCACATATATCTTTAAACCATGAAAATATATAATATATACATAACTCACATATTCCGTGAAGATCCGAAGTGCCATGCCATCCCGCATCCGAAGTCGCGAATATATCCTATCATCAATTTCAAGCAATTAAACTCAAATAATTCAAACCAATCATAAAAACTAATAACGCTATCCCCGAATATCACACAAGCGTTTACTGAACACTTGGGATATACACGTGCGATGCACGTGATAATCTAATACCGACGGTATTTTCATCCTCAATTAATTACTAAAATCGCCCCCAAATAATCTAATAGTCCAACTACAAATTTCTATTTCTATACAAGAATTAATTCATATCCCTACAATTTTCTTTTACAAACTCAAATCCCTAATTTACTAACAACTCACAATCTCTCTAATAACCTACTAATTTCTCCCACCTACAATTTCCAACATCTCAAAATCTCTCTACCCTAACATTCATACTCAATAAAATTAACCCAACTAAATTCTATACAATAAAGTAGTTAGGGTTTATACCTTCCGAAATCCAATCGAAAATCCGACAACACCACCATGTAGAGAATCCCTCCATTAGCCTACCCCTAATTTTAATTTGGAATCCATGGAGAATCGGAGGAGTTTGGAGGTGGGGAAATCTTGCTGATCGATGGGTTCTTTTGGGTTCATTTTGATCGGGAATGGAGATGGGAAAGGAAGGAGAAGAAGGAGGAACGGGAGTGGGGTTCGGGCTTCTTTTCGATTTGGCTGGGCATGGACGAACGGGAGGAAGAGGGAGAGGTCGGGGTTCTTCTTTGGGTTCGGTATCGAACCAGGAAGGGGGAGAAGAAGGGAAGGAGAAGGAGGAGAAGGAGTTGGGTTCGTTTCCTTGGCTGGGTGTGAATGGAGAAGGAGAAGGGAATGGAGAGCTGGGGTCTTCTTTGGGTTCGGTTTAGGGAACGAACGGAAGAAGAAGAAGGGAAGAAGAAGGAGAAGAAGAAGAAGAGAAGGTAGGAGAGAGAAGGGTTTTTTTTGTAAAAGATGGAATAATTAATAATAGATTGATAAATATCTAGGGGAATGTTGCATATAAGCCCTCTAACTTCAATACATTTCAAATAAAGCCTAACTCTCTATTCTAATAATTCCAAACAATACAAAATACATTAAAACTACTTTGTAGATAATCCGTATAAAAATAATTTAATCTTGAAAATAATAATAATATAAAATCGACAATATATCTTATATTTCTCAATTAAAAATAATTTTTATCAGAAAATCCATGATCGCGCGAAATTCTCAATCGCGCACACATTTCGATGCAAAATAGCCATATGCTATTTTCCGGGTCGTTACAAGACTGGACAGGTGTTCTAAAGGCTTGTGAGTTGACCAGCTCCCCAACGTGCTGTGGAACTACCGTACGAACAAACGGACCCCCACAGGAGAGTCCCCGTTCAACCTCACCTATGGGTCCGAGGCAGTGATACCTCTCGAAGTCGGAATATCTTCTCCTCGCCTGGCAGTCTACAACGAGGAACAGAACGCCAGAGAACTCCGGGCGAACTTAGACCTGGTGGACGAACTGAGGGAAAGAGCGTCCATCCACCAACAGAACTACTGGAGGAGGATCGAGTTGGCGTACAACAAGAGAGTTCGACCCACCGATCTCAAGGAGGGCGACTTGGTCCTCAGCCATCTCCTTCCCCAATCAGAAGAGCAAACTAGCTCCGAATTGGGAAGGACCTTACAAGATCGCAAGGGTAGTTCGGCCCGGAGCTTATCATCTAGAAGACCTTGAAGGCAGGGAGATTACGAGGACCTGGAATGCCGACCACCTTTTAAAATACCAAGAAAGTGCCCTGGCGCCTCTCTGAGTATCACAGGGTGTCGAACCGTTCCTCTCCTCTAACTTGTAATTCCTCTCTTAAGTTGTCATATGTAAAAATGGCTCGCCGTCAATTATCAATAAAGAATGCTTTTTCGTACTTATAAAATTGCTTGTGTCTCTCTGCCTTTATTCTTTATTCAATCAATGGTTCGGAATCCAATACCTGGCTCAATTCTACTCCGCAAGCTCGCTTCTAAGCGGGCTAGGGATGGGTCGCCATTCGGAATTGCTCCCACGACCGTTGAACTCTAACGACGGTTCCGGAGTCCAACACTTGGCTCGATTCTACTCCACAAGCTCGCTTCTAAGCGGGCTAGGAGTGGGTCGCCATTCGGAATTGCTCCCACGACCGTTGAACTCTAACGATGGTTTCGGAGTCCAACACTTGGCTCGATTCTACTCTGCAAGCTCGCTTCTAAGCGGGCTAGGAGTGGGTCGCCATTCGGAATTGCTCCCACGACCGTTGAACTCTAACGATGGTTCTGGAGTCCAACACTTGGCTCGATTCTACTCCGCAAGCTCGCTTCTAAGCGGGCTAGGAGTGGGTCACCATTCGGAATTGCTCCCACGACCGTTGAACTCTAACGATGGTTCCGGATGTTGGATCCTGTAGGTGAGACAACAAACACTAGGGGGGTGAATAGTGTTAATAAAAAACTACGGAAATTTTCTTCGGTACAGTCGACTTGGTTGTGAACCAGTCGACTGATATGACCAAATTAAAGCAAAAACAACAACACTGTACAGTCGACTTATAGATAAGACAGGCGACTGACGACACAATGAAAGTACAACTTATACGACACTGACCAGTCGACTAATAGTGCAAGGAGTCGACTGTCCAGACAAGTTTTACAGAACTTAAGTAAATAAAAGTAAATGCAAGATCAAGACAACCAATCACAGAGTACACAAGATATATCCTGGTTCGGTCCTCCCGACCTACATCCAGTCCCCAAGCAACCCACTTGAGATTTCCATTATTCTTGAAAAAGTTTACAAGAATACCCTACGACGTTAAGACAACAACCTTGTCTAACCCGTAGTCCTTTCTCTCAACCAGAGAAAGCAGACCCACTCCACTACTAAGAGTGAAACAAACCGACTCTACAACCTAGAGTCAAAAACCACTCTCCAACCGAGAGCAAAAGAAACAAAAAAAACTTTACAGTCAACCTATAGCCTTGTTGGTGTATTGTGTTGTTGCACGTGGCTAAAACAAGGTCGACTTCTATACCCAGTCCAGAACGAAATCGTTGTTATACTGGACTGAGTGTAGAGAACCACAGATTTTGAACTTGAAAGTTTTTTTCTCACTTTTCACTTAAAATATCTCAAAGAGTGCTTGGATCTTAGAAAAGTATATTGTTGTAAGATCTTTTCAGTGAGATCTGAACTCTATTTATAGAGTTAGATCTCCTGGACGTTGGGGGACAGTTATTCCAACTGTCAACCAACGGATCTTATAGCTTTTGATTTTGAAAAAATCAAATTTGAAAATAGAAAACGTTCAAAAGCACTCGAACAGTCGACTGGGTTGCCATATGAGTCGACTGGTCAGAGTTTGAATAAATTTAAACAGTTTTGTACGTGTCAGTCGACTGCCAGAGGTATCAGTCGACTGGTACTCAACAGTTAAATTATATCAAACTATTTTGACTCTTTTGTTGTTTAAAAAACACACATTTATGAAATAGTGAGTGTATGTGTGTGTGACAAGGCTTTACAATCATGCTAAGACTCAACAAAAGAAAAAATACAATGTTTACAAGACACAACAATTTGACACAATTGAGCTTGAAGTCTTGAGTCTTGATTTGAGTCTTTGAGTCTTGTCTTGAGTCTTGAGTCTTTGAGTGAAGCTTTAGCCATTGTCTCTTATTTGGAGCTTTTATGCTAGATCATTTGTTCAGCTGTATAGAGGTAAGTTCTTTGTGTAGAGCACCTGTAAGTTTAACATAGATACATGTGCAGTGTGTTGTGATCATCAAAACCAAGAATCAACATTCTCCCCCTTTTTGATGATGACAACACAATAGTTGATAATAACAGATAATATACAAGCATAGTAATGATATGCTCCCCTTATTAAAAACACATCATGCATAAAAAAAAATGTATCATAAAGTATGTATCAGTCGACTTAACAATAGATCAGGCGACTGAACAAACAAAAATAAACATACATAATAAAATCACAGATGCAGTAATATCAGTCGACTGATAGGCTTTGAGCCAGTCGACTTACCAGAGAAATTTTTCAATATACAGAAATCAAACACAGTTGAATAAGAGGATATCTCTCCCCCTTTGTCATCAACAAAAACACAAAAGAAACAGTCTTTTATATTAAAGAACACAGAAATAAACTAAGAAATGTTCTCATACATAAATAAGTTCATTAAGACAAACTAAAATAGAAATTTACATAAATAGCGAAAAAATAAAAAGTCTTCAATTGTCCTCGTCTGAGTCTTCATTGGCAGCATGAGAAGGAGGAGGAAATTGAGAAGTGAAAAGATTAGTTAGATGATCAATTTTGGAATCAAGGGTGTGAATCTGAGAATCAACAGTCTGTGAATGTTTCATAAGGTAGTTGACACATTCATAGAGAGTAGCTGGATCCTCATATTTAGCTTGAGGAAGGGATGAACTAGAAGAGGCAGAGGGTCTAGAAGGTCTAGAAGTAGAAGCCAAAGGAACTTGAGAGAGTGGAGGAGACCTAGGGGTTGTTCTAGGAGGAGGATCAAGAAGCTTCATACGTGCTAAACTGGCACGATCGAAACACTCATAGTGTGTAACGATATTGGTCTCGGAATCGAGATCAATACCGAAAGCTTCAAAGACATGAGTGAGAAGCCCTCCGAAAGGTAAGAAGTGGGTGTGGTTTTGTTCAAATTTTGAAAAGATGACACGACCCCAATTTATAGCAATTTTACCAAATATTGCATAAACAGCTTTTTGTAATTCCAGAGAGTACTGGTCATAACTTCCTCTTTTGGGAAGGATGTTATAGGCTAGTATTCTGGCTACAAGCTTAGCAATAGGAGTAATATTTTTGCTAGTCATTGGAGGTCCTTGATTAGGCAAAAATATTTTAGATAAGATAGATGCATCATCAAGGATAATATCACTTAGATCTAATCCTCCGTCATCATTACCCATTATGAGATTGATTCTCTCGGGTGTGAGTGTCATTTTAACATTTTTGACAGATGAGCGGATAACTACATCCCCATCTTTCTTTTGTACAACCCTCATATTAGTGTAAAACAAATAGATGAGTTGGAGATAATAGTTAGGTTGATTAACTAAGGATAGATATTCATAAAGGCTACTATTTTGAAATAGAGGAACAAGATTAAATGGATCAAGATAATCAAAATTAACATATCTCCTGGGGAAGATGACAATGGTACACATAATGTACCATCGTTCAAGAAGATCGAGACTCAATAGAAATTGAGAATAATCTAGGGATGAAGAACTAGCATCACCATGAGTTCTCTTAGATCTCTTGGGTGCCATTGGAAAGAGGTGAGGGAAGGATTTTACCAAAAAATTGGAGAGAAAAACAGACAGCAGTCGATCAAACACCAGGGCAGCAGTCGACTTCTTCTTCTTCTCTGGCTTAGGGTTTCAGATTTGGGGTAAAAGTAAAAGATGGAAAATGAAGGCTGTGAAGAAGGGGGCGGTGAAAAGGGGTTTTTAACCTAGAATAGAGGGCTGAGATTGAGAGAATAGAGATCAACGGCTGAGATAAGAGGTCACGGGTGAAAAAGTAAGAGATTTTTATCTCAAAAGCTGCGATGAATAGTTGCTGAAGACATTTGAACTCGCGACAGTCGATTGGTAGGGTATATCAGTCGACTTAGTCGAGAAGAGAAAATTTTTTTTTGTCTTCTTATCAGTCGACTGGTATAAGGACCAGACGACTGCTCAGAGAACAAAATAGGTATGTTTTAAAATACAGTACAGTCAACTTATTGAAAACACAGTCGACTTAACAGAAACAAATTTTCAACAAATATCAATAAATTCACATATTCCTAGTTCTCTTCTTAAGTTGATGAAAGTATCTTCTTTAAGGGGTTTGGTAAATATATCTGCTACTTGTTTATCAGTAGAGATAAAGTCTAAAGATATATCTCCTTTTAAAACATGATCACGTAGAAAATGATGTCGAATATCAATATGTTTCGTACGTGAATGTTGAATCGGATTTTTAGATAAATTAATTGCACTGGTATTATCACACATAATTGAAGGCTTTTCAAATGAAATACCATAATCTAATAGAGTTTGTTTCATCCACAAGATTTGTGCACATGCCAAACTTGCAGCGATATACTCAGCTTCTGTAGTTGATAGGGATACGGAATTTTGCTTTTTACTGCACCAAGAGACTAGGGAATGTCCCAAAAAGTGACATGTACCACTAGTGCTCTTGCGATCAGTTTTGCTTCCAGCAAAATCAGCATCGCTATATGACAGAAGTTGAAAATTATCGGTGCGTGGATAAAATAAACCATATTCAGATGTGCCTTTAATATATCTTAAAATTCGTTTCACTGCTTTTAAATGAGACTCTTTAGGACTAGATTGATATCTAGCACATAAACATACGCTGAACATAATATCTGGTCTACTTGCAGTAATATATAAGAGTGAACCAATCATACCTCGATAGAGTTTTTGATCAACACTCTTACCTAATATATCTTTGTCAAGAGTAGTAGTAGCCATAGGTGTGAATTTACTACTAGTACTATCCATGTTAAAACGTTTGAGTAATTCCTTTGAATATTTTCCTTGATTGATAAATATGCCATTTGAGGACTGCTTAATTTGAAGTCTAAGGAAATAATTGAGTTCACCCATGTGACTCATCTCAAATTCGTTTTTCATGGTATTAGCAAACTCTTGACATAGATTATTATTAGTAGAACCAAAAATTATATCATTAACATATATTTGTATGATTAAGATATCATTCTTAACTCTTTTGATAAACAATGTAGTGTCTACTTTACCTATTTCAAATCCTGTTTCTAAAAGAAAAGTTTTCAAACGATCATACCAAGCACGAGGTGCTTGTTTAAGACCGTATACAGCCTTTTTCAATTTGTAAACATGATCTGGAAATTGTTCATGTTCAAAACCTGGTGGTTGTTTAACATAAACAATTTCTTTAATAAACCCATTAAGGAAAGCACTTTTAACATCCATTTGATAAAGTATAAAATTCATGAAACAAGCAAAAGATAATAAAATACGAATAGATTCTAGTCTAGCAACAGGAGCATATGTTTCATCAAAATCTATACCTTCTTCTTGATTATACCCTTGAGCAACTAATCTAGCCTTGTTCCTAACAACTTGTCCTGATTCATCTAACTTATTTTTAAATACCCATTTGGTACCAATAATAGTCTGATCAGGAGGTCGTGGAACTAAATCCCATACATCATTCCTTATAAATTGGTTTAGTTCATCTTGCATGGCATTCATCTAATATTCATTCTCACAAGCTTCTTGTATATTTTTCGGTTCAAAATCCGACAAGAAGGCTGTATGAGAAATCATATTAACATGTGAACGTGTTTGAATACCATGGGAGATGTCACCAATTATTAAGTCATGAGGATGATCTTTAACTTCAACAAATGATTTTGGTAAAGTTGAAGATATCACAATAGGATCAGTCGACTTGACAGGTTCTTCAGTCGACTGCTTTACTTCAGTCGACTGGAAGTCCTTATCAGTCGACTTATCAGTCAGATTAGTTTGTTCTAAAGATTTAATCACATTATCTAAAGGTGATGAATCAATTTCATCATCTTTATTTAAAGTTGATGAAGGCAGAGATTCATCGAATGAAACATGCATTGATTCTTCAATAGTCATTGTAGACTTATTGAAAATTCTATATGCTTTACTCCTATTTGAGTATCCTAAAAAGATACCCTTATTAGATCTAGGATCAAATTTGTCTAAATTATCTTTTGTGTTTAGAATAAAACACTTACAACCAAATGTCTTAAAGTAAGAGACTTTAGGAATTTTGTTAAAAAACAACTCATAACAAGTCTTCTTTAGCTTAGGTCTTATAAGAATTCTATTTAAAACATAACAAGCTGTTGCAACAGCTTCAGCCCAAAAGTGCTTTGGTAAATTGCTTTCAACAAGCATGGTACGTGCGCATTCTTGCAAAGTCCTATTCTTCCGTCAACCACTCCATTTTGTGGTGAAGCTCTAGGAAATGCAAATGAATGTGTTATACCATTCTTGTTGCAATATTCTGTAAATGTCTCATTCTCAAATTCTCCACCATGATCACTTATAATAGTGACTATGGTTAGAGATTTTTGATTTTGAATACGTTTACAAAAATGTGCAAATTCATCAAAAGCATCATTTTTATATTTTAAAAATATTGTCCAAGTGAATCTTGAAAAATCATCTACTAAAACAAATACATATCTACTTTTATTTAAAGAAGCAACTCTAGCTGGGCCAAATAAATCCATATGGATTAATTCGAGCGGTCTACTAGTAGAAATTGCTTCTTTGTTTTAAAAGTGGATTTGATTTGTTTTCCTAGTTGACATGCATCACATAACTTATCCTTTTTAAAGGATAGTTTTTGCAGTCCTTTAACTAGGTTATATTTAGATAATTTTGAGAGATTCTTCATGTTCACATGTCCAAATCTTCTATGCCATAGCCAAGAGTCATTGTTAGAGGCTATTAAACAAAAATCATTTGAAAATTCAATTGCATTCAAACACAATTCATAAATATTATTTTTACGAAAGCCTTGAAAAATAACATTTTGCATAGTAGAGTCATAAATCAAACATGCATCTTTTTCAAAAACTATTTTATACCCTTTATCACATAATTGACTAATGCTTAAAAGATTATGCTTTAAACCACTAACTAATAATACATTTTCTATGGTTGGGTTAGAAATTTTACCGACCATGCCAATTCCTATGACTTTGCCTTTGTTGTTATCTCCAAAGGTGACAGTTCCTCCATCTATGCTTTGAATGGTGGATAGCAGGTTGGCATGTCCTGTCATATGTTTTGAATATCCGCTGTCTAGTATCCAGCGATCTTTCTTGGGTACCTATAAAAAATTCAAGGTAAATATGGTACCCTTTTTATTGGGTCCAAAACATATTAGTTTGGGAGAAACCAAACCCATGAAGAGTTTGATCTTCCTCCATAAGCAGGAATATAATTAATAGAATTACACACTTTTAAAACATATGAATTAATATAAGCAATTCTATCATTCTGATTTAAGCTGACTGGAACCCATGTAACCTTGTTCTGTCCAGTCGACTTAACAGTGTCCTTCAGTCGACTGCTAGTGTGAGTCAGTCGACTTGATGGTACATTAGGTCGACTTATATGAGGTTTTGATCTCGTTGAATAAGATTCAATTCCTCTGGACAGACGACTGGTATATTGGTTCAGTCGATTTAACCGAACATTAGGCTTGCTTTTATCACTAACATTTACTACCTTAGGCTTTTCAAAAAATTCATACAACTTGTGTGTAACACTAGAAATAGATGCTGATTTATTTCTACTAGTGTTTTTAGCAGGAGATTCTTTTACAGAAGAATTTTTAAAACCAAGACCATATTTTTGACTAGATTTTACTTGATGATGAAGGACATCATTTAAATTCTCTTCGCCTTTGTTAAACTTAGATACGTTCTTTGATATCTCTTCATAATTCTTTTTGAGAGTTTCAAGATCAGTATCTAAATTTGCAATGTGAGAATTTAAAGATTTCACTTCCTTATCAAGGTTAAGATTTTCTTGAGAAAGTGTTTGATTAACTTTCTCTAGACTCTTAACTCTAATCTTTTCTTTTTTCAATTCTTGAAATATTTCATTAAAGGCATCAAGTAAATCTTCTGATTCATAGTCATTACTTACATGATCTTGTGAAGCCATGAAGCACATGTTTGCCACCTCATTGTTTTCATCCGTTTCTTCTTCGGAAGACGAATCACTATCATCCCATGTAGCTTGATAGGCCTTCTTGTTCTTGGCAAACTTATTCTTTGAATATTTGTCCTTTTTGAAGTTGGATGATTTTCTCTTGTTCTTTGCATTTTCAAGGGGACAATCCTTCTTCATGTGTCCTATTTTATTGCACCTGAAACATGTAGGAGGTTCATTAGAATCTCTATTTTTAGAATTAAACTTACCCTTCTTTAAGAATTTTTTGAATCTTCGAGTGAACATTGCTATCTCCTCTTCATCTTCTTCCTCATCTTCTGAGTCTGTCATGGCTTTAAAAGCCAATGATTTCTTCTTTGCTTGGTGTGATTCTGTATCCTTCTTTCGATCTTCAAGTTGGACCTCGTATGCCATGAGATTGTCCACAAGATTCTCAAGAGAAAGTTGTGACAAGTCATTTGCTTCCTCTATTGCCGTGGTCTTCTTTTCCCATTCTGGAGTGAGTGCACGTAGGACTTTTCTAACCATCTCTGCTTGAGTGTAAGTCTTTCCAAGTGCCACAAGAGAATTAGTGATATCAGTAAATCTGGTGATTATCTCGGATACGGTTTCATTGTCCTTCATTCTGAATATCTCAAACCTGTGAACAAGAACAGAGATTTTAGACTCTTTAACTTTATTTGTTCCTTCATGTGTTACCTCGAGTGTATGCCAGATTTGATGTGCAGTTGTAGCATTGGATACACGGTAGAATTCTTCCTTTGTGAGTGCACAAAATAAAGCATTCATTGCTTTGGCATTGTTCATCGTTTGGTTCTTTTAATCATCATTCCATTGTGCATATGGAATGGTAGGAGCAGTGTATTCCGTCTCTGTCATTTGCCATATCTCGTAGTTGATTGATTGGAGGTAGATTCTCATTCGGCACTTCCAATAATTGTAGTTAGTTCCATCGAATTGCGGTGGCCGTTGTGTAGATTGGCCTTCATGGTACTGATTTGTATTTGAAGTAGTTGCCATAGCCTGTAACCTTGCTCTGATACCAAGTGTTGGATCCTGTAGGCGAGACAACAAACACTAGAGGGGGGTGAATAGTGTTTATAAAAAACTGCGGAAATTTTCTTCGGTACAGTCGACTTGGTTGTGAACCAGTCGACTTGGTTGTGAACCAGTCGACTGATATGACCAAATTAAAGCAAAAAAAACAACACTGTACAGTCGACTTATAGATAAGACAGGCGACTGACGACACAATGAAAGTACAACTTATACGACACTGACCAGTCGACTGATAGTGCAAGGAGTCGACTGTCTAGACAAGTTTTACAGAACTTAAGTAAACAAAAGTAAATGCAAGATCAAGACAACCAATCATAGAGTACACAAGATATATCCTGGTTCGGTCCTCCCGACCTACATCCAGTCCCCAAGCAACCCACTTGAGATTTCCACTATTCTTGAAAAAGTTTACAAGAATACCTTACGACGTTAAGACAACAACCTTGTCTAACCCGTAGTCCTTTCTCTCAACCAGAGAAAGCAGACCCACTCTACTACTAAGAGTGAAACAAACCGACTCTACAACCTAGAGTCAAAAACCACTCTCCAACCGAGAGCAAAAGAAACAAGAAAAATTTTCAGTCAACCTATAGCCTTGTTGGTGTATTGTGTTGTTGCACGTGGCTAAAACAAGGTCGACTTCTATACCCAGTCCAGAACGAAATCGTTGTTATACTGGACTGAGTGTAGAGAACCACAGATTTTGAACTTGAAAGCTTTTTTCTCACTTTTCACTTAAAATATCTCAAAGAGTGCTCGGATCTTAGAAAAGTATATTGTTGTAAGATCTTTTCAGTGAGATCTGAACCCTATTTATAGAGTTAGATCTCCTGGAGGTTGGGGGACAGTTATTCCAACTGTCAACCAACGGATCTTATAGCTTTTGATTTTGAAAAAAATCAATTTTGAAAACAGAAAATGGTCAAAAGCACTCGAACAGTCGACTGGGTTGCCATATGAGTCGACTGGTCAGAGTTTGAATAAATTTAAACAGTTTTGTATGTGTCAGTCGACTGCCAGAGGTATCAGTCGACTGGTACTCAACAGTTAAATTATATCAAACTGTTTTGACTCTTTTGTTGTTTAAAAAACACATATTTATGAAATAGTGAGTGTATGTGTGTGTGACAAGGCTTTACAATCATGCTAAGACTCAACAAAAGAAAAAATACAATGTTTACAAGACACAACAATTTGACACAATTGGGCTTGAAGTCTTGAGTCTTGATTTGAGTCTTTGAGTCTTGTCTTGAGTCTTGAGTCTTTGAGTGAAGCTTTGGCCATTGTCTCTTATTTGGAGCTTTTATGCTTGATCATTTGTTCAGCTGTATAGAGGTAAGTCCTTTGTGTAGAGCACCTGTAAGTTTTACATAGATACATGTGCAGTGTGTTGTGATCATCAAAACCAAGAATCAACACTGGAGTCCAACACTTGGCTCGATTCTACTCCGCAAGCTCGCTTCTAAGCGGGCTAGGAGTGGGTTGCCATTCGGAATTGCTCCCACGACCGTTGAACTCTAACGATGGTTCCGGAGTCCAACACTTGGCTCGATTCTACTCCGCAAGCTCGCTTCTAAGCGGGCTAGGAGTGGGTTGCCATTCGGAATTGCTCCCACAGCCGTCGGACTACTCTTACGGTGGCCAGCGAGCCCACTATTAGGTGAGGCTCGGCCCATCTCGCAAGTTCACAAGATTAGAAGACCAAAGCGCTGCTCGGCACCACTTGCCGAGCGAGTAAGAGGTCGGCTCAGAGACCTCGGCGCGATGAACACAGTCACAAACAAAACGACTACACAAAGTTACAAAGGACATGCGAGTTCGAAAAAGAAATGTTATTAATAATTGGGATACAGTACAAAGCGACTCTTCCGTACAACAAGGTCACAAGGCCTTAAAGTACAAAAATTACAATGCCGACCCACTACACTTCGGTGCGTCGACCTCGGCCGTCAACTCGTCCCGCTCGGTCGTCAGTTTGGCCACCGCGGCCGCCAGTCCCTCTCCCTCCATCCGAAGCTCTGCCTCTACAGTCTGCAGGTGACAGATCTCGGAAAGCAGATCGTCCCTCTCCGCTGTTATTTTTGACAAATTGTACCGAATACACTAGATCCGAAGAGTGTTGCTAAAGGCGGTCGCCGAACCTTCGTCCTCTCCTACGGGGGTCATCTTGGCAATCCTGCTCTCCAGACGTCGTATATCGATGTCCCGCTGACCTAGGACGAGCTGAAGATGGTTCCGCTCGTTTTCGACTCGGCGCAATCCCAGCTCGACTTCGTAGAGCTGCTCTCGGCACCTCCCCAAGCACGGCCTCGTCCCCCCTGAGAGAGCCTCGGCTAGAGGGTTGTCATCCGAGTGAGCAGGCTCGGCGTCTTCGGCCACCACCACAAGCTGAAAAGAAGAAGAGTCAAACAACAAAATTTCAAACACTGCCGAAGCCCAACACTTCAAGAATTTTCAATCAGACTTTCAAACTTTGAGTAAGTTGTTAGAGATCGGAAGTTACATAGAAGCAAAGCAAAGGTTTTTATTCAAATAAAGTAGCCCTACATACAACTAGACCGACGCTACAACAGGGTTTTATAATAACTTAGAGAGACATAATACAACATGTTTAGCGCTTCTTCGGAAGGGGAACGCTCCGGTTCAAGAAAACCCGGGGTCGGCGACGCCTGATCTCTGAGCTCGACTCCAAACCAGCGAAGCGAGATCCCCCTTCGCCGCTAACCCTAACTGCGGCGCCAACTGAGGCGCCGCTAGACGAGACAGCTACACTACTCTGAGCGTCAGCAGGACTCCGCCTCACTGCAGGCAAACGAGTCGTAAGTTCGTAGAAAGTAATCCCTTTCTCGTTCTCTTCGCGAGTACACGACGTACTACGAACGTTGGCCCTCCCAGGCAGAGGCTTGAGCGATGCAATCTCTTCCTCCAGCTCGATAATCCTATCTCTCAGAACATCATCCTTCGACGACATCTTCAAACGAGGAGGTCTCGACGAGCCCGCCACATCGGCACTATCGGTCGCAAGACGTCGATAATGTGTGACCTCGATCCCTCTGTCTATCGTAATCCTCCTAAGCTTGTCGACCTTTTGGCGCTCGGATGACAACTTCTCCAACTCGGAGGCTAACTCCTCTTCTTTCGCCGAACGTTCTTTCTCCGTTACGTCCAAGTGACGGACCTCGGCCAAGAGCTTGCTATTCTTTTGCTCGGCAACCAAAAGCTCCCTGTGAAGCCCCACTGTCTCGCCTTCGAGACGAGAAGCTTGGGGTTGCTTCCGTAGTTGCTTCAACTCACGACAATACCCCCTCGCAGCCGCCTTTATCTCCTCCAGCTTCAAGAGCATATAAAACCGCCTCTCTCGGCTATGAGAAAGCGCTCGCTTCGTCTCTTTTAGCTCCTTACGAAGATACGAAACCTCTGTGATCGGACCAAACTTCACCTGAAAAGCGAAGAAAAATCCGAGGCCCAACACTTGGAGAAATTTTGCAACTAGTCAAACATAAAATCCGAGCTCTAACACTTGGAGAATTTTTGGCCAAACAAAAAGTGTTTTCATTCAAAACTCAAAACGCATTACAAGAGCGGTGGCCAGTCTGCGGTCAGGCTTACACATAAAAAGAAAAAAAGAGGACTAAAGACGCAACCAAGTCAGGGGTCGACCTTTTTGTCGCTCGGATCTGCCGACCTCCCGACGATTCCCAAGTCCTCGTCCACGTCCTCATCCTCGGAGCTGTCCTCCTCTTCATCTTCGGCCTCGGTCTCGCCCGTGCCTTCGACACCCTCGGTCTGTCCCTCGGGGCCGAGCATTACCGAAGGGAGCTCTTCCTCGCCGTCGACAGGGTCGTAGAAGTGGTAGGAGGAGGTGTCGAACCCCGGGTTCCGAGCTACGATATGAAGCAGGGCTCGGCCGTACGCATCCTCCATGTTCTTGAACATGTGCTCCTCGGCCTCTTGCTGGACAGCCCTCTTCGCCTTCGCCACCTTCGACTGGTGCTTCGCCCTGATCCTCTCGGTCTCCTTCCGAGCTTTCTCCGCCTCCGACTGGGCTTTGGCCAGCTCATCCTTAAGCTCGGCATTCTCCTTCTCTGAGGCCTCGAGCTTGGCTGCCTCGTCCTTCGACCGCGGAATGGCTTCGGCTAGCTACGCCTCCAACCCTGCCACTTCGGCACCGCGTTTTGTCGAGAGGAGTTGCTCAGCATCGAGTAGCTTCACAGCTTTTGCACGCTCCGACCTCTCCCGGTCGTACTGCGCCGCCAGCTCTTGTTCTTTGCTCGCGAACTCTTCGAGCAAGAAGTTGAAGTGGCAGAGGGTCTGAAAAGAGAACAAACGGTTAAGGTCCGGACCTAGAAACTTAGAAAATTTCGGAAAAAATGCTTCAAGAAGAAAGTGCTCGGTCCTTTGGGGTCGGCAGGTGCTTCATCGCCTGCATACAAATGTTGTCGTCCCCCAAAAAACCGTCGACCTTCATTACTTGCCAGTCGGGGACGAAGATCTGCTTGTGCTCCTCGGTCAGAATCTTCTCCGCTTCGGCAGTGAGGGGCGGAACTTGGAGGGATAACACCTTGCTCACGTTGAACGCGCCGCTCGACGAGTCGGGAGCATCGGTCTTCGCCGGTGGAGTCAGCGCATCCGAGGAAGGGAGATCGGAGGCCGCGACTTGGTCGTGCACGGGATCGGCTTCCAGGACCTCGACCACCGGTAGGTCGGCTGTCTTTGGAACGGAAGGTATCTTCGGCGCTCGGCCGCCCTGAGGCCCCGTCGAAGGTCTCTTCTTCTTCTTCGCCTCCTGCTCCCTAGCCGCCTTGGCCTTCGCCATCAACGCCCTATAGTCCATCTTGGAAGACTCTGCACAAACCGAATGAAAAAACTTAGAAAAATTTTCAAGAACTTCAAGCAAAAAGTAAAAATACCAGAAGCGTACTGGGGTCGATCGGACTGAGACCCCCTTGGAACAAAGCCTCCTCGGTAATGTCTTTCCAACTTAGCGTTGGCAGGCTGAAGAGTTTCTTGAGGACTTCCGTCTCCTCGTCACTCAGCACCGGCTCCTTCTTTGCTCGCTTGGGCAGGCCTTCCCTCGACCAAGCTATCGGAATTTCCTAGGGTACGGGAGCTCGGACAATGAAATACTTCTCCTTCCAATGCTTGATCGAGTCTGGGTTCTCGATCAACTTCACGCCTGTTCGCGGCGAAAGGTAGAACCTCTGCTCATTCCTGTTCGGCTGACAGGGGCGGTAGAGGCTCCGAAGGAGGAACAGACTTGGCTCGGCGCCGATCTCTTGACACTGAAGAACAAACGCCAAAACGTGCCTCCAAGTGTTTGGCATCAGCTGGGCGGGGCAGAGGCAGTACCAATTGAGGACCTCGGCAATGAACGGATGCATCGGAAAGCGAAGCCCGGCGGCCAAGGAGTCGACCGGAAAAACGCACGCGTCGGCTGAAGACGACGTGCAGGCTCGGAAACCAGGCCCCTGGAGAAGCATCCCATACTCGGCAGGGATCTGGAATCCAGTCCGGATCCGTTGCAGATCAGCCTCAGTAAGGACCGAAGAGATATGGTCCACCTCAGACATCTCTCTCGACTCGTTCTCCTCTACGGACTTGGCGGTGCCCTGCGTCACCTTCTCCAGCATCTCTTCGGAGTAGCTCCGTACTCCCCCAACGCTCGACAGAACGATCGGCTACCGACCGAACTCCCCTGCCGTCTTCAGCTGCTCTATGACCGTCACGACTCCCTTACCCTTCCGGGAGCTCGCTGCAACATCCTGGGGTAGCTCGGCGACCTCCCCACTCTTGCTCGGCCGGACCACGGTCTGCTCGGTCGGCTCCACCACCTCCTTCTCTTTACCCGCTCGGCTCACGACTCGGTCCGAGGCGGGGGTCTCATCCGAAGAAGTAATCTTAACCATTTTTTCTAAAGAGAGAGAAGAGAGACTGACCTTGAAGTGATAGTTACGGCCGGAAAAGTTCGCCGGAGCAAAGAAACGCCTTGCCGCGACAGCTAGCATCGCCACCCAGGAGCTAAAAACTTCGATGGTGAAAAGTAAAAACTTGAGAGAGAAAGTAGAAGTGAATAATGAGATTTGGGGTGGGGGAGTGAAGATTTATAGTAAAAGAAAAAGTCTCTTGGGCTTCCTAACTAAAGGGCGCGACTCTTGAGCGGCTTTTGAAGCGTTACAAAAGCCCAAACGACTCTGTACCCGAGCAGCAACGGTTGGCAAAAATGCAAAACGTTTCTGTAGCGCCCCGATTTCCGATACTGGGAAACCGTGACACGAGCCAAGATCTTTTCTTCAATTAGTCACAATACACAGAAAAACAGGAGAATTTAAAACTTTTTATTCAATACCCAATGTATTACAAGTCTGAACATTACACAACTGCAATACATTACAATAGAGTTACAATAATACCTTTACAATCCCAAGTATTACAACCTTCAACATCTTACATCAAAGTACAAGAATGAAGAACAACACTTGGTAACTCTCACTTGAGTACTTCTCGACTGATACATAATTAATACATGAACTGCAGCGGAACTAAACTTAATATTGACTCCTTGCTTTCCCTGCCTTGAGTCCTCCTGAATCTCGCACCTGTACTTCTGCTATCCAGTACCTATTGAAGTGGGGACGTCAGTATTCACTGACGCTTAAAGGCTGATCATATAGCAGCGAATCTTCCAAACAATATACACAATATAGCAATGGTGTTGGTGTAGTTTAAGTGTACGTGAGTGCTATGACTAGACTCTAATCCGATATTTAAGTAGAACTAGAATGCTTCCTCGCATTATGAATTCTAATTATACATAGCCCGTTCCTGACAATACTCCATGACTCTGTGAGGTTGCAGAAGGGGTCAAGTGCCCCCCATGCAGTCTGCTTATGGTGTCTCCGTTTTCCACTACTACCCGGCAAGCCGGACCTCACTCGATCCCAGTATATCGGGCATCGTTCCGAAATTAAACCATAGAGTTTCGCAAGCGCAGGGCAGCGCGAAACCTACCCTGTGGCACTCTCTGGGGTATAGCAAGCGCAGGACTGCACCATGCATCCTGTGGCACCCCAGCCACGGTATTTCAGGAATTAACAGAGCGAGATACGCAACCCGTGTCCTCAACCTGTGAGATGGCACCGTGCGTATCCCTTTGACGGGACGCTTCCTATTCTAATGTCAGCAAGTCTCCGAAAGCAACATGCAGCCCATACTACATGCGACTCCATCTCAAGCCGTTTCTCCATATATAGGGATTTGAACCCACGTTACGCATTCTAATTGTACACGACCTGTTCCTGACAATACTCCATGACTCTGTGAGGTTGCAGAGGGGTCAAGTGCCCCCCATGCAGTCTGCTTATGGTGTCTCCGTTTTCCACTACTACCCGGCAAGCCGGACCTCACTCGATCCCAGTATATCGGGCATCGTTCCAAAATTAAACCATAGAGTTTCGCAAGCGCAGGGCAGCGCGAAGCCTACCCTGTGGCACTCTCTGGGGTATCGCAAGCGCAGGACTGCACCATTGCATCCTGTGGCACCCCAGCCACGGTATTTCAGGAATTAACAGAGCGAGATACGCAACCCGTGCTCCCAACTTGTGAGACGTCACCGTACGTATCCCTTTGACGGGAAGGTACAACCCAGTACACCACCTAAGGCCTCCCTCAAGGGACAAGTTGGTCGTAAGGTGCCCCCTACAACCAAACTCCTCTCTCTTCGGCAAGGGTCTAAGCAAAATGACCTTTATAAGTCACTACCCTAATGATGTCCTTGACTCGACGATCCTAGGGACGATAATATTATAACATAACGTGCTAGGCCTTAAATTAGGCTTCGCAAGACAACTCTACTAGGCTGCTCAACCTAGACTTACCAGATCCCCTCAGGATCCGGTTCGTGGCTCATCGATCCAAGACCTCGGTCGTGCGAATATACATGCATGCCGCTATGTCTTGATGGTCGATAGCCCACAACGAACTGTGTACTAGCTAACAGCTATACACGAGTAACAACCACATACGAGCCAATAAGCTACGTATGAAACAACAACTACCTACGAGCCAGGCGGGCCTCGTAGGAGACAACAACGTACATACTAGCCAAATAAGCCGCGTATGAGACCCATAGCTACGTACGGGCCGGTCGGGCCGCGTACGAGACAACCACCTACATACGAGCCGACTAAGCTACGTATGAGACCCACAGCTACATACGGGCCAGTCGAGCCACGTACGAGCACAACCGTGTGCAAACAACCATACAGGTAATCAATCCTAGAAGCAACCAAACGTGCTTACTAACAAACTTGGTCATCTAATATTAGAAGCAACAAAAGAGTCTACTAATATTTTATGGTCGGTATTCCACTAAGGAAGAATCCGAAGGCGACCTAACGGCCTTTATCGGACCAACTATCACTAGTGGTCTTCCCAATCCTTATTACCTCAACTTATAGCGCCTTAAGTACGGCACACAATTGCACGCATATTCCTACGACAATCTAATCATATAACACAACCACCATGATACTCCTAGGTATGAATGTGATTAATGCTTGTACTCATATCGAGCTTAAGCATAACGATCACTACGACCTAGACATGAAGTCCCCTATAGTCAAGCGTAGGTTACGAATGAGCATGAAAGCCTACTACTTATCATCACCAATCACCACAACCCAAGCACGGATGGATACTAATATAACATACAACATTCCAAGGCATAGTAGGTATTCTAACATTACTCCTACAACGTTCTAAGCATATACTTGAACTTTAGCATGGTATATCACATACCTACAATTAACTAGCATGGTATATTACATACCTACAATTGAACTAACATGGTATGTCACTTACCTATAATTAAGCTAACATGGTAAGAAATTTTATCATTGCTCCTACAACATCCTAAACATAGTAAAATTGATCCAAGCATGGTAGGAAACTCTTAGAATTTGTCCTACATCATTCTAACATCATTAGGCATGCTAGATATTTTTAGAATAAATCCTACCATTAACTAAGCATGAAACATGATAGGATATTTTTAGAATACATCCTACAACATTTTAAGTATAAAAGCATGGTAGGATATTTTTATAAACAATCCTACAACATGTTAAACATCAAGCATGATAGCATATCTTTAGAAGTAGCCCTACAATTAATTAAGCATGAGAACATGGCTTCTAAGCATTTTTAGAAGTAATCCTACAACATTAGTAGCATAAATATGGCTTCTAAACATTTTTAGAAGTAATCCTACAATATTAGTAGTATGGAAATGGCTCCTAAACATTTTTAGAAATGATCCTACAACATGTGAAGCATAGATATGGCTTCTAATTATTTTTAGAAGAAATCCTACAACACTTGAAGCATAGATATGGCTTCTAATTATTTTTAGAAGAAATCCTACAACACTTGAAGCATAGATATGGCTTCTAATTATTTTTAGAAGAAATCCTACAACACTTGAAGCATAGATATGGCTTCTAATTATTTTTGGAAGAAATCCTACAACACTTGAAGCATAGATATGGCTTCTAATTATTTTTAGGATCAATCCTACAATATTATTAGCATGAATATGGCTTCTAAATATTTTTAGAAGCAATCCTACAATATGTTAGCATGAATATGGCTTCTAAATATTTTTAGGGGCACTCCTACAACATTATACTACTACTACTACTCCTATTTTAATCAAAACATAACTATCTACTACTACTACTACAACATACAACTTTACTACTATCACAACATACAACTTACTACTATTACTACTACTTCATTCTCATAAAAAGAATCACAACATACAACTTACTACTATTACTACTACTTTATCAATCAACATACATGCTACTACTACTTGTTTTATTACATACTACTACTTATTATTATAGCTTACTACTACTTAGTTGCTTACTAATCTTATTTATTACTAGTGATAAAGAAAAGATTATTTTTTTATTTATTTTACTTTACATCTAGTAAAAGAAAAGATAGCTACAACTAGTGCTCAAAATAAAAAGAAGATCTTTTTAATATCTACAACTAGTGATCAAATAAAAGAAAAGATCTTTTTAGCTACAACTAGTGTTTAATAAAAAGAGAAGATCTTTTTCATATTTTACAACTAGTGATCAAATAAAAAGAAAAGATCCTTTTTAAGCTACAACTAGTGTTTAATAAAGAGAGAAGATCTTTTTCATATTTACAACTAGTGATCAAATAAAAAGAAAAGATCCTTTTTAAGCTACAACTAGTGTTTAATAAAGAGAGAAGATCTTTTTCATATTTACAACTAGTGATCAAAAGAAAGATCTTTTTAATTGGACATATGCTTTTATTATTAGTCCAACGTTTAATTAAAGTCCTACAACCCATAATGGTTGTAAAATGAGTTCATATGCTTATGTGAATCAAGTCCTACAACCAACCATGGTTGTATGTCCAACATTATGCAATATGTAAGTTTCTTTAGTCCAATAACATACAAACAACACTACAATAATAAAGCTATGATCTTTATAAGTTTAGTAGTTACTACTACTCCTTTCTTTCTTTTTCATTCATCATTCACAACAACACACCCAAAAACAAAGGAAACAAAACAAGAAGGTGAGAAGAAGAAGTCAAACAACAAAACAACAAACAAACAAACAAACAAACAAATAAACAAAGAAATCAAGTAGTGAAGAAACCCCCACCTTTGCTCTTTGTAGGAAGGACTTGCCTATGCTAACCTTCTCCTTCCCCTAGCTTTTTAGAACTCCTAGGAAAGACCTAGAAGAAAAACTCTCATGTTAGTGTGATGTTCTCTCTTTCTTTTCCTTTCCTTTCTTTCTTTCTTTCTTTCTTTCTTTTGTTTTCTAAAATGAGAGAAGGAGGAGAATGAAGGGCTATTTATAGGTGGAGAGAAGGGTGGAAAGTGTAAATGCACACACACTATTTCACAAAAACCCCTCCTTCTTTTCTTTTTTTGGGCCGGCCACACCTAGGAGAAGGGGGAGAAGTGGGGGAGGTGTTATGTGGGGGAAGGTTTGATGTGGGGGAGAAATTTTTCTAGAAGGATTCTCAACCCTCTTTTGTCTTGTAACCCTAGGTTTAGCTACCAAAAATCCCTAATCAAACCCTAACCATCCTACTAGGTTATAGGAAAATAAGTGTTGTCCAAAATATACAACACATAATTCGTATAGTGCACTAATCGACATACTACTCGTATGTGCGCGTATATGTCCGTATACCGGAAAATTTTCGCATAATCCGCATAAAAATAATTAAATCTTGGAAATAATAATAAAATAAATTTTATTATTAGTTCGGAAGATTACAGTATCAATTTGATACAATACGGATGTATACTGGCCGATATCTGGATACAGATATTGTCTATGGACAAACCGGGTGAAAATCACCAAAATATTCTAATTTTGGAATTAAAACAAAATAATAATAAAATAATAATAAAATAATAATTTATATATGGTAATATCCGTCCGGGATATTACAATACTCCCTCCTTAGAATAGTTCTGTCCTCAGAACTACGTTAAGTTAGGAAAACAGGCAAACACTCATACCCTAATAACTTGGGGATAGAAAGCTTATGCCGCTTTTCGGCTCCCAAGTGGCTTATCCATGAACTGGTTCTCCAAAGAACCCGACCTTTGCAATTCGGTAGCTACTCCCTCCTTAGAATAGGACGTGTCCTATGAACATCACTTCCAACTTCCAGGATTCTCTCCTGAAATTTTGACGCTTCATGTGGTGTAATTAACCGAACTGATTCTTGAGTTGCCTCCCGCACACACCTCAACTATTGGAAAAATTATTTAGACAGAAGATTATGATGAACCAAGTTGAACAAAACAGTTGCCTAGATTTTATATATATAAATCAGACGGGTTACAAAAAGTGTTACATCATATATAACTTCTTCCGTCCAAAAATAAGTTTCAAAAGATGCAACCTTTAGACTTAGTTGCAGTTCTATATGCACATATTGTTACTAGCTCCTTCAACTTGCTCTTAGTACGTGCGAACTCTCACCCTTGGTGCGCAGGCTCCTTTCCTTTGTTGTCCATCTTTAAGGCTGATTTGTCGTCATTTTTGTGAAGTTGGGGACAGTTTGGCCTAGTATGACCAATCTCCCTACAGTTGTAACATGTACGGGTTTCCACCTGAGAGTTCTTCACCGGACATTGTTTCCTGAAATGACCTCGCTCGCCACATAAGAAACAACTTCCCGGGTTGGCGCCTCTAATTCTGCCCCTTGTTTTCTGAGTCTTCTGTTTCTGACCTTGGTTCTCAAATCCGGATGCAGGTGTAGGTCTTTTTCCTCGTCGTTGTGGACAGACTGATTGCTTGTGCCCATCTTCCTCACAGAAATGGCATACTAAAACCTTGGCGGTCTCTAGAACTTGCTCCCACTCACGTCGTAGTTGTGCTAATCTGGCGTTGAAATATTTCCGCTCTTCCGCCATGCCTGCTAATGTAGCTATGCAAGCATCACTTAGTTGGTTAGCTCGACGATCTATCCTAGCTACGTACTTCATGAGCTTTCTCATTTCTCGATATATGCTGGCTGCCGCCGCCCTGCGTTGATCCATACTTGGCCCTTGCGGTGGTGAAGGCGAGTTCATCTTAAGGTTAACTTGTAGTGAAATCTCCTTCGGCTCCTCACTCGAGATTATCGGATCCTCCATTGCATTCGGCTCAATCTCTTCCATCAATACATCCTCGGTTAGGATATCTTCGAATGCCATCCTAAAATACATATACTGGAATTAGTTCAGATATAGGAAAATCATAAAACATAAGTTGAAAGGAACAACAATATGAATTACAACTACCTATAACTAACTAAGACCCGACTCCTAAAGGGCATCCAAGTTTAATTTTCCTGCTGTGTTGGACTGTAAATTGAAGTTAGCTCTGATACCACTCTGTAGCGCCCCGATTTCCGATACTGGGAAACCGTGACACGAGCCAAGATCTTTTCTTCAATTAGTCACAATACACAGAAAAACAGGAGAATTTAAAACTTTTTATTCAATACCCAATGTATTACAAGTCTGAACATTACACAACTGCAATACATTACAATAGAGTTACAATAATACCTTTACAATCCCAAGTATTACAACCTTCAACATCTTACATCAAAGTACAAGAATGAAGAACAACACTTGGTAACTCTCACTTGAGTACTTCTCGACTGATACATAATTAATACATGAACTGCAGCGGAACTAAACTTAATATTGACTCCTTGCTTTCCCTGCCTTGAGTCCTCCTGAATCTCGCACCTGTACTTCTGCTATCCAGTACCTATTGAAGTGGGGACGTCAGTATTCACTGACGCTTAAAGGCTGATCATATAGCAGCGAATCTTCCAAACAATATACACAATATAGCAATGGTGTTGGTGTAGTTTAAGTGTACGTGAGTGCTATGACTAGACTCTAATCCGATATTTAAGTAGAACTAGAATGCTTCCTCGCATTATGAATTCTAATTATACATAGCCCGTTCCTGACAATACTCCATGACTCTGTGAGGTTGCAGAAGGGGTCAAGTGCCCCCCATGCAGTCTGCTTATGGTGTCTCCGTTTTCCACTACTACCCGGCAAGCCGGACCTCACTCGATCCCAGTATATCGGGCATCGTTCCGAAATTAAACCATAGAGTTTCGCAAGCGCAGGGCAGCGCGAAACCTACCCTGTGGCACTCTCTGGGGTATAGCAAGCGCAGGACTGCACCATGCATCCTGTGGCACCCCAGCCACGGTATTTCAGGAATTAACAGAGCGAGATACGCAACCCGTGTCCTCAACCTGTGAGATGGCACCGTGCGTATCCCTTTGACGGGACGCTTCCTATTCTAATGTCAGCAAGTCTCCGAAAGCAACATGCAGCCCATACTACATGCGACTCCATCTCAAGCCGTTTCTCCATATATAGGGATTTGAACCCACGTTACGCATTCTAATTGTACACGACCTGTTCCTGACAATACTCCATGACTCTGTGAGGTTGCAGAGGGGTCAAGTGCCCCCCATGCAGTCTGCTTATGGTGTCTCCGTTTTCCACTACTACCCGGCAAGCCGGACCTCACTCGATCCCAGTATATCGGGCATCGTTCCAAAATTAAACCATAGAGTTTCGCAAGCGCAGGGCAGCGCGAAGCCTACCCTGTGGCACTCTCTGGGGTATCGCAAGCGCAAGACTGCACCATTGCATCCTGTGGCACCCCAGCCACGGTATTTCAGGAATTAACAGAGCGAGATACGCAACCCGTGCTCCCAACTTGTGAGACGTCACCGTACGTATCCCTTTGACGGGAAGGTACAACCCAGTACACCACCTAAGGCCTCCCTCAAGGGACAAGTTGGTCGTAAGGTGCCCCCTACAACCAAACTCCTCTCTCTTCGGCAAGGGTCTAAGCAAAATGACCTTTATAAGTCACTACCCTAATGATGTCCTTGACTCGACGATCCTAGGGACGATAATATTATAACATAACGTGCTAGGCCTTAAATTAGGCTTCGCAAGACAACTCTACTAGGCTGCTCAACCTAGACTTACCAGATCCCCTCAGGATCCGGTTCGTGGCTCATCGATCCAAGACCTCGGTCGTGCGAATATACATGCATGCCGCTATGTCTTGATGGTCGATAGCCCACAACGAACTGTGTACTAGCTAACAGCTATACATGAGTAACAACCACATACGAGCCAATAAGCTACGTATGAAACAACAACTACCTACGAGCCAGGCGGGCCTCGTAGGAGACAACAACGTACATACTAGCCAAATAAGCCGCGTATGAGACCCATAGCTACGTACGGACCGGTCGGGCCGCGTACGAGACAACCACCTACATACGAGCCGACTAAGCTACGTATGATACCCACAGCTACATACGGGCCAGTCGAGCCACGTACGAGCACAACCGTGTGCAAACAACCATACAGGTAATCAATCCTAGAAGCAACCAAACGTGCTTACTAACAAACTTGGTCATCTAATATTAGAAGCAACAAAAGAGTCTACTAATATTTTATGGTCGGTATTCCACTAAGGAAGAATCCGAAGGCGACCTAACGGCCTTTATCGGACCAACTATCACTAGTGGTCTTCCCAATCCTTATTACCTCAACTTATAGCGCCTTAAGTACGGCACACAATTGCACGCATATTCCTACGACAATCTAATCATATAACACAACCACCATGATACTTCTAGGTATGAATGTGATTAATGCTTGTACTCATATCGAGCTTAAGCATAACGATCACTACGACCTAGACATGAAGTCCCCTATAGTCAAGCGTAGGTTACGAATGAGCATGAAAGCCTACTACTTATCATCACCAATCACCACAACCCAAGCACGGATGGATACTAATATAACATACAACATTCCAAGGCATAGTAGGTATTCTAACATTACTCCTACAACGTTCTAAGCATATACTTGAACTTTAGCATGGTATATCACATACCTACAATTAACTAGCATGGTATATTACATACCTACAATTGAACTAACATGGTATGTCACTTACCTATAATTAAGCTAACATGGTAAGAAATTTTATCATTGCTCCTACAACATCCTAAACATAGTAAAATTGATCCAAGCATGGTAGGAAACTCTTAGAATTTGTCCTACATCATTCTAACATCATTAGGCATGCTAGATATTTTTAGAATAAATCCTACCATTAACTAAGCATGAAACATGATAGGATATTTTTAGAATACATCCTACAACATTTTAAGTATAAAAGCATGGTAGGATATTTTTATAAACAATCCTACAACATGTTAAACATCAAGCATGATAGCATATCTTTAGAAGTAGCCCTACAATTAATTAAGCATGAGAACATGGCTTCTAAGCATTTTTAGAAGTAATCCTACAACATTAGTAGCATAAATATGGCTTCTAAACATTTTTAGAAGTAATCCTACAATATTAGTAGTATGGAAATGGCTCCTAAACATTTTTAGAAATGATCCTACAACATGTGAAGCATAGATATGGCTTCTAATTATTTTTAGAAGAAATCCTACAACACTTGAAGCATAGATATGGCTTCTAATTATTTTTAGAAGAAATCCTACAACACTTGAAGCATAGATATGGCTTCTAATTATTTTTAGAAGAAATCCTACAACACTTGAAGCATAGATATGGCTTCTAATTATTTTTGGAAGAAATCCTACAACACTTGAAGCATAGATATGGCTTCTAATTATTTTTAGGATCAATCCTACAATATTATTAGCATGAATATGGCTTCTAAATATTTTTAGAAGCAATCCTACAATATGTTAGCATGAATATGGCTTCTAAATATTTTTAGGGGCATTCCTACAACATTATACTACTACTACTACTCCTATTTTAATCAAAACATAACTATCTACTACTACTACTACAACATACAACTTTACTACTATCACAACATACAACTTACTACTATTACTACTACTTCATTCTCATAAAAAGAATCACAACATACAACTTACTACTATTACTACTACTTTATCAATCAACATACATGCTACTACTACTTGTTTTATTACATACTACTACTTATTATTATAGCTTACTACTACTTAGTTGCTTACTAATCTTATTTATTACTAGTGATAAAGAAAAGATTATTTTTTTATTTATTTTACTTTACATCTAGTAAAAGAAAAGATAGCTACAACTAGTGCTCAAAATAAAAAGAAGATCTTTTTAATATCTACAACTAGTGATCAAATAAAAGAAAAGATCTTTTTAGCTACAACTAGTGTTTAATAAAAAGAGAAGATCTTTTTCATATTTTACAACTAGTGATCAAATAAAAAGAAAAGATCCTTTTTAAGCTACAACTAGTGTTTAATAAAGAGAGAAGATCTTTTTCATATTTACAACTAGTGATCAAATAAAAAGAAAAGATCCTTTTTAAGCTACAACTAGTGTTTAATAAAGAGAGAAGATCTTTTTCATATTTACAACTAGTGATCAAAAGAAAGATCTTTTTAATTGGACATATGCTTTTATTATTAGTCCAACGTTTAATTAAAGTCCTACAACCCATAATGGTTGTAAAATGAGTTCATATGCTTATGTGAATCAAGTCCTACAACCAACTATGGTTGTATGTCCAACATTATGCAATATGTAAGTTTCTTTAGTCCAATAACATACAAACAACACTACAATAATAAAGCTATGATCTTTATAAGTTTAGTAGTTACTACTACTCCTTTCTTTCTTTTTCATTCATCATTCACAACAACACGCCCAAAAACAAAGGAAACAAAACAAGAAGGTGAGAAGAAGAAGTCAAACAACAAAACAACAAACAAACAAACAAACAAACAAATAAACAAAGAAATCAAGTAGTGAAGAAACCCCCACCTTTGCTCTTTGTAGGAAGGACTTGCCTATGCTAACCTTCTCCTTCCCCTAGCTTTTTAGAACTCCTAGGAAAGACCTAGAAGAAAAACTCTCATGTTAGTGTGATGTTCTCTCTTTCTTTTCCTTTCCTTTCTTTCTTTCTTTCTTTCTTTCTTTTGTTTTCTAAAATGAGAGAAGGAGGAGAATGAAGGGCTATTTATAGAAGGAGTGGGAGGGGGTAAGTGCACCATTGGCACAAAATAACCCCAAAACAAGGAGGGCCGGCCATGCTTTAGGAGGTGGGATTGGGGGGAGGTGCTATGTGGGGAAAAATTGACATGGAGGAGGAGTTTTCTAGAAGAGTTCTTAACCCTCTTATGTCTTTGTAACCCTAGGTTTAGTCTCTAAATCAAACCCTAACCATCCTACTAGGTTATAGCAAAATAAGTGTTGTCCAAAATATACAACACATAATTCGTATAATGTACTAATCGTCCTACTACTCGTATGTGCGCCTATATGTCCGTATACCGGAAAATTTTCGCATAATCCGCATAAAAATAATTAAATCTTGGAAATAATAATCAAATAAATTTTATTATTAGTTCGGAAGATTACGGTATCAATTTGATACAATACGGATGTATACTGGCCGATATCTGGATACAGATATTGTCTATGGACAAACCGGGTGAAAATCACCAAAATATTCTAATTTTGGAATTAAAACAAAATAATAATAAAATAATAATAAAATAATAATTTATATATGGTAATATCCGTCCGGGATATTACAGTTTCGATACAAGTCAAATAGCTCGGCACACACGAGATCAAAATCCGAGCGACGTGCGATCCGAACCCAACATCAAAGAGCCCGGTCGGCTACCGAACAAGAGCCCGTCTCGAGATTCGTGCCACCATCCACCGGCTCAGATCGCGCCACACCGCCCGGATGAAGCACTTCGGAACCGGACCCCCCGCATCTGTCCCAGGAAGCAGGAGAAAATTTGGATTAAAAGTTTTAAGGCACCCGCCCTCGGCGAGCGCCCCGGGCCTCAGGACTCGGTCGGTTCCCCTCTCACCCGTGATCAACTCGAGGCCTCGGAAGCCGAAACCACGAATTGTTCAAGGGTGGGAGAAAAACCACCATCGCGTGAGGCCCAGTCAGAAGGCAGATCGGCCCACCTCCCATCTCTAGCTCCTTCGGGCTGACAACCATCAGAAGCCGTCAGCCCGGAAAGAAGACTGAGATCGGAGAAGCCCAATCCGTCCGAGGCACCTTGTCCCCCGGGTCCGGACTCTGGTCGTCACCCCTTCTGCCCTGATCTCCCCTGGCCCTGACATCCGCATCGGGGCCGTCAGAGTCAGGAGAAGATCACGGCGGAAGAGTGACCACCCATCCGATGTTCTCAGGGTTAGAATTTTTCAAAAAAGAAGCATCCGCCCAAGGCAGACACCTCCGATGGTCGATGAACCACCATTGCTGTGATCGAAACTACAGGGGGAGTGGGGTATTTATAACCTCCCCCCAAGGACCAGCCATTATGGCCCTCGGGCGGCCAAGCGACGGAAGCTCAGCAGCCACGCCTAGGGAGCTGAAGCGCCATGCGTTAATTAGAGGACGCCATTCTTAATGACCCCAGGAAGTTGGAACGCCACAAAAATCCTGGGGCGCCATTAATGCTCTTGGGAACTAGGCCCGTCTCGAGATTCGCGCCACCATCCAAAGGCTCAAATTGCGCCACCACGCTCGGACTGCCGAACCCTTAGACCTCCGGTCGGCTAACCGAGCAAGTGCCCATCCGAGCCCCAAAACGGAGAAAATTCACTTTCTCTTCAACATTCGTGTAAGATCTCGATCAGACGGCCCAGATCTTGCCAGCGTTGGTAAACGACAAGATAGAGTTTTCTTGGAAACCGAGCCGTCTCGAGATTCGTGCCATTATCCAACGACCCAGATCTTGCTAGTGTCGCTAGACGACAAGATATCATTCTCTTGGGAACTGGGCCCATCTCGAGATTCGTGCCCCCATCCAACGGCTCAGATCACGCCACTACGCTCGGACTGCCGAACCCTTAGACCTCCGATCGGCTAACCGAGCAAGTGCCCATCCGAGCCCCAAAACGGAGAAAATTCACTTTCTCCTCAACATTCGTGTAAGGTCTCGATCAGACGGCCCAGATCTTGCCAGCGGCGGTAAACGACAAGATAGAGTTTTCTTGGAAACCGAGCCGTCTCGAGATTCGTGCCATCATCTAACGGCCCAGATCTTGCCAGCGTCGCTAGACGACAAGATAGCGTTCTCTTGGAAACTGGACCTGTCTCGAGATTCGTGCCACCATCCAATGGCTCAGATCGCGCCACCACGCTCGGACTACCGAACCCTTAGACCTCCGGTCGGCTAACCGAGCAAGTGCCCATCCGAGCCCCAAAACGGAGAAAATTCACTTTCTCCTCAACATTCGTGTAAGATCTCGATCAGACGGCCCAGATCTTGCCAGCGTCGCTAAACGACAAGATAGCATTTTCTTGGGAACCGAGCCGTCTCGAGATTCGTGCCATCATCCAACGGCCCAGATCTTGCCAGCGTCGCTAGACGACAAGATAGCGTTCTCTTGGGAATTGGGCCCGTCTCGAGATTCGTGCCCCTATCCAATGGCTCAGATCGCACCACCACGCTCGGACTGCCAAACCCTTAGACCTCCGGTCGGCTAACCGAGCAAGTGCCCATCCGAGCTCCAAAACGGAGAAAATTCACTTTCTCCTCAACATTCGTGTAAGATCTCGATCCAACGGCCCAGATCTTGCCAGCGTCGCTAGACGACAAGATAGCGTTCTCTTGGAAACTGGGCCCGTCCCGAGATTCGTGCCACCATCCAACGGCTCAGATCGTGCCACGTCGCTCGGACAGCCGAACCCTTAGACCTCCGGTCGGCTAAACGAGCAAGTGCCCATCCGAGCCCCAAAACGGAGAAAATTCACTTTCTCCTCAACATTCGTGTAAGATCTCGATCAGACGGCCCAGATCTCGCCAGCATCGCTACACGACAAGATAGCGTTTTCTTGGGAGCTGAGCCCGTCTCGAGATTCGTGCCACCATCCAACGCCTCAGATCGTGCCACGTCGCTCGGACAGCCGAACCTTTGGACCCCCGGTCGGCAAACCGAGCAAGTGCCCATCCGAGCTCCAAAACAGAGAAAAAAGGCGCCAAGCAACCACGACCGTTGGATCTCCCAGAAAATCGCATTTCTGGTGATGAACGGTCCAGATCGTGCCACGTGCGCTAAACGACAAGATAGCATTTTCTTAGGAACTGAGCCTGTCTCGAGATTCGTGCCACCATCCGACGGCTTAGATCGCGCCATGTCGCTCAGATAGCCAAACCCTTAGACCCCCGGTCGGCCAACCGAGCAAGTGCCCATCCGAGCTCCAAAAGCGAGAAAATGGCTGCCGAGCGACTACAACCGCCAGATCTCTCAGAAATTCGCGCTCGCCCGAGATCAACGGTCCAGATCAAGCCACGCCATAAATAGGTATTAAAAATCAGTTTTTATTTATTTTAATCGTTTTATTTATTTAAAAATTGCAAAAAAATTACTAAAAATTCGGGAAAATTAACTAGAAATTCTAGAAAATAATTATAAATTCGGTAGAATATTTTTTAGCCCCTGAACGAACAATTATTGCCTAGAATGTATTGTTAAGGCCCCCGAACGACTGGTTAACACATCGCAAAATTAAATAAATAACCCGAAAAAAATAGATAAAAACCATCGGATATTCAACAAGGCTTAAGAACATCTTGCAGCTTCAAAAATCACCTCACTACCCCCTTCGAGATTCAAAACCCTCCATTCGGACTCCGATACAACTCCACTAGCCACTAAAACAGTTAAACTACTCCTCAAAGGCTGATCACACTCAGTCTTTAGGAGTTGGGGGCTCGTGATATGGCTAAAAATGGGGTTAAATCGGAACCGTCCAGATTGGGCACGAATCTTGAAGCTCAGGGGTAAAACGGTAATTTCGCATATAGATGGGCCCGAAGCGGGCACTGGATCTCCCCTTCACAGATCCAATAACCCGCGAAACGGATCCACTCCCGCTGGGTACGGGTCCCGACCCGAGACAAACCCAGACCATCAAGAGGAAATCATGGTCTCTGATTTGACTAAATCAATGGGCCTGATTTGCAGTTATCCTCTCACCGGGAATCAAGGATCAGTTTCCTAAACCAATTATGAGGATTTTACTCCTAACGGTATCACAGGAAATCAGGTCCCTAATCAAATTCCCATGGCGACTATAAATACCTCCGATCTACCACTGTTACCAGGTAATCACTCTTTGGCCAACTTAAGCTCTTTCTTAATCATCACTGGTTACTGACAAGAGCGTCGGAGGGTGCATCGCCGGGATCAACCCCGGTGTGTCGCACTTCCTTGCAGGTGAACGGCGGGAGTCAGCAGCCTAATTCCGACGAACAGGCTTGGATCCGCTGTTCAGATTTTTCCACGAACCCATAAATTCTATCTGTTTACCCCCACACCAGAATCAGCGGTAACAGCATCATATTAATATATAACTGTATATATATAAATATACAACTCCTTCACTTCACACTCAATTACAAAGTAGTATATTAATTCACATTCCATTACTTTTCAGTTTTAATTCTCCAGCATAAATATTCATTTTTTCACAATTACCATCACCTCATCATTTCTTTATTTTCATAAATAATCACATAAGGTTGCAGCCACTTTTCTTTATACTTATTTAGCCAGGCATTTCATTTACCATTCATTTGCATCTACGAACTCACGACTCATATTCTTTCATACTCATCTTCATTCATAAATATTTTCTTTCTCATTCTCATATTACATAACATCACATTCATTCATTTCTTATAACACACATCATCTCGTCTCGTAATACATTACTTTTACTCTTATCATACATTACAACTATCTTCTTTACACTCTCAATACATCATCATACTCATCATTGTTATAACTTACTTTCATTTTTCCTTATAACACATATTTTAATTTACTTCACTTTTTATTTCCATCCCGCAATACCAACATCATATTAACAACTCACTCATTCATCCTGAAAGTTGTGCCAAGGCAGGTAGTTCCCACCATTTCCACGAAAATAGCGGGCAAGTAGTTCCTCGACACACTTCCAAGGTACAACAAACTCATAACACAACATATTTTTCTTTAATAATCATTTTCGTGACCACCATCGTATTATATCTTCACTATCATTTATAAGATGCATAATGCATTCTCTTTACATCCCGTATTCATTCTCATAACACAATTTCTTCATTGTATCCTTATTAATTCACTTTATGTATTTTCTGAATCTCATCTCATAATACACTTCATTTTAACCCTCATTCTTTTTAGATAATACACTGCACCCAAATATAGTTTGGGTAATATACACCACACCCCAAAGCCGATAGCTTGGGTAATAATCACTACACCCCAAGTAGAACTTGGGTGATAACTCATCACATCTCAAGCCAGTAGCTCAATTATTAATTTACTTTAATTCCATTCATCTAATTCTATATCATACTTATTATCTTACTTTGCTTCTCATATTTAATCACATGCTTCCTTTACCAATCATTTTTACTTGCATACTCATGAATCACATTCTTTCATGCTCCTCATCATATACTCATTTTCTTTCACTTTACTTATTCATTTCTAGCCATACACTTACTTCACTATTTCATATCATTTTACACCAAGTACTTTCTTCTCTTTCTCATTCACATTTCATATCATAATCATTTTATTAATTAATTGACCAGTGAGCCACCGTACCCCAAGTCTATCCTGGAGTATCAATTCTCTCTCAGGTCTACATTGAGGTATCAACTCTCTCTCCGGTCTATCTGGAGGTATCTGCACTCCCAGGTTATCCTGGGGTATCAACTCTCTCTCAGGTCTACCTTGAGGTATCAACTCTCTCTCTGATCTATCCAGAGGTATCTGCTCTCCCAGATCGATCGTGGGGTATCAACTCTTTCTCAGGTATACCCTGAGGTATCAACTCTCTCTCTCCGGTCTACCCGGAGGTATCTGCTCTTCCAGGTCTATCCTGGGGTATCAACTCTCTCTCAGGTCTACCCTGAGGTATCAACTCTCTCTTCGGTCTATCCAGAGGTATCCGCACTCCCAGGCTATCCTGGGGTATCAACTCTCTCTCAGGTCTATCCTGAGGTAGCAACTATGGTCAACCGAAATTATTGCTATTAACATTTTCTTTTCATATTTTCTTCACCTTTTATCATCATAGCATCTCATCTTTTATTTGAACTTACTAACATATAAACAATGATCACCATCTCACTTACCCTTTCAATGCACCACATACAAGAAATATCACTGTAATTAACATATAAAATCATCACATCATATTATTACACGTCACAACTGTACTGTATCATTTATTTTATCATTACCTCACACCTCATGAGTATACCATACTATTTATTATCTCATTATCACATGTTTGCATACGTCCGGTTAGCTAATTAATCAGATTATGACACCACATTATTTCTATCAAGAATGCATTGAATGATTTATTTTGTCACATTATAAAATTAAGAATAAACCCATTTAAGTAGATGATTATATCGTACTATCGCCCATTAGTTTCACTTAATACCTCCATATATTATACACACTCACTCGTTACCTTCATCAATTACGATACCTCGATTCATTGCCACCCATATATATCACACACGTACACCAAATAGGTCAATACACCATAATACCGCACATTTATATGTCATCTTTATTTATCTTTCGTATATCATACGTATATCAACACCAAATATTCAATACCACACAAATTCAACATATAACGCAATTTCAACATATAAAAATTTCATATTTTCGGTTAAATCTTCATTTGGATGTATTTCACACAAATCACATCAAACTCGTATAAAATTCTGTCAAGACAGACTATATCCCTAGTATAATCATACTCACCTGCTATCTCGCGAAGACTCGAAGCATCACTTCTCCATCTCACATCCGAAGTCACTAACATCTCCTATTATCAAATTTCAAAGCAATTAGGGCTCAAATCATCCAAACCAGCCACAGAAAATAATAACACTAATCCTAATGTCACTCAGGCATTTTATTGAACACCTGGGATGCACATGTGCGTTGCACGTAATATTCAAATTCCTACGGGATTTTTATCCCCAACCAATTACTAGAACCACTCCCAAATTATTCTAATGGCACGACTACAATTTCTACTACCATACGAAAGATAATTTATAGATATATATAATTCTCTTCTAGAAACCCAAAACCCTAATTTATTACCAACTTGTAAAATCTCCGATAATCTGCTAATTTCTCGCCTCTACTATTCCCAACATCTTCTAATCTCTCTACTACCATATTTCTATTCAATAGAAATTAACCACACTAAATTTTATACAAATAAATAAAATAGGATATACCTTCCGGTAGTTGTTTCTCTAAACGGACTCCACCACGAGCTAGAGCACCCTTCAATTAGTCATCCTCTCAATTTAATTCAAAAACCACGGAAAGATGGTGTAGATTTGGGAGAGAGAAGGGTGAGGCCGAAATGGGTTTCGGCGGGTTCTTGCGATCGGGAAAGAAATAGAAAGAAAAGAAGGGAGGAGGAAAAAGGAGAGGAGGGATATATATATATATATATATATATATATATATATATATATATATATATATATATATATATAATTAAAGGGCTATTAACAAATAAACCCCCAAGACTCTGAAATATTTTAAATAACTCCAACCATATACTTTAATAATACCAACAATACAAAATACATAATCCTCCAAAATTATGAAATAAAATAAACAATATTTATTCACATAAAATCTCAACTCATGACTCCAATATATCAATAATGCCAATCTACCACAAATATAGACACCAATATCAATATTTAAAATAAAAATATACCAAATAAAATTCTCACCACTCTAGGAATATAAAAACAGGTATTTTCGGTATTTTACAAATTCGAGGTGTTACAGGGGGGAAATGCATTGGCGTGAGGAATAGCTTGTCGTAATAGCATTGGGTCTGAGTTTCACATGCCGAGACTCGGGGGAGGCATCTGCAGCAGACTCGGAGTCGGAGCGCCATTCCGAGGCATTGGTCTGAGATGTGAGCTTTGCGGTGAAAACCACATAAAGCTTCATAGCGATGAGAGTGAATGGTGCCAAATCCAATACTCGTTTGGCTCCCTGCGTCTTCTGAGCAGCTGCTTCACGATTGCGTTGAATTTAAGGAGACGTTACGTGTCGACGGTCATTCAAAAGGTTACTTCTCGTAGGGATTCGAAGAGACGACCCGTGATGATGGTCATTCGAGAAGTCTCTACCTCTTCTATAAATCGTCCTCCACTTTTCATTTCATGGGGGTTACCTTTTTTCCATCCAGAGTCTGTATAAAAATACTTCCTCATAAATGTTAACTGTATGGTCCAGTGATTCATCCTCGTCCAGTAGTCAAAGCGGTCCGGCTTCAGATTCCTCGGGCCAGTCCACTTCATGGGAGGATGAGTCCCAGCAATCAAGGCTCGAGCGCGTCTCTTCCCTAGAAAGAATCGTGGATGTCGAGTTGATTTTGGATTTGGAAGAGGAAGGACCCGGTCGTGCTGAAGGTGGGGCCGAGACTGGCGTAGCATGGGAGAGCATAGAGAGGGAGGTATGAGGGCCCTCATCTGTGCCTGAAGTCGAAGGCAATCAAGAGAGTCGTAGTCAGGACATGGAGGATGAAGCGGGAACTGGAGCGAGTCATCGGGAGGTGACACCGAGAGCCGAGCAAGAAGATGTTTGCCGGGTTTGGGAAGCGAGGGCCCCCTCAATTGGTGTTGTTCTATCAATCCCTCCTGTTCGTGGACCCCGGGCAGCAAAGAAAAAGAAACCCAATCTTTCTCTCGACAAGGTGTAGCGCCCCGAATTTCTAGATTAATAACATAGAAAATACGTGGCACATTCCCAGTGATCCACTTCAATACAATATTAAACATAACCAACACCACTAAAATTTTTAACATTTATTACAACAAATCTTTTACAAATCACAGCGGAATTCAAAACAAACTCACTCAATATTTCTTTTCATTTACATCTCAAGTTATCTCCAAATGCTATTACAAATTTTACACAAATCTCTTATGAGTCAAGTATATCTCAAAACCAACTTAAGCAATCCACCTCCAACTCTAAGCAACTACCTGCAACAAGTGAGGCTAGAGATGATCCCTAACCCCCAAAACTAACGGGGTCAGCCATAAATGGTGTGAGAAATATAAAAATAAACAAACAACATAAAAGATCATACCTCATAAATTCTTAATCAACAGGTACTACTAAGAATATAGGAAATACGGAATGACAGTAACATAAAACATCAAGTGGAACTAAACTAAGTGTCATGTGTGGGAAACACGAAAAACCACATGCATAAAACCAAGCCAAGAAAACACAAGTTCTATATGCAGACTCTCTAATGCGTACTTGTCGAAGTCTATGCATCCCATTCTACATAGGTTCGGTGCAAGCCCTTAACGTCTTCACTTCATAGGGTTCAATCCCCGCGTCATGAACTAATCCTAACACGATGACTACTACGTGATAAAGATAAACCATGGATAGTATCTCATGCCCGATAATTCCGGAGATGGATCCCACACCCAAGATATTTCACTTGAATAATTCCGGAGATCATCCCACACCGAAACATTGACACGTCACCACAATATACCAGATGTGCTTCACCTCGACTCCGATAATTCCGGAGATCAATCCCACACCACAAGTAGTTACCGTGATAATTCCGGAGATTGTCCCACACCACAAGACTGTGATAATTCCGGAGACATATCCCACACCACTAATAATCTACTGTGATAATTCCGGAGATTAAATCCCACACCGAAAGCCATACTGAGGTTCTTGACTCATGTTCCTGTTCATCATATCACCACTAGTGCCTGTCCTTAACATTTTGGGTTAATGGTTTACTCAACGAATCTCCTAGAGTGATATACCCTACAGCCTAAATTCAAATCCAAATAACTGAAATGCCTCAGTGGGCCTCAACAAATAACTCAACACCGGTATACTAGGGTCACACACCACTAGAGACTCAAACTCAAAAGGTCTAAACTAAAGTTCCACTAAACAAAGTGGCTCAACTAAAAGTCTCAAACTTAATACTTAACTGAATTATCTGAAGAACCAATCATACGAAATAACACTAAAGTTCACAAATGTCCTTCAGTATCAGTCGACTCATACTGATGATAAGTTGACTGTCCAGAGGTCCAAATTCAAGATTTTACAAAAATAAACTAAGTCATTTAACAGTCGACTTAAGAAGGGATCAGTCGACTTACCAGAGGTAAATTCCAATAATTTCTCAAAATATATTCTAAGTATATGAGTCGACTTAAAGGAGTCATAGGTCGACTGTCCAGAAAGGACAATTAACTTTCACAAAAATAATTTCTTCAGTGGACCAGTCGACTGCCTATGAGCTAAGTCGACTGTCCAGAACATCTTTTCAAGGATTCTAAAATAAAACATCAGGCTCGTACCAGTCGACTGCACAGTAGGCCAGTCGACTGTTGGCCTACAGATTTCAAATTTAGGTCTGAATACAAAATCAAAATCTGAAGCTTTCTAATGATCAATGTTTACGAAAATAGTTCGTATTCAGGAAAATAATAAATCTCGACGAATCTTCATTAGGTATATGCATATATATCACTCAAAATATCAATAAGTCAAGATTTAAGTTCTCATGCTCTAATCAAAATTCTTTCATTAGGGTTTTACAAGATCTAAATTCCTTCACAAATCTAAATCAAATCTGAATTATGAATCTAATATCCAGGTATTCATACACAAATCTCAACATGCTTTTAGCAAACAATTTTAATATTAAAGATCTACTATTTCATCCACCATTATTCGCATGATTCATACCACATCGCAATATCTATATTGTTCACAACATCCAACCATTACATCATGATATTTGTACACATAGATCAATCAACAAGACGAATTATAACACTCACAAAATCAAACCAACAAAAACAAAGTCACACGCATGAAACAAACAACAAAACAATTTCTATATCTCTCACCTTTAGATTTGAGAAAGTCCACGAAAATAATCCTCCTCTTGCTAGATCCAAAGTCTCCTTTCTCCACCAAAATAGATCTCCAAAATTTCGGTATTTTATCAGCAATGACGGCTGGGAGAAAAATCCCTTATATATGCCGGATTGATAATTAGGGTTTTACCCTACTTTTGCAAAACAACCATTTCCAAAATACAAATTTACATATATAGATCATTCTTTGGAAATTCCATCAAAACTCATTTAAATTAGGTTTTATAAGAAAATATACATTCTAAATCTTTATTAGTACTGTTCAAAACGTCCAGAATATACATTTTGCACTTTAACCCTTAAAAATGTCAAATTTGAAAAAAGGTCCTTCTTTTCTCAAAAATTACAAATAGCTCCAATAAATTTCAGAAAAATCTGGAAAAATACTAATTAAATCTCAAATATTAAATAGAGATTTTTCATAAAGAAAACTAAATTTTAACACTTCTCATAAAAGCATTTGCACGTGTTTTGCACGTGTACAAAAGATAAATTTTTCTGAAAATGTTCATTAAATCTCCAAAAATAAATTTAATTTCATTTTCAAATATAAAAATAATATTTGAAAATACTGGGTTCTACATCACTCCCTCCTTAGAAGAGTTCTGTCCTCAGAACTACTACTAATGAGTTCAAACAACATATCATCAAAGAAGTCAACATCTCACAAATGGAAACATAATTCAACCAATTATATAAGACAACTCAATCAAAATAGAAGGAATACAACTCAAATCAGAGTACTATCATTCGAAGAATTACAATCACATAACAGAAATACACTCATACAAAAAGTTCAGGAAAATCCTTCTGCATGCGATCCTCAGGCTCCCAAGTAGCCTCCTCAAACTGCTGATTCCTCCACAACACCTTGACCATAGGTATCACCTTGCGCCTGAGAACTTTCTCTCTACAGTCAATGATCTCAACAGGCTGTTCCTTATAACTCAAGTTCACCTGTAATCCTTCAGGAATCTTTACCAACTGATGATTCTGATCTGGCACATACTTCCTCAACAATGACACGTGGAATACATCATGCACTTGTGCCAACACCTCTGGAAGCTTCAATCTATAAGCGGTCTTGCCAATCCGCTCCATGATCCTGTATGGGCCAATGTACCTTGGCACCAACTTGCCTCCCTTGCCAAACCTGATCACTCCTTTGGTCGGAGAAACTTTGAGGAAAACTGCATCCCCAACTTCAAACTCCAAGTCTCTTCGTCGTGTATCAGCATAACTCTTCTGCCGACTCTGAGCCTCGACCAATCTCTTGCGAATCAGCTCAATCTGCTCTGATGTCTGCTGCACAATCTCGGGACCATACATCTGCCTCTCGCCGACCTCATACCAACAAACAGGTGTCCTGCACCTCCTCCCGTACAACGCCTCATACGATGCCATCCCAATACTCGCATGGTAACTGTTGTTATAAGCAAACTCAACCAATGCCAAGTATCTCTCCCAACTACCACCGAAATCCATAACACAAGATCTCAACATATCTTCCAGCACTCAATTCACCCTCTCAGTCTGACCATCGGTCTGTGGATGAAAAGCTGTACTGAAATCAGTTCTGGTGCCTAAAGCTGCTTGTAGGCTCTTCCAAAACCTTGAAGTAAACCTTGCATCTCTGTCGGAAACAATCGACACAGGAACTCCATGAAGTCTCACAATTTCCCCAATGTACAACTCAGCCAATTTCTCCATCGACCAAGTAATCTTCATGGCTAGAAAGTGAGCCGACTTAGTCAAACGGTCCACAACAACCCAAATCGAGTCATTGCCCTTCGAACTCCTCGGCAAACCTGTGATGAAATCCATACTGATATTCTCCCAAACTTCCACTCCGGAATGGGTAACGGCTGTAACAAACCTCCAGGTCTCTGATTTTCTGCTTTGATCTGCTGACAAGTCAGACACCTTGCCACAAAATCTGCCACATCCCGCTTCATACCAGACCACCAAAAATGCTGTTTGATGTCCCTGTACATCTTCGTGCCTCCTGGATGAACTGACAACAAGGTACTGTGTGCTTCCTACAAGATACTTTCTCTTAAATCTGCGTTATCTGGAACACACAATCTCTCACCCAAGCAGAGAACTCCATCTTGGACACGAAACTCTGTTAGCTTGCCCTCTGAAACCTGTTGCAACATCTTCTGAATCTCTAAATCTGATCTCTGACCTTCCACAATCCTCTCTCTCAAGGACGGCTGCAGCCTCAACTGAGCCAAAGATGCCCCTAAACCTTGCAGTACTACCTCGATACCTGCCTGATCGATCTCTGCTGCCAACTCTCTTCGAGTAGTGATCAAACTTGATAAGCTACTCTTCCTGCTAAGTCCATCAGCCACCACATTCGCCTTGCCTGGATGATACTTGATCTCAGGACGAATGTCTTCCAATACCTCCAACCACCTTCTCTGTCGAAGATTAAGATCCTTCTGTTGATAAATGTACTTCAGGCTCTTGTGGTCGGTGTACATATTTACCTTCTCACCATAGACATAATGCCTCCACAGCTTCAAGGCATATATGATAGCTGCTAGCTCCAAATCATGCGCCGGATAATTCTTCTCATGCGGACGCAGTTGCCTTGAACCATAAGCAATGACCTTGCCTTCTTGCATCAAGACACAACCCAAACCTCTGAGAGACGCATCACTGTAGATATCATAATCCTTCCCTGCTTGCGGCAAAGCCAAGATAGGTGCAGTAGTCAACCTTTCCTTTAACTCAAGGAAACTCTCCTTGCACTTATCTGTCCACACAAATGCCACACTCTTCCGGGTCAAACCTGTCAAAGGAACTGTAATCTGAGAATATCCCTGGATAAATCTCCTGTAGTATCCAGCTAAACCCAAGAAATTTCTGACTTCCTTCACAGACGTTGGCCTGGACCAATCCTTCACTGCTTCAACTTTCTGAGGATCAGTAGCTACTCCCTCCTTAGAAAGAATATGACCAAGGAAAGCTACCTCAGACTTCCAAAACTCACACTTCGACAACTTGGCATACAAGCTATGTTCCTGCAATTTTTGCAATACCGCTGTCAAGTGCGTAGAATGCTCCTCCTCCGACTTCGAATACACCAAAATATCATCGATGAATACTACCACGAAGGAGTCAATAAATGGCCTCAAAACCCGATTCATCATATCCATGAAAACTGCTGGCGCATTCGTCAACCCGAATGGCATTACCAGAAACTCATACAGTCCATGACAAGTCCTGAAAGCTGTCTTACTCACATCTTCCTCCTTAACTCGTACCTGATGATACCCTGACCTCAAGTCAATCTTTGAAAATACAGCTGCTCCTCGAAGCCTGTCGAACAAATCATCAATCCGCGGTAGTGGATACTTGTTCTGAATAGTCACCCTGTTCAACTCCCGATAGTTAATGCACATCCTCATTGACCCATCCTTCTTCTTGACTAACAGTACTGGCGCTCCCCACGGAGAAGAACTCGGCCTGATAAGCCCTTTGCTCAACAGCTCCTCAATCTGCTTCTTCACTTCATCCTGCTCTACAGGTGCCATCCTGTATGGAACCTTGGAAATCGGCGCACTTCCCGGCTGAACATTAATGCAAAACTCCACATCTCTCTGCGGCGGTAATCCTGGAAAATCATCCAAGAACACCTGAGGAATATTTCTGACAACCGGGATGCTCTTGACTTCATCTGAAATTGCCATCTTAGATACCGTTGCAGTCACCTTCGGAATCTTCTTCTTCCCTTGGAAAGTCATTGCAGGTCCACCTGGTGCTTTCACTAACACCTCCTTCTGCTTGCATTCGATTATGGCATCATATATTGCCATCCAATCAATGCCCACGATGACATCCACACCCAAAACTTTCAGCTCGATCATATCAATGCCGAACAACCTCCCACCAATCTCGATATCACAACCCTCGTAATATCGATCCGCAATCAGCTCTTCACCTGACGGCGTTGCCACCGACAAAACCCTGTCTGGAAACAACTTCGGTTCCACACCTAAGATCTTTGCAAAACTTGGCGATACAAATGTATGCGATGAACCAGTGTCAAATAAAACCTTTGCCTTTATTCCATTAATTAAAACAACTCCTATTACAATAAGAATGATACTCAATCTTAAATTGTTCTCAAATAAAGGTTTCATTTATTACATTGATTCAAAATAAAATTCAAAATTCTTGCATACCCTGTATTACATTTTCCGAGTTACCAGCGTCCTCCTCGGTTAATGCAAATACTCGCCCTTGCCTCTTCTGAAATTTGCTCTCACCAGAACCATCCTTCTTCGATTGTGGACAATGAGACTGAGAATGTCCTGCCTGCCCACACTGGGAACAAACCTGCTTTGCCAACTTCGGACATGCTGACCTGTAATGTCCTGCCTCCTTGCAGTAATAACAGGTCACCCCTTGAGCTGCAGGTGCCTTCTGCACTGGGTCCCTGAATTTGGCCTGCTTCACTGGGAATCCCTTCCCACTCTGGCCTGATGCTGGCCTCTTGTTCCGGTTCCATGTATCTTGCTTCTTCTGGAACTGGTCCATATCCTACTTAGTCATCGCTGCTCTCCTGACCAGCTTGTCGAATCTTCTGATACCCAACGGGATCATCCTCGACCTCAAGCTTGGCCTCAAGCCCTGCTCAAACTTTTTGGCCTTCTTTGCTTCGTCAACAACCATCTCTGGCGCATACCGCGAAAGCTGAGCAAATTTGGTCTCATACTCCCGCACGGTCATGCTGCCCTGCTGAAGATTCAAGAACTCAGTCGCCTTCTTCTCCTGAACATCTAGGGGAAAGAAACGATCTCTGAACTCCTCCAGAAAAGCTTCCCAAGTCAACGGCTGATCTCCCAAAGCCCTTTTCACTGAATCCCACCAGACACCAGCATCCTTCTCATGCTGCATCGAAGCTAACTTCACCTTGCTGGCTGCTGGAGTCTCCGATACCTCGAAGATCGTCTCCATCTTCCTAATCCAATCGTCTGCTACGGTTGGATCAGCTTGCTCCTCAAAGACTGGCGGCCTCATCCTCTTAAAGGATTCGATCTGCTTAATAGGGTCGGCGTTCACCAATCCATGTCCAGCTCCATGATTTGGCTGCGGATTCTGCTGCTGTGCTTGCTGCTGCGCCACGTTGAATGCCATCAGCGTGTTCAGTTTGTGGTATACCTTGGCATATTCAGCCAGAAGGTCGATCCCATTTCCTCGGGAACTACCAAATCCATCCTCATTGTTGCCACCATTCCTGCCTCTTGGTGCAACCATTTTGAATACTGCAAAACGAGGGAAAAGTTAGAGCATCACACACACAATTCAAATTCACATCAATATCCGTTGGCAAATTCTCAATTGAATCCCAAAGGTAAAACATCTTATTCAATTCTATGTGATACTCACTCTTTAGTGTCTACACCTAGGTACACACACTCTAGTGTCCACACCTAGGTTATTTTTTTTATGTCATGTTTAGTATTACTATAGAAGCGTCGCTCTGATACCAATCTCTGTAGCGCCCCGAATTTCTAGATTAATAACATAGAAAATACGTGGCACATTCCCAGTGATCCACTTCAATACAATATTAAACATAACCAACACCACTAAAATTTTTAACATTTATTACAACAAATCTTTTACAAATCACAGCGGAATTCAAAACAAACTCACTCAATATTTCTTTTCGTTTACATCTCAAGTTATCTCCAAATGCTATTACAAATTTTACACAAATCTCTTATGAGTCAAGTATATCTCAAAACCAACTTAAGCAATCCACCTCTAACTCTAAGCAACTACCTGCAACAAGTGAGGCTAGAGATGATCCCTAACCCCCAAAACTAACGGGGTCAGCCATAAATGGTGTGAGAAATATATAAATAAACAAACAACATAAAAGATCATACCTCATAAATTCTTAATCAACAGGTACTACTAAGAATATGGGAAATACGGAATGACAGTAACATAAAACATCAAGTGGAACTAAACTAAGTGTCATGTGTGGGAAACACGAAAAACCACATGCATAAAACCAAGCCAAGAAAATACAAGTTCTATATGCAGACTCTCTAATGCGTACTTGTCGAAGTCTATGCATCCCATTCTACATAGGTTCGGTGCAAGCCCTTAACGTCTTCACTTCATAGGGTTCAATCCCCGCGTCATGAACTAATCCTAACACGATGACTACTACGAGATAAAGATAAACCATGGATAGTATCTCATGCCCGATAATTCCGGAGATGGATCTCACACCCAAGATATTTCACTTGAATAATTCTGGAGATCATCCCACACCGAAACATTGACACGTCACCACAATATACCAGATGTGCTTCACCTCGACTCCGATAATTCCGGAGATCAATCCCACACCACAAGTAGTTACCGTGATAATTCCGGAGATTGTCCCACACCACAAGACTGTGATAATTCCGGAGATATATCCCACACCACTAATAATCTACTGTGATAATTCCGGAGATTAAATCCCACACCGAAAGCCATACTGAGGTTCTTGACTCATGTTCCCGTTCATCATATCACCACTAGTGCCTGTCCTTAACATTTTGGGTTAATGGTTTACTCAACGAATCTCCTAGAGTGATATACCCTACCAGCCTAAATTCAAATCCAAATAATTGAAATGCCTCAGTGGGCCTCAACAAATAACTCAACACCGGTATACTAGGGTCACACACCACTAGAGACTCAAACTCAAAAGGTCTAAACTAAAGTTCCACTAAACAAAGTGGCTCAACTAAAAGTCTCAAACTTAATACTTAACTGAATTATCTGAAGAACCAATCATACAAAATAGCACTAAAGTTCACAAATGTCCTTCAGTATCAGTCGACTCATACTGATGATAAGTCGACTGTCCAGAGGACCAAATTCAAGATTTTACAAAAATAAACTAAGTCATTTAACAGTCGACTTAAGAAGGGATCAGTCGACTTACCAGAGGTAAATTCCAATAATTTCTCAAAATATATTCTAAGTATATGAGTCGACTTAAAGGAGTCATAGGTCGACTGTCCAGAAAGGACAATTAACTTTCACAAAAATAATTTCTTCAGTGGACCAGTCGACTGCCTATGAGCTAAGTCGACTGTCCAGAACATCTTTTCAAGGATTCTAAAATAAAACATCAGGCTCGTACCAGTCGACTGTCGGCCTACAGATTTCAAATTTAGGTCTGAATACAAAATCAAAATCTGAAGCTTTCTAATGATCAATGTTTACGAAAATAGTTCGTATTCAGGAAAATAATAAATCTCGACGAATCTTCATCAGGTATATGCATATATCACTCAAAATATCAATAAGTCAAGATTTAAGTTCTCATGCTCTAATCAAAATTCTTTCATTAGGATTTTACAAGATTTAAATTCCTTCACAAATCTAAATCAAATCTGAATTATGAATCTAATGTCCAGGTATTCATACACAAATCTCAACATGCTTTTAGCAAACAATTTTAATGTTAAAGATCTACTATTTCATCCACCATTATTTGCATAATTCATGCCACATCGCAATATCTATATTGTTCACAACGTCCAACCATTACATCATGATATTTGTACACATAGATCAATCAACAA